>CM033352.1:15404324-16043361 GCA_019395295.1 Osmanthus fragrans
TTCCAAGCAACCGCTTGGAAGGAATAACTTTCAAATTCCTTCATTTTAGTCCCCAAATTTTATTCTTTCCTATCTTGACTTTACTTCTTCTTTCTCCTTTTTTAGTTATCCCATGACTTCACCAATTTGCACTTAGTCCATCTTTATACTCGATTCGATCTTCGAGATAACTTTTAGAAAATGACTTCACCAAATGATTTTTCATGTTATGTATGAATTTATTCTAACACTATTTGGGCTCTATTTTAATGGAGTTTGTGAAAAAAAAAATGTATTTTGAAATAGTATTTTTTTTAAATAATGTATGGTTAAAAAAGAAGAAAAAATTTTGAGTTTACATTTAGCCCCTGTTTGATAGCCATTTTTGGGAAAAATGAATTTTTTTATGTAATGAATGGTGAATATATGGTTGAAAAAAATGAAAAGTTATTGATATAATGGAAAATATAATTTTATGGCTGAAAATGAGTAGAAAAATGAGAATGAAAAAAAAAATGTGTACCAAATAGGGGCTTAATATTATTTTATTGAAAAATGTGTGGTTGAAAATAAGAAAAAAAATAATGTATTAAAATTAAAATGGAGCCTCAACAGGGACTTCGTTGACTTTCTTAAATTTTAGTCACTGGCTCCTAAATTTCTGGATCCACCCTTGGGTTGAATAGAGAATATTACAAAGAGCAATCATATTTCGAGAATTACATTTAAAGTTTATTTACCTCCGATAGATAATAAATGTGAGCTTTTAAACTAAGAGAGAAGAGATAGCATCACTTGGATATTTGACACATGGTCTCATCCCAATAACTCACTAGTCATGCTCAACTTTGTCAATCCCAGCTATCATAAGCTTGGAACTGTTTGACCAAAAGTTGAAAGCAGCCAACTGTACAAGTATTTACGTAAATCCATGAAATAATTATATAAGGATAACTTGGGATTAGTTGATCCAAGAAATAATTAAGTCAAGTATTAGTATTGATACTCTTAGACTAGGAGGAAGTCTCTAGTAGAGTCAAAAATCTCATTTGCTACCAGTATACGACTTTAGGTAGTGTCAGAAGTCTCTTGCAGAGGCAAAGTCAATTTTGTCGGGAAGAGGCTTCATGCAAGTGAAGCACTGTTGTAGGTAGATGTTTATTGGCATATATGAGGCTCTAAAATGTGAGCATGAAGTTTTGAAGAGGCGAAACCCTATTTTGCAAAAATGGAGCTTTTATACGGGAGGTGAGTCGATTTGTAAATTTTCCTAAAACATGAAATTTGAGGATTTGAGGTGTAAGCGAGCTGACAATGAAGTACATGAATGTTGCACTATTCTTGGGAAAACATAACAGTTACGGGACATGTGGCCATTTTGATTTATATTTTATATTTATTGGATTTTATTACACCAATAAAATCATCGAGCAATGATGGTTAAACATAGGTTGGACTATATATATCAACACATCGTGATTGGTCAATAAAAACAATAACCTATTAAACACTGTGGATGGTCCATAAGTCTTAGCTATGACAAGTAAGAGTTTATTGATTGTAAATTGATTATGCGTTATGCATTCTATGTGAAATAGTTTGAGATGATTACTCGATTGTACATTTTTTATGTTATATTTCGCATCATGGTTAATATGTGTTTTTGCATGAAATTGAGAATGATATATTGATGTGTATAATCTGTATTGAAGCATAGTGGTTGGTATTACTATTGTGAGGATTGATATTGGGTTGTGTTTAGTGATGTCTATTGGAATTTTGGAATATAGCTGTTGAGGGTAATTATTGATATATATGAAGATGTGGCGAGTGACATTTGGATTCGTGAAGAGGTGAAGTGGATTAAAATATTTGGATTCCTATATCTGTAAGAATCCTGATAAAGTGGTAGGAAGAGTGGCGGCACTCCTATTCCACTTCTATTAGATGAGGACACATTATCCATCTTATGATTGGGTACGGGATGTGATATGTGAGAGGAGGAACATTCCTTGGACTTAGGATCTCGTAGAGAATTTTTTATACAATTAAGTATTGATGTGTGACCTAATCTCAGTGTGAACTGGTTGGAAATTAGTGTACCTTTAACTTTATTAGTTGGAGACTCATTTTCCACTTAGGTTTAGAGCATGTGTTACTAGTGATTGAGGAACCATACCAATGGAATTATTGTTTTAGTGGTTTACCATTTAGACATGAAGAGTGACTTGTCTAGTGAGCATGTTTGGGAAAATGTATGTGTTTTTGAAATATGAGCTACACAGAAATTGAGGTAGGATAAATTATGGTTGAGATCTTTTCGTGGGGTCATTTGTGCATCTGATCTGTCATATGTTGGCCATTTTACTTGATTAACTTGGTGTTAGTTTATTGGTCCTCTACATAATGATCATGTTTGAAACAAAACAGTATTATCATATATTATTATCTTCATCACATATTTTATGTGGCTTTTAATTGATTATTGTGCTTATTATGTTTGTACTTAGATTTCTTGACGTAGTTCCCACCCCCCACCCACCTGGTGAATACATAGAGGCAGGTATGTTCATGTGTTTTCGATTTCAAGACGCAGATAAGGTCTTTGATTCCAATTTTATTTGGTTACCTTGATTAGGAAGTATAAAACATTGTGTTATTTCCTTGATGTTATTGTGTATTATGGTGGAGATTTGTTGAATTTTGCATGTAATTGTGCACAAAGATAGGAGATTGGAGGTTGAAGATTTGTTGAGAGGAATTTGAGGAAGAGAATGGGAGGAGTATGATTTAGGGTATGGGAGTGATTTCGGAATGAAAGGAGTTTAGAATTGTGTTCGATTGTAAAAAAGAAAAAAGAAAAATTGGGGGGTTGTATGGAAGTTGTTGTCTAATAAGAAAGAAAAGGAAAAAAAAACGAAAAGAAAAAAATAAATAATGGGGTCAAGTTGTGGTGTTTCTGCATCACTATACATGCCTGTAGAAGCAACCTGGGGTGATAGTGGCGCCGCAACACCATGGCTATGGTGCTGAGTGGGCTTTGGGCAGGGGCGGACCGACCTTTAGATAGGACCCACCAATTTTTTTTCCATTTAAAATCAGTACAATTTTGGAGTCAAATACACACTGAATGTGTTAGATAACTGTAATAAACGGCAAGCAAAATATATATAATACAAAAAGGAGAGAAAGGTTTAATGGAAAAGTTTGTTTAATGTGAACACCAGAAAGTCGTTTAGTTCAAAAGACAGACTTACTGAACGGTATCTAAATTTAGACAATGTTAGCTGAGATTTTAAGTATAGTGTGATGTACATAATAAATAAAAAAAAAACGTGATTTATATGTCTATATAGTGAGAGAGTGAGTGTGGGTGTTATATTTGTATAGCTTATTTAGGCAAGAAGAAGAAGAAACAGTGTATTTACCGCTCACAGAAACTGTGATGGGGATGGGAATGAATGGGTGGTGATTAATGAATAGGGAGGTGGTGAGGGTATATATACACAAACATGGCTTTAAATTCCGGTGCTGTGTTCGAGTTGAGTTGTTGTTTATAGAAGATGGTTGGCACCCACGGTGCATATAAGCAACGTGTGGTATTTTGTTGATTCTCTGCAAAGTTTAAATTTGAGGCGTTACAATAGTCTAGTTGACATTAATTGTCATGTTAGGTGAAATATGTTGTTGGAATTTGAGATAAGTTAAGTATTTCATAAAGAGTAAATACTATTTAGTTCCATTGGAATTATAACATTAGTCGAAGTAAAGTTAGGTGATTAAGTCAAATAAAAGATAGAATTATCATTAAATAAGTGGTTTTAAAATGAATTTTGAGAACGAATAAGTTTTAAGAGATTGGGTCAAATATGGGCTAAATAATTACACAATTAAATGAATCATATAATTTCTATAAATGTATCATTAATGTCAACACCACTCTAGTTGACACTAATGTCATAAGTACAATTAAATAAATGTATCTTTAATCCCTAATCGCTATTCGCTCGCCTTTTTGCAGGCTGCAGCCGTGTGAGCCGTCTACCTTCAGAATCACAGTCACAGACTAGAGTTTTTGATGAAGTTGTTGTAATAGTTGAGCTCCAATCTCAATCCAAGTAAGCTCTTTAACGGTGAACCCTTAAGATCTCTTATATTTTAGAGGTACAATTAATTGATTTGTGGATTGTTTTTCCTGTTATGTTGGTTGTCCCTTGTCGTCTTGTCAGCGTTGTTTGTTCAATTGTTCTGTTGGTTTGGATATCTTGTCGCATTGTCGGCTTTACCTGTTGGTTTGGATGTAATTATATCTTGTCACATTGTCAGCGTTGTCTGTTGGTTTGAATGTCGAATAGTTAAATTTTTTGTCAGTTTTTTGACATGTTTGAGTGTGACCCACTAATATAAAATTTCTGCGTCCGCCACTGGCTTTGGGCATCGCGGCACTGGTGGTGTAGCGTCGCTGCTCCCCTGTTCGGGTGGTGAGGATATGTTTGGTTCGATTTTGTTGGTTTTGTTAGTCTTTTTGACATTTTTTTTCCAACAAATTTCACGCACACAATGGCTGCTGTGCATATGTGTCTCCTTCTTATAGTAAGTAAGTATATATATATCTGTAAGTGTAACATCGGTGTTTGTATGTATATTTACTTGTATATAAATAAATCCTCCAATTCATTCCAAATCCCATCATGTATGTTTTATTTAAACGCAGTGTCGTCACGAACTTAATTATTGGTAATGCTAATTAATTTATCACTTGCATTTACATATCTTAATTGAAAAACTTTGCCTAAGAAGCTGGATTTTCATTTACTGAAAATCTAATCCTTATCATTTACACTAGTTTTATGTTTGTCTTCTAAATTAAGTTTTTGGTCTGACCTTAAATTTAGAATATAGTGGTCCTAATTATTTAGAAAAGAAAAAAAAAAATACGTTTTTATCTCCGTTGTCATTAGTCCCCAATTTTATCATCCATTGATTATATTGTACAAGGAAATTACTATCTTAACAGTTATTGAATCAGTTGGTACCTATTTTGATTGATGGTGCCTTTTAATAGGGGAATCCACATTAACATATAAATATTTCAACTAGATTTAAATTTAATAGAGCAATATTAGGGGCTCATATTCAAAGAGTGAATTTTGTTGAAGTTTTCTAAGTAAATGGTAATGAGTTAAGATTTTGGCACATTGACTTCGTGGGTGACTAATA
This sequence comes from Osmanthus fragrans, assembly GCA_019395295.1. NCBI lineage: Eukaryota > Viridiplantae > Streptophyta > Magnoliopsida > Lamiales > Oleaceae > Osmanthus > Osmanthus fragrans. Next base: position 15,409,524 of record CM033352.1, read on the forward strand.
AACATGTCCACTTGTCATTCGAAAAGTAAATTGGTAGGACTCTATGTAAATAAACCTCCCTCCATTTTCAAACATTATATGGTTAAATGTATAAATGTGTTTATCTTAATTGCCCTTAAGTTAACATGATATTTGATTATTATGATTTATGTTATTAATGTTTTCTCTTTACATATTTATACATGTCAATGCATCCATAAACATACATGAAATTTCAAAAAACACAAGTTTCCAAAGGTCAATTAGTCAATGCATGTTTTTAAAGATATGTATCTCAAATGTTTTGTTACAAGGTATATGTCTATGCCATAAAAGGTGTGAGTGAGAAATGGGGCGTGGAAATGTTAATGTTAACCACTTTGCAGTACTACCGGTAGGACTTGATCGGATTCCAAATAATAATTGTTCACTGCATTCTAATTGATTAGACGATATACCAAGTGAGCTCATGACGTTAATGTTAAGTTTTTAAAGAAAAGAAAGAAATGGGGATACATATTGTAGAATGCTTTTTATTTTAGAATAATTCATATGCATATCATAAACATGTATCATTTGCATGAAGTTTGCTTACTGAGTATTAGCTCATGTCACATTATCCCTCCCTAATTTCAAATGACGAATACAAGATGATTCGAGACGACTACTTGTGGTACGACGGACTTGGTACTAATACATTTAATGTTGACCCAAGTTGAAATAAGTTTGACATTTAATTTGACTATCTTATATTTTTATTAAATATAAAAGTTTTCAAAAATTATTTATTTAAGTGAAAGTCGTTAATATTTTCATTTAAAGAAAAAAAATTTAATCAGTTTTTCACATTTATGGTTTTTTAAAAGGAAATTAAATGATAATACTTCTAAATTTAGGTATTAGATTTGGGAGTTACAGTTTTTCATGTTGAATTATTCCTCCCCGGGTAGGAGTTACAATCAAGTCAAGTAGCTCGTGGACTCGACTCATCTAAAACGAGCCACGAACCGATCATAGAAAAATGCCAAACGAGCCGAGTCGAGCTCGGCTCGTCATGTAGATGAGTTGCTCGGCGAGCAGCTCGTGGGCTTGTATTTGGCGAGCCACGAGCGGCTCGACTCGTTTCTCGTCAAATTTTTTTTTTAGTGTGAACGAGCCCACGAGCCGAGCCGGCTTGTGACCCGTAAAAAAAAAAATTAATTTTTAGTTACTAGAACGATCGTTTTGGTCCTTGTATTTTTTTTAAAAAAATTTCATTTTTCTTCCCATAAATACTCATCAATTACAACATTTTTTTCTCACCAAACTTACTATCAATCTCTCATTCTCTACTATACTCTCTACAAATCAATCATTATCAATATTATTCATTCATTTTACTTTCTATACTCTTTTACATTTTATTTTAAAAATATTGAATTATAATCCTGATTTTATAATATATTTTCTACACTATTACATAATCTTTGTTCACTTATTCTTCTTCAACATTCAATTTCAATTATTCACAAATAGATCCATGCCCATTTATTGAAAACTTGTTCGATATCAGAGTCGGGGGTGAAGTACCTGTGCCCCACAATCAATTTGGGAATGAATTTGCTGGTCTAAATGAATTATCCATTCCAGAAAATATTTAAAATTTCGATGTTCATGAAAGTAGTCATCCAATTGATTTAGATTACGTTGATACTAATGCTAGTCATCCAATTGATTTGGAACATGATGATGAACCTGTGCTAGACATTCTCAATGCAAGTGGGAAGAGAAAGGGGAAGAAGCAAGTAAAATGTTGGGACCATTTTAAATGGGTACACATATTACTCGTGTACCATTCAGTTCTACAAATATTCCTCCCACTAATTTAGCAAATGACGACACTGAAATTTTAAATTTATTCGAAGGCATAATTCAACTACATATGCATGTGGTTCCTCCAATAGTAGTAGTTTGTCTTCCACTGCATGTACTCAAACATCGAGTAAGAGTCTAAATGTGTTGCCTGCTGAATTACTTGATTACTTTAATCATAATTGACCTAATAGCAATGCACTAAGGAAAACTTCAGAAGAAGTAATTGAATTCTGGCGAAAGCATGAACGTCGATGACCAATAGTTTCTACAATGACAAAAGATCTACTAACATCTCCGGTTAGCAATGTAGATTCGGAGTCTGCTTTTAGTGCAGGGTCTAGGGTTCTCTCCGAGATTAGGAGTTTACTAAAAGAAGATATTTTGGAAGCATTAATGTGCGTAAAGGACAGACAAGACGCTCATTTTCGACTGCAAGATAAATATGCCGAAATTGTATACAGCCAAAATAAGTGATATTTAGTTTAACCATTAAAAAAAATTTGTACACGTAACAAGTTGTTTGTGTACAATTTTTAACTTCCACTTACTCGAAATTGAAGTAGCCGTCCCAATCCCGGATAAAGGATGAGGGATTTTTTTTTTTAATTTTAAAAAAGAAAATTATTTTGAAAAATCATTTGACCATTTCTCATATTTTTTTTAATTTTATCATTTATAAAATAATTATTTATAAAAACTAACTTGAAAATAAAAATATATTAACTAAAAATTATTTATAAGCAAAAAAATTAAATTATAAATACAAAAAAACTTATAAAATTAAACAAAAATATGAGAAATGATCAAATGATTTTTCAAAATATTTTTTTTAAATAATAAAAATAATAATAAATAAACCCTCATCATTTATCCGGCTTGAGACCGACTACTTCAATTTCGAGTTAGGTAGAGTTAAAAATTGTAGACGAACAATTTGTTACGTGTACAATTTTTTTTTTAAAATTCTAAAGGTATTAAAATAAAAATTCGTGATGAATATGGTTAAACTAAATATTACTTACTTGACTATATGCAATTTCGGCATATTTATCTTACAGTCGAAAATGAGCGTCTTGTCAGTCCTTCATGCACATTAATGCTTCCAAAATATCTTCTTTTAGTCGACTACTAACCTCGAAGAGAACCCTAGACCCTACACTAAAAGCAGATTTCGAAGCTATAGTGCTAACCGGAGGTGTTAGTAGATCTTTTGCCATTGTGGAAAACTATTAGCCATCGGCGTTCATACCTTCACCAGAATTCAATTACTTCTTATGAAAATTTTCTTTAGTGTATTGTTGTTAGGCCAATTATGATTATTAAGTAATCAAGTAATTCAACAGGCAATGCATTTTTACTATTACTCGATGTTTGAGTACATGCAGTGGAAGACAAACTACTACTACTACTGGAGGAACCACATGCATATGCAGTTGAATTATATATATATGAGTTCATGCCTTTGAATAAATTTAAAATTTCAGCATCGTCATCTGCTATATTAGTGGGATGAGTATTTGAAGAGCCAAAAGGTACACGAGTAATATGTGTACCATTCATGAAGCATATAATACATACATTTCAGATAAAGTTGTTTTCAAATTCTTATAGGTAATATGTACGTTAAAAGTTAAAAATTTTAAAATTCGATCAATTATAAATTTAGTACTCGATAAATTATATTGGGGTCCATGACGCATGCTAACAAAAATAACATGAGCAAGTCTTCCCAATATTTTCTAAACTTTAATTCCATGACAACTATTAAAGACCTAGCAATTACATAAAGACATTCAAGGACCATACAACTAGTAGGATAATAAATGTCAGACAAAATGGGTAACTCATTTAGACCGGCAAATTCATTCCCAAATTGATTGTGGGGGCACATGTGCTTCACCCCCAACTCCGACATCGAACGAGTTTTTTTTCAATAAATGAGCATGGATCCATTTGTGAATAATTGAAATTGAATGTTGAAAAAGAAGAAGTGAAGTAGAATTGAAAAGTGAATGAAGACTACGTAGTAGTGTAGAAAATATATTGTAAAATCAAGATTATAATTCAATATTTTCAAAATAAAATGTAGAAGAGTAAAGAAATTAGAATGAATGAATAATATTGATAATGATTGATTTGTAGAGGGTATAGTAGAGAATGAGAGATTGATAGTAAGTTTGGTGAGAAAAAAATATTGTAATTGATGGGTATTTATAGGAAGAAAAATGAAATTTGAAAAAAAAAAATTATAAGGACCAAAACGGTCACTGAAAAACTCCGGTGACCGTTCTGGTCACTTTTGACTAGAACGGTCACTAAAGTTTTTCAGTGACTGTTCTGGTTACTGAAAATTTAAATTTTTTTTTGACGAGCCACAAGCCGAACACTAAAGTTTTTCAGTGACCATTCTAGTTACTGAAAAATTAAATTTTTTTTTTGACAAGCCATGAGTTAGCTCGGCTCGTGGGCTAATCTAACTTTTTTTTTTATTTGACGAGCCACGAGCAGCTCGTCTATATGACGAGCCGAGCCTGACATTCCCTATGTCGGCTCGTGGCTCGGGCTCTTTTTTTAACTAGTCCGAGTGCCTCGTGGCTCGTTTTAGATGAGCCAAGCCCACGAGCTACTCGACTCGATTGCCACCACTAGGTTAGATTTTCAACTACTAAATCTCATCTTTTCACTCTATTGTTTACAATGTATGAAATGCGACTATAATGACGGATATCATAGTATTTTATATTTTAGGCCAGTATTTATAACGTTTTTTTAGAAGAATAATGTTATTTATAATGAATACTATTAGTAGTCACTCTACGAGATATATACATAACAGTTTATTATTTGATGCACGAGACAATAAGAAACTACCATGTTAATTTATTAAATAACAAACTTTCACGTTATGTCACATATGATGATTACCGGTAGTTTTCAATATATATTGCATTACTCTTTTTAGAAGTACCTAAAAGTTAGAGGTATTTCTATAAGCTCCCCGTGGAAATACATACGATCTATAGTTAGGGCTTGGTGATAAATTTTAGCAATCATGAACCTTAATTTTGCCTAGCCTATAAGCAATCATGGACCTTCATTTTTTGGAAAATTACCTTGAACCCTACATTTCAATTTTCAACTTCAAAAATCAGGTCATAATTTTTTTTTTTTTTTAAAATCAGGTTATAATTATTTTTATAATTTAAAAACATATATACCACCCCCTCAAACCATACCCACAGATTTCAATAACCCACCACGTAAATATCTTCTCCCTAAAAACATTGTTTCTCTCTCTACATTTTTAAAAAGAAAGCCTCTATCTATATAATAACTCTCTCTACAAACATATACAATTATATACAATCTATCTCTCTACATTTTGAAAAACAATCTCTCTCTCTCTCTCTCTCTCTCTCTCTATATATATATATATATATAGCCCTCTATCAACCTCGTCGAAGCTATTTGGTGATGGCTGTGTGGTGGTTCTGGTGCTGGTGCTGGTGACTTTGTGTTGGTGCGGATCTGCATAATGCGATGTCGTGTTGTAGGGTGGTGGTGCAAATATACGTGGTAGTTGTGCGAATTTGTGAATTTGTGGTATGTCGTGGTGTATGGGTTGTGGTGGTTGTGGTGGTGGTGTTAATTTATATTTGATGTTGATGTGTTGGTGGTTATGGTGGTGAGTTGGAGGATTGGAGGTGGTGGTGCATTTTGGTGCAGGTGGTGGCAATGGTGGTGGTATCGGCATGGGCATCGCTAGAGCATGCAGTATTGCCCAAAAGACAGTCTGTAGCTATTAGTGTTTGACTTGGTTTTTGGTGTGTTTAGGAAGGTATTAGGCCTGAATGTTGGTTGAGGTTTGTAGAGGAGGTTGAGGTGGTCATGTTGGTGGTGGAGTCCGACAGCTTGGGATGTGGTTGGCTGGTGTTTGGAGGCTTCAAATGAGGCACGCCACTACTTGTAGCTATGAGCAATGAATCTTTTATGTACTGGCGGTGGTGTGGTGATGCCAATAAGGCTGGTGATGGTGGTTAGGATTTGTTGAAGGTGTTTGTGGTGTGCATTTGGTTGATGTTCTTGGGAGTGGTGGTAATGCCGAAATGGTAGTGGCGACAAAAATCGAGTGTGACTAAGTCTATCTTTATTGTAACTATCCGTAACTAGATCTATATTAACTGTGACTTGGTTACATACAATCACAAATTATATCCATATGGTCATAGACAATCACATTGAAGACAAAGTTGGTCACAATTAGTCAAAGAAAACACATGTTAGTGAATATAGTAAAGTTGGAGGTGATGATGATGGTAGTCAGTGGTGGATTGTGGTACTATTTTGCGGTGTGTAAAGATTTGTTTGTGGTGACTCTTTGTGGTCAATTATGTGTTTATTGTGAAAGTTGTGATCAATTCTATGTTAATTGTGATTTGATCACATAACGTTACAGTTTATATTGACTTGGTCACAAACAGTTACACCGAATATAAATTTGGTTACAATTAATCACACTGAATACAAATTTGGTTATAATTAGTCACAGATAACACATGTCAATAGCTTAGTTATATACAGTGACTTGGGAAAATTTTTGATGGGTGTGATAAGGTAGGGTGGAGTGGGATGTAATCTCCAGTTTTTAATTTTTGGAAATTTTTTGGAACGTGGGGTGGGGTGGGGTGTGATTTCCAATTTTTAATTTCTGAAAAAAAAATTTAAGACATTGGGGTGGGGTGGAGTTTCTAGAAACAGATTTTCAAGTTTTGAAATTTTTTTGCAGGGGGGGTGGATGGGGATAGCCGGATAGGGATGAATGTGTGGTGGTGGGGAGAGGAGTCGTGGGGATAATTAATTTCAATTAATTATAAAACATGAATTTTGAAATAATTTGATAAATTTGTTAGTTTTGAAATGTGATTTTTATAAGGGAATAATACATATGTCAGGGGTTTACTATACATCAATTCAAAAATAAGGTAAATATTTCAACTATTCAGAAATCAGGTTTCTACATGCATATATAATATATATTATATATTATGGAAATTCAAATATAAATTTGGTATCAACTCAGCTCCTAAAATAAAGCCGTCAGTTACCATATTAACAAAAATCTCCATAATCTGTGCAATCCCCCTCTCTGGGGAAGATACCGTAAATATCATGATGGCGAAATTCTTCCAGATTCTGAATTAACGTCGATTCAATTGGCAAAATTGGTGATTCCGGGGGTCACAATTAATCGTAAACAGGAGGCAAGGATCACCAATCTGTGCGTTGATCTGAAAATTAGTGTTTCCGGTGGTCACAATTAATCGTCAGACGAAGGAAACGATCGTTGAGCTGTGCGTTTAGCTCGATGATTTGTACCGACATCAAAACAATCAGTATATGAAATTTGTTTATTTACTATTGTTCACTGTGTCTTATTGCATAGGAAAATTGATCGCACACGACAATTGTTTTCATAATTTGTTCGTAATTATGTGATACCGGTCACAATAAAATTACGTAGCTACCAATATGAATGTGGGTATGTGACCATAAAGTCTGGGTGTATGACCATGATTTGTGTCTGGTTTCTTAATTCCTATATTCGCACTGTACACCCCCAGTTTCTGGTTTTAATCGATTTTTGTGTGACCTGCACTGACTGAATGGTGAATGCAAATTGTTTTTGTGACTGAAATACTTCTTGTGGACTATTACAGAAAATGGGATATGTTCATGTTTGTCTGGTGTGTGGAGGACATTCCTCGTTGGTGTTGCTTGATCGTAGTTGCTGTTATGTGAAGCTTGTGGACACAGTAATGACTGAGTTCGGTTTGGACCCTACAAAGGTCGCGGTCACAATGAGTTATATATTGAACTATGATTTCCCTCCAGTCAGAATAAATAGTGATAGCAATTTTCTGTCGTACATGACTTTAAAGGGTATAGATCGTGGACCTTCTAAGTATCCCAGTCACAGCTACTGAAATTGGACAGCAATCTATCAGTGTTCCAATGGCCAGTTCGGGTGCAGAAAGTGAAACTTCTAGTGGAGCGTTGTTTTCGTTACAGGATATAGCTTCGGATATATGTGATGCAGTGGTCGTAAAATCAGGTCACATTAATGAACATATGGTCACGATTGTGTCCGAACCTGATGCTAGCAATATAGAAGGAGGCAGGGTGTTCCGTGATAAGGAGGTCCTTAAATTAAGCTTGTCTTTTTATGCCATAAAAAACATGTTTGAATTTGTGGTTGTTCGATCCGACAAGAATGAATATGTTGTCAAGTGTTCACAAGATCAGTGTAGTTGGATTTGCAGATCTTCCACGTTAGGGAAAACAGGATTTTTTAAGATCAGAAAGATTGGAGATGGTCACACATGTGTTTCGAACATAGTTTTAGGATCTCACAGGCAAGTGTCGACGAATGTTGTCTCCTCTTTCATCAAATATAAATATACATCGTCGCGTACCATCTACACTCCGAATGATATATGTAACGATATGTTACAAACCTACGGGGTTTCTTTGAACTATACTAAAGCATGGAGATCTCGGGAGAAAACTTTGAAGATGATCAGGGGTGATCCAGCAGAATCATTCATGCACCTACCCAGTTTCTTTCATACACTGGAACAGACAAATCCTGGAACGGTCACAAAAATAGATGTTGATAATAGCAACAGATTCAAGTACTGCTTCATGGCACTTGGTGCATCTATTCAAGGATGGCCCCATTGTAGGCCTGTAATTGTGGTTGATGCCACATACTTAAATAGACAATATGGTGGGACTCTGTTCACGGCATGTACACAGGATGCGAATAATGGCATATACATATTGGCATTCGGGATTGGGAATAACGAAAACGATAGATCCTGGACCTGGTTTTTTGAAAACCTGAAAGATTCGTATGGAAATAGGGAAGGACTGTGTTTTGTGTCTGATCGACACAACAGTATCAAGAATGCAATAGAACGTGTTTATACAGGGACATACCATGGGATTTGTTCATATCATCTTCTACAAAACTTGAAATCCCATTACGGTAAGTCGGGTCACAATATAACACAAGCATTTAATTCAGCTGTACGTGCATACACACTATCAGAGTTCGAGTACAACATGCAGCAGTTGGACACAATCAACGAGAAGATTAGGGGTTACCTGGTAAGAGATTACATGCAATCATTTATAATATCACTGTTCTTGTAGATAAAATTTCTTAATAATCTTTTAATTTTTGTAGAATGAAGTTGGCACGGATAGGCGGTCAAGATACCACATGCCTGCGAACAGGTATTCCACAATGACGTCCAACATAGTGGAATCGGTGAATGCGGTCACAAAAGCAGCGAAGAACTATCCTATAGTAGCTTTGTTAGAGTCGTTGCGACAAACTATACAGTCGTGGTTTTGCAAGAATAGGGACATCGCAAAGGGCACTTTCACTACGTTGTCAGACAAGTACGAGAAAATGATAAGAGACATGAGCACAGATTTGAGGAAAATGAGGGTAATAACTATATTTTGTTATGTGAAGTATGATTGTGTGAAAAGAACAATGATTGTGAATTGTGACCTCACGTATTGTTCGTAAATCTATGCAGGTTTCTCCAGCCAATCAGACTATATTTTCGGTTGCTTGCGATGGATCGTCATTTGTAGTTGATATAGGGGAGCGTACTTGCACATGTCGGATGCTTCAGGTAGATCAGATGCCATGTCCACATGCGTTGGCAGTGATAGCATTAACGAAAAGAGATCCGTACGATTATTGTTCATATTTTTTACACACGTGAAGCGTATTTGAATGCATACCAACATTCTGTTTACCCAGTTGGAAATCAGAATGAATGGACAGTGCCCCGGGAGTAGTAGATGACATAATCGTACTAGCTCCTAATCAAAAGAGGGGTTCAGGAAGACCCTCTGAAAAGAGAAAAAGATCCGCGTGTGAGGGGAAATAAACAATAAAATGTGGACATTGTTAAGGCACTGGTCACAACCGCAAGACTTGCACAAGCTTGATGCCGTTAAGCCAAAACATAACAAAATTGAAGTGATCTTATACCTTCATTGTGAACGTGATATTCATTATTTCATTCTGTACACAGACAAAAACTATGCATATGAAATGGTACTATTCATTATTTCATTCAGTTGATGTGTGAGCAGTGGATACAATATTTTAGCATGTATGTAACTTCTTATTGGTGTACACACTAATGTTTCCCTGCGAGTTGTGTACCAATTTATGTCTACTGCGAACGCAGCTGTGACATTTGATAGCTGTCACAGGTCTGTGTCCATTGGTTTATAAGATCTGTGACATATGAGTTGTGTTCATGAATATGAACATGTGACCAAAATTCAAATAACTGTGAACTGTGACCATACTCAATCACATGTGACATGTGACCATAATGCAAATACCTGTGACCTGTGACCATAGTCAAATACCTGTGACCATAGTCAAATACTTGTGACCTGTGACCATATTCACAAACATGTGACCATAATTCAACAACCTGTGACCATAGTCAAATACTTGTTGATAAGTGCGTTTTACGCACTTATTTAGGTCACAAAACATGGACAATTGATTGCAATTATGTTGAAATATGGCTTAATTCTATGTTAATTGTGTTTGCAGGACTATATCGATGGAAACAACGATAAGTGAGTGAAAACGAGCAAGAAAGGACTAAAATGGAAGAAAGCCAAAGTTCAGGGACTAAGATGTAATTATTCAAAAGTTGACTCGAAGTCCAAATCAAGAACAAAAATGAACTAAGTACGAGATTGACGAAATCAACGAGTTTAGAGGAAACAAGAATGAAGAAAAGAAGTCAAAATGAGGAAGAACGGAGTTTGGGGGGCTAAAACGACAAAAAGATGGAAGTTGGGTGTACCATGCGGCCGCATGGTGCAATCAGCCATGCGGTCGCATGGCTTCCTCAGAACATGGTTCGAGCTGCAACCTTTGAACCATGCGGCCGCATGTTTATTTTCGACGCAAAAATTTCTGGTTTCCGTTTTTAAGTAAAACTCTTATGGAAACTAAATTGGGGGATGGCTTTAAAACCCTAGACTCGATAGAAAACGGGGACGACACATATTTGGGAGATATTCTACACATTGGAGAGCAAGACAACGAGGAAGGAGAAGAAGATTCATCCCAAGATTCAAGATTTAACTCAAGAATTAACAGGGTGATGTCGTCTCCAACCTATTTCTTTTGTTTTCTTATTTCTATCATGTTAGGCTAGTTTTTCAAGTACTAGGTGAACGATGAACCTCACAATGTGATCTTGTAATTTCTATTTTGCAATTTGATATTCAAACACGTTTGATGGATGTTGAATGATTTATATACAAGGTATTTTCTCCATAATTAAATGCATGTGATTATGTGAGTTTAGGTGGTCTATTTTATGCATTCGAAAGAAGGGAAATAAATTTTACAAGGTATAAATCATTGTAAGGTCTGATAGGGGATAGAAATATACCGCTATGCTTTGCGTGAATCTCTAAGTGTTTACAAAACGTTATGCATTCTTGTATATTGCATTTGTCATAGAAATATAGTCAAATGGTATGCTAGAATACGTTCAATTCTACTCGAAAGAGATTGTTGGATAAGTTGGAAACATTGATTCTTCAATCAATTCATCGTGTCATCAATTTGTGAAATAGGAATTAAAAGTGAACTTGTTTGGTGATTCGGGATCCTAGTGCGTTTTTATTATATTAATTTCATAAAATTTGCATTCGGCTTTCATATTGCATTCTAGGATAATTTGCATGTAGTTTATCAAATTCATTCATAATAGTTTTCATAATTTAGTTTGGTTAGTATTTAATACAAAACTCATCAAAAATTCATCTAGTTTCGGTTAAGGTCGAAATAATTATTATTGAACTACTCAATCTCTGTGGGATCGACAATCCGGACTCTAAAAGTCCACTTTATTACTTGTAACGAACCGTACACTTGCGGTGATTTTAAATCGAACGTATTTTCGTGAACAAGTTTTCCTGTGACCAAAATTCAAATAACTGTGACCTGTGACCATAGTCAATCACATGTGACGTGACAAATTGCAAATAACTGTGACCTGTGACCATAGTCAATCACATGTGACATGTGACCATAATGCAAATACCTGTGACCTGTGACCATAGTCAATCACATGTGACATGTGACCATAATGCAAATACCTGTGACCATAGTCAAATACCTGTGACCTGTGACCATATTCACAAACATGTGACCATAATTCAATAACCTGTGACCATATTGCAAATACCTGTGACCATTTGAACAATATTCTATTGCATTCAAATGCTACTCTATTTCATTGCATTCATGTAGATAATTCAAAGAATTCATATTATAATTCCCCGAAATTCAGGGGATCCAAAAAACATCACATCCACTGATGTACATGATACCAACATTTGAACTATCCAAAAAAGAAGGCATCTATTGGCCACATGCAACAACATGTAAATTTGTCCAAGCATTTCCAAAAATCACAAAAATACTAATCTAATATCCAGGGAACTTGTACTTGTTTCCTTGTTTCCAACCTTTCAAAATATGTAAAAACCAAAAAGATCACCTAGCCACTCACTGATATTATAGAATCACTCTATGACAATGCTATCGCCCATTGGCTTCACCCTCTTTGTCGGCTTCTTGATCTCTTTATGTTTAAAAAGTAATGTAGCAATGTCCAACCTAGCTCGACTTGCATCAAACGTCATCGACATGGCCTTCATGTCATTATGAAGCATGTATTCTGCATACTTAATCACGAAGATGCCGCAATCATGGCTGGAAACAGATCATGGATAATTATATCAGAAAATGTTAATAAAAAAGTGATGTCAACTTCGTTATTAATAGATCATGTACACAACATACCCATTATGTTGTTACGGCATGCTGTCAGCAATCAATACTGTCAGATTCGATGGCTCTTCATCAGGATTAGAAGGTGATCTTTTCCAAATGCCCAAACCAACCATCAAATGCGGGATAACCCTTGCAAATGGTTCAATACCGGCAAGCACCATGTTTTCTCGATACGTCTTGAGACTGGATTGGAAAACATATAACTTATGCCCTCTTATATCCAGATAGCCAAGCATCCAATGTGCACGATTTGTAGGTAGGATTGGCATAAACACATAATCGACTTCAGCCCAAGGACGACTATATTCCAGACGACTACCCAACAAAACTTCAACAATATATGAATCTGGTAAAACCAGGTCGGGCTGTTTCATGAACTGTGGAAATATGTTTTTGATCTTTGCTTGAAACAAGGTGTTAGTCGTCGTAGCGCACAATCTGACATGCGGACTTCTGATTGCAAATTGTCGTAGATAATAGAAACAGACGTCCATGTGCTGTGAAAATATAAAGAAATTTGATTAAAAATTGTGTCTGACCTACACAAATAATTATTGAAGACTTCTGCATAAGGAACATTATATCACTAAACAAAGATTGTGACCTGTGTTTGAAACCTGTGACCCGATGCAACCAAAACAATTCCTAGACATGTGATGAATCCAAATAAAAACAGATCTGTGACCATCTGGACATGTAACTTATGTAAACAAATCCAGACCTGTAACTTATGTAAACAAATCCCAGAATTGTGACTTATGTAAACAATATCCAGATATGTGACTTATGTAATCAAATCAAGAACTGTGACCAGTGCATCCAACTATGTGACTTATTTACGGTACACTGTGATTGTGAAGTGTGACCAGATATCTATGACACAAAACAATTCCCAGAAATGTGACTCATGCATATAATTCACAGAACTGTGACCTGTTTAGTGAACATTGTGACTTGGAATTGTGACCTATGCATACGAATATGTATAGTGTGATATCTAGCAATATAATCATACCGTGCTACTCAAAGATGATTCTGGACATATAAGCTCGTGCCACCGGGATTGAACCAATGATAAAGGGAGGGGCGAACGACATCATCTCGGTTGTTAAATTTCTTTTTGAAAAACCAAAATGAAGATTAAATGAGAAATCGTATTGTGGTAGTCAATTAATTATGAGAAGCATATACAAAATTGAAGAATACTTACATGTTTCTTGGTTTGTAACTTCTATTGAACCAGTTCTGGAATGCAATCAGATCAGCCTCGTCCGCTGGCTTATCGTGCTTGTCAAAAACGACAATACCTTCTGAACGCTTACATTGTTTTCCCTGCACCAGTAACAAATGGGGACTGCAGTATCCTTGCTGGTCTCGGGGCTCTCTTAACAGGCAGTCCAGAAGTTGGAGCGGAAGGAGGTGATCCCTGCATAATGGTAAAACGGGTGTCATCTAGCAACATACACACAGAAATATGGTGAGATATGAAGAAACAAATTTATCATACTTCTTGCTCGTGATCTTTGGTCTTCATCATGCCAGGTTGATAATTGGATTCAGTCTGCCTCACCACACCAGCAATACCATCATCAACCTGCTGCTGGACATCTTCGGCATTAAACACGTCACACATGTTGACTAAGCTTGAAGTCATTGACGGTGTTCCAATCCCCAAATCAAATGATGGGGTCGGAGGGAAGTATGGGTTCTCGAATTCATCAGCTTCGACCATCTTCTCCTTACCCTTCTTGGAACCAGTTTGTTCTATGTTTGTGACCTGAGACATAAGATGAAAACTAAATGTCAATGTCAAGTAAATACCATGATGAATAAAGTCGGTTTAGGATGTACTTACTTTCGTCGACTCCTCTGCAAATCCAGCACTTATCCCTTCATTTTTGTCATTGAATTTTTTCAATATTACATCCATCGTACTAGATATCAAAACATTCACAGAGTCAGACAAAAAGGCCATGTGTGACCTGATGTCTGCCATGTCAGATTTTATATCACCTTGCATGCGGATGATCTGATTCATCTTGTCATTACTATCAACCTTAAATGATGAGAACTGTGACTTGACGTGATTGACCTCTTTTGTTAAAGCTGTGTTCTTTTTCTGAAGCTCGGATATTTGGCCACGAATGTCTATCCTCAAATTTTCGCTCACCTGTAATTGACAATTACATAAATTACTTCAATGAACATCTGATAATGCCCTCAGATTGTTAACATATGACATATACTTTGTGCCTTTATGAGAACATGTCTGAAAAGACTTACCTGTGGAGATGATGGATCCTGTACGTGTGTTGCAGGTGGCTCCATTGGGGTATTTACGTTATGTACGTGTGGCTCGGTTGGACAATTTTCTGGTGTTGTACGATCTTTTATTGGAGTTTGGAAACAAGGCGATCTCTTATGCCTTTTTGGTGGTGGATCAATAAAATCATCATCGTCTTCATCGTCAACATCGCTTGAATGACCTTTACGTCCATCTGTAATCATTAACAACTATGTTCTGGGTTTGCCTGAATCAGCAGTTGCACTCGTGCCTGCATGGCCAGACACTTTGGAACGTACGTCTGCCTTTATATGTGGTTGCCTCGGCTTCGTGTATTGCACGCCCCTCATATACGGAGCCACCATCTCCAATTTAGACGGCTTGATGTCATGCACTTCAAGCTGAGACCATAACACAAGTACACAATGATTTAGCCATGTAATCACAGATAGAGTATAATGATTGTGACCTTTGTGACCTGTGAGTCAAGTACAGATTCTGACCAACTAAGTCTGAATTGGTGTAAAGTGTACTACACTACCAAACTCTGATTTCACAAGCAAAGTATATAACAAATTATAAAAAAACTTACATCGGAATATGAGAAGACATCTTCATCCAACTTCGCTGCACACGGGTGTTTATTCGACATCCAATTCAACATGCGGGGGTGCCTGTTCCCAATCCTAATGGTCACAGGTCCATTGAGGCTGGGGATAGACTCATAAATCCATACTTGAAATGCAACCAAAAATCCCTTCAATCTATAGTGGGGGTTTTTACGACCTAATCCCTCTTTTAGAGATTTCATAGATATCTCGAATAGATCCTTACTCCAAGGGAACATCCCCATTGCATCAAAATCTTCAACCAGTGCAAACAAATAGTGTTCGACCACTTTCTTGTATGACGTAGAAAACAGGTATGAGGTGATCAAATATAGAATGCCAAGCCTTACCACGTCATGATCATCAACGCCGACACATCAAGGAATACATCTCTCACATTTTCATTTGTCACCAGCTTCAAATGCCCAAAATAAGTTTCCTTAATCCTGGATGGCACTTTGTCAAGTCGTCTCCTGCCATCTTTACCATGATATCTAAGACACGTTACTAAACAAAACTCACACAATGAAAATCGCAGGTATCTATTTACAACCTTGAACCATATCTCGTTAGGATTTGGTTGCTCCACTTCCCTCAAAAGAAGGTAGTGTATCAGTTGGGGCTGCACAACGATTTCGGCGCAATCCATGAAGAACGCAAAACACGTGTCTGCCAGGATAGCCCGTTGGTGTTCGTTGAATTTCGACGTGAAATTTGACAGAACATTCTTTGTCGAGTTGATTGTAATTTTACCCGGAAACCAAAGATCCTCCGGGATAATGTAATTCCATTCCTGCATCACATTAAAGAAAGTGTCAACATCTGTAACATGAATCACGAAAGTCACAGTCCAATATTGGTCACACGAATAATATTGGTCATAGATATCACATTCCCATTCACATTTTCTGAACAACACAATATATTCAGAAACATTTCACAATCCCAAAAATTTTTAGAATATTGGTCACAAGAATCACGAAAGTCACAGTCCAATATTGGTCACACGAATAATATTGGTCACAGATATCACATTCCCATTCACATTTTCTGAACAACACAATATATTCAGAAACATCTCACAATCCCAAAAAATTTCAGAATATTGGTCACAAGAATCACGACAGTCACAGTCCAATATTGGTCACACGAATCAAATTGGTCACAAATATTACATTCTCATTCACATTTTCTGAACAACACAATATATTCAGAAACATCACACAATCCCAAAAAATATCAGAATATTGGTCATAAGAATCACGACAGTCACAGTCTAATATTGGTCACACGAATCAAATTGGTCACAAATATCACATTCTCATTCACATCGACGCACAACACAGTATAATCAGCAGATTTGGACCATAATGCATACCCTTTAGTAATATGAAGCGTAGGTCACAAATGAAAAGATTTTCGAAAAAATGTAGCAAAATGCTATTCAATCTCAAATATATTACTTTCAAACATAAAATACCCATAAACTAAGAGGACATACAAATTAATTTACTATAATCGATGGAGGTTTTCGTGGGTCGGTCGGAGTTTTGGGGTTTTCGTCACGGACTGACTCCTTTTCCGGTCTCTTTTTTTTTCCCGTTTTACTTCCAGTTGCGTCACGGGAAGTGGGCCTCGCTCGCTGGTTGGAACTCCTCGTAATAGCCATTTTATGCGTTTCACGGTCACAGGCCTTGAATGTCGTTGGCTATTCAGTGAATGCAAGCAGTCAAATGGAATGGAAGCTTAAAGTCTTTTGGGTATAGGAACTTACAGTCAGGGTTTTGGGTATGCGCCGTGAGGAAAATGGGAGGAGTATTTCGATTTCTGAATGAAATGAGGACGGAGATGAAAGTTCTAATTTGGGGAAAAATCAATTTGTTTGATATGGTTGAGAGGGTATGATTAGCGGTTATTTAGAGATAAACCGTCTCTCTCCACTTTTAACGTAAAAGGCGGTGATGGTTACGATTTATTAATATTATTTTATATCATAATATTTAATTAATTAAAACCTGAGTATTGTATTATGAAGCATTAAACTTGATTAGTGAGAAATGGCCTTCAAATACTTGTTCCCTGTCTTCAAATACTGGTTCCCTGTAATTTCCTCTTTTTATAAGGAGATCATATATTGGGTTGGCCCTGCATATAACATATTGGGTTAGCCAAGGCCCACGGACAGTATGAGCGTTTTTAAGTTCAACCGAAAGAAAATCTGTTCTAAACGCAACGACACTGAACACTCCGACTCCCATCCAACCCTATCGCACCATCAGTTTTTGACCGGCGATCCGTGCCAATGATCTCTTTAACATCGGCCGAATTGAATTATCTTGTCTTCCGTTACCTTAATGAATCAGGTTTCTCTATGTGTCACACTCTTCGCGTGCGAAAAACTTCTTCAATTTCTTTCTTTTGTGTGTGTGTGTTAAAATAGGAAATGAATTATATCAATACAATTATATGTTCGACTGAAGGAAGGGAATATAATTTACTGTTGGTTTTTTGTTCTTATTTTGTAAAATGTAATCCTAATATCCTTATTTATGCCTGAGATGTGATTTTTTAGAGCTGTTGGGCTCGTGTATTTCTTTTTCCCATTTTGTTCAAAAGAGAAATATAAGAATGAGGTGGAGAGTATTGGGAAGGATTGGAAGAGTTGGATACCGACTGAAATTGTGGATTATTGGAGGAATCTTTGTGGGCTGAAAGTATGAATTCGAGGAATAAGATGGAATGGGTAAGCTGGGTATCCTTGGACAAGTATTGTGACGTAGTGTCATGATCTAAGAAGAAGAAGAGGGAACGTATTCAGAGAAACAAAATTGTATTCCAAAGGCTTAGTATACTTTGTTTCTAAAAGGGGAAATACTAATTTATGGCTTTTGCCTAGGGGACAAGCATGACGAAATGAGAAAGGTGCATTAGGCGATAATTTGTTATTAGACTGGTCAATATTATGCATTTCATGTTATTTCAGGCAATTATGCCTTATGCACGTAATTGAAAGGAGTTCCATTTAATCATTATGAAATTATCTACAGCCCCTTGATAGGGTGTTGGTACGATGTTAGTGATGGCAATCATAATGACATGTTATGATGACTGTTAAATAGCATTTTGACAATAATGATCACACAATGACGATACAATTATGATAGATGGTATTATTACGATGATATGATATCATGAGGTTAATAATTATTGTATTGGGAATTTGCATAATGTTGTGCATCAGCAATGAGGTTATCCAACTTTCCTTAGTGTCATCCATGATATTTCATAATATAAGATTAGTTGGATTTTGGATTCATTTATATGAATTAATTTGGGATTATAAGGGTGATTTCTATTTTGGTCAAAGTATGTAAATTGAATTCAATTGAACAAGAAGCCAAATCTTCAATTCAGATGTAATCAGGGAAATGTAGTTGCCAAGATGATAGGTTGAAACATCATTAAATGATGTTGAGAACACTAGATTTCGGACCGTTGTTGATAGAAATGTAAGAATAGTTTATAGAGTCAATTCATGAAACATTAATGGAGAAAATGGTTTAATGAAGCAAGTGAAAGTAATTCTTTAATGTTGGTAAATTATGCATAAATGTATATATTGAAGTTTACTTATATTTATTGTTTAAAACAACTATTTGAGGCTTACACCTCGAATCCCGCATCATGTGAAGCTTTCATAAAACTCCTCTAATCTTATTTCTTAAGGGCCATCTGTGAGGCTTATGCCTTGAGGCCACTTGCACTTTCCATGAATTTTGTTATTAGCTTTAGCTCTTTGGGCTATTTTTTGATCATCTAGAATGTTTATTGGGTTCTTTTATTTTCTTTTTCATGTCCTTACACAGAAGGATACGGAAGGGAAAGGGGAAGGAGAATACATGATTGCTAGTAGAGGATAAAGAATGAGAAAAACACCGATAGTAATGGGGAAGAGGATGTTGATGACCCCCTTAATGATTGATGATATAAGAGAACTCTAAGTTGTTTTTACATCTATTAGTATGTAGTATACTAACGATTTTGATCCGTAATTACTAATTTGAGAAGTTATTATTTGCTAATTTATAATATTTCATTTTTGTTTGGAAGTAGACTTTTTATTTTGTTCTTTCGGTATATTATAGATTTTATGGTTAATTATTAGCATATTTTCTATTTATATATTATTATTTTTATTAGATTGTCTTGAGGCTCGCGCCTCGGTTTCCGATTAAGACTTTTTAAGATATGCTTATATTTTTGTAATTAATGAAGAAAGTAAATGTAGTATTGGATGAAGATGGATATATGTTCAAACAAGCTATAAGTTGAAAAGCGCTGGTTTTCTCTCTATCCATAAAATGTGTACAAAATTCCATCAGTATATAGTACATAATAAAGGAGAGAAAAACAAAATTCTTATACAATTGCTTTGCAATTATCATCTCTCAAAATTTATTGGATAAAGGTACATTTTCTTTATTTAAACTAATATGTGAAGTTCCTAAACTTCTAAGATTCTTTGATTGTTGATCATGTGCTGAATTTGCGTTAAGCAAAATCCTTTAAAAAGTTATTATCATGTCACGCATATCCTACCACAACAAAATATGAAGCCATCTTGATTTCGTAAACAACTTGTGACTTTGAAATCATTGATTCAATAAAGTAACATTGTCAAATTTAGTAGAAACCATGTTCTCCAAGTGTATTTTGGTAACTCACACTTTCAGTCTGAAATACTAAACACTTTTCCCAATTTAGCTGTAAACTTACACATGCAGTTAGCAAATTTGAATTATTCAAAAATCTTCCAAATCTTTCACACAGCATGTTGGTGAATGTATGTTTATAATTCTTGCTGTTCTCCTCTTGTTATTGTCAAAATTCCCCAGTATTCTAATTTTTTATGTTGAAATAGAAAATGAATTCTAATAATTTTAATAGTATCTTGGACTAAAATAGGGATCAGAAATTAATGTTGTTTTTTTGTCGAATTTGGTAAACTGTAATATTTTAAGATTCTTATTAACGTCTGAGATTTGAATTTTTAGTGCTGTTGGGCCTTTATATTTCTTTTTTCCATTTTGATTCTTCTTAGAATTGTTTATATATACCTTGGAAATGTTGTGATATATGGTAACATCTATTTAAGAGTTTCAATTGAGTGACGGGAATTCTTCTACTTTCAAATATAAAATAGAAAATGAATGAAAGAAAAAATGGAAGATAGAAAAATGTAGAAAATTGAATGACATGGTTTGTTTTGCCCCCTGAATAGAAAAGTGGGAGACAAAGTAAATAGCATAAATTGCTGGGTAGAGTTACAGAAATATTTCATGCCACTAGACGTTATAAATGAATATATATTTTGTTGACATACTTCTTAGGATCGTAATTGATTACCTCGAGGCTAAATAAGGTGAATAAAATTTCCTTGTTGTTGCGTCCTATCATAATGACTTCGTCTATGTAGACGAGGATGTAGATGAATGAAGTAGTAGGAAATTTGAGAAAACAGAATTGTCCGCAATGAAGAGTATAAACCTGTTGAGATAGGCTGTTTTTGTCTATCATACCCCGTGTTGGGTGCCTGCTTGAGTCCATGAAGTGCCTTAAGGAGTTTGCATGCAGGAGGGGGTGATGGTTGATCAAAATCATGAGGCTGCTGCATAAAAACTTCTTCCTTGATGACTCCACGAAGGAATGCATTATTGACATCAAGTTATCTCATACACCATTTTTTGCAAGAACTTTTACAAGTTTAATAACAGGATTAACTGTTTTTGTCAAATCACAACCCCATCTTACAGATATTTTTTTGGCTACCAACTGAGCCTTGATTGAGACACTATACCATTGGCATTTCTCTTAATTCTAAACTGCCACTTGCACCCTACTACCTTTCTGTCAGAGGTCTTGTGAACCAAAGTCCAAGTGTGATTCCTTGTTAGGCTAACTCTTCTGTCGTTGCCTGAAGCCATTAAGAATCTGAGCGTTACTCAAATGGCATGTTGCCCCTAAATCTTGGAACCACAATCGGATGTGCCCTGGGAAGCAAGAAAGGCCTGCATGTTTCCATTCTGTTGACTTTGACCTACTATTGCATTTGTTGTTTCCACCTCTAGTGTTTTGTTCTAGTAACGTACAGTTTGTAGGTTAGTGCTTGACACTTGTATAACATGAAGAAGAGTCTTGTTCGATTTTGAAGGGTTGGATGCTTGTGTTGTGTTGGATCTCGTGCAGTGCCGACGTGAATATGGCATGATAACTGAAGTGTCTGTGTAACAAAGGAAGGAGCTAAAAGTCTTAAAGCTCTTCTCAATGTTTTCAGAAAGCGATAAAGCTTGTATACGTATAGTGAATTTTCTATGAAGTCATGATTTATGCTTTGTGGTAGAAGCACAACACTTTTCACACTTTAGTATTCTCCAACAAAGGGAGACAGTGCAGGCAATAGAGGGATCAATTAAAGGAATTTTTAATGGGAAAATTACCGACTTTTGTGGATACTTTATATCCGCAAGCAGTCCATCAATGACTCTATTTTGTAAAAGAAATGGCTTTTAAATCAGTCGTTCGTGAATTTTAGTATATTATAATTTCTAGTTTTCTATGGCGTTAGGTTTGGGTTAGGTCAAGTCATGTTTTTGGGGGATCCCAAATTGGTTAGTCTCTAACAGGAAGCATAGTCCTATTAGAATTAGGAAAGTAGAATCCTAGATAAACTCTTGTAATGTCTACATTTGGCTAGAGACAACAGTTTTGAGGAAATTTTAAGAGCTTTTGAAGCAAAGATTGTGTGATGCATTTCTGACCCTAAGGTCGATGCTTAAATTTTCTTTTTCATTTTTCTTTCCTCAACTTCTAGCAATGGTGCCTAGATTATCAACTAGTATTTTTTTTAATTTTAATTTTAATTTTAATTTTTATCCTTGACCATTAAGCAAATCAAAATCCTCTAATTAGCTTTCGCCTTTTTTAACTTGGTCCTGAAACTGATTGAACTTTCCTTGAATCCTATTTCATTCATTGTTATGTTTATTATGGATGGCCATTAAGGATGTCCTTCATCACTCTGTTTCTTTCATAGGTTTTTATAGTGTATGTTAAGTAGTTATGTTGCATGTTACGTTGATAGTTGACTTCTAATAAGATTGTGGGTTTTTTCTTAGTCTAACTAAATAAAACATAGCATTATTAGGATGTTAACCTTGCATAGACAAAAACTGAAGTAAATACTGAAGAAAGGATTAATAATTAAGGGGATTTTTGGGATGCAAAAGTCGAAACACTAAACACTGTTGTTTCCAAAAGAAACTCTATACCACTCTGGCTTTTACGCAATGGACCTGTGCTCCATTGTTCATTCATAACTGATACAAATGGCTTATTTCAGGGTTCACACATTCAGCTTTTGCTCTAGGATATGAGGCAGGCATCAATAAAAGCACAATTGATGGTAATTTAGTTCCACCAGGTGCTCTTGTTACCTATGTTCAGAAAGGAATTCAATACCTTGAATTAGAAGCAAACTTGACTAATGTAAGTATGTGACTGATGAAGTGGTGGGTGTTGAGTTCTTTGTTTTCTACATTTGATTATATTCTATTAACTTAAAATTTTTAATGCATTCAGGATGATTTGGACACAGATGAGGATTTTCAGTTCCTACAACCTTTGGATCTTATCACGAAAGATGTATATGAACTTCGAAAGATCATAAAGGAGAGAAAAGAGAATATGCAGAAGGATAAAGCTAAAGGAAAAGAGAAAGAAAATGTTGAGAATGTCAGGGTACGTGAACCCGAATCTGCAATTGAAAAAGAGAAGGAACCCGCCAGAGGAAAAGAAAAAGAAAAACAACCGATGGAGATAGAAAAGGAACAAGACAATGAAAGGATAGATAAAGAAAATGATAGAGGGAAGGGCAAAGGCAAGGAAAAGCCACAAGTTGATGTCACTGATACAAATCAGAATGGAGATAAGATTAGCGGCAGACTTGAGGAGAATGAAATTGATGGAGGTAATGTACATTTTCCTCTCACTTTTATTCATGCACCTGTACATATCAACCTAAAAGACACGGACACGGACACGATACGTGTGAGACACCCTGACACTCTATTTTTGAAAAAGTTCCGACACAATACATTCCCGAGACCTTGAATAAAATATTATTTTTAAAATTTTTTTAATTTTAATTTTTATACTTATATATGTATAATTAAATGACAAATACAAATCAAAATAAAATTTGACATTAAAAGAAAAAGATTTGACTTCCTTTATAAGTTTGGTTTTATATCGAGGGCTAAATGGTATGTTAAATGGTAAAATAATTGATCAACATAAAAACCTACCATTTGCTTTGGTAAAGGGTAAAGTTGCAAAAAAAGTCTACCAAAAAATACTTTTGTAGAGCATTTAATGTTTTGGGGCCCAACAATTTGAATGGAAATTACATTTAGGGCCTGTTTGAAAGCCAAAATTTTTCATGGAAATTGTTTTCTGCCCACACCCCCACGTGACCCTAATTTCCAGCTTTCATGGAATTAGTTTTCCTTTGATTTTGGTGGTTTTTAGTTTTCCAACATTTTTATTTTTATTTTTTTTGACAATCCAAACAAATTCTATCCCCAATTGTACAAAAAATTATCCATTAAGTGACAATTTCCATGAAAAACAAAGTCAAATGAATGGAAGGTTTTCCCTTTTTTTTTTGATAACTGGAACAAATTTTTATCCCCAATTGTAACAAATTCTATTCATTTAATGGACAATCTTCATGAAAACAAAGTCAAACGAATACCAAAAGATCCAAAAAATTTTGGGTGGAAAATTATATCAATCAAACACAATTAATCGACAATTCTCGGTAAAACAAGTTTTAGACAATTCAATTCTCTGTAATTCATTTTTTTTTCCACCCAAATTCCATTCTTGCAATCAAATGGACCTTTAGGGTTTACTTCCTCAGCAGTAGCCGTCAAACATACTTCTCTTCTTCATATCATCTTCCTCCTCAGCCATTTGTGCCTTTTTTCCAATCATCACTGCAGTTTTTCTTCATCAACACGGCAGCTGTCGCACACCTCTTCTTCATTTTTTCCAGCTGTATGTTTTCTTCTTATTTTACTCACTGTTTTCTTCCAGCACTTTGTTTTTTTTTCTTGTTCCACCCGTCGGGATTTCTTTGTCTCCGACACGGCGCAAGGGACCTCCAACACGCTTCAGCGATGTGTGGGTGACATACCGATGTCCAATATGTGTTGGACACCGATACGTTGATGCCGGCAACGTGTTGGCGCTTCCCATCATCAACACTCTTAGGATGTAACAATTAGCATGTTCATCTATGCTTGAGAAAATTAAAGTAAAATACTTAACTTTTTGTCTCCGAACGTGTTTGGATGTCTTACTATTTTCTGCTTTTAATTCAATAAGTTACTTTTTTTTAAGTCAGACGTACAAAATGTCAAAATAAGCTACTTATTTCCACCTTGACCAATAGAAAAAAAGTTATTTTACAATTACTTATTACTTAACTTTTAAAGCGTAGCCAATCATGCTCTATGACCACAGAAACTTCATTTTTTCTGTGATATATTTTGGTTAGTTTAACTTACCCCATCTGTTTTTATTGAATCACAACAGGGCCAGAACCCATGAATATATGCACAAGTTCAACATCTTTGCCCTATGAAATCCCAAGTAGTGACGTGTTTTTCTGCAGGGCCACACCTCTGAGGTATAATTTCTTGTTCATAATCCCTTAGCGCCTTCATTTATTATTCAAATGCAATCAACTATCTGAATATTTTTTAAGGCTATCTGTATGATAAGTTGAATGTTCCTCTATTCTTCACAGGTTTTTGCATGTACATGGAATCCAACTGGTTCACTCCTTGCTTCTGGGTTCGTGTAGCATCTAAAATTGCTTCCTTATTCGGTACATTTGTTTAATACTATTTTATTGACCCATCCCCATAAATATGGGTTCCCATCTAGCTGTTTGGAGAAGTAAATGTGTCAGATCTCATTAGAAATATGGACTTCAATATATATATATATATATATATATATATATGTATGTATGTATGTTTATGTATATGTATGCATGCATGTATATATTATAAGCTGAAGTGAGCTTTTTATCCACCCTAGAACACACTTACGCACACATCTTAGACATAAGATCATGTAAATAATTCACTTTTAAGTCAATCTTCTCCATCATCACAGCTCAACACATTTCTACACTTGTGTGCTTAAACACATATCATCACAGTTCATAGACAGTCTCTGTTCTCCTTTCATCTCATAGAGTTGTCAAATAATAAAGGACTATGAAGCACCTCGATTTCCTATGCATCGCGCATATAACATCTTGATAAAAGAATCAGAATCAAATCTTTTATTGTATAATATTTTCAGAATGTTGAAGGCAAAAACCTGTGCAACGGCTGATTTATGTTGCATGGCTGTGTAACTTAAATATTTCCAGGAAACCAAAAGTTTTTCAGACAACCTAGAAAGACTTTAGGACGTGAAAGAATCAGATTTTTAACATAGATTGCAATATTAATTTGAGATGGGTGCTATTTCTATTGAATTACTTGAGATTGTGTAATTCAATGTTTTGGGGCGTTCATTTCTCTCTTCTTTAGTAAATGTTTTGGTTCCTGGGGTTTCTGGATGAAACTTTGAGGAAATATGAGTTCCATGACAATGATTGATCATTGGATAAATTTCAATTGTATCAACATGAAAATGTTGAGTGACAAAGTTTGTTCAAGCAATGTCCTAAAGGTTTTCTAAAATGAAAAATGAAGACAAATGACAAAAGAAGAATGGGAATAAATTAGTGTCAGAACTAAGAAGGCAAACTGTGTTTTGATCATTTTTGTTTCTATATTTTTCATCGAGTCCCTTGTATTTAAATTGAACACCAACTCTGGAAATGTTTTCATTCGGCAAACTTAATTTCAATTTTCCATTTTCTGCTATCACATCTACTTTTTTATTTTTTATTTTTTTGAATTTTTAATATTAGCAAAATAATTGTCCAGATCTTATGAAGTTTCTGCCTGAACTAATCTAAGTTCTATAGCCAGCTTTTTGTGAATCTTAATGAACTTGGTGCAAATGCCATAAACAAAATGGCAATATTAGACGATAATTTGACTAAATATATAGAACTAAAAGAATTTTGTTGTGTGCCTTGAAAGAAGTTCTAAGTTTTTGACTGTATCTGGGCAGACATTTGATTTGATTGCTGTATCTTTCTTTCTTAAAGAGCTTCATAAACATTATAGAAAGTATATATAGTTAAACTTGTTTTGAACATGTGTACACCGTTTCTCATTTCAGCCAAAATATGCAAAACTCTTCAATTTACTGAAGTCGGTCACATTGTTATAATACTACACACCTGCTCAGTCATTTAGATTTATTGTGGAGCCCTTTAACCATCATGATAGTAGGATTGACTTTTATGATTGTTATGCATGTGAAGGCAAATTATGTACATTGTAACTTACAAGAAAATGATGTTAAGTTTCTCCAAAATCTAAGCACATGATAAGACTTTTTTACATTTTCATCGATTTGAGTGAGAGCTTAAATGGGTAGGCAATTCTATTACTTCATTGATCTTTTTCTTTTTCATTTCGTTATCTTGTTTGAAATTTTTGTAGAAGTTCTGGCATGGTATTTAAGCATGTTCAAATTGGTGGTAGTGCTCGATATACATTTTTTGCATAAATATATTTTGATGTAGTTGCACTATTCAAATGATTTATTGAAAATCTGGCGAAGACGGCAGCATGAACTGTAATTCCGTCAAATTCAAGTCTTCTGATTCTATTGTGTACTTGTTTTACTAGGTCTGGGGATTCAACTGCTAGAATTTGGACAATTGCAGAAGGACCATGTAGCTCCACCATGCAAGATGGCCCTTTAAATGTTGTTGTACTGAAGCATTTCAAGGGTAAAACAAATGAGAAAAGCAAGGATGTCACAACGCTTGATTGGAATGTGAGTTTTCTTACATAATTTTTTGTGTTCTCTCTCTAGCATCCAGTCATGAAATTAATTTCTGAACTTTTTTATTGTTCATTGTAGCATTTAGTTCTTACAGGGTTTTGCATAACTGTTGTCTTTTGAGCCTCGATTTGATGTCATTTTCTTCTTTTATTGTGAACATGCTCTTGGTGTAGGTGGAGGGGACGCTACTTGCCACAGGTTCGTATGATGGCCAGGCAAGAATATGGAATAAAGATGGTAAGATGTTTCTGATGCTATCGATCTGAAAATGATACCACTGCAAAATTACTGTCTTCTTCATATGCGATGCATAATTGTAGAAAGAAATACAGATAGAAGAGAGAAAGGATGAATCAGAGACTTGGGAGAGAGACTCGGGGAACATTTAATTATGTTTAGTGTGGGAAATTTTTTAAAGTGCTGGTCCTCGTTTATACTTAAAATCCCTAGTAAAGCGGAAAGTTACTTTAAAAACAAACAAGGAACATTTTTTTAACTTAAACCAAATAATCATGGAAAGAAAATAATCAAATACTTGAAATTCACTGGAAATAAATAATAATCTATTTCTTTATAATAAGTACTTGTTTTTGCAAATCTTGTCTTCATCACAACCTTCATTTTTTTCCTGGTTTAAAGGAACTCAACTCAGGTGAGTTGACTTTCAATATTGGTACTATATATTTGGATCAAGAGGGATGTCATTTGTTGAACAAGAAATTTTTAAGGACCTCAGATGAAGAAGCATAATGATCTTCTTAGACGTTAACAAAGAAATCAACTGTTGCCATGAAAGTAAAGCAGCTCCAGAGAACTTGAACAGAGGATGGTCCTGTACAGAAAAAATATATTCTACCCCAGGGGCTCGAATGTGCTATGGCAGCGATTTTGAAATCTTGGCTTATTTTTAAATGTCATCGCAAGTTGAGTTCCAACCCTTCGAAGCATTCAAAAAGTATGGAGTGAGCATGAATTTTTTAACAACAATGTTTATTATTATAACTCCTAAGAGAAATAAATATGCACCATAACATAATAACCCTTTAAAATTCTCTGTGCTTGCAATGTGTATCAGTGGCAACCTTATAATTTTTATTACTCGCAACAGTTTTTCATTTTAGTAATCATGAAATCATGAATATGTTCAGTAAAGGCTTAGGTTTGTTCAAAATGGCAGTAATCTACACGGCTAAACAATGTAGCAAAATGGGAAGCATGTACCCTTGGGAGTATGGCATGCTATTAAACAATTTATTTACTCTATCTGCAGTTACTAAAATACAAGCACGACTTCTAACAATTTTAGGTTACCCTAGAACAAAGCTCATGCTAAAGTGACAGCAAGGATATATAGAATTGAAAGAGCTTCTATTTGCCTACTCAGTTTTTTTTTTTTTTTTTTTTTTTTCTTTTTTTAGGATTTATCACGTAATAGTCAACTTAGGTAATTGCAATCTTGGCGCTATGTCTTTTGCATATCAAGCGTCTGTCATCTCTGGCAGCTGATAGTTAATAATTGAATGAAGTCGAGGGGCCTCTGGAAACGAAATGAAGTGAAGCTAGTGGTTCATAAATCAATTTATCTTATGTTTTTAGAATATAGTATCTTGATATTTATTGCTGCAAGTTTCTTGGTGTGTGTATTTGTTATTATACCAATGGCCCTAATATACATTTTAGAAGCTCAGTTTTAACACGGAAGAGTTTTAGGTCCACCCATTTACATCTACCTTTCTTTTCATCCATATTCTTGCTACGAGACGATGTCTTCACATGTGAACTTGATTATCTCCCCATTCACTCATGGTATATCTACCCCCATCACCTTGAATACCACCATAATGCCAGTCTCCAAACCCCTTCCCCCCCCCCCCCTCCCTTTATTGCTCCAAGAACCTTGTGCACCTTTTGCCATGGTTCATGTCTCAATCGCCTCATTAGGAGCCTGAACTTGCATGACGTGCTCCATTCAGAATTGTCTTACATTCTTGTTGTGAGATCTGATTCCAATTATGAACCCACCATAAGCAAAATAATGCTAGAATTCAATTTTTCTGGGTAGTTGTAGGCGGTCATTGTAGAAACTAATGGGAGAAATAAATATTTAACTTCAGTCAGTTCAGCAATTTGCATACATCCTGGAAGCGTATCCATTTTTTGCAATACCAAAAATATTTTATAACAGAAAAGAATACACTTGAACATGAAACGAATGCCGTCTGCCCTTAATCTTTGCTTGTTTTCTCCTCTCTAAAGAATAATGTATGTGTTCTTTGAATAACAATGATGAAACACTATTTTGGAAACGGATGGACAAGAGGTGGACCAAGGAACATCACTCTTAATCAAGTCAGGCTCAACAGTGGTGCTGGGGTTTTTCCTGTGAGTTGTTCTGGGATCATTACCCTTTTCTGGTCTGGAATGTGACAGACCAGACTGAAAAGTTCTTTTCTAGAAAAATTATACGTTCGCAGCCAAGGGTCACTGCCTATTTCTTTTCATTAGTTTTTGTGGATTTTGTTGATGAGTTATTCTAGTTTATAGATATTGAGTTGTTCGACCATTTTGGAATGGGGTTGCACCACACCTTCTTCTGATTCTCTTCCTTTCTGTATGGAAAATGCAATGAATTTCTGTGAAATGGTATTACAAAAATGTTCATGAGGCATTAAATAGAAATGTGTTTAACTTATGAACGGATTTTAATTTACATTAAATTGGTTTTCTTTTCCTTTTTGATGAACTCAGTTGAAAGATGTTGATCTTGTTGATATCTTGAGTTGAAAGAGTTTATGCCCTAATTCTTCCTCATAGAGATTGCCCACATGCTAGAAGTACATGTACACAAAAATGAGCACTTCTTTGGGTGGAGAAGCGGAGTAGCTTCTGTTGATAATTTATTGCTATATATTCCACTAGTGCTTGAGAAAGCCAGATCAATAGTCTGCTACCTACTTGTTTAGAAACTATATTATTCAGTAGTTGTATGTTTGGCTCATGATTTGCTCATAACTGTATTTTTTATCCAGGGGAGTTGATCAGTACTTTAAATAAACATAAAGGACCAATTTTTCTCTTTAAAGTGGAACAAGAAAGGAGATTATCTTCTTAGTGGGAGTGTGGATAAAACTGCTATAGTGTGGGACGTTAAGACGGGCGAATGGAAACAACAATTTGAGTTTCACTCAGGTCTTTAACTGTCCCTTCTCTCTCATTCATACTCTTGGTTGTTTATATTTTGGATATTACATTTATCTTTGTGTTTTTCAGTAAATGGTGGCAATCACTACATTCTATGATGTTTCTCTTACACTTTGATTTGTTATGAAATGTCATTGCAGCTCCTACTCTAGATGTTGATTGGAAAAACAATGTTTCATTTGCTACTTGCTCCACTGATAGCATGATACATGTTTGCAAAGTGGGGGAGAACCGACCAATAAAAACGTTCTCAGGGCATCAGGTTTATTCCTTCAGTTACATATTCTTGAAAATGTTCCTGCATAACTATTTTGCCGATGTCAATGATTATTTGGCTATAATGTACATTTTGAACTATATTTTTTCAGAAATTCCCGTCTAATTAATTGTGCCGCATGGGAATTAGTTAATGTTAAGTATTTACTGCATGGCATGTGTTATTCTTCCCATGGCATGGGATTTAGTTAATGTTAAGCATATACTGCATGGCATGTGTCATTCTTCCCATGGCTGGGAATGAATAGGGAGTTTGATCCCAAGACACCAATTTAATCCCGATAATTCACAAGATCGATTGAACTGGGTCATCTCATGCACCCATACAACAATTTATCATGAATATAGTTAGTACACACTGCACTGGCTAATCAATGTTAAGAAAATGAGTGCAGAATAATGTGGAGCTTAATGCCTAGATAAGGAAGATGTTATTGTACTAAAATTATTTCCTTTTATGCTGTTATTAATTTCTAAATATGCTATGTTACTTCAGGGTGAAGTTAATGCTATCAAGTGGGATCATGCTGGCTCCCTACTGGCTTCATGCTCTGACGATTCTACTGCAAAGGTAAGAGACATTTTCTTCTGTATGACTTCTAATTTTTAGTAACTAGTCACTGCTGATTGTAATTTATCTTTTTGAATCCATAATTAATGTCTCCTCGTCTCTAACAAGTTTAAACTTTAGATGAGGTAATTTAAGATGGTACTGGGGGAAGCTACGGTCTTGTGTTTTTCAGTGCCGCTCATTTAACATGTTTGGACTAAGATGAAAAATGAATCCAACCTTGAGCTCGTTGAAAACTCAATTTAAATTAATAAAATTGTTCATGTCTTACAGCTTAAGCTTTAGATGAGGTGGTGTAATGGACTAGCCTGCATTATGCAATTAATTTCTTGATTTATAGTCCCGCAGCCTTCCCTTGAAATGGACTAGGAAAACTGTGTAGTTGGCAACATTAGTCCTTTTACTTCTCTAGAAGTGAAATCGAACTTATATATAATTGATTGTTGACTCATTGATTAAAATGTAGATATGGAGCATGAGGCAGGACACCTGCTTGCTTGATCTGAAGGAGCATGCCAAAGTATGTCTTGAAGCTTTTTATGTTTACTGTTATTTTCTTTATTCAATTAAGACACCTGCCTTTCTGACATGAACATAATATTTATAGGAGATATACACTGTTAAATGGAGTCCTACAGGAAATGGTACCAACAACCCAAATATGGAATTGGTGCTTGCAAGGTATAAGTCTGCACTCTGGTAGTTGAATGTTAGTATTGTGAATTGTTTTGCCCTTTTATTGGTGGAGATTGTTCTTAAATTATCTGAGGGGGTAGGGTATTAATATTTTCAATTACGGTTGGTAGAGCTGTTACAAATTTACTACTGACACACATAAGTTCATTGCAATCATAAATGAATGAGAAAATTGACTTTTTACATCATTACCTTTGTAAGACTACGAATTACATAATCCTCTTTCATGAAAAATTCCTCCTGCACTGGAAGTCTGGAACTCGTTTATGCGATGTACATTTTGTCAGTGGATTTATTAACACTACAAGAAATTAAGGAGCTTATGTCTGTTTAATCAGGGTGCTATTAAGTTGAACAGTCACACTGGAAAATTGTATATACTGGAATATCCAGTAAAAATATTTTGCAGCCAAGCTTAAAAGACATGAGAATAGAATCAAGCTAGGGGATCCGAGACGGTAGCATTAAATGTTCAATTGTGAGATAAAGCAATTTATCTATGGGAAATTTTTCTAACCAGTCAATTTTTTCTTTTAGCTAAAATTATGTCTTCCACTAGAATTTTTATTAAATATGGTCATTTAGTCATGCAAAATGACTATAATGACCTTTGTATCAAAATATCCTCTAGGCAATCTTGGCAAAGTTTCTAAGAAAGACTCGAGTGGCTAAATGGACTGGAAACTCTATATCAACATTGCCATGTTTGACAAGAATGCCTAGATGTTTTGAAATTTTTTGCAAAAGAGAAGAGAGTCATCAACTTTGCCTGGTTTGACAAGAATGCCTACATGGTTCAAAATTAATGCAAAAAGGAATATGGAGAATTTGAGATCACTTTTGAAGAGATAAGAATACAGTTGGCAATTTTATTTTATTTTAAAAGGTATTATTAACTGAAAAGTAGTGGACGCCATTCATTTTATCATTCAAAAAGTATTCTATGGAGTAAATTTCCTCTTTGTCTATTTACTGTTCAGGGAAAAAGTACTATAGTTCAGGGAATATTATTTTCGTACTTATCTCGTTTCTTTTTTTCTTTGCTTTGTAGTGCCTCTTTTGACTCAACCATAAAGCTGTGGAGCGTGGAAGCTGGGCATCTTCTCCACAGCTTAAATGGCCACAGGTAAGGATCCTAGATAATTTTGTTCCATTGATGAAACATGGAATTTTATGGAAGAGTAATGCTATTTAGCCACACTCGAGTTACAACTCCAGTCTAGGTGATGTTAATGTAGCATTAAATATCCTAGATAATTTTGTTCCATCGATGAAACATGGAGTTTTATGGAAGAGTAATGTTATTTAGTCCCACTAGAGTTACAATCATTGTCTAGGTGACATTAACGTAACATTAAATGATAGGTGAAATTAAATAAGTCATTTAATTCCACATTTCATTTAGTCTATCATCTAGCGTCACCTAGATTGGGGTTGCAATCCTTGTAGAACATTACTTTTAATGGAAGCCTCCTAATGACTGTATAACAAGAGAATGGTTGGGAGATATTGTTATAGAGCTAGAACTACAATGTCCATGCATATCATTCTAATGACTTAATCGTGGTTATTATATAGTACGTTTAAGCTTAAAATAAAAGGATAAGTACTTTTTATTTCCTTATATGTTGGTATAAATTATATTTTTCTTTTAACTAAAAATAGTTAATTTAATTTTTACTTCGGCAAAAGGGAAAAATTGTCCAAACCTTTGTTATTTTAGTTCGGTTTGAGTCTGAAAGACATGAATAAGGTCCAAATAACGAGAGATATGTTAAAAGCAAGTCCGATTTCACCAATTCCTATTCCTAAAATGGAATAGAACTTTACTTTACCATCGAAAATAAGTAATTTATTTCAAGTTTTAGTTAACAAAAATTTCATTTATTTCAAAAGGTTTACATGTAAGTGAACTTTTTTAAGCTTGTCCAAACCTGCTTATAGTGCTTGATGAAAAAAGTTGAATCTTTGTTTCTGAACGTATATACATGCACACATCTACAAAAATGCTCAAGTTTCAACCTTTATCATTGTTAATTTATTTTCTATGATATGATAAATTCGAAGTGATTCTGAAATTATGATGTGCTTCTAATTAAATGTAGGGAACCAGTTTATTCGGTTGCATTTAGCCCAAACGGTGAGTATTTGGCGAGTGGATCACTGGATAAATGCATGCACATATGGTCTGTGAAGGAAGCTAAGATTGTGAGAACTTTCAGTGGAAATGGTGGAATCTTTGAAGTTTGCTGGAACAAAGAAGGCGATAAGATTGCTGCCTGTTTTGCAAATAACGTGGTTTGCGTTATAGATTTTCGTATTTAGCAATAGAAGAATCTCTTTAAACTGCCTCATGTCTGAAGCTTCATACCTTGGATCAGAGAGTAGGTTTTATCTGATGATGTTTTTAGGGTTTTGGTTTCTCTACAGATTTAGAGAATCTGGTATCTTTCTGAATCAAACATTCTGTAGTTTGATGAAAATTGTTTTTTCCTGCATCAATGTCATCAAATTCTCTACTCCCATGATTTGTTTGGAAAGGAAGATTGGATATTACTAGACAGGTTTAGAAGTGAAACAAAGTTAAAACCTTATTCATTGGACTGTTGAGTCATATGCAGTATTATGTATAGATTAATAATATTTGTACATCATTGTGTACAGATGTATGACATGGAAGAGAGATTATATTAATTGAGGTTCTTTTCTTTCCTTCTCTCTCTTCCTTATCATCTATTTGTACATCATTATGTACCCAATGATGTACAAATAACATTACTCTTGCGTATATAGAGTGAGTCTCATGGATAGTATAGCAAATTGCTTCAGAAAATTGGAGGTTTTGGAGTTCTTTTCATGGGACATTGTAACTTATTAGCTCTAGAATCACTCAATGTATAATCGGCTTTCACTTCTCTGCTTAGGATGAAATTTGACCTCCATTTGCTTATATGGTAGGCAATTTGAGTTATTGAAGAATGGGTTTAAAAAAAAGGTGGGTCATCTTCAAAAAGAGAGCG
This sequence comes from Osmanthus fragrans, assembly GCA_019395295.1. Taxonomy (NCBI): domain Eukaryota; kingdom Viridiplantae; phylum Streptophyta; class Magnoliopsida; order Lamiales; family Oleaceae; genus Osmanthus; species Osmanthus fragrans. The sequence continues at coordinate 15,444,985 of CM033352.1, forward strand.
AGCTTTTTTGATTCGTATGGTTAAACTCTTTTTCTAAATATTTAATTTCTCGAGTGGTTGTTTGACTTTTTTATTTTATTTTATTTTATTTTTCCCCAACCTACTATTGTGCATTCACTTCGAGGTATTAACTTTGAGAATTTCAGAATGTTAATTTATTATTTGTGGAAAACAACTTTGTTTGCAATTTTTTTAAGGTAAAATTTTAAGTTACAATTTCATGAAAAGATTATGATTCACTGTTTTCTTGAAAAGGGCGTTTAAAGAAAAAAATTATCGAATTCTCAATAATCAATTGTATTGACGAGTCTTTCATCATTTGGCATGTTCGATTGAACAAGCATGTCAAACAAGTATCTAAGTCTAATTTATTGTTTAAAAATATCATGTTCAAGATTTTAATACAGAACAATAAAAAACATTATATTGTGTTCTGCAATCAGTACGGATACATACATATGTATAGATAAAAGATTATGCTACTTGTACGTAAAATGGTACATAAAAAATTACATAAAATAGTGTGGAGGGAAAAGATTTGATAAAAATGTTGACTGCACTTTAAAACTGGTAAATGATAGAATGACATGTGTTATTATGTAACCTATTATATAAAAAATTTGAAGTACGTATAGCAAGATTTATTTTGAAATTGGTATGAAATCTGACCTACTTTTTCGACTCTATACATAAGTCGAACATTTCAAATATATACTTAACAGGACCTCTTGTGTCATTCAAATGGTTATCTAAAGTGAAATAACATAATGTTGGAATTACGGGTCATTTTTATAGGTGTGAATTGAAAAAATCTCAAATTGGTGCGATGACTAGTCACGGCTCTTCAATTGCAATTAGTGCATATCGAAGAGACTTGTTGTTTCAAAATGGGTGTAACTTTTTGATAGGGTATAATCTACAAAATTAAAATTGAAAGGGTGCGGTCTAATGGTTAAAATTAATTTGTGCCAAAAGATGCAACAATTCAAGGAGACACGGTCCGTTTGATTGCAAAGGTAGAAAATGGGTGGAAAGGAATTGAATTGTAGGGAATTAAATTGCTTGGAATTGTTTTACCGGGAATTGAATTAAATGTGTTTGATTGGTATAATTTTCCACATTTCTATTATAATACGTTTGATTTTTTTTTTTTTTTATGCAAATTGTCAATTAAATGGATAAATTTTTTACTATTGGGAACAAAATATGTTTAGATTGCCAAAAAAAAATTAAAAAATTTATTTTTTATTTTTACGTTTGACTCTGTTTTGCATGAAAATTTTCAATTAAATGGATAAATTTTTTTACACTTTATCTTAGAATTTGTTTCTATTGCTAAAAAAAAAAAAAAATGGTGGAATCCAATTCCCACCATATAGCAAGAAATTGAATTCCACGAAATCACGCTTCAAGTGGTTGTACCTTGGAATTGGGTGGAAACCAATTCCATGGAAAAAAATGCTATCAAATGGACAAAAATATAGTTCCATTTTTTCCTACTCCAAATCAATTTCATATAATTAATTTCTAATTCTTTCCTTCTCTAAATTATCAAATAATTTCTTAATTATTCTAGAAGCATACAGTCAAGTTTTGGTTCACCCATCAAAATTAATATCATGCTATATTAATTTTGGAAAAAAGCGTAGTTCCTTGGGAGATTTGCATCATTTTGATCATGTTAGTATCAGTGTATGGGAAGAAATCCATTTTAAGGAGATTTGCATTCGCATAACTCATTTCATTTTATCTCCTTATTATTTCTACATGTTAGTAAGTCACCTTGCTTATCTTTTATGCACATATCATGGATTCGATAATTTGTCACTCTATCGGTATTTGCATGCACATATGTTTGGTTAAAGGAATATAGTTTGTGCACAATTTATCCAAAACATAATATCTTGGCTTGTTGTAGATGCTCGATATGAACAAATAATTGAGGATAAGTTCATTTACTTTCGTTAAATGATTACAAATAATTGCAAAAGAACAACGTGTATAGTGGATCATTTGAAAAACTTGTATAAGGTGGAAAATCACATTTAAAAAATGATAATGAAGCATTAAAGTCTTGGGTGAGTAAATATTTTGATAGAGATTTTTTTTTTTAAAAAAGTTGAATTTAATATGTACGGCCATAAAAGTCTTGTACGATGGAGACCTTAGTGCATATTTTGCTGAGCTTAAATATAAATATTGGAAAACTTCGTATCTACATCATTACAAAATAAAATTTCAACATTTACTATGTGACTATGTGACATTTATAATTCAATACTTTGTGATAGGATAAATATTTTAAGAAATATTATATACCAAGTATAGACCAAATGTCTTTGTAAAGGAATTTTTTTTAAATGACACTAGGATTAAACTGATCATTCAATATGCTTTCAAAATCAGTACATAAATTCAAAAAATCAACATTAGGCAAACCAATATATACAGAATTCATTCTTATCATTTAGATTTCAGAATTGTCTTAAAATTCTTCATGCCATGAAGTCCAATTTTTTCTGCCTAAGTTGTGGATTGTGGACATTGATATATGGTCATCAGGTTAGTAGTCGAACCGTTGATATTCCGGTTCGACTGGTCATGCTCTGTGCTCGGTAAGATAGTTTTCATCACCTTAAAAAGAAACTAGACGAAATTTTTTTAATTGAGACTGGTTCATAATCATGTATATGTATAAATAATCAAATTAGTCATTGCATCGCTCGGATGATATAATATTACAATCACTTTTGATATGGCAGATTGGATACCTATAGAAAGACAAGAGAAATATTAACTCAGGTTCATGCCTCTTTGATTCCGTCAAGTTAGGCTTAGGCCCCTGTTTGGACTCCATTAAAATTAGTTTTTAGTGAAAATTGTATTTTGAAATAGTAATTTTTTTGAGAGTATGTGGTTAACAAATGAAATTTTTTTTGGATTTATATGTTATATTATTTTATTGAAAAATGTATGATTGAAGAAAAAGAAAAATGCATTAAAATTAAAATTGAGCCCAAACAGGGACTTAGTGTTGTCTTTTTTGGACAAGTGGTTTGGACCTCTACAAGGACAACTCGTACTTGTAAAATACTCGTGCTCATTTTACACCCCTTAGCTGTAACGTAGTAGAAGGCAAGGCAGCTAAATCCAGAAACTTGAAAATTGATCAACGAATCAGTGGAACTTGCATGATATTATCATGTTCAATAATTCAAATCCAAGTTATCTGCGGAAATGCGTAGTTATTCAACGGGTCCATGTTAATCCACTTGGCGCCGGCTGAATTGAAATGTTGATTCCAGTCGACGGTGTACGAGGAAGGGTGCTGTAAATCAATCATCTCAAATAATTCTGCTTTAATTAGAGTATTTAGAGTTTTAGTAACAATATTCGGCTGAGACAATATATATTAGAAGATGTAATCGCAGCGCAAAATCTCAAGAAAACTTTACTGAAAGATTGTCACTACTTACTTCAACAAACCCAATATTGATACGTTACATACATTATAACAAGGAAAATAATTGCGTAACCTTACAAAAATATAGGAAAAATGCAAAATGAATCTATGATAGTGTGGAAAGTTTACAAGTCTTTATTAATTTCTTACTACTAGCAGACATGACTAGGGTGGAAAACGCCATCAACAGCAAAGATTCAACAACCTACGAGTCCATACCCAATGTAACAGAACCCGTTCCAACCATGAGTTGGATTGGAATTGACAATTCATTCTTTAAACTCACGGTGGAAAAGCTCAATGGAAGAAATTACTGAGAGTAGACACAATCAATTAAACTAGTGGTTGACGGAAAATGCAAAATTGAATACCTCACCAGCGACACGCAGCAGTCCGCTGATGCAAGTCTTTAAAAAAGATAGAAATCTAAAAACTCTAGAAATATAATATGAAATATTTTACATTATAATATTTTCTTTTAGTGTAGGATATTACTTGATTGTGTAATCTTTCCTTTTATATTTATTTCCTTTTACAGTTATTTGTAACCCTATAAATAGGGCATTCTACATTGTAATATTTAAAAGACCATAATAATACAATTTATATTTCTTCACATGGTATCAGAGCGGGTTTAACTTGGTCTTGAGTTAAACTTGCAACACATAGGGATATTTTAGATCATATGTAGAAACATTTCTAATTTTGCTCGAGAGAGATAGTTAGACAATATAGAATTATCGATTGTCAATTTATACATAAATTAGATTTAAAGATAGAAGTTAAGGATTATAACAGATTCTACCTAGCACATTTTTCCATACAAATCTCTTTCATTTCGATCTTCATTTTCATTTGCGTAGTTAATAGTAGAATAAGTAGTAGGATTACAGTACATCGTATCAACATATTAATTGTGTGATTTATTATTTTTTAGCACGACTAGGTAGAATTGAAGCTCAAATCTAAATCATCAAGGGAATGAAACTTTGACTAAATGTAAACTATTACTTATCAATGGCCACATATGATTGCGGCATTAAACTATACTAGATGATTGTAGTGTTGACTTGCAAATTGTTGAGATTGCGATTTGTCATTGTCGTGGAAATAGTTTAACAAAGACACTAGTACACTTAGAATATATCGAATGGGATCATATATTAAGTTTAATTCTGGATTACTTTGTAAAAAAATTAAATGCCACTTGATCGATGACTAACTTTGTATTTCATCTAAAAATGTAGAAAGGATTGTGTGTTTCTTTCTGTGAGTTTAATGGGTATTTGTTTCGCAATAGATAATGATCAATTTGATTGATCAAATATCTCAGTGAATTGAGAAATTGAGGACGAGTGAAGTAGAAAATACGAATTCATGTCAACAGCTTTGCCATGAAAATGGATCGAGTGCTTGCTTAATTTCTTCTTGTTAAATTATTATAATTCTGAGCTTAGTGTTAAGAATGGCTAAACTTCGACACCTTTTATTGGTTAATATGGCCATTGAAAAAAAGGAATAAAAGTTAGAAAAATAATTCGAGGATGAAAAGGTTATTTATGCCGTACCTAATTATTGTATCTCGGATGGTGATAGAGTACAAATACAGTAGGCCGAATTAAAGTATTGCAAATATATATATAGTTTCTTTGATTTTATATATTGAGTGAGTGTAATCTTTTGCCTTTAGTGAACAAATAAAGATTAATAATTAGATTGGATAGTCTAAGATTGATTAGACGTGATCAAATTTTTGGAGCTTAAATAATATGTCAAGACAAGTCCTTATGATATATTGTTAAAGTTCTGGACTTAATCATAATTATAATTAAAGTTCACGAGCTACATGTAGAGTTAAACTAATTTTAGCCTAATTAGACAAGGACTTGACCTAAATTTTTTAGCCTATATATACATGCACATTTCAAGGAAAAGGAGAGAAAAAAATGTAAAATTTAGTTCTTGATCTTTCCTTTGTCCGTCAAGTCTAGAATTGTTTTTTTTTTTTTTTTTTTTTGGTTAGAAGGTGTCCAAATGCTGGTATAGTTTAACTTTATCGAATTTGCATAAATTGTAAACTTTTATTTCTTGATTATAACATACATTTGAACATCTAATAACGATCTTGAGTTTCTAAATAGAAGAAATTTGTATTTTTCATGTAATTCTTGTTTCCAACAAATTCTTACCATTGTTGTTTCCAACAAATTCTAACAATCTTGAGTTCCCATTATGTTTACACCATAGTTCTTTCTTTTCTTTTCTTTTTTTACATGCACCATATTTATATTTCAATGAAGATCCCCAACCTTTCCTCATTTAGCACTTATGTTCTCAACTTTTCTGTCAAATTCTTATCCTCAACTATCTGTACTTATATCCAAAAAAAAATCTGTTACGAAGGCATAAAAACTTATTACTCCTAAATTTTAAAATAATCAATATAAAAAACAAATACACAAGTTCCACAAATATATGTCTTTCATTTCAAAGAAGGCTAACAAAATATTTAAACATAAGACATTAATAGAGAGAATAATGACAGGTAAATAATAATAATACGTAGTATATGCGAAAATGAACAAAAATGAAGACCTTCATTGAAATTAAAATGTAATGCATGTAAAAAAAAAAAAAAAGTGTGGTGCCAATATATTAATTACCTAAATTCAATAATAGACATTTCCTTTGCACAACAAAAATATGTTTATTTCCTTTTTGTCCCTTCTAAGTTTTTGATTTTGTTATTTCTATTGTATCATGTGTGGTTATTTTTTTTTTTATTGATTTTTGGTTTTAACAAGTTTAAAATAGTTGTTCTTTGTGTGCTGATTAAATAGTTCAAGAAGCTTTTTTTGTTTCCAAAGGACTGTTATCTTGTTTTGAGGGAGGCACTAATCCTTTAAATCCAGTACCAATGGTTATCATACACTTCGAAACAAATTCGAGATATTTTTTTATACAAATATTCAATTAGTTCGGACATGTTCAATATTAAATTGGGACCAAGTCAAAAACGTTTTGAAGCTTCCTTGAGAAAATAAAAAAGAAAGAGGTTAATTCTTCCTATGGCTAAGGAACAAAGGCTGCGAAGTGAACTTGACCCTTTATTCGAACTCTTGTTTGTTAGAAGTCACTTGGTACTATACGAGAGAATAGGTTAGACTCCCTAATTCATTCAATAAGTAAAGTTCAATCACGTAAGTCGTTTCATTCCATGAATACAACTCATTTTGTAAAGTTTGTTCTACTAATGTCTTAATTTTTGTTTGTTAGACTCAATATGTAACAATCACATAAAGACATTTCAAAATGTTATAAACTAAGACAGAAAATAGAAGAAAACAGATACAGTCAAAATTCAAGTGTACATTCTATTATAAAAATGACCACTATCCACTATATACATGATTTCAGTGAGAGCTATAGTCTAAATTGAATACAAAGTGATGAGGCTACAACTTGGCACCCCCGAACTTGACAACCACTGAAAATCACCATGGCTAGGTCGGGGTTATGGATCTGGGTGTGCTTCAAACCGGGTCTGGTCCTTCGTATCAATCCTGCGGTTCATCTCAACACTCTCCTCGTTGGAATACATTTCTCGATCCAACTCATGACCAAGGAAGATCATGCCTTTCGGACTAAAAAATGCTGGGGCAACATATCAAATACTCGTCAATGAAGTTTTCGCCAACTTGATTGGGAAGAGCATCGAAGCGTATGTAGATGACATGGTAGTTAAGAGTAAGCAAGTGAAAGATCATATCTTAGACCTCGAGGATGTCTTCTCTACATTGCGAAAGTATAGAATGAAGCTCAACCCTACAAAATGTGCTTTCGGGGTTACTTCGGGCAAGTTCTTGGGCTTCATGATCACAGACAGGGGTATAAAGGCCAATCCTGACAAGATTCAGGCCTTGATATCTATGGAACCGCCTAAGGATAAAAAGGATGTTCAGAGGCTAACGGGTCGGGTAGTGGCCTTGAACAAGTTCATCTCCCCGAGCAGCAGACAAATGTTTTCCTTTCTTCAAAATCCTCAGAGGTACCCATAGCTTCGACTGGAATGAGGAATGCAACTCCACCTTTGAAGAACTGAAACAAGCCCTAGCAACGCCTCTTGTTCTCACAAAACCTGAACAGGGTGATACCCTGTTGCTGTATTTGGCCATTTCTCAGAACGCTACAAGTGGTGTACTGGTAAAAGAAAGAGGAAAGGTTCAGCAACCAATCTATTACATGAGCAAAGTACTCCTCAATGCAGAAACGAGGTACACACTGGCCCAACAGCTCGCTTTTGCCCTAGTCGTAACAGCCAGAAAGCTCCGGCAATACTTTCAGTCTTATCCAATCGTCGTGCTCACTAATCAACCCCTAAAGCACATACTTCAGAAGCCAGATGTATCGGGAAGATTGCGAAAATTGGCTATCGAACTAGGCGAATTCGACATAGAGTTCAAACCACGACCCTCAATCAAGGCACAGGCCTTAGCTGATTTCATAGCAGAACTCACGCCAAGGCCTCGGGGGCCAGGTGAAGATGACCCGAGCACGACGTTGAAAATCTGGGAAGTCTTCATTGATGGAGCATCGAATAGTTCGGGGTCGGGGGCAGGAGTAATATTCACCAACCTGGACAGAACTGTGGAAATCCAATGCGCACTCAGGTTCGAGTTTGAGGCCACTAATAATGAGGCGAAATATGACGCCATCGTCATAGTACTAAGAACTTGCGCACAACCTCAAGATCGAGCATATAAAAATCTTCAGCGACTCCCAACTCGTCGTTAGACAAGTGGAGGAAACTTTCGATAGAAAAGATGAGAAGATGAGTTTGTATTGCTTGAAGGTGCACGACCTCCAAAGGAAGTTCAAGAGCTATGAAATTTTGAAGTGCCAGAGGTTCGGCAACGTCATATGTGCCTCGCAGAAGAGCTTACTTAAGTCCAGCACTCTTCTGCATTCTCACGATGGGGAGTGGATATTCTTGGACCTTTCCTCGCAGCAAGAGCACAGTTGAAGTTTGTCGCAATAGCAGTTGAGTAATTCACGAAGTGGGTTGAGGCTGAAGCCTTGGCAACAATATCTGAGCCAAAGCTCAGGTCGTTCATATGGAAATGTGTCATATGTCGGTTTGGGATACCAGGAGTTCTCATAACAGATAACGGAAGGCAATTCGATAATGCTAGATTCAAAACTTTCTGTGCTAACTGTAAGTGTTATGCCCTAGGTCCAATCGATTTAGGTTGTAAACACTTTTTAATATGGTTAATGCATTTATTTTGGCAAGATCTATTGTTTATTTAAGTTGATATTCTGTTGAATTATATTAAATAATAGAGTCCGTAGATTCAATTTTCAGTAGTTTGTTAATCACAAGGAGTTGTGATTGTGAGGTACAAATTACGTTTGATTGAATCTTAAATAATCCATGGTCGTATGTAAGAACGAGATACGGATATCGTTATTACGGATAGACCATCACGTGTGGCCTTTCTTACTTGTGAAGTAAGTAGCTGATCTCACGAGCTAAAGTGTAGTGACACTTAAATGAACACGTGAATGTTTTGTTATAGAACAAAACGTTGGAGACCCGCTGGGGAGATTCCACATGGATAGCTATCTGAGTGTCAGTGGTTAATCTCCAATGTTCGGTAGTGGAATTGATCCTTCGACTTGAGCTCATCATAGTACCTTATGTGGGGACAGTCATACTTTGGTGATACTGGAAGTTGCTCTGTCAAGGGTCGCTAATACGACATCATTCGGGTATGTCAAGAATCACATGAAGGGTTGTCTTACAATTTTTAAATGGAGGGTCTGTCATGTAATTTGAACTATTGAGGGACTTGCCTTTTAATTTCAATCTTGGGGTCAAGGTGTAATTTTCAAAAAATTGGTTTTAAAACTAATTTTAAAATGTTTTAAAATTATGATTTTAAATAGGTTTGACCCACCTTTTAACTTTGACCCAAAATTAAAATTTTAATTTAAAATTGACGACTTTGATATTTTTGTTAAAATTAGATTTTAACTTAAATATTTAATTTCAACCCTAAAATTGAATTTTATTTTATTTAGGAGTTTTATTCTAAATTAAAATATAAATTCAATTTCATTAGAATTGGATTCTAATTTTATATTTAATTAAAATTTGATTTTAATTAAATTATTCACCCTAGTATATTCTTAAGATTAGAGTTAGACTCTAATTTAATATTTAATTAGAATATGATTTTAATTAAATGGTTTTGCCCTATAATTATGGAATTGGAGTTTGACTCCAATTCGGTATTTAATTAAAATTTGATTTTAATTAAATAAGCCCGCTAATTAAATTAATTGATTAATTCGATTAATTAATTATTTAATTTTTTCGATCCATATGTCTAAATGGTTTAGACGACTTTAATTGCTAGATTCTTGAAACATGCTTGCATATAATATTAGATATTATATAGGAACATTTATGTGATGAATGTTTATTAGTGGATGATTGTGGACTCGACCATGTGGATGTGTTGAATGAATGGTTTAATTCTTGTTGTTTTATGGGCCTGCGAGCTCTTAATTGTTTTGGGCCTGCGTGCCTATTAATATTGTTATTATTATGGGCCTGCGAGCTCTTAATTGTCTTGGACCTGCGAGTCCGTTGCTATTATGATATATATATATATATGGGCCTGCGAGTCCAATTTCATTTAGGCCTGCGTGCGAACTAGTATAGGATACAGGTTCTGACCTAATTGAAGACACAGGAAGAGGAGGATACCATGGAGATGGTGCATTGACAATGATTCAATGCAATACCCCCTAGGAATTGACCAACTAGTCTTCCTTTTGGCTCAGGAAGACTAGATAGAATTAGTCCATAATCATCCACACTATTATATGTATGTTTATTTGCATAATCGATGCATGTTTAAATAAATATATATATATACACACATTGATGAGACCTATGCATGATAAATCCCTCACCAAAATATTAAGTCAATTTTATTATTAGCCTTCCATCATTATAGTGAAAAACGAGAGTCCTAAATCGATCTCAGCTTGTTGAGTACACTCAAGGCTGGTCTATTAGGGATATGTTTGACACTATGAAACATTAGATGTTTCTGAATGATGGGTTTGACTTAACTAAAATTTATCTTTTGTTGAGTACACTCAAAGAGATAAAATTTAGAGGCGTGTTAGGCTAACACATAAGATGTGTGAAGATAAGGAGTTATCGGCTTAATGATCTGGGAGTTGTATAGAGATACAATTGATAATAATATCTACCCAAATGTTTTATCAATATTTGTTGAGTACACTCAAGGTTTTGACATAACAGATGGGATCCCAGCCCACTGAGAATCAAATGTTGATTCTAATAATTTATGTATGAGGGTCATAAATTTATTTTAAACAGTGGGAGCAAATTTAATTGAAGACCATATTAAATTTGTGCAATGCATTTTAATACATATTAATTCTTTACTTTTCGTCATTTACAGTTTTTGAATCATGAGTAATCATATGAATTTGAGAGGCATACTTGATGCCAACAAATTGACCGGACCAAATTTTCTCGATTGGCACCGTAATTTGAGAATTGTTCTCAGGCATGAGAAAATTGGGTATGTCCTTGAGCAGCCCTTTCCAGGGGTACCTACTGAAAACTCTACTGAGGAAGAGGTGGCTGCTTACAACAAACACAGTGATGACGATAATACTGCAGCATGTGTGATGCTTGCAGCTATGTCACCTGAGTTGCAAAAGCAACATGATGGTATGGATGCTTACACTATGATTTTTCGTCTCAAGGAGTTGTATGATGAACAATCACGTGTGGAAAGATATGATACTTCCAAGTAACTGTACCGGTGCAAAATGGCAGAGGGATCTTCAGTCAGTGCTCATGTGCTGAAGATGATTGGCTTTATTGAAAAATTGAGTCAATTGGGTTTCATAATGGACCACGAGCTAAGTGTTGACTTAGTTCTACAATCTCTGCCAGATAGTTATTCACAGTTCATCATGAACTTTAATATGAATAAGATCGAGTGCACACTCCCTGAGTTGCTTAATATGCTTAAGACTGTTGAGCCCAATGTCAAAGCGAATACTGGGCATTTGTTAGCCATTCAATCCTCTAGGGCACTAAGAGGAAGATTAAAGGAAGTTTTAAGAAAACATCCAAGAAGGTTAAGGGTACTATCAAAACGGTCAAAGCAAACAAGGACAATACCAAGTCTGATGACCCGTGCCATCACTGTGGAGTGAAAGGTCATTGGAAGAGGAACTGCAAGGCTTACCTCGCAAGCTTGAAGTCAAAGAAGTCTTCTGAAACTTCTACTTCAGGTAATTTTGTTATCGAGGTTAATATGTCTACTTCATTAGCTTCTTGGGTATTAGATACCGGATGTGGATCTCATATTTGTATAAATATGCAGGGACTAAAGAAAAGTAGACCACTGCAGAAAAGAGAAGTTGACCTGCGTGTGGGAAATGGAGCAAGAGTTGCTACATTAGCTGTAGGGACATACTTCTTACCATTGCCTTCGGATTTAGTATTAGAATTAGAGAATTGTTATTTTGTTCCTGCCATTACTAAAAACATTATTTCTATTTCATGTTTGGACATGAATAATTTTTCAATTATTGTTAAGAACAATCGTTGTTCGTTTTATAAAGATGAGATCTTTTATGGTTGTGGCATATTACAAAATGGCATTTATATTCTTGATACTGAATCGTCTATTATGAGTATAGAAAATAAAAGGCATAAATGTGATAATCTAAATAATACTTATCTCTTGCATTGTAGACTAGGTCACATAAATGAGAAACGCATTTTCAAGTTACATAAAGATGGATTCTTGGGGTCAACTGATTTTGAATCATTTGACAAGTGCGAATCGTGCCTATTAGGCAAGATGACCAAATTTCATTTTACTGGAAAAGGAGAAAGAGCTGCACAACTACTGGGTCTAATACATACCGATGTATGTGGACCCATGTCAATAACTGTTAGAGGTGGTTTCTCTTACTTCATCACATTTACTGATGATCATTCTAGATATGGTTATGTATATTTGATGAAGTTCAAGCATGAAGCACTTGAAAAGTTCAAGGAATTCAAACTTGAAGTAGAGAAACAAACAGGTAAAAATATTCTCACACTAAGATCAGATCGAGGTGGAGAATATCTGAAAGGAGAATTTTTAGATTATCTAAAAGAGAATGGGATTCTCTCGCAGTGGACTCCACCATATACACCGCAACATAATGGTGTATCTGAACGGAGGAACCGCACACTATTAGATATGGTGCGATCAATGATGAGCCATGCAAACCTCCCAAAATCGTTTTGGGGTCATGCACTAATTACCGCGTGCTACACACTAAATCGTGTCCCATCTAAATCGGTTGACAAAACTCCATACGAGTTATGGAAGGGAAAAAGACCCAACTTATCTCATATGAAAATATGGGGCTGTGACGCTTATGTGAAGCGTACTGAATCGGATAAGCTTGAGACTAAGTCCGATAAATGCATATTTGTGGGGTATCCAAAAGAAACAATTGGATACCAGTTCTACAATCCCGTTGAGAAGAAGGTGTTCGTCTCAAGACATGCCATATTCCTAGAGAAAGAGTTTATTCTAGGAGAGGGCAGTGGGAGCAAGTTAGAACTTGAAGAAGTTCACGAATCCACAGATGTTGTTGACCGATTAGATGACCCTGAGTCTGATCCCACACCTGCTGAAGGATTGACTCCTAATCAGGATATAGAGATACCTGAGGACACTCTGGCTCAGCGTAAATCAAGTAGGACCATTCGACCTCCCAAAAGGTACGAATTCACGATTACTAATCAAGTATTGTTAATCGAGGATGATAAGCCTACTAATTACGCAGAAGCAAAGTCAAATGTTGACTCAAAGAGATGGCAAGAGGCCATGAAATCCGAAATGAACTCAATGTATGAAAATAAGGTTTGGACCTTGGTCGACCCTCCTGATGGGATAAAACCCATAGGTTGTAAGTGGGTTTACAAGAAAAAGGTCGACATGGATGGGAATATCCATACATACAAAGCAAGGCTAGTAGCGAAAGGTTACACACAAAGACAAGGTGTTGACTTTGATGAAACTTTTTCGCCTGTAGCCATGCTGAAATCCATTCGGATTTTGCTTGCAATTGCTGCATACCACGATTATGAGATATGGCAAATGGATGTCAAAACCGCTTTCCTTAATGGAAACCTACAAGAGGAAGTGTACATGACACAACCTGAAGGTTTTGAGTCCAAAGAAGTCAACAAGGTATGTAAGCTTAATCGATCCATTTATGGATTGAAGCAAGCCTCTAGGAGCTGGAATCTTCGTTTTGATGAGACAATCAAAGAGTTTGATTTTATCAAAAATGAAGATGAACCGTGTGTTTATAAGAAGACAAGTGGGAGCGCTGTCGTATTCCTTATGCTATATGTAGATGACATATTATTAATGGGAAACGACATCCCAATACTTCAATCAGTAAAATTGTGGTTGTCAAAGAATTTCTCCATGAAAGATATGGGAGAAGCAGCATATATCTTGGGAATTAAGATCTATAGAGATAGATCTAAAAGATTGCTTGGCTTATCCCAATCTTCGTACATAGATAAAATCTTGAGAAGATTTAACATGGAAGAGTCCAAAAGGGGGTTGTGTCTCATGTCACATGGGATTTATCTCTCAAAAGATATGTGTCCTAAAACACATGATGAAAGGAGTCGCTTGGATAAGATTCCTTATGCCTCAGCGATAGGATCTATCATGTATGCGATGCTATGTACGAGACCAGATGTTTCATACGCTCTAAGTGTTACGAGCAGGTTTCAAGCAAACCCTGGTGAGAAACATTAGATAGCAGTTAAGAACATTCTTAAGTACTTAAGAAGAACTAAAGATGTGTTCTTGATATATGGAGGAGATGAACTGAAGGTTCATGGATATACTGATGCTAGCTTCCAAACTGACAAGGATGATAGCAAGTCTCAATCTGGATATATGTTTACTCTCAACAACGGAGCGGTTAGTTGGAAAAGTTCCAAACAAGAAACAACCGCTGATTCAACAACGGAAGCCGAGTACATTGCTGCTTCTGAAGCAGCGAAGGAAGCTGTCTGGATCAAGAAGTTCGTTAATGAACTAGGAGTTGTTCCTAGCATTGTTGATTCCATACCTTTGTATTGTGATAACAATGGAGCCATCGCGCAAGCGAAGGAACCGAGGTCTCATCAACGATCCAAACATGTGCTAAGGCGATATCATCTCATCAGAGAGATTATACAAAGAAATGACGTGAAGATAGAGCGAGTTCCCACAGATGATAATATTGCAGATCCATTGACAAAGCCGTTGTCACAGCATAAGCATGATCGTCATGTAGAGACTTATGGTATTAGATACATGAGTGATTGGATCTAGTGCAAGTGGGAGTTTGTAAGTGTTATGCCCTAGGTCCAATCGATTTAGGTTGTAAACACTTTTTAATATGGTTAATGCATTTATTTTGGCAAGATCTATTGTTTATTTAAGTTGATATTCTGTTGAATTATATTAAATAATAGAATCCGTAGATTCAAGTTTCAGTAGTTTGTTAATCACAAGGAGTTGTGATTGTGAGATACAAATTACGTTTGATTGAATCTTAAATAATCCATGGTCGTATGTAAGAACGAGATATGGATATCGTTATTACGGATAGACCATCACGTGTGGCCTTTCTTACTTGTGAAGTAAGTAGCTGATCTCACGAGCTAAAGTGTAGTGACACTTAAATGAACACGTGAATGTTTTGTTATAGAACAAAACGTTGGAGACCCGCTGGGGAGATTCCACATGGATATCTATATGAGTGTCAGTGGTTAATCTCCAATATTCGGTAGTGGAATTGATCCTTCGACTTGAGCTCATCATAGTACCTTATGTGGGGACAGTCATACTTTGGTGATACTGGAAGTTGCTCTGTCAAGGGCCGCTAATACGGCATCATTCGGGTATGTCAAGAATCACATGAAGGTTGTGAATGATCAATAGAGGATTCGTCACTCTTAGATAGTAAGAGTTTGTGATCTACATTTCATCCAATTAAGTTGATAATGAAATCCTTGGCCAAGGTGTACACATAAGTCGAAAAAGAGTTTTCGACTTACATTGACTTAATAGTGGAATGAAAGATATGATCGATAATCGAGATTGACACATATCCATATCTTGTAATTGATCGGATCATATTGACGAAGGGATTATAGTTTCACGATAAACGAACGAGTTTGGTTTTGTCATACCACGTGACATTTCCCATCGCATGTATTGCCCTGACACATTGCTAGATGTCAATCTGGGACGACGGATGTGAATTAGTATTAAATCAAAAGAGTGTTTTGGTTTATTGATTTTGATTAGATCAAAATAATAATTCACGTCGTTAGGCATCGTGATTGGGAACCTAATGGGTCACACACAAAATGAGAATTGGAAGATTGAGAGTTACCAATTAATTAATTAACAATCGTTGGATAATTAATTAATTGGGTTACTTATTAATAGGCCCGAATTAATTAATAAGATTAATTAATTCATGGACCGGATTTAATTAATTAGATTAATTAAATACTGGACCGGGTTAACTTTAAGTGACGGGCCAAGCCCGTTTGGGCTTATATATAAGTTGCTAGGGTTTTTGGATTTGTAGAGAATTATTCATTATTCTTGCTAGCACAAGAAATAAAATCCTAGTTTTCTCTCTACATTGTTCTCTGTGTGGATACTATTGGAGGCTGGACAATTGGACAGCTGTGGGAGGCAGATCGGGATTGCTGAAGCAGAAGGAATAGCAAAAGAGTTTGCAGATTTCACAAAAAGGTAAAATCTATATCACAATTTCTATCTAAACGCAAAGTAGATCCTTGGGCAAAATATTTACAAAGTGTAATTACCGATCTTAAAATCGTTCAAGTCGTTAACAATATACACTCCACTTTGGGCAAAATATTTTTAAAAGCATACATGAAAAATATAGAGCTTATAAAAAAAAGACTTTCATTGCAAAGGCCACTTTGAGCAAGGTACATTGTCAAAATAGGAAAACAAAATGATCGGGGATGGGGCCTAAGCTATATCAATGGGGCTGTTACTCTTATCCTCGGGAGTACCGACCTCGTCCCCTCCATCGTCGTCGGCATCGTCGTCTTCCTCTTCTCCTTCCTCGACCTCTGATGAAGAAAGCTCGAGGTCGTTTGCAAGATCAGCTACTGTCTTCAAACTCTCGATCATGAGTTTTTGTTCCTCGGGGAGTTGGGTCCAGAAGAAGGATCGAGCAAGCCTCAAACCATAGGCATAGGACCCCGAGCCGTAATCCTCAAGCATCGACCTAAACTCATCAGACTTCTTGAAGTCTTCAACAGCCTGATCTCTCAACTGGGCTAGCTCATACTCGAAGACCTTCTTCACCTCCTCGAGGTGCAGCAATGTCTGCTCGACGTCCTCCCTAGCACCCGCGGCCTCCTTCCTGGCCGCCTCAGCATCCTCGCGAGCTTGTTTGGCCTCAAACTTTGCCGCGTTACGTTCTTCCTCGAGCTTGAGGAGCCGCTTCTGATTATGCTCATTCTCGGCCTCGAGCTCGCGAACATTGTTCGCAAGATTCATCCCGTTGAGGGTCAGTCCTCGAGCAACGCTCAATGTCTAAGTCAAAAAGGAAAAACTCGAGGTCAGGTCGATCACAAAACTATATGCAAAAAATCAAAAATAGAAACGAGTTTAGCATCAAGGTCATACCTTCAACGTCAGCATTTCGAGGACTACTACCCCGTCGTCAAGGCTTACCACCTTCTCGTATTTATCAACAATGCCCGAGATCAAGGAGCATTGCCGGTACTCACGCAAGGCCTCATTCGTCATGAAGGCCTCATCCCCATCGTCAAGCTTAGGGTATCCCAATTACGAATCCCCAGCTACAGAAGCCCGAGCTTCGGTTGGAGGGACTGGATTTTTTGGTGTGGTTGGGCTCTTCGGGGTTGTGACTCGCATTCTCATCATGCCCTTTGGTTGAACGGGGGTCTTCGCCTTTGGCCTTGTGTTGTACCTTGGACAAGAGCTTCGATGGATCGAAAAACTTTCCAAATCTGCCAAACATAACATAAAGGCATTAGCTCGACCTATGATAAATACCGATACAAGTAAGTGTAATGACAAGAAATCATACCCTAGAGGCCTCTCACATTTGCAAGGTCGAGGGTGTCATTCTTGAGTAAGTGATCGATCTTCTCCGCAAGGGGATCGTGGTTCACTAACCTTAACCTATCCCTCTCCAAACCTCGAAGTAAGCCTAACCCTCATTAAACATGTCCTTAAGAGGTATTTCCCATTTCAGGCTAAAGGGGTGATCGGGGTCTTGAGGTTTAACAAAGAAGAAATGGTCCTTCCAACCTGGAAGTGAGCTCGGGGTGTCTGATACCTTGAAACCCCCTTTGGTAGACAAGTAGACAAAATGATTGTAGCCCGGGGAGAATTTCAGGTCGTATACCATCTTCAGGAGGTCGATCCTAGGCTCTACCCCGAGGTATCTACACAAAATGAAAAAGTAAACGAGGAGTCTCCACTCGTTCGGGACCAGTTGGCCCGTGCATATCAAGAAGGAGGTCAGGAAATCAACGAAGAAGGGATGAAGAGGCCACCTAAGCCCTGCCTTAAAGGAGTCCCTAAAAAATGTCATCTTCCCCTCCCGAGCTCCCAACACTGTCTCATTTCGCCCAGGGACCCTTACGTCACGAGCATGCTTTACCCCGAACTCTCTCGCGATTTTAATAACGACGTGCTCTTTGTACTTACTTGGGTCTTTTGGATAAGTGAGTTCGACCTTTTCCCCGTGGTAGGAGCTTATGGGTATAGCTACTAGTACTATCGACGTGCCTACATTCTCGGGCCTAGGATTCGAGTCCCTAAAGGGCTGACTGCTACTACTCAACCCCGAACTACTGCTAGTACTTGAGATTATGCTATTCGAATAATTAACTGAGAAGCTCGAACACTTACCTCTTAATATGGTCGCTCATAAACCTATTATCCCCGAGCTCGAGCTTCTTGCACTAAGAGTTGAGAGTGAAAAAGTGAAAAATGAGAGTAAAAAGTAGGACTATTTATAGTGGTCCCTGAGAGTGCAACAGTCGCCTAATCTTGGCCGTTGAATCGGGACAGGTGGCGACAATCCAAGGTCAGGTTCTGACAAATCCATTGGGCACGTGACACGTGTCTTCCACACATTAACTCTTGGCATTTCATTTCTCGCACTTCGCGCGTATAATGTTCACTTTTTAACTCGCGCCTGTCAAATAAGCTCGTGTCCTCATCTTTACCTGTGTCCAAGTACACGTCATGTAAATGATTCTTCTCTGCATCCAACCTCGACGCTCGTGCGTACTTATCCCAGCAGCGATGTTGATGCACGGGGGCATATGATGAGGCTACAAGTTGGCACCCCTGAACTTGACAACCACTAAAAATCACCATGGCTAGGTTGGGGTCACAAGGTCGGGGTTATGGATCTGGGTGTGCCTCAGATCGGGTTTGGTCCTTCGTATCAATCCTGCGGTTCATCTCAGCACTCTCCTTGTTGGAATACCTTTCCCAATCCAACTCAAACACAGGTAGAATAGTTTAAGTGAAACACAAACTCTCTACAAGATAAAGATCATAAGCGATAGAATCCTTCTACAACTCGATTACTAACATGTATAAATAGGTGATCCAAACTATTTTTTCAGGTTACGAGAATCGTTATTATTTTTCAGTTTTATAGCCTTACGCAAATTTTCTCTCTCTAACTTAAGTATCGGAGGGACGACGAGAACATACCTCGACGCCTTTGTTTCAGGTCGTTGGAGATCCTGTTCGTGTTCGATCATAACAATCCAGTTCGAAAATCATCAGGTACGATTTTTGATATCATCACAAAGTATTAAAACTTATTTAATAAAACTTAGTTAATAATCTTGATAAGTCTAAATAGTCATCAATATTATCTCACAATTTTACAGCACTCCATCTCTGGTGACTGTTTGCTCAATAATTGTGTCGTTAAAATTGCCTCGTTAAAATCTTTTAGAAAAAATCATGTGGAAAAAAAATTAAATGAAGAAAAAATAGTGCATTATTTCATTGAATACGTGGCTAAAGGAATCTCGTTAAAAATCTTAACAGGAAAATCCAATGGGACAAAACACTGGTCGAAGAAAAAATGTACAATACATATTTACTTACACAAGATAATATCAAATGAATTCTATGATTCATTCATATTAAATCTTTCGGAGCTAGTATTAATAATCACGCGAGATGAGTTATCTCTATATGTTCTTCAAGAATATATGCCTCCTAAATGATACCATCTTCCGTATTTGCTTCCTTTTTTTTTCCTCGAGAAAAACATCTTTAGATTTGAATTTCAAAACGTTTTTAGCGTGTTATATATATGATGCTAATAATCTGGCCTTCTAAGATATCAATAAGAGATAGAGCATATCTAGTTGGTATGAGATTTATAAATCTCTTATCGGTTAGTATCTTGCAATTGAGTTATCTTTTTAGATTGTCACTTAGCGAGAATATAGATAACATAATATGATATATTATGTATTATTTTTAGCTACTAATATCTCTTCTAATGTTGAGAAGACGATCCGATCCAATTTACAGTCAACAAAACGCATTATAAAATATCATCCGTTAGGGTTTAAGTTATATTTACAAGGGTTCAAACTAAATGTGTATTCTTACTTTAATTTTCATATTAATCCAACCTGATGAAGCAATTGTAAATATATTTCACTATCAAAAATCTTTAGACGGGAAATATTAGGCTTCTAACCATAAGCCAAATATAGTAGGAGAATTTTGATATTGGTATGATGTTATAAGTTTTCACATATGAAATAGCATTTCTTAGACAAAAAATAGAAACAACATTTTCTCATTTGTAATAGTTAGGCACTTAATAATTAGTTGTGTTAAACCATTTATCATCATCCCAACTAACATTTATCAAGTTTGGGATGTAGATTCAATAGTATTGACAAAGCATACCGTTTTAATATTATCATTTGACAATTATGCTCGTAATTTAAAATTTGAAGAAGTAATCTCACAAATTTCTAGTTGTAAATGTATAATAACTATATACAAACATCTAATAGATGTATTTATTAAATATAAATAATATCTAAATAGTCAACATAAAGGATGATTGGTCACATATATCACTCTAATTAATTTTCAAAATTATAGTGATTTAGACCTAATTTTAGCCAGTGATCATCAATAACTAATTTATAATACAGAAAACAAGCATTTTATGTGAATTCATCATATTAAATATTTCTAATTCTTTATTGAATGTCCATTCAAATTATTAATATTTTTGACATCATTGTTGATCCCGGATGGTCTAACCAGTTATGTCCAATAATAAAATCAAATTAAGCCCCTGTTTGGTAGTCATTTTTTTTTCAAAATGCATTTTTCTCTCTCTTCTTTTCAACCACACATTTTTCAATAAAATAATATTACACGCAAATCCAAAACTTTTCCTTAATTTTTAACCACATATTCTCCATCAATCAACTATTCAAAAATGCATTTTCTCCCCAAAAATGACTACCAAATAGGGGCTAAATTTCTAGTTCAACATAGAATGTTCTTTAATTATACTAATATAGTTTACTAATTAACACACAGATTTTAGAAACTTTTTAGTTTCTTTTATAATTAATGGAGAATGAATTACTAGTAATATTAAAATTTATCTCCCATGTATCACTTAATATTGGTTCTTCTAGCAACTTCATAAAATATCAAATCAAATCTTGGTCTCATATTTTTCAAGAACGATCATAAATGAAAATCGAGATATTGGGGTTGTGCCTTTTCAAGAGTCTCACCATTATACGTATTAAATATCGATATACTAAATTTATATTTCTTTTGGAGCAATATGACAATTTTTCAGGGTCAATAAAATATTGTTCTAGAATAATCTTGTACAATTAAAATGTATCAATTTTATGTTTTTCCAAGAAAGATAATGGAGTATTCCTATGGAATATAAGTTGAAATAAAATTGTGATTATCTAGAAATCATGAGATAATATTCTTCAAATATATTAGTATATAATTTTTTGTGGTTATTTTTAAACGAAACAATAATCGTCTGGAATATTAATAGGCATAAAACCATTCTTTGAACTAATCATATATATTTCTAGAATAATGAACTTTTTGTATATAAACTATGCTTCTTGGGGAGCATTAATACATTTATCAGACTCTTACAAAGTTAATCTTCGAGACTAACACAATATGTACAAAATTTTGATTTATTCAGGAATAAGAAAATGATATTCTTCTTAAATATTAAGTAGTCGAGTTATGTTTCTTCAAGAATATCAATACATGTTTCTCTATATTATTTATATAAGTTGTGTTTCTTAAAGAGCTAAAACATAATAATATTTTGAAATATATAAGAATATAATGCTTCTTTCGTAGCATTAATACAATACTTTTCTGAAAAATTGTGTTTATATAGTTGTACTTCTTCAGGAATAAAAAAATAATATTATTCATATAATATTGATATAAAAAATATATGCTTCTTTACGAGTATTTAAATCATTATATTGAAAGATTGTTAGATCTAGAAAACTTTTAAAATAATGAGATATACTAGATCTTATTAAATTCACTATTGAGGAGCAAGTAATATTCCACTAAAATATTAACATAATATAAAGTTTTATTGTCTAAAATTAGGGTTCTTCAAGAATATTAATAAGTATAGAATGTGCTACTTTAGAAGCCACAACATTATTGAATATTTTTGCTTTATTCAAGTAAAATAATATTATATTCTTTAAGAATATTAAAAATTATAAAAAATTTCTATTAAGTAGCAATAACATCATATTGTATTATAATATAAACATATGCTTTAATAAAAGCGTATTTTAATAAAAAAAAAAAAAAAAAAGTTAACCAATATAAAATAAAAGTTCACAAATCATATAAATCTATTATTATAAATATAATCAAAATATTTATAAGTATAAATTTACTTAAAACATGAAGATAGTCATTTGATGAAAGTAATACTTGAATTCAATAAATTTAGATCATTTTGAGTAGTCTCAAATTCTTTAAAAATACAAATTTGAAAAATTCAGTTGTTCTTCAAAAATTTACGATCTTTTAACCAATTTAAAATTCTCTACGTTTGCATAGCAATTTCTTAAAAATGAACCATTTAATCTTGATATTACTTATTGGATTTTGAATAACAAATAGTTGTGAACGTTTGGACCAAGTTTTTTATAAGACTAGATAGTCATTAACAATTATCTCATAATTTTACAACAACAAAAAAATAAATAATAATAAAAAATTATATTTAGTACAAAGAAATGATCGCGCAAACTAATCAAATAGAGTATAAATCCTGGACCACTGATTAGTACTTGCCATCCCCCACTCCTATCTCAGGAAAAATAGAAAATGAAATTTCGTGAGTATACGCTTTCATACACGTTCTGTGAAAAACAACTCATATTATATATCCATATTGAGTTACATTTCTATTTACTTGTCATGCAAATGCATTCTTTTGTGGAGGAAAGAAAAATCAAGATTTCAATCAAATTACGACCTCTTGTGGCATTCAAATATGAATCTTGCTACACGAACCTTACGGTTGACCGCGAGGATGACATCCCACACACACATGAGTGGTTGGCTTTTTTTATTCACTTAGGGATCCACGCATTCATGTGAGAGCGCGGTCAAGTAGAGAGTCATTCATGTGGGCTAAGTGGCTTTACCCTTCAAATATATACTGGTTCAGGTTTGTCATGTGAAAGAACGTAAACGTGAAAAAATTAACTTCTAGTTGTGAAAACACGCCAGAAAGAAAAAGGAAAATGTATCTTGACCTTTTTGGCATGTTCTAGATGTTTTACTATGAACAACTCATTGAGGATAAGATTATTTATTTTTATTAAACAATTAAAATAAATGCAAGAGAATAACGTGTAGAAGGGTTTATTTGAACAACTTGAAAAAAAATCGAGATCACTTGCACAAAGTGAAATGGAAGCATGTGAGTTTTGGGTGAGTTAATTCTTTGAAGGGTTTTGCTGTTTCACCCTATCGAATACTCACAATAAGGGTGGGTGAGTTTTTTGGGTATCAAAACCCCTACCTTGTAGTCTTGTACCCCAAGCTCAATTATTCTTTGAAATAGACGCAAAAAAAATTATTATAATTAAATAAGTAAATTTTATGTCAAAGTTGAAAAAAGGTAAATTACATATTTAATTTTTATCTCACTTTCAAAATAAATAAATAAAAATCTTAGTGAGATTTTAACCCCTAACATTTTACATCTTATAGATTTTATTCTACTATATATTGCTCTGATATGGTCAAGGACGGCTCCTTCAGGCCTACTTAATTATTCCCTGACTCCGCCACTAATTCACTGGATTTTTGTGCGAATGCGTAATTATTCAATGGAAAGCTACCTTGTGCGAGAAGCCACACTTTCTTATACTACGGTTCATGTGCCTAAAAATGACTTCTCACATGGGCGGCTGACTTGACAGCTGAGGCTAGTCGACGGCGTACACGGAAGGGTGCTACCAATGCTGTGAATAAATCGGGTCAAATTTTCAGCTTTAATTGATTTTTTTTTTTTTTTTTTTTTAGCCTCATTCTTCTGAAAAAAAATTATTTTTTAATAACATTTTGACATTATTTTAATCGTATATTTCTCAATAAAAAAATATTACACACAAAATTAAAAATTTTCCTTATTTTTAACCACATATTTCTCATCAATACACTATTCAAAAATTCATTCTTTTCTCCAAAATGGAGCTCAAACAAATAATGTCGATTATGCATTGATAATTAATATATAAGAATTTGAATCATGCTATACGTACAAAATTATTTACAAAATGATTTACTCACTACACAATCGAAATGGGGATCACACAGCCAATATTTTTGAAAAGCCGAGTTGAGGAGCAGCGAGCCAGCTCGACCCATTGCCACCTCTACATTTTCATACACATTCCCTGCAACAGAAATTCTATCCAAATTGAGTTACATTCCTAATTCGTTTTCTTGTAAACATAAATGCAGTCTTTGTAAAGGAAAGAAAAGGCAAGATTTCAATTTTTTCATCATTAGGGATGACCAATCTTGTATTAACCAATCCATCATTGATCCTTAGCCCCTCTTTGTCTTCCATTTTCAAAAACCTTTTTTTTTTCTAAAATTCATTTTCAACACTACACATTCTTCAAAAAAAAATTCTATTTTTTAATCATACATTCTTCAAAAAATAATTATTCCAAAACTCATTTTTTACACCAAAACTCCTTTTTATGGATATCAAACAGGGACTTATTAACCAAACCAAGATATAGCTGAATTTCAAACTTAACAACTATAATTAAAAAAAAAAAAAAAATCATTGCTTTTAAAATAAAGTGTAACCACTTTCAAAAAATTTGTGTTGTACAGTTAAGAAATAATTATTTATGTCTTATAGGAATACTTAGATAAGTTCTACTCAGAATGTAACTATCATTTTGAACCTTAAATATACAGGGCCTTAATTCTCAATAAAATACATATTAGAGTTTTGAATCTCTACTTTTTCTCTTATTTATTCATTTTATTTTTGTCTTATTTCTTTAATTTTATAACATATTATCAGTACGAAAAATCTCACTCAAAATAGAGAGAAAATTAGAGATCAACAGTATAGAAATTCACAGGATCTGGACAGTCTGCGCAGCTATGATCAAAACAATGATATCTCAACATTTCATGGTTTTATCGTCGTGAAATTTGGACAGAACATTCACAACTCATTGTTCTTCAAATCGATCTATTATAATTAAAATCCAGGTTTTCATTCATGACATTAGCCAAATTCTTGCAAAAAAATTTCATTTATCAATGATCAAAATATCAAAATATATCACAGAACGCCACGTACAAATCCCACCAATTACTATACACAAGATCATATATTCTTCTGAATTGGTACTTATTTATAAAAATCTTATAAAAGGCTAATTACACAAATTGCATGATTACATTAAATAATTATCCTAATGCACGCATCCATCTATCAATTCCAATAGTTAAATTTTTCATGTTTTCTTTAATTGATTGTTACTTATGTATTGTAATAATTACACTGCATATTCAATTTTGCATATTATAATAGATCACAACGTAAAATATATTATATGTACATATTTAATTGATATGTTTAATTTATTATTGCTCTTGAATAAGCACAATGATATACTACTTTAAAAAATTATTACTTGCTCTTGAATACCATGCCATTACAAATTCAATAATCCAAATGAATATTGATATATTATGTGGCACCCGAGTACTAAAACTCGAGGTTCATAAAAAGATAATACATAAAAAAAAGAATTTATTTAAAATTCATTTCATAAATTAAGAAATTCAATTAAAAATACAACTTGTTTATGAACTTAAAAATTTTAATTTGAAAGAAAATTTATAGAAACTTCAGATTTGTTTCCACCACCACGACGAAGTCCAAGTTCCAATCTTCCCAATACTTAGTTACCTGAAAGGGGGGAAACTTAAGGGTGAGAGAATCTTAATAAGCATATACATGTTCATAAGTTTCTAATCATATAACTTTTGGAATCATAGAACTTGCATAAAGGAGACGTGAAAACTATACCGAACTTAGGTGGTATGAGTTTTACGTGCGTAGCACTACTAGAACTCTGGTCCGAAATTTAGAACATACATATGGACCCATAAACATATTTTCCAAAAGTACAGCATAACAAAATGTATATACTTACAGTTGTATCGGAAAAATAAAGGCAATCAAAGAAATTGGCTTGCTTGATTTCCACTCCAAAGTTTTCTTGAATAGCGTGAGTAGTAAAGATTATTGTAATGTGAGATATGTACGTGTGAAAGATGGGTTGTGACTTGTGAGAGAGAAGAGAAAGAAGTGAGGTGTAAATTTCTTGAAAATCATGCATCTATTTATAGTATACTGATGATGCATTGGATAAATATCATAATTTATTCAAATAAATTTAAATACTTAAAGATAATAATGTAGAACAAAATTTGTGATAAAGTCGAATACTTAAAGATAATATTGATATTTAACAGAATTTGTGAAAATGTTTAATTATTTAAAAATAATCATAATATCCAGTAGAATTTGGATAATGCTGAATATTTAAAAATAACCATAATAAAAATAGAATTTATTCATTTGATTTTATCACGATATCTGAGAGGTTATATCACGTCGAGATTCAAATATTTGCACTTTAATTCCTAAAATATTAGCCATTAATAAATTAGGGCTCTAAACTATCATGTCTACGTGATAAAGTCCTAATGACTAATTTCGATGTACGAGGCGTCACAATTTACTTCAGAAGAAACATAGTTGTATGTTAAATTAATGTATTAGAAAAATAATCTGTTGAGGTTCTAAAACGAAATACAATTTAGATATTTAAATATTTCAAAAGAATATTGTAGAGTTGTTTGAATAAATTTATACAAGTCAGTAATCTAAAAAAAATATTGTGCTGCTCTAGAAGAAGCAGAATTTTATATTTATATTCTGTAAGAATATTGTCGCATTATACCTGAAATGGAATCTATTTATAGTGTCAATATTTCAAAAGAATATCACATTTAAGCTAGTAAAGAGAATGTATTTCTAGATACTGGTAAAAACCAGTGTTAGTAAAATATAACATTCTGCAAATTCTTATCCAATGTTCCAGAATAGTAGATATTGTGTGATATGAGAGGACAAACTTACTATTGTTAGTAAGTTGTTCTCCACTTAATGAAAGAGAAACTTATAATGTTTCTTAATTGGTACAATATACTAATATTAGTACGATTACAATAAATATTGCATTGAACCAGAAGTTCAATAATTCTAATATTTTATTATTTAGAATGTCGAGTTAGATCATTAGTGGATCAATAATGATGCAAATGAGAATTCAAATGAACATTTAATGAATAATAAGAAGATTTTTCAATCCAACAGATTCACATGTAATGCTTGTTCATGTATAAATTGGTCATTGACCATCACTGGCTAATGTTTGGATTAAATTCTTATAATCTTGAAAATTAATTGTAGGTGATATATGGGGCCCGTCACCGTCTATATTGACAATTTATATATTAATTGCATCTAATAGATATAATACATGTAGATGGTTGCATGATGTTTGTAACCAAAAGTTTGCAAAATAATTGTTCAAATTTTAAATTATGAGCATAATTTTCATATTATACATTCAAGAGATGCGTTTTGTTAATACTAATGAGTCTAAATCTCGACCTTTTAATAAGTGTTAGGTTGAATGACGATAAATGATTTAACACTATTGTTAAATGCTTTCAATTAATTTATAAACCTACTGTTGAGAACAAAGTACTTCCCAACTCTGTTTAGGGAATGCTGTTAGTATCATACCAACATCAAAATTATTTTCGCTATATTTTACTTATGATCAGAATCTAATTTTTTCATATAATTATTTTAATAGTGCAATATATGTACAATTGGTCCATCACAATGCACTAAGATGAAAAATAAAGATGTTGAGAATAAATATATAATTTGAACCCTTATATAATGTCTCAAATCCTAACAGGTGGTATTCTATAATGTGGTTTGTTGATTGTAAATTTGACTAAACAATTCTCTTAGCATTAGGGTAGAAATTAAAAAGTTGTAAATAATGTACAAATGCGTTATTACATTAACTAGATTATCGCAAAAGATATTTGAACCAGAAGTTCGAAAGATAATTCATATAAATATATTTACTGATCAAATAAATCAACAATATCTCATATACCAACTTTAAATGCTTAACTTGAACTAACGTCCTAGGAGAACAATGCGTTTATATTATATTTGATATATTTATGTCAAGCCTAAAGCGTAAATACAATCGATTCTAAAACAAAAATCTTCTAAAGAAAATGGAGCAAATAAGAAAGATTTTCCCATTTAGGAGACATATACTCTTGGGAAAATATAGTCATAACTAATTATATAACCTTAGAAGAGGATCAAGTATCTAAAATGTCAAAAATGGAAATATCTCAATAAGTTATGTCGTTATAAGAAACAAATAGAATTGAAAAAATAAAAAATAAAAATTTGTAGCCAGTTTTGTATACAATGTACCTCTTCATATTATGAATAGCAAGAATATCAAAATAAATTCGGTGAAACATATCGATCAAAGTAATGATACACCAAAAAAGTACACAATCCTATCAAAATTGAACTTATTAGAAAAACCTGAAATTTCTCGACGTACGGTTCGAACACCTAAAAGTGTGTAATTATTAGAAAAGGAATTGATACAGCGAAGTCGTAATATGTAATGTGCAAATCTCAACATAGTGAATTTTGCAAAAAACTTGGTGGATGCAATCACAAAATCATAACTTGTTATCTTGCCAATACATAAATTTGAAATTCAGTTATAGCCAACTCGTTTGATATGCTATTAGCCCATGTTTGAGCTCAATTTTATCCAAAATGTATTTTTCTCCTTCCTCTTTTTAATCACGCATTCTTCAATAAAATCTCAAACTTTTTTTTTTCTTTTTTAACTAAACATTCTTCAAAAAATTACTATTTTAAAATATATTTTTCCTCAAAAACACATTTTAATGGAAGCACAGACTGAGGCTCAATGTTATCCTTGAAGAACTTAATTGCATGAAGCATGAAGGGTGATGTACTCTTTTTTCTTTAATAAAATTTTGTCCCATTGAATTTTCTTAGTGAGGATTTTAATGAGATAACTTTTGTAGTATATTCAGAGGAATAATGTACTTTTTTCCTTCATTAGAATTTCTCCCATAGGATTTTTCCTAATAAAATTTTAACAAGGCATGTTCTTTATATGATAAATGGCTATGACAGAAAACATTTACCCTCAAAACAATATTTTTATATGTTATAAATTACGTATGAAACTCTCGAGGAAAACAATTGTAAATTTTTTTTACGGACCATCATCATGGTTAAAGTCAAACAATGATAAATAATATCTTGTATTAAGATGATATTACTTAAAGGTTACAACAAGAAATACGAACATACTTCGTCAGAATTGTGATATTGAAGACATTGAGTACAAGACATGGACGGCTTGATACAATAATTTTTTCTTTTTTTTTTTAAATCAGGTGAGCAGTGTTACTCTTTTTCCTTAACTCAAGTTTTGTCCCATTGAATTTTCTTGAAAAAATTTTAATGGGACAATATTTTATTACTCCAATTTTGTTCTAATTATTTGTAATATTTTTTTATTCATTAGGTGTTTTTATCCCACTAAATTTTTATCAAACTAGAATTTAACGAGACAGTTATTGTACAAATAATCATCAAAGCGAAAGTGTTATAAAATTATGAAATAATTATTAATGTCTATTTGGTTTTATCAAAGTACTTAGATAAGTCATATATACTCTTAACGAGTCTATTGTACTCAATTAAAGACACATTTGAGTTTTGACTCTCTACCTTTTCTTTTACTAAAATATTCTAATTGATACTCTCTCCATCCCACAAACTTAGGCTTATTTTTATTTTCTTGCTGATAAAGAAAATATAATTAATACAGTTGGAAACATAAATCTTTCTTACTTTTTTTTTTTAATGTACCATTACATTAAATAATGATTTAAATAGAAGTAATTCATAATTTTTTTAATAACAAAGCACATTAGATAGGGGAATATTACGAAAATTGAAAAATCAATTATACTCTCAATAAGGAAATTGGTCTATAATTTGAGACAAATAAAAAAGAAAATAAAATTTATATTTATGGGACGAAAGGAGTAAAATTTTGTAAGAATGACATTGGGAACCAACATAGAGGTGAAAAGGGAAAATTACTTTGCAAGTTTCCAATCGATCAAATGTTTACAAAATAAAGTGCCCTATGATTTTTGGTATATCAATTCCAATTTCAAATTTGTAATACGTTGGTCTATAGTAGACGGTTCTTATCCATTTGATGAATATATAGTCAAAGTTTAATAGAAACATATCTTATGGGGCGGGTTTGGTTGAAAAAGATTTATTGGACAGAAACCATCCACTTCGGATGATAGTATTACAGTCTAGAAATGTTGAACAATAAAATGCCCACAAATTTAGGTTCCAAGCATTATGACACGACAAAGATAGGTTGAAGACTTAGCATTTTTTCTGTCAGCAACACGAGCCTTTATTCCTAAACGTGGTGACATCTTATAAAATAAATGGAGTTAGTGATGCACGCAAATATGTAATAAATGAATACTATTAAAGAGATGGGCCTGTGAGGGGAAAACTATGCCATGGCTTTAAGGGTGGGGAAGGCTAGTAAATGAATATTGACGAGGGAGGTAAGTGAGGGGTAAACTACAATTTTACCATTCACTACAATGGTCTTTTCACGCATAAAAGATAAAATTACCCTTATGTATATTATACAATTAAAAAATATGATATTGTTTTAAACAGTCTCATTCTCCTGCACTCGTATGAGTTTTGCCTTGCATGAAATCTCATGCAAGGCAAAGTAACTTCACACACAAGACCTGTCAAGCTTTGCGTGTGAAATATATGTTGTCAGCCGCAACATTATGTAATTATTTTGAATATATATAATTTTTTTTGTCTTTTGTTAATTTTTTTGGGTCCTTCAATTGTTTTGTTTAGCCCCTGTTCGGTAGTCATTTTTCCCAAAATGTATTTTTCTCTCTTATTTTCAATCACACATTTTTCAATAAAATAATATTACACGCAAACTCAAAACTTTTCCTTAATTTTTAACCATACATTATCCATCAATCAACTATTCAAAAATGCATTTTTCCTCCAAAAATTGCTGCCAAACAGGGGCTTAGTATTTTTTGGTCTTTTTGTAATTTATTATTTTTGTCTTTATTTTGCATTAATAATTTCTTAAATATGTATATTACATTTTTTTGATATTAATAATAACACTGCAAATTTCATATGATATTTGTACTAATATTGCAATATATTAGAAAAAATAAAATAGACATTGCATAAATTAGATAAATTTTCTTCAAATTTATTCGAACGAGTACAACAATAAGTGGTTTAATGGTCGTCATCATCGTCAAACTCATGGAATGCACCATAATCACTACTAGCAATATCAATGTACCTATTTTCCTGAGTATCGTCCCAAGAGTACTGTGGATGATACGGTTTGTTTACTAGCTGACTCCTAAAGGTGTTTCACATACAATAAATTTAAATATAAGCATAGTAGAAAATAAAACAAAATAATGGCAACAGTTAATAGTTATCGATCAACTAACCTAGACTATAATGTCGGACAAGTTCTTTTGTCATGTCCACTACGACCACAAACACGACAATTTCTCTTCGACTGAGACATGACTATTTCTTTGGATGACTTCAATCTCTTCCTGCACCCTTTTGTCCTAACCGGAGTAGGATCAACCATGAGTTTGGCACCTTCACTGCTCTTGCTGATAACTCTACTCATTCCCACATCTCCTCCATTATCTATAGTTTTTACCTATATTTTCAAGTTCTGAAATCCATCCATTATTAACGTCGTACGAGTGTCAGTCAAAGCACCTTCGTCCACCAACTCTGCTGCTGCGTGTGCCAGCATCCCATGTCGAGAAATCAATGATTGACCACCCATTGAGGTCGTCATTGATTTGAAGACTGGAGTTTCTTTTGCATTTTACGTCCACCGACCTACAATGTACTGATTTGGTAACAACATCACCTGTTTCCTAAGCATTAATGTGAGCATGTGACGACATGGATATCCTTCAAACTCAAAAGTTTTGCAGCTATATGTTATGAATTCAATAACACTGAAGTAGGCCAGCTCACGTTGGCGATGATGTGTTTTTCCGGTATTAAAACGCGTTACAATATACGTTTTGACACCCTCGTATGTTGATTTCCTTGAGAAAACGTAGTAGCTACTCTGAGCTAATTCCTCTTGGAACAACAGGAAAATTGTCTTTGTATAAATACGTGTTATTTGAGCTTCCATAGCAAATGTTGTTATCGTACGAAGCACCTCGTTCAAGTCAATGTGGTTAGCAACCAATTCGCTATGTCGCTGGTAAGCCAGAGCATTGCTAAACTATGTGATAAAATCCATTAATGTATCCGTCTTATTGACATATCTTTTAAAGAACGCGTGGTTGCTTTCTGACCGTTGATTACTTGACATCCCGGCAGAGAATATATGCTTCACGTACGCAGGTACCCAACGACTTCGTATTTTATACATATTGGCGAGCCATTCATTATCACCAAGATCAGTAGTTTCTATCACATTAGCCCAACGAGATTCAAACTCCTCTGGGGACTCCGACTGCTTAATGACACTCATCAGGCCGTGGTATAATTCCTTGTACAGTATGGGACTCATCTTCTTGGAGAACTTGTTTAGAATATGCCACAGACAGAACCTATGAATTGTGTTAGGAAAAATCTCACCAACTGCTCTAGCAATGGCAGTGTCTTGATCAGTAAAAATCACCTTGGGGGCCCGTTGGGTGGGATTGCTTCGAGGAACTTCAAAAACAACCAAATAAATGAATCGATCTTTTCATCACTCAATAAGCCACATCCGAAAACAGTAGTTTGCCGATGGCAATTTACTCCAACTAATGGTGCAAACACCATCAAATACTTGTTTGTGTTATATGTTGTGTCGAAAACGACAGCATCTCCAAAGTAAACATAAGAACTCATGGACTCTGCATCAGCCTAAAAACAACGAGTGAACACACCATCCTTGTCAGTCTCATAGGCGTAGTAGAAGTTATGACTTCTTCTTTTTTCCAACTCAAAATGCGCAATCAATGTTTCTATATCGCCTCCAATG
This sequence comes from Osmanthus fragrans, assembly GCA_019395295.1. NCBI lineage: Eukaryota > Viridiplantae > Streptophyta > Magnoliopsida > Lamiales > Oleaceae > Osmanthus > Osmanthus fragrans. The sequence goes on from CM033352.1 coordinate 15,478,533, forward strand.
GCTTCTCATCGCCGATCTCGTCGATGGTTCTTGATATCTTGCTCATTACGGCCTAATGAAGAAGGCCTACCAACATCTATATCCATAAGTCTGATCTGTTAACAGCTAGAAATATTGGCTCGTGAAAATTGGTCAATAAGCACTTTTTTGGTTACAGAAACATGTCGATGTGAGCGTAGTAGGTGCGTTTTGCTTGGTGTAGATAGCGCATGATTGTGCCCTTCAACAAAATGACTTACAACCCACATAGAAATTGTCTGATATTTTACAACTGTTAACTTTGTGTCACATCCACAATGTGAGTTTCCATACTTTCGTTCACCAGAATGGGCCATCAAATTTTTGAGTTTCATCTGGAACGACTCGTCTTTTTGACCTTATTTAAAGAAAACATACGACTTCCAGACAAGCTCATTTGTCTGTGGATTCTTTCGGCTACTACTAATACGTATGCTAAAACCAGCTAATTTCACATACTCATTGTAAAAATTATACACATCATCAAGCGTTTGAAATTCTTGCCCGAATATCAGAATCACACCAACATTCACTTGTGGAATAAATTCATTGTCATCCCCTTCCATTCCTAAAAATTAATATGAAAAATTACTTAGTTTGTGAAATAATTTAAACATTGACATGTTTAAAACTTACTGTAAATGTAACAAAAATAAAATTAAAACCATGTTACGAAATTAAACAAATTAAAAATGTACATTTATATATAACACAACACATTTAAAAAAAAAATAGACTTACCAGAAAATTCAATAGAAAGATATAAACAAGCATCAGAAAATATTTGGAAAGTCTATATGAATGAAGTGATTTTTCTTTCTGCATATCAATTGTGAAATATATATGAAGTATGAAACAAAACCCGTGTTTTATAGGCGAAGAACTAGAAAAAAGAAAAAAAAAATTAAAATAATTACATAATGTTTAATTTTGTTTTCGTTAAATTAGTAAATTGTTTTAATCGTTAAATATTATTTCGACATATGTTGATAAATTTTTACAATCTTAAATAAATATATAATTTTTTTAAGCAAAAATGAGAAAAAAAAATTAATTTGCACTGGAAACAGTTGGCCCGAGCCTCGATCCGGATTGGATCGTTCGAATTCAAACAGTTCGAACCGCCCGGATCCGGATGGTTGGGGTCGTCTGGAAACAGTCGGCCCAATCGTCTTTTCTTTCCCATTTTTTTATCTCCAATTTATATATTTTTTTTTGTAAAAATTATATTTCCTAATGCAGATATGGGATTAGCTGCAGTCCCGATTTGTTCTTTTGGTGAGTTTGAACTGAATGAAAATGATCGATTGTGTGAAAATAGACAAGTGAAAAACGTAGCACTACTGCAATTGTGATAATATCAAGTACATCATATTCAGAAAAGTACCATGATTTACAGAACAAGCTCAACGTCGATACCTTTCAGCACGACATAAAATTAGGATTTCTATTTAGTGATCATACATCCATTTCAATTCCGCCTGTATTGGTCACTTACGAAGCCGAAATGAAGGTTTTTATTGAATTGAACCAAAATCGCACGACCCATATTTGCGTAACTTTAGTTAAAAAGAATGTCCCTGAAAGTGAATATGAAAATTTCGATGGAGGGGGTCGTAATGTAAATGATTTTGGAACAATCAAAGTCATCGACTCTAGTATTTTCTCCAATTGATGTTGTTTCAAACAATTATGATAGGAGTCGTACACGTAGATAGTGGAATTAGCGAATACTATCTTAATTGCAAAGCAGTGTGGGTTCGCGATCACTAAAATGTACATATGTGTACAATCCATCCATGGCTCTCCACACGTCGGCTCAGCCTAACGACCCACTCTAGCATGTACTCAGGAACTACATATCCAATCCCCTGGAGTAGGACCGTGCTATGCTCAATATCAACGACATGTGCAAACTAGGGCTGTATGCAAAAATCGTCAAACTGAAAAATTGAACCGAAACCGCATTTCAGAAACCGTTAGTTTGGTGCCACGTGGATTCGTCAACGGAATGGTTTTGTACCAAATCAAATCGGTCAAAAACAGTTTGATTTAGATTTGAGAATTTTAATTGCTGTTTAAAATCAAATTGTACCTAAAAAAATATTTTAAAAAAAAAGAATTTTTTTGAATATTCATCCAAATATGTAAAATTCAATAGTTTTGTCATTTGTGAGTATTTTTGTCAATTTCTAATTTTCTACTACATATATATTATTATTATTATTATTACCCAATAATCCTAATTTATATCTAATAATCTCAAGACTAACGTAATCTATCAAAATCCCTTTTCCTCTTCAGAATTTAGATGAATTCCAACCGTTAATTTTTAAACTGAGACTTAATCAGGATGGTAGGTTGGAGAAAAATGATTTTGTAGATTACTTGTCCGATCGATATGATGATTTGACTAGGAGCCATTCGACATTTTATTGTGATGGAAAATAAATACTCCTAAGTATAAGATTGTCTCCCAAATTGCCAAAGATGTATTAACAATTCAAATTTCTACAGTTGCTTCTGAGTCTGTATTCTTAACTGGAGGTTTGATACTTGATTCATTTAGGAGTTCATTAGGTGTAATGATGGTTGACACTTGTATATGCGGAAAGAATTGGTTGCAAACTAAGAATGGACCTATAGTGTTGTGCCAATAGTTAGATAAAGTGGAGGCATTTGATGATTAAATGAAAATTGTGGTAGGTGATTTATATTTTCTATTACCATATTTTTGAAGATTCTCTTATCTATTTAGTATCTAATACTATAATGATGTAATGAATGCATTTGTTTGACTATGTAGACGATGAATCATGTGCGACAACAATTGATATTTGAGTATGTGAGAAACTAAGTTCGTAACAATATACAACGGTAAGTTTGTGTAATTGTTATGTTGAGATATTATAAACAATTATTTTATTATTGTGGTTGGTTATTCTCTCTATCAATCCGTGACCTATTTTTCAGATATGATGATCACGAGATCTTGTTTCGACATCATTATGTTTCCTGGGCCTTATATTTAGTTTAGTAGACTTATATTGTAACGTCATTAGTCTAAAAAAGGCGAGCAAAAAAACTATGTTTTAATTTATTGTGATTTCAGTTTCATTCAGTTGCTATTTAAATTTATAGTAGATATATTTAGCTTGTTTTAGATTTATTATTAGTAAGATATAAATATATATTGAATTCAATAAATTAATGTTATAAAAATAGACAGACAAAAAAATATACGACGAAATCGATGGTTTAAATCGGACCAAACCGATTTAAACGGATTGATTTGAAAATTTATCAAAAATCAGTAAAATCGAACCGCTTACACCTCTAGTGCAAACCCAAAGCTCAAGATGACTCGGTCAGGAATGTCAAAAGATCTAAGGTGTCTCCGAGCCTGATCGCGCAATATTTTCATGGCCATGTCGATATGTTAAAGCAAAAACAACAACAAAAAGAGAGAGATTGTCGTTTAATTAAATAAAACAACAAAATATGTAAATATAATAAATAACAACGAGAATACACTTACATCATCAGCGAGCCAAGATGAATTTGTCAATATATTTTCAAACCAATTTTTAGCGTTCGAAACCCTCTTCTCCCCAATCGTGTATCTATTTCTGAAAAAAAATGAAAAAGTGAAATGTTACATAAAGCATAGGTGATGGAAAGCTATTGAAGGCATCAATATCATCGACAACATCCAACGAAAAAAGGTGGATTGATGTCTTATGATGTCAACACCTCAGTACACTCTCCAGTATGAACACCAATCCCAACTTCAACTTGTCTAACATGTGATCGCATTTCCTGAATGGGTCCTCTAACTGTGGGGGATGTAACAGGCTCTTTACCTCCAAAATATAAATTCAAAAACCTTTTATTTGCTGTAGTACGAGCTCTCGCTACTTTTTCCACATTAAATTGCAAGTCTATAATGAGGGAAAATTCAAAGATCGAGAATCTCGTTACCCTCCCGTCCCCCATGACAAAATGCAGTTTATCGCCATTGACTGGCTTAAGCAGTCGAAGAAATAATGAATCAATGATCTAACCAGAAAACTGCTTGTCTTTCAACGAATAGAAGGACCATAGGAACAATCAGTGGAGTATGGCTATGTGCTCCTCATCGAGCCCATCTAATGCCGCCGCATAGCTGAAAATGTTACAATACGATGTAACTTCCCCAAATTAGCTCTTATAATATTGTCCAGGTGGTACTCCATCCTGCAAAAATAATACATGTTAAAATCATATATAAGAGATTATCAATATTTATCATATTTTAAAATTTAACCAATCAGATTATATGCATTAGTATGCAAGAAATAAATTCATCTCCTCACACGTTAAAAGAGTAAACAAAATAAATAATATTATGCATAAATTAAATTAAAAATAATAGAAAAAAAAATTCCAAGTCAAGCAAAGCAAAAGAAAAAAATAACACATAAATTGAATTAAATTAATGAAAAATAAATTAAATTCAGGAAAAAAAAAACACACACACACACATACATAAATGATAAAAAAAAATTAAAAGAAGCAAAAACGAAAATGAAAAATAATTGATAAAAAATGAATTAAATTATAAGATTCAAAGTTTTGTTCTTTAAAAAAAAAAAAGATAAAAAAATACATAGAAAAAGGCAAAAATGAAAATGAAAAAAAAAATTATTAAAAGAAAATGAATTAAGAAGAATAAATAAAAATGAAATGAATTAAATGGAAAAACTTAGTAAGAATGTGCCGATGTGGTATGTGTTTGAAATAAATGGAATAATATAGAAGTGGATAGCATAATTTCCTCTTCATTTCCTTTTCCTTTAATCACACGTCTATTTACAGAAAATACCAAGAAAGCCCTTCTTGCACATTCAAACAGGATGTAGATTTTCGTTAACCCCTTCTGCAAGAAGTCAAAGGGGGCAATAAAATCCTAAATCCAAGATCTACAAAAACATAGAAGCTTCCATGGAATGGAATTATATATAATTTGTGCTTGCAAGACTTTCAATTTCTTTGACTAATCGCCTCTTTGATCAATTCTTCAAAAGAGTTATTTAAATATTTCTTGTGCATCTCTCAATATTTTCTTGATTCAATCTTATATGACAGTCCGTCTAATCACAATCCTTCGACAATCAAACCTATATCCTCGACGAAAAACAAGAAAAGAATAACCTTTTATTGATCAAACCCTTCATCAAATGTGCAGTCCATTCACTTGTGGAGGCTTCAACATTCAAGAAGATGATGAACTTTTGAGGTCATGTAACTATTCTCCTCCAAAAATATCAAAAAGGAGCACCGGTATTGGCAGCAGAAGAAAAGACAACAAGAACCCATATGCCAATAGGGGTTTAGAAAAATTCTATGCACTTTTAGCAGATCTTGATGAGAAGAGACAGAAAATATACACACAGATGGGCTTCGAAGATATTTCTCTCGTCCGTTTTGTTTACTCGAATTCCAATCATGTCAAGCCGATCGTCGTGAAAGCGAAAGAGAAAAGATCACAAGACCACAAAGCAAATGCTCGCGTAACTAAAAACAACTCTGAAGCGTCCGAGAAGTCACCAGTCGAGATGTCCAAAGCTTTGGCCATCACAAATGAAGTTCAACAAGCGAAGGACGAAAAATCCGACCGGAGGAATATGAAGTGTTGCTTGATATGTGGAAGGTTTAAGTTGGAAAAGTTTAGGCAACCATATTACTACTTTCTGGTGGTTATAATGCTTATTCTTGTGTTATTGGCTATTTTTGGACGATCTTTTGCCATTATGTGTACGTCTATTGGGTGGTATTTAATACCTACAATCAACGGAGGGAGCTCAGATTCAAGCAAGCCAAAGAAGAAAAAGGAATATGTTAAAAAAGTTAGCGGGAAAAAGATTGTCACAACAAGTGAAGGGTTGCCTTCCCCAAGGAGTGTCCTAAACGGACCAAAAGACAAGTCCCCTCGACAGCATGGCTAAGAATCTGTGGTGAAGATTGATGCTTCAAATGTTTAATTTCTTGTGAACTCTTTTTCCGTTTTTTCCCTTTAATTTTATTATTATTATTTTTTTAATTTTATCATTTTTCGGGTCAGAAAATTTGTTTTTGTTTCTGTCTTTTAGGATTGTAAATATTTTTTTTGGTTGTGGTCTGAACTGAAAAATAATCCACCCAGGCATGTTCTTTAGTGTTTATTATATTAGTGTCTGCGACTTGGAGTTTTGTTGGGTGCCTTGGAAATATTCAACCTTAACGTCGGTGTAATACCTTATATATTATTAACACTTTAGTTTCACCTTAAAAAGTTAACATTGTTAAAATGAGTAGCATAAGTTATTATATGTCGGTCTATATGTTGATAGTTAATCAATATGAAATTTATCCTTTAACATGTTCCACAAGATAGTGGTTCATTTCAGCACACCAATTTTAAAATTCGCGTGCTCATTTTTAATCTTAATTAGATCAAATTACTCCTTAGAGCTTAATAAACTCTAATACCATTTTAAGATTCAAGATTTCATCTTAAAATGTCAACCTTATTAAAAAAAATTCAAACTCTTATATATTAATTTATATTTTTATTTTTATTCGAATCGCTTAACATTCATAACCCAACCGGCATTGGGACTTGTAGTATGGTAATGCTTGGTAATAATGTTGCGTATTGATGTTGTGTCCAGTGTATTTAATGTGACTCGTCAACTGTGTAAAGATTTAGATGTCTATCATTTGCCCTACTCGAATAAATATAAAATCTTGAGTCTTGCTACACAAACACCGTCGTTGATCGCATGGTTGATTGTATGTGAGTGCAGGAAAAAATATTATTTTATTCACACGGGACCCGCACCACTCACATGCGGTCATCCATGTGGTCAACCGGGATGTTCGTTTAGATTTTTCCTAAAATCTTCTCTAATTTGGTCAAGTATATAATGAAATACGAAATTTCGTTAGGTCCCCTGAGTAGTTTTTAATTGTATAAGGACTTGATATGACTTTTTCCTTTGAGAGCTGGTTGGAGCTTTACATATTGGTGGAAAACTTCCATAATTTTGGTTGCTCCATTTGAGGGTCTTCCCTCCAATCAATGGAACTTGAAGGACATCTTTTTCTATGCTGGGAAAATTTGGAGATTATAGTCCACTTGAAGCATAGCGATGAGCACATTTTGGTTGACTAGGTAAATTATGTTTGGATCATCGAGTTGTCTTTGTTAAATTTTGTTGGGTATTGGTGATACTTTGTTGTCAACCAAATCAATTGTATTTTGTGATTTCTAAGTTAAGTCTAGTTTTGTTATAGTTCAAGTAGTATTGTGATGAAAAACGTTAAAATATTAGGCATGTACCTAGCCTAAGGAGAGTTAGGCAAGTGGTGTTTGGTAGATTGTCTACCATATCTTTCTCTATATATATTCTCATTGTGAGACTGGAGAATGTACAAAAAAAAAAAAAAAAAAAACACAAAAAAAAAAATATGCAAAGATCATATTTGAAGATGTAGTCTCTTAGCATTTTCTCTCTTCTCCTCTGCTGGTTCAATACCAGTAGAGAGAGTTTATATTTATGTTCTTTATTGTTTATGTTTTATGTATTTATTCTTATGTTTTATTGTTGTTCTACCATTGCCATCTCCACCACATATGAAACCACCATTTTGTTGAGTTATTAAACTCATTTTGTTGAGCTTAAACTGCTTCTGTCCCAGCTCCCTCGATCCATCAAACAACATTCTTCATACATTTGAAATGATATCATTGAGTCTTCCGTTTTACAACATAATAAAATCTTTCGATTTTATTTTTATTTTTTTAACAAATTTAATGTCCTAAGAACACAATGAATGTGCCTTACTGACGCGAAAGTGATTATGATTTAAGCAAGTCATCTTGTTCGCTCAAGCAAATGACTAGCCAGGCTGATGAATAGAAGTTCCACGTACCCAGAGTGAAGTTTGTTGAGAACTAAAAACAAACTCAAACAATCTGGAAAGAACTTATATTCATAATTGATAATAACTTTGGCTTATATATAGCCATACAAATGTTAACAGAAGTGTGAAGCAGGGGTGCAGGGACAAGGACACGGGTTGTGGCGCCAAGCCCAGCATACCAGCGAGCAGGACTCATGGCGTCATGGCGCCATGCACCTGGTTATATATACCAGCAGATTTTTTACCTTTTTTTTCTGTGCGTGAAAAAAATGGAGAAACCGAGAGAAAAATTCGAGAGATCGGTGAGTGAATTTTACAATTCTTCTCTTGGGTATAAATTCAAGATCTTTTCTTTATTCTTGAGATTAACTTACGGGTTGTGCAAGTAGTTGAATTCTTCATATATATTGAAATCTCCATTATCAAAACCAAGTGGCAGCTTAAACAATCTAGTCTAAGGTACTTATCTGGGCAAGTTTACTAACAATTTGGTATCAGAGCTTCTTGTCAGATTAGGGTGGTAAAGCTCCGATTTGAGGTGGTTGGCTTGAGTCTTGTGTTGTACACAAGGTGTTTGTTGAAATTCCTGAGAGAACTTGGTTGGCGAAATTCCTGTAAACGAGTGGATAAATGATGTCTACAAGTGGAACAGTTAAAGTTGGGAAGTATGAGATAGAGAAATTCAATGGGAAGAATGATTTCCCCTATTGGAGAATGCAAATGAAAAAATTGTTGATTTCACAAAAATTGCACAAAGTTTTGGCAGGTAAAGAAAAGAAGCACAAAGATATGTCCAATGAGGATTGGGAAGAGCTAGATCTTGAAGCTCGAGCGTCAATCATTTTATGCCTTGGAAGAGATATTGCTTTCTTGGTTGATGATGAGGCAATGGCTTCAGAGGTGTGGACAAAGTTTGAGACAAATTTCATGACGAAGACTCTAACAAATTGGATCTACTTGAAGTCCAAATTGTATACTTGCAAGATGGATGAAGATACACCAATCCGGGAATACATCAACAAGTTTGATAGGTGCATATTAGATTTGAAGGACATTGATGTGAAAGTAGATGATGAGGATCAAGCACTTCTACTACTTCTTTCACTGCTGAAGTCTTATGAGAATCTAGTACAAACATTATGCTTGTGGGTGACAAACTTACGATGGATGAAACTAGAACGTCGCTTCTAGCGGATGATCTTCGTAAGATTGCAACTAGTGGCATGAATACTAGTGGTAACAAGGAGCAAGCACAAGAGCTGTTTGTAAGAGGAAGAAGCAATGAGCGAGCAAAAGGCAATGGGGGAAAGTCTAGATCGAGTTCTAGACCTCTTGTAGAAAGGTTGTGTTTCAAATGCGGCAAACTTGGGCATTTTAAGGCGAACTGTACTAATAAAAGAGCGGGATGGAAGAAGAACAATAAGAACAACAACAATGGGAAGGTACAAGTCAAGCAAGAGGTTAGTTATGCCTCGGAAGGAGGGGACACCGATGAGTGTTACTCCATCTCTTGTGATGAAGAAATCTCTAGTAAATGGATTCTCGATTCTGGTTGCTCTTACCATATGTGTCCAAATAGGAAGTGGTTATAACATTGATGGATGTTAGACATGTTCCTGATTTGCGAAAGAATCTTATTTCTGTTGGTGCCTTGGACTCCAGTGCATGCAAAATAGTTACATAGAATGGAGTAAAGAAGGTTGTTCATGGTTCTTTCATAGTCATGAAAGGTATTCGTCAAGGCAATCTCTATACTCTTTTGGGTACTATAGTTACAGGAAATGTAGTAGTTGGAACAAGTGGAAGTGATGGAGACCCATGTGAGTTCACTCGGCTATGGCATAGGCAGCTTGGGTATATGTCAGAAAATGGTCTAAATCTGCCCAGTAAGGAAGGTTTGCTGAAGAACTTGAAGAAGCCTTGCACGGATTTTTGCGAGCATTGTTGTACGGTAAAGCACATCGGGTACAGTTCAAGTCAAGCAAACATAGAAGCAGAGGTATATTCGACTATGTGCATACAGATGTTTGGGGTCCAGCTTCGGTCACTTCCAAAGGCAGCTCCAGGTACTTTGTCACTTTTGTTGATGACTATTCCAGGTATACTTGGATTTATTTCTTGAAGCATAAGAATGAGGTATTCGACAAGTTCAAGAAGTGGAAAGCAATGGTTGAAAACAGAACAAACAAGAAATTGAAGACACTGCGATCTGATAACGGTACAGAGTATACAGAGAGTGCTTTCAAAGAGTTCTGTGATAAGGAAGGTATTGCGCGATACTGGACAGTTAGGAAAACACCACAGTAGAATGGGGTTGCAGAAAGACTGAACCGCACATTTCAAGAGAGGTCAATGTGCATGCGATCATATGCTGGTTTGGACAAAGAATGGTGGGCAGAGTCGGTTGCTACTGTTTGCCACATAGTGAACCGTCTCCACATTCAAAGTTAGATGGAGATGTACCTTACAGGGTATGGTCAGGAGAGCATGTAGATTATGAGAGACTCAGAATTTTCGGGTGCACAGCCTACTATCACGTCAACGAGGGAAAACTTGATGCAAGAGCCAAAAAAGCAATATTCTTGGGATATTCAGCAGGTGTAAAAGGCTATCGCCTTTGGTGTGTAGATGATTCTAAATTCATAATCATCAGGGATGTTATTTTTTATGAGAACTCCATGGTAGCTTTGTCGAAAGCTACGATGCCTAGTGATGATGATGTTGGGATTTCAAAGTCTCAAGTGTTGAGATAGAACCTAAAGACCAACCAGGTTCTAGTCGTGTTCAAGAGGAGTACCATGCAGATACTCAAGAGGAGAGTGATGATGAGCTTGAACATGAAACGGTTGAGCAAGAGAATGTACAAGCACAACAACAACAACAGCTTGAATATAGTTTGGCTTCTACTAGGCCAAGGCGAGCGTACAAGCAAGTTCAGAAGTTGGGGTCAGACCAACCTCTGAGGTACTATGGGTAGACAAATTTGGTTGAGTACGCACTCTCGGTGGAGGATGATGAGCATGTCACCTTCAAGGAAGCTATTCGAAACACCAATAGTGAGAGTTGGTTGGCTACGATGGAAGAAGAGATGGAGTCTCTTCGCAAGAACCAAACATGGGAGGTCGTCCCATTGCCTGTAGGAAAGAAAGCTATTGGTTGTAAGTGGTTGTACAAGAAGAAAGATGATCCGTCCAAGCTCGGTGGTACAAGGCAAGGCTAGTGGCTAAGGGGTTTGCATAAAGAGAGGGAGTCGACTACAATGAGATCTTTTCTCCGAGGGTGAAACACACTTCCATTCAGGTGCTATTGAGTATTGTTGCTCATGACCTGGAACAACTTGATGTCAAAACAGCCTTCTTGCACGGAGACTTGGATGAGGAAATCTATATGCATCAACCTGAGGGCTACAAGGTTGAGGATAAGGAAAGTCATGTATGTCGCTTGAGAAAATCACTATATGGATTGAAGCAAACTCCTCGGCAGTGGTATAAGCGAATTGACTTCTTCATGCTAAAGCATAGGTTCTCCAGAAGTGAGTATGACTGTTGTATTTATATTCGAAACTTTGTGGAGGTGATTATATCTATCTTCTTTTGTATGTAGATGATATGCTTATTGCTTCGAAGAGCAAGGTGGAGATAGATAGGTTGAAATCTCAACTTGGTAAAGAGTTTGAGATGAAGGACATGGGGGCTGCTAGGAAAATACTGGGTATAGAGATTAAAAGAGAGAGGTCGAACCGTCGAATGTTCTTGAGTCAGAAATGCTATATTGAACGGGTTATTGCGAGGTTCGGGTTGCAAGGTGCGAAGTCAGTGGTGACTCCATTGGCTCCACATTTTAGGCTCTCCGATAAACAATCTCCCACTACAGCTTAAGAGAAGGTATGCATGGAGCTTGTACTTTATGCTAGTGCAGTTGACAGTTTGATGTACGCCATGGTGTGTACACGTCTAGATTTTTGCAGGCGGTCAGTGTGGTCTGTAGGTTCATCGCGAATCCAAGGAAGGTACATTGGGAAGCTGTGAAATGGGTCCTGAGGTACTTAAAAGGTACCGCGGATACGGGTTTGTGTTTTAGTGGAGATACATGTCATATTAGTGGGGGGTTTGTAGACTAAAATTATGTAGGTGATCTAGATAGACGACGATCTACTACTGGTTATGTGTTCAGTATACATGGTGCTCCAGTTAGTTGGCGATCGATGTTATAGGCTATAGTGGTACTCTCTACTACAGAGGTCGAGTATATGGCCATGGCAGAGGGAGTGAAGGAAGCATTGTGGTTGTGGGTCTTCCAGATGATTTGGGGATTAAGCAGGATTGTGTGGACTTGTGGTGTGATAGTCAGAATGCAATTCACTTGGCTAAGAATTAGGTTCATCATGCTCATACCAAGCATATCGACGTCAGGTATCATTTTGTACGGGATATCATAGAGGAATCTGATTTTTTTCTTATAAAGGTACAAACAAATGAGAACCCAGCAGATATGTTAACCAAAGTGGTAACAAGTAGCAAGTTTCATCATTGTTTGGACTTACTTCATATCTGTCCATGTTGATTACCCAAGTGGGCATGGCCCTTCGGGGCGGTGTTGGAGTGAGGTGGAGACTATATGAAGGTATTTTGAACTACGGTGGCTTGATCCCTATTCTGGGTATGTAGGCAACCATGGTCAGAATGGTGCAGCCGGTTTGGTACTACAAATTTTTACTGTTGAGGTACAGTTCTTGCTGGTTGAAGCTTCTTCTGGTGTTCGTCCAAAATTTGAGGTCTATCAAATGATGTACAAGGTAGAGAATTGTGAAGCAGGGGTGCAGGGACAGGGATTGTGGCGTCCAGCATGGAGCCTTGGTGCCCAGCATACCAGCGAGCAGGACTCGTGGCGCCATGGCTCCATGCACCTGGTTATATATACTAGTAGATTTTTTACCTTTTTTCTGTGTATGAAAAAAGGGAGAAACCGAGAGAAAAATTCGAGAGAGCGGTGAGTGAATTTTACAAGTCTTCTCTTGGGTATAAATTCAAGCTCTTTTTTTATTCTTGGGACTAACTTGCGGGTTGTGTAAGTAGTTGAATTCTTCATATATATTGAAATCTCCATTTCACCCAAATCTTTTATCTCTTCAAAATCAATTTTGTTGAATTATCAAAACCAAGTGATAGCTTAAACAATTTAGTTTAAGGTACTTATCTGGGCAAGTTTTCTAACAAGAAGAAATAAAAGTGCAGCCCACGTTTTACTCTAACTAATAACGTGGTAAGGGAATGAGTCAAAGATAAAAAAACAAACACTCCTACATAATAGGAATTATTGGAGCAGAATAATCTAGAACATCTAAAAAGATCTCAAGTCTTAACACCCTCCCTTAAACTAATTGCTATTAGAAATTAGTTTACATCTGGCACTTCATGAACACCCGTTAATTCTCTCATCTTTAAGAACAAATCAAGCTTGAGTGGTTTAGTCATCACATCTGCAATCTGATCTTGTGTGCCACAATAAACTAGCTCCACAACTCATTCCTTTGTGAGATCACGCAGAAAGTGAAAACGAACATCTATATGCTTGCTCTGCCCATGCATAACAGGATTCTTTGATAATTTAATTGTTGAACTATTGTCACAAAGCATAGTAGTACAACTTCCTTGTGAATGACTGAGTTTCTCTAAGATTTTCCTCATCCAAACAGCTTGACATGCACAAGATGTTGCAGCTATGAATTTAGCTTCAGTTGTGGAGAGTGAGACAATAGGTTGTTTTTTTGAAGACCAAGACACAATCCAGAACTCAACATGAAAACATACCTTGCTGTACTTTTCCTATCTTCCAAGTCACCGGCATAGTCACTATCAGTAAAAGCAACTAATTTTTCACTTCCTCCCTTTTGGTAGAATATCCCAAGATTTATTGTGCCTTTTAAGTACCTCAACACCCTTTTTGCAGCCTGTAGGTGGAGCTCAGTTGGCTGCCCCATGTATCTGCTAATTAGGCTAACCATAAACATCAAATCAAGTCGAGTTGTGGTTAAATACATGAGACTTCCTACGAATTGCTTGAAAAAAGTTGCATCCACCTTGACTCCATCTTCATCTTTGAAGATCTTATAACCTGGAACAATTGGACTTTGAACAGGATTGCTCTCTTCCATCCCAAACCTTTTTAAGACATCTAAAACATATTTCTTTTGGCTAATGTAAAGGCCATCAGTATTTTGCAACACTTCAACTCCAAGAAAATACCTCATCTTTCCTAAATCAGCCGTGTCAAACTCACTCATCATTCCCAGTAAAAATAAGATCATCAACATACAAGCTAACAATTAAAATTTTACCTCCCATGCTTGCTTTGGCGAACAAGGTGTGCTCACTATGACACTTCTTAAAACCTTCATTCAGAAAGTGTGCTTCTATACAACTTAACTAAGCTCGTGGAACTTGTTTGAGTCCGTACAAGGCTTTTTTCAGCTTATATACTTTCTATGGATTGTCTTTTCGTTCATAGCCCATTGGTTGCTCAACAAACACCTTTTCACTCAGCTCTCTATGAAGGAAGGCCGATTTCACATCTAGTTGGTAAATTGTCCAACCTTTTTGAGATGCAAGTGAAATAATAATTTGAAATGTATCCATCCTTGCCATAGGCATAAAAACCTTCGTATAATCAACTCTATGTTGTTGCGCATAGCCTTTTGCCACAAGGCGTGCCTTGTACTTGTCTATTTTTCCAAGTTCATTAAGCTTTGTTTTGTAAACCCACTTAATACCGATCTTCTTTGTTCCTTCAGGTAAATCAGTTAGCATCCAAGTATCATTTTTTTCAATGGCATTTATTTCAGAATCCATGGCAACTCTCCACTTTGCACTTTTGATAGTCTCTTCAAAATAAAATGGATCTGCAGATGTAAATAATGCAAGATTAGCCTCATTTTCTTTTCGGATAAACCCTCACCTGTGTCATAATCTCTCATCCAATATGGTGGCCTTCTAACTCTCCCTTCATTTGAGCTGGATGAACTCTCTTCATTCGTTGCATTTGAAATAACATCCTCTCCTGCACTGCTGCTACCTCCATCATTCACCACCACGTCTTCCTCATTATCTCCCCAATCTAATGCAGCTACCACATGCTCCTCATGACTCTTATCCCAATCCCAGAATTTGTTCTCCTCAAAAATTAAATCCCTACTAACTACAGTCTTTTTGGCTATTGGATCATAGAGCGTATATGCTTTAGCCTCCTCACTAACTCCAAGCAAAACGCAAATAAAACTCTTGTCTTCCAACTTGGTTCTTTTAACATCAGGTACATGGACATGTGAGATACAACCAAACACTCAAATATTGTACCAAAGGCTTTATTCCACTCCATGCTTCCTCTGGAGTAATGTTCTTCATTGCTAAAGTACGACTTCGATTTAGAATGTGCATTGCCCAATTCACAGCTTCTAGCCAAAAAGTCTTTGGAATCTTCTTCTCCGAAAGCATACTTCGAACCATATTCATGATGGTTCGATTCTTCTTCTCTGGGACTCCATTTTGTTGTGGAGTATAGGTTGTTGTCAATTGTCTCTTGAAGCCATTTTCTTTACAAAAATCATGGAGTTCTTGTGAAGTGAACTCACCCCCACGATCGGTTCGCAAGCACTTAATGTAGGAACCTGATTTTTTCTCAACACAGCTTTTATAATGTTTGAATATAACCAAAGCTTCAGATTTTTCAACTAGGAAATAAATCCATGCCTTTCGACTATAATCATCAATGAAACTAATTAGATACCTCTTTTTGCTGTTTGAGACAGGTGTGATGGGGCCACAAATGTCAGCATGAATGAGTTGAAGTTTTTGAGTAGCTCTCCAAGTGCTCTTTTCTGGAATTGCATTTCTATGTTGTTTTCGAGTCATGCAATCAGTGCACATTGCTATTGTGGCTTCGAATTGTGGTAGTCCATGTACCATCTTCTTTTGTTGAAGAGTCCTCAAGCCTTTGTGACTCAAATGTCCATATCTGCAGTGCCAGAGATGTGATGTATCTTGTGTAGCTGTATAAAAACAAATAGATTTCTTTGGTTGTGATGCAGCTAACAAGATAAACATTCTATTGGAGGACATCTCCGCTTGAATGATGAAGCCCTTCTCCGGATGATAGATCTTACACTTGTTGTGCTTGATAAAAATTGCTAGACCTTTCTCCTGCAGCTGTCCAATACTCAGTAAATTTTTTTTCAAATCAAGCACAAAGAACACCTCAGTTACTACATGATTGAATCCATTTACTTTTAGCTTTACATTACCCTTCCCTATCACTATCATTTTGGAGTCGTTTCCCAACTTCACGGTTTGCCTGAAGCTTTCATCAAGGTCACAGAAAATAGCTTTATCTCCACACATGATTGCTGTAACCTGAATCTAAGAACCAAATGTCCGCCTTTTAGCTTCTTTATCCTCAACATAAGACATTAACAACTTCGTTTCTTCATCTTCAAGTTTAGCATAATTGGCCTCTTTTCCCAACTTGGGCACTCATATTGGAAGTTTCCAAGTTTATGACACTTGTAGCACTCTATAACAGCTTTGTTGAAAGTTTGGCGTCCTCTGCCTCTCCCTCTTCCTCGCACGGATCTACGACCACGGCCTCTTCCTCCTGTTCTTTCTTCACAAATGACTTTCAGGGCCTACTCCTCCCCTTTGTTCTTATGAAATTTCTGCTCATGAACAACTAAGGAACTTTGCAGTTCATCAATTGATATGTGATCAATATCCTTAGATTCTTCAATAGAGCAAACAATATAATTGAATTTGTCACTCAACGATCGAAGTATCTTTTCTACTATTGTAACATCTTGCATCTGTTCACCATGAACCCTCATCTTATTGGCAACAATCATCACTCTTGAGAAATAGTCAGAGACACTCTCACCGGATTTCATCTCAAGAATTTCAAACTCTTTGCGAAGAGCTTGAAGTATGGATCGTTTCACCCTTTCATTTCCTTGGTACTTCTTCTTCATGGAATCCCATATCTATTTGGATGTGTTCTTCTGAAGGATGGTTTCAAGAATAGTACGATCAATGGCTTGAAACAAATAATTTTTCACTTTCATATCTTTCAACTTCATTTCATCAAGCCTCTCCAGTTGCGCCTCTGTCAGTACCACTCCACTCTCTAGTTCAACATAACCAATTTCCACAAGACCCCAATACTCTTTGGATCTTAAAAAGTTTTCCATCAACATGCTCCAATGATCATAATGACCATCAAAGCGATGAATAGCAGGTTGCACAAAACCCCCTTTAGTCGTCATCTCTCTTGCTGTTGCAATTTCACAAAGACTATTGCTTTGTTTCTTCAAGCACAGTGGGGGCTCTGATACCAAAATTGTTGAGAACTAATAACAAACTCAGACAATCTGGAAAGAACTTATATTATTAATTGATAATAACTTTGGCTTATATGTAGCCATACAAAGGTTAACAGAAGAAATAAAAGTGCAGCCCACGTTTTACTCTAACTAATAACGTGGTAAAGGAATGAGTCAAAGATAAAAAAAAATAGAAATCAAACACTCCTACATAATAGGAATTATTGGAGCAAAATAATCTAGAACATCTAAAAAGATCTCAAGTCTTAACAAAGTTCACCAAATAAAATATTTTCATTTCTCACACCAAAATCATATCAAACCATATCCTCATATCACATATTCGGTGCAAGATCTTCCAGACTAGCCCATAATTCATACCATTTTATCTGTACTTATAAAATATTTCAATCTTAGATAAAATAATTTACGTATAGTTACTATAATAAATTGCAATTCCCATAATTAATTAATTGTAATCGCTACAATCAATTAATTGTGACATTTTCAATTAATTCCCGTTCCATAAAACTTAATCCATTAAAGAGACGTGATGGATTAATCAAATTGATTTAATTTATTTAAGTTCCGATTAATCAAATATGATAGTAATCAAATCTTGATCGTTAAAGTCTAATTAATAGTATTGACTTTTTTTTCATTGTCGATCCGAAACTGCACTATTTAATCAATTGAAATTATCGAAACTTAATTTTTATTAATAATTAATTTTTCCTACAAGTCGCCATTGAATAATTATAAATACCTCTTTTGATCAACCGTCACTTTAACTATTTGTGAAACTTATAAGAATTTACTAATCAAACCAATGGTTGAAGGAAACGGGCAAGTAGAACTTGGGCTTTATAGAAGGGTTGCGTGTGGGTATTACTAATCAAACCAATGTCATAGTTTATGGATCTCCAATTGGGTCAAAAATTGCATTACAGCAAATATGAACATCATGGACCGAGATTTCAATATACGATTTTGCTTGATACTTGTTCTTATTATGATCCCACCATCAAGTATAAATGATTGGTGATGTATGAGATTATAGACAAGTAATAATGCAGTGAATAAAAATATCATCCCACGAGGAATAAATATTAAATCAAATAGTATTTAATTCGTTATCAAATTCGAATGTAAATTTAACAAAAGAGATTTGTGTGTTTACGTTCAAATTATCTACTAATTATTTAAGATGGCTTTGAATTGAATATAAAATTTTTGTGTTGAAATTTCAAATCTACCTATTATTAACATAGTCAATTTTCGACTCATGTAATCTAGTGTGATTTGTTTAGTTTTGACAATCGATAATCAATTTTTTTTTTAACTATCTATCCCTAGTAAATTTAAACAGATTCTAAGCATGGTCGGATCATATTCCTAATTCGAATTCATATGCAAAGTAATTGATTAAATTTCATGATTTTTATATGATTGTACACACCATATATGTTATTCCTAACATCTATTGCCAGTGTGTTGAAGTTGTAAAGTTTTAAATCTATCATGAACTTCTTGAAAATATTATAAGAAACTAATTATCTAAATGGTGCGAAAGCGTTTAAATAATTTGAAAGGGAAAACAAGATCAGTTATGAACACAAATTAAATAATGTACTTGGTCTTCGAATTAAAAATAATAATAAAAAAAATCAACAAAATATTTCATCCATCCAACAAAAGAAATATCTAGCCTGTCATGTTTCTAATGATAATACAATAAAAAAATTTGAAAAATCATCACCTGAAATGAATATGAATACAAGAAATCAAGAAATATGTGAAATCAATTTCTTCTTCTTGATTTTAAGTCTTGATTCTTCAAGTTCTTGATGTTATTTTCCTTAAAACCGTTATTACATTTGTTCTTGTCCTTCAGTTGTGGTGAATTGGCCAACCTTAATAGTATGATTTGTCAATTATGAATGATATCACAAAGTTCTTTTTTGTTCAATACTTAAAGAGTAGGGATGGCAACGTTCAGTTCGGGGTCGATTTGCCCAAAATCATAACTGCACCATCAAATTTTTTGTCGTACCATAACCGCACCATAACCACGTAAGTTGTTTGGTTTGATTCAGTTCGTATCTCGGTTCGGTTCGGTTCGGTTCATAATCACGAAAATAATTTATTTTTTATTTATGAAGAAAAGTCAATAAAAACAAAAACACAATTTATTTAATATCAATTTAGCAAACAATATTCCAAATGAAAATGCAAATAATATCCCAATTTTTAAATGCAAAATTCAAATTTAAAAAACAATATTATCAACATAGGTCAAAACTCTTACTAGCATATGTCAATCTTCATTCTTCCTCACAACTCTTACTAGCATAGGTCAAGAGTCAAGACTTAAAGTTGATTCCTACATAGTCAATAAGAAATGTAATTAGAGTAATAATACAACCATACTAGCTAATCAAGAATGGTCTTAACTGAAGATTTAAACAAAAAAATATACCTCTTCGTCAATGTCCTCATCACTAAACCTTGCACAAGCTCTGAAGTATGATAAAAGATCAAATTTTTTTACACACAATAGAGAAAAAATTAGCAATAAAATAAAATGCATGAATAACAAATATAAAACAATAAATCCTACCATGAATATCAACTCAAAGCCAATCCCGAGCACACATTAAAATTTCTAAAGTTTTTGGGTGAAGCCTATTTCTATGTGGACTTACAAATCTGCCACTTGTACTAAACGCTGACTCAGATGCCACAGTAGATACTTGAATGGCTAATAAATCTCTAGCTACCTTCTATAAGGTTGGATATTTTATTGAATTTTCTTTCCATCATGTCAATATATCAAAACCATCCACCCTTGGCAATACTTGCTCGTCTAGAAAAACATCAAATTCTGTTTTTACATTATTAGCGGTAACATAATGGCTAACAAATGTATCAAAACCAGTCATGCGAGAATGCTTTCCAACAGTGGTAAACAACTCTGATTGCGAAGATAATGAAGAGTCAGATGTATTTTCTATCGAATGACGTGGATGGCCTAAATATCCTAAACACAGACTTTAAATTGGAAATGTCGAGTCTCAATAGCTTCTGGGGTTTATACATTGTTTTTGCCGCCACTTCAACTCTCTGTCTTGTCATTTTCCTTCTTCGATTTATGAAAAATATATCAATTGTTGAGGTTGCTCCATAAAAAGATTGTTGTTCTGGATGAATTTTTTAGTGAATGGCCTAAGTCCCTGAGGAGAACTACATTTTGTGGTTCAAAGTATGCTGACGGTGGAAACTCTGTAAATGCTAGCATTATTCTTTTATGAGTAGGTAGAACGAATATAATGGGTATGATACTTGATCGGATTCAGAAGCCTTCATAGGAAAGTGATGTTAGTCTACGAATTCAGGATCTCCAATTGACATCTAACAACGAGAAGCTGAGCTAACCATCAATGCTTTAAGTGCATTTAAAACATTATCGCTTTCACAAATTCTATTAACAAATAGTATCATTATTACTTCAACCATTCTATTGAAAAATTTATTAACAAATTCATGGGTTCGAGTGCAACAGCAACACCGTCTTTGAGATTATAAATGTCATTGGTAAAGGTACAAGACTTGCAAATCCAAGGCATCCAATAAAGCAGAGATAATGAATGAGAAAATAACATGAAAGAGTGGGTTAAGCTTCAAGTTTCTAGTTATCTATTCCTCATCATCGATATTTTGCTCTTTTTACTCATATCTGATTGAAGATAATCGGTACCTTCTTAATGGCGAGCGGCGATGGCGATAGAGAGCGGTGAGCCGACAATGGAAGCTGATATACAGCAGAGTGCCGACGGATCTGTTGAGTGGATGAGTGTTTTGTTACTTTTGTTTCCAATTTTCAGATTTAATGTGTAGCCATGTAGGGTTAGAGACTTAGAGTTAGGTTAATGGGTTATAAGGTTTTACTCAATAATGTTCATTGGTCTAGAATTTTGGGGAAACCCAATTGTTAAAATTGCCCAATTAATTTTGGAAAAATAATTATGGAATGCCCAATTGTCCAATTAATTATTTTTTAACGGGTAATCGGTTCGGGGCAGGGCACCATCGCTAAATACCATACCCGCCTCACCACGAATCAGTTCATTAGAATCAAAACCATAACCACCCCATTGCACTATCGGTTCGATTTTTTTTGCCCCATTCGGTTCGGTTAACTGCGATTTTCGATTTTAACGGTTCAAATTGCCATCTCTATTAAAGAGGTTGGAATAGGTTTATAGATGCATCAAAATTGATTTCCAAAAGGAGTGTTAATTATAAAAGGAAAGTGCTCCGTCTAGCCGGAAATAGCCATGTGATCGCATATATGGCTTGGAGAGTTGTGATCGCATTGGCTTCTTCAATTGTTCTCAGGTTTTCAAAATTTAGGTTCCGCGAGCATGAGTTTTCCCCATGCGATCGTAATGGGTAAGTTTTCCAGCAATTTTGCACTTTGGTCCACAACTTTCTTCCTTTGTTCCAATCAATTCCTTTCTTCCTGAAATCTTTGTCCCTTTTTCTTTCAATTGATTCTCCAAACTTGAACATTTGTTTGTCCTCAAACAAAATTATAACATATCTCAACAAGCAAGCATGCCATAGATTTGGTCTAGATAACCTGCTATTTGTCTCAACATTGAAATCATTTTGTCAAATTAATGGTTTGTTATATCATTTCCTCGCTCATACACATCTCAATTTTTTTTTTAAAAACTTTTGCCCTCTATAATTTTAATAGATCTCACAAATTGCAAGTCAATATCTCTACAAATGGGGATTCTCCAATAGTTTTTTATGGTTTCAATATATAAAATGCAACTAGGCTAATAATCCCTTGTCAAAAGCTCAATCCTCTCAAATAAATGTTTGGGACTTAATCATGCATAATAGTGCGTCTTCTATTTTACTCAATGTTGCAAAATCTCTTCGATTTAAAATATCGCAAGTACGAGGTTCAATAACAAGTAGTAAAATTGATTTTAATTTTAAGTATCGTACACACAAAGATTGTACTATTTTAAGTTCGAATTAATTTAGCTTTAATCGGAACAATGAAAACTTGTGAATTTTTTTAATTACCAAATTGTGATATAATAATCTATTTATGAATGTAAGACTTGACTAAACTAAAATCAATGCAAAGTTATAATGAATGTAAGTATTATGAAAATATAATGATGAAAACAGTACCAGAATTTCGAATTCTCTTGTATCAATCCCCTTTAACCTCGAAACTTACAATTTGACAACACGATTCAATTATAAAAATCAATATTCCTAATTTTTTAACAATTATTCTCGATTAGAATTAAACATATTCTTACATGTGACTCGACTATATTTCTAAGATGGATGTGAATATACAAAAATGCATTACGGACTTATAAATACTTAAAAATCACGTAGAGCATAGCAATATGTTTTCATCCTCAATCGAACTCTACGATAATTGACATTATATCTAACGTATTTGCAATCTTTCGAAGGTAAAACAAATCACAAAACTCATACAATTATTGCACATATAATGATAGAGAAAAATAAATTTATGACAGTCATTCAAATATTGAAAATGTGCTTTAATATCAAAAATAAGATTCAAAAGTTATAGGTTCATCATAATCCTAGCACTAAAATAATATAGATACTCATAATTTCGGAATTAAACAAATAAAAGTGAAAAGATATAACCAATAAATTGACTGAACGTGATTAATTCTCAAATTCGTTGCACAATTATTGATAAATTATTACACAACATATCTGTAATATAATCTCATTGTTGTTGTCCCCCATTTTTTTCATCTCCCCTGCTCTGTCTCCGTTCCTTCCGTTTTAGTTTAGTTTGTCTCCAGCTTTTTTGTCCAATTGAAATTCCTAAAAAGGAATTCAATATCTTTCTAATTCCGCCCAGTTTTCTTAATCCCAGCAGGATTCTTTATTCTATTAATCGACCGGCAACTTTGATAATTAAAAAGAAGTACAAGTCCACTTGAATCCCATTCTCATTACAATTTCAAGTTGAGGCCCATTCAAATTCCAGTGCCCATTAATGCATTATTTTTCTTCAAGCCCTCAGTTCTTTCAAAATAATGCAATTCAACTTGAGTCCAATTAATTGTGCAACCAATGTCCTAACTTCTTGAACTTGATCCCAAAATTATAGCTTTTATTCAATTTCATCATTCGTTCTTTTCCAAACACTTAGAAACGAGTCCAATACTGAAACAAAAGAAAGTTAGCCCAAATTAAGTAGAAATCAACACCCTGATGATATAAAAACTTTGTAATTTGGCCTAAATAAGTGTACAAAATGCACTTAGCACTCATAGTTGTTATGCGTATCCTATTTCATGAACTAGCTCGATCATTTTTGAGTTTTCTTTTCAAGATTTTTAATATGTATCATCATTAGGATAATCTATAAGGAAGCTTTCACTCATGACTTAAGGTAATCTTTTCCTTTTTTTTTTGTGCAATGATTAGTGCAATACTTCTCATTCTCAAAAACCGACCTAAAATTTAGGATTCTCATCTACTTTTCATATTATTGGTCCAAGACAATCCACAAAAAAAGAAAATTTACACATGGAATCCATGTTCATCTTAATATCTTGTTACAACAGTATAATTACCCCAAACTGTACTCAAAATGATCTAATGATGTATGATATAATGGTTTTCAGGTTTAACATCTATATCCGCTATCTCAACCTATTCAACTCATTCATTCATAAGTCTCAACTTAATTCATGTGCACAGATATATGAAATTTCAAATAAATAAGTATAAATTAATTTAATCATGTCTAGTTATAATAAATACACTAAAACATAGTTCCAAATATATTCATCATTGCTGATAATGCCATCTAACCCACACAAACAAATAAATTAAAACCAAACTAAAAAGGAAATCCTTTTGGAATTTTTAAATGTTTTTTTTTAAGTTTTTGCTTTTTTCATATATAATAAAAAAAAAAAAAAAATTCCACAACAATCACAAAAAAGCAATAAAAATTCAATGTTTTTATCACCCCAAACTTAAATCAGACATTGCTATCAATGTCTTATAATCACGTAAGCAAAATAAAAGGGCAAAAAAAGGAATTAGGTACTCCCTGAATGCGGGTCTGATAATGGATGCCGATTTAGGAAAAAAAATGACAGATTAAGATGGTTGACTTGATTGTGTCTTTTCCCTCGTCCATTGTTAGTTTGTATGTCTTTAGGTGTCATGTTCTTACAAAATGAAGAGAACCAATCACTACGAATATCATAATATGGAACAATTCATATTAAGCTCGAACACATCACAGACAAGAAGAAAATCTAGGGACGAGAGAGGGACGAAAATAAGGGATCCATTTAGGTTTTACAATCATAGGTAGCGACCACAAGTAAGGTACGCATGGGTGGAGTATATATGCTAAAACATTAATGTTTGTCTTCCACCCTCAATATTAGCTCACGTTTTTTTTAAAAATTTATCAGTGAACGTCCAGTTGGTATGAAGGTTCTTCCCAAGATTACCAGTATGTTTTGATTTTCTTATACATCATGAATGATGAAATCAACTAAAAAATGAAAATTTTCGCTTTGATGAATATATCATCCACCACTTCTTGATGGTGCTTAATTAACTCATTTGTCAGTGTAGACATAAAAAATAAATAAATAAATAAAAGGGATTGGATCGATTTAAATTATTAGCACAATTAAATTAAAATCTACTAAAACCCGCTAAAAATAATTAGAAGGCCCATTCTACTATTTCAAAACCTACAATTATTTAATTAATCATTTTAATTAAATATAATTGAGTGGTTACCAAAATTAGTCACGAAATTTTCCCTATAAATAGGACCAATGGTCCATGGAAAAAGAGGAGATGAAAAGTGAAGAAAAATCACGAAGTGCTGAAGAAATCTCAAAGTCGGAGGAAGAGAAGAAACTCTCTCATGACTGAGTCTGGCAAACACGAAAAATATCAAAATCTTCTTCAAATCAAGTCAGATCCAAAAAGATCAGAACTTTCTTCAAATTAAATCAAATTCAAGTTCAAGTCCAAATTTCTAAGTACAAATTCAAGCCCTAAAATTCAGGCGTCGAACAAGTCAAACTCTTGACAAATCAAATTCTCAACAAATCTTGAAGTCTAGGATTCGGGCCACATGACCCCTCGTCTTCAAACTCAGATTATTAATTAGAAGATCTTGCAATTTTGCAGTTACAAGAAGATTAATTCACTTGTATTTCTCAAAATTATAATTTGTAACGATTTCTGTATTTTAATACACGAAATTCGTCGTACAAATTTCTTGGCATGCCCGGTGGGAACTTCTTGTCCTCTCATCTTTTAATCTCAGAGTCTTCAAGTTTCAACCACTACGCCAACAATGGCAAACGAAAAAGTCAAAAGAAAACTATGACTCATCTTGAAGAAACCCTTTTCGAACTCTTCCATGCGACAAGGGCCCAAACAAAAACTGGAAAAACTCAACTGGTCTCACCACTGAAGAAGTTCTCCAACAAAGGTAAAATGAAAGTTGCTTTCAAAAGGCCAAACTTTCGTTTGGTAGAAAAGACCGGGAGTTGGCGAAAAGCTTTCGTTCTGGTTCCGTCTCTAGTGGCCGATCCTTATCTGGATCTTCTCATGTCACTTCTCTGCAAAGGTAGGGAGACGATACCTCATCTGAAGAATCACTCGAGCCAGTGATGGTCACAGAAGCAACGTCGGGCTTAGATAACCAAGTTCAACAAATGGCTTTAGCCATTGAAAAATTAACAAAGTCGCTAGAAGACAAAGACACGTAGATCACTGCACTCATGCACCGGCTAGAATTGCAAAATCCACCGGTTAAAGGAAATCAAGAAAAATCGGAATCTTCCAAGGCTAAAGAACTAGAAGTCCAAGAGCACCAACAGAAGCAAGATATGCATGATTAGACAGTTGTTTAAAACGTGTTATGTGACTCACTCAACTCTCCGTTGGCCCTCTATCCGTCCAACAACTTCAACATATGATTGCGGACACTATTCGTGCTCAGTATGGAGGTTCATTGCAATATTCATCGGTGTACGCTAGGCCTTATAGTCGTCGAACAGACAAAATCAAAATGCCACTCGGTTACCAACATCCCAAATTTCAGTATTTTGATGGGAAGGGCAACCCAAAGCAATATGTTGCACATTTTATTGAGACGTATAACAATGCAGACACCTACAATGACACCATGGTGAAGCAGTTCATACGCTCCCTAAAAGATGCCGCATTTGAATGGTACATAGACTTACTAGCTGGGTCAATTGATAGTTGGGATCAACTCGAGCGAGAATTCCTAACACGCTTCTACAGCACCTGACGAATTGTCAGCCTTTCGGAACTTGTTTGAAACGAAGCAGAGCAAGGAAGAGCCCGTTGTAGAGTACATCGAACACTGGAGGAACCTTGTGCTTAATTTCAAAGAACGAATAAGCGAAGCGTCTTCCATCAACATGTATGTACAAGGCATGCATTGGGGATTACTCTATAATCTCCAGGCAAATGTGCCTCACTCATTTGAAAAATTGGCGACACGTGTTCATGACCTAGAGCTCCAAATTGCAAGGCATGGAAGTTACTTACCAAGTGATAAGAAAGATCCTAAGAAAGAAATAAAGAAGGAAGTCAAGGCTGGTAAGTCCAAAAAGGTGATGACAATTTCTACTGCTCCTGCAAAGGTAGCCTTCCAGAGCTCTAGCTTAAACCCAAAATCGAGATTAGAGTTCAGACCTAATCAAGGACAAGTCCAAAGCAGAGGTCATGTGACTCTAAAAAAACTTGAAGAAAAAGAGTACCCATTCTCAGACGCTGAAGTTTCTGGAATTCTAGATAAGTTCCTTGAATAAAAGATAATCGAACTTCTAGGTGGGTCCCTTCTGATGGAGCCCTTATGTCGCGACCTAGACATGGTTTGGGATATGATCCAAATCCACCAAGAAAGATTAAAGTCAAAAAGGTTTCCTCAAACCCAATCATGATTCAAATATATGAAGTCACAGAGGAAAAATCGGGACAACCAAGACCTTTAGTGTTTATTCGAATTAAAAATGAGAATGCTAAAGTTTCGGTGTTTAAAAGGTTAAAAAGAGAACCCTCCCCAATGGTTGACATAAAATGTAAACTTCTGTCTTCCAAAGGTTAAGTAATGATCATTCTTCTACCCAAGTTGATAAGAATGCACAAGCTCCCCAAGGGTCATCTCAAAGACAATCTGCATTTTCTCGACTTGGAATTAAAAGTTCTTATTCGAGTCCAAAACCCCAACAATCAAGAAGACGAAAACATCAAAAAGTTCACTCATCTTTAAGAGATAATGAATATGAGGAAGAAGTTTCCGTCAATCACATAGCTTTTGAAGAAGCTTCCAACTCAGAATCTGAGTCTGAAAACTCTGTCACAACGTATGAACTTGAACAAGCCCCACTTACATTTGAAGAAGGGGAACAAGTTATTGTAGATGACTTGAAACAATTGAACTTGGGGATCGAAAAAGACCCGAGACCCGTATTCATAAGTGCTCTCCTTAATAAAAAAGAGAAATTTGAGTACGTTCAATTGCTCTAGGAATACAAAGATGTGTTCGCATGGTCTTATAAAGAAATGTCGGGTTTAGACCCAAATGTTGCAGTGCATCACCTTGCAGTAAGACATGGAGTTTGATCGACCAAGCAACCTCAAAGAAGATTTCGACTAGAACTGGTTGCTCATATTGAAGCGGAAGTCAACAAACTTATTGAAGCTAGATTCATACGCGAAGTCAAATACCCAACTTGGATCGCGAACATTAGTCTTGTCAAAAAGAAGAATGGACAATTACGAGTCTGTGTTGACTTTCGTGATCTGAATTAAGCATGCCCAAAAGATGATTTTTCACGTCCGATAATAGAGTTGATGGTGGATGCAACTACCGAGTACGAAATCTTGTCATTCATGGATTGATTTTATGGATACAACAAAATATGGATGAACCTAAAAGACGAATAACTTACATCATTCCGTACTCCTAAGGGTATATATTGATACAAAGTTATGCCGTTTGAATTAAAAAATGTTTGGGCAACCTACCAGCGAGCTATGCAAAAGATTTTCGATGACATGCTGCACAAGAATGTGGAATGCTACGTGGATGATCTTATTGTTAAAACAAAGAAATGGGACGAACATCTACAATACTTACAGGATCTTTTCAAAAGGCTCCGACGACATCAACTGAAGATGAATCCGTTGAAGTGTGCATTTGATGTCACCTCTGGAAAATTTCTTGGCTTCATTGTTCAGCATCGGGACATCGAAGTAGATCAATCAAAAATTGAGGCCATAATCAACATGCCAGAACCAAGAAATGTACACGAGTTAAAAAGCCTTCAAGAAAAACTCGCATACACTCAAAGATTTATCTCTAATCTTACCGGACGTTGTCATCCATTCAACAAATTGGTAAAGGAAGATGTACCGTTTGAATGGGATGATGCTTGTCGAAATGCTTTCCAAAGTATTAAACAGTACTTGTCTCATCCGCTAGTACTCACAGCTCCAGTCCCAGGGAAACCATTGACTTTTTACGTTGCAGCACGAGAATATTATCTAGGAGCACTTCTTGTCCAAGTCAACGATGAAGGAAAAGAGAATGCGCTCTATGACTTGAGCCGGACACTGGTAGGTACTGAAATGAAGTATTCGCCTATTGAAAAAATATGCCTTGCATTGATCTTCGCGTCTAAAAAATTGAGACATTAAATGTTGTCACACATAATCAATCTTGTTTCAAAGATTGATCCATTAAAGTACATAATGTCCAGGCCGATTCTTTCCATAAGGATTGGAAAATGGCAATTACTATTGTCCGAATTTGATTTCAAATTCATTCCACAAAAGGCAACCAAAGGTCGAGCTTTGGCAGATTTTCTTGCTGACCATCCAATTCCAACAAAATGGGAACTTCAGGAAGACCTCCCGAATGAAGAAGTTCTATTTACTGAAATCATACCATCTTGGAGACTATACTTCGATGAGGTAGTCCGAAGTTATGGTGCCGGAGCAGGAGTTATCTTTGCTACTCCCCACAATCTCGTTATGCCTTATTTTTTTACCCTAACAGAGAAATGTTTAAACAACGTGGCGGAATATAAAGCCCTTATCCTTGGCTTAGAAACGACGTTAGATATGAATATCCGTTAGCTGGAAGTCTTTGGAGATTCTAAATTGATAATCAACCAACTCCTAGTTGAGTATGAAGTCCGTAATTCAGACTTGAAGCCGTAGCATGGATATGCATAACGCTCATGAATCGATTTGATTCAATAAAAATTAAATTCGTACCTAGAAATGAAAATAGAGAAGCTGATGCCTTAGTTAATCTAGCCGTTGTTTTATCCAGGTCGGATGAAGATTTTTCCCACTCCATATCGATTGATCAAAGATGGGTGCTTCCGTCGTTGTTGCCCTTTAATCTTGAAGAGAACAATACTGTCGAAGTAATCGAAGATGAGGAAAGAGAAGATTGGAGACAACCAATAATCGATTTTCTTCAAAATCAAAAGTTGCCAGATAATCCACGACGGAGAACCGAAGTCAAGAGACGTGCGACCTGCTTTATCTTAAATAAGGGGACGCTTTATCGATGATCATTTGATGCAACACATGTGATAGAAGAAGCCCACTCTGGGATCTGTGGTGCTCATCAGTCTGGACCCAGGCTTTATTTTCGAATAAAGAGGATGGGGTACTACTGCCCGACTATGGTACAAGACTCCATGTATTATGCAAAAAAATGTGAAGCTTGTCAAGTCCATGTAAATTTCATCCGTATCCAGATCACTTATCGGTATAGAGTTTCGCGACACATCATCACTGATAATGGAAAACCCTCCCGCAATAGCCACATAAACGATTTGTGTGCAAAGTTTAGATTTAAACAATACAACTCGTCCATGTACAATGCGGCAGCTAACGGGTTAGCAGAGGCGTTCAAGAAAACTCTATGCAGCCTACTAAAAAAGGTTGTCTCCAAATCTAAAAGAGATTGGCATGAAAGAATTTGCAAAGTTTTATGGGCTTATCGAACTACTTATCGGACCCCGAAACAAGCCACTCCTTATGCTTTAGTGTATGGAGTGGAAGTTGTACTTCCTTTGGAGTGTCAAATCCCTTCACTTCGAATTGTCATCCAAGAAGGTTTGACAATAGAATAAAATGCTCATCTTTGATTGGAACAGTTGGAAGCTTTGGATGAGAAAAGGTTAGAAGCGCAAATGCACATGGAGTGCTATCAAGCTCGAATGACCAAATCCTTCAACAAAAGGGTACGACTAAGATCATTTCAGTTGGAGATCTGGTACTTTCCATACACAGGCCGATCATAATCACACGAAAACAGGGGGCAAGTTTCCACCTAAATGGGATGGTCCATATCTTGTTATTCATGCATTCACTAATGGAGCATACAAGATTGTTGATAAGGATGGACTGCAGATCAGGCTTATCAATGGAAAAGTTCTAAAGTATTTTTACGCTTAAAGTTCTTTAGTTTATAAAATTTTGTGGTAATAAAACGTAACTCCTGGCCCGCAAGAGGATAAACTATGAATGACCCCAAATAAACCAAAAAATTGTCCTTTTAACAAATTACGTTCGCCTTGATCTTGTTTGGATACGTAGGCAGTTTGAATAAATTATAAATTCAAGGTCAGTCACAACTAATAAATTCATTCAATTTGCTTACCAATTTCTGAAAAAAATACACTCAAAACATGAAGATGAAAAGTTCATCATAAAAAAAAAATGATGACAAATTAAAATTCATACGATATGGTCTTAAAGAAAATCAGAAATTCTCAAAGTCACTCATCGTCAGAAAACTATCTTCAAGTGTCTTCCTTTTCCGGTCAATGGATGCTATGCTAGTGGCATCTCTAGTCTGCGACTCTTCTAATGTGGCCTTATGGTTCCAAGCATACCCTTTTGATCCTGATGGGTTTGAAGTTCATCACGAAGTTTGTCCAGCTCGAAAGTTAGCTGACCAATTTTATCTTCCAATGAAAAACACGTAGAATCCTTCACTTCCAACTGGATATTCAAATGTTTCAATTGCTCAGCCTTTTCTTCAGCGATTGGACACTCTAAATGTTGATTTCTTTCTGATAAATAAAGGTCGACTTCTGTGAGAAACACATCCATACACTATCAAATGTGTTGGATCTGTGCGAAATGAGTTAGCAATCATGTTTTGAATAATTAAATTATTTTCACCCCACCAAGATCGGATGTTGGAAAATCCATGCTTCAAAACATCCCTGAAACACTTCTGAAAATAGTTGGTCATGGCGTCGTATAGAGCAGCTTTCAAGTATGGAGACTCTTGAGTTATCTTAGGCGGAGGACCAGACATGAAAGAACAAATTGGCGCAGCTCAATGATTGTTTGTCTCTGAGGGTGGAATGTTAACTAAAACCAATGAAGAAGGAACAACTATGATCTCGTGATTGATTTCTGAAATGGTAGCTCTCGTGGTCTCAGAATTTACTTCGTCCTCTTCACGAAATTTGTCTATGTTGAAAGTCAAAGTACCTTCATTAATAATACTCGGGTATTTGCAAGGTGGGTCGGGAAAATAGTGAGTACCATCTATGCTTTGAAGCGCACCGATTCTCCCATCATTCTTGCGGATCTGATCTTGCAGAGATGATAAGTGCGGATTTTCGCACTTATTTGAGCCGTTAAATTTAGATATTTGTAAGTTTTCATTAAGATTTTGCTACTTAATTTAGTTTATTCTATTTTGTAGGTATTTTCATGCTAATTCCCAATTTGGAGAAGAAAACGGAAGAAGAAATGAAGAAATGATCATAAGTGCAAAAAAGGAGGTCATGGGTTTCGATTCTAAAAAAAAAAAAAAAAAAAAAAAAAAAATTAAATTTTACTGTAGCGCCGCGGCGCTCGCATTTCTGTTTGTGGCGCCGCGGCGCCACCTCCCGGGTAGCGAGAAACCCGATTTTTTGACCCATTTTTGGCTTATTTTCTACCCAACTTATCTCCTTTCCTTCCTACAATATAAATATAACATTTTGGGGCCATTTCTAGGGCAAGCAAGAAGGGAGGAGCAAACCACAAAAAGAGAGAAAACTTGGGAGCTCCTTCCTCTACAACAATGGTGGAAGATGAGATGAAGAAGGAGGAGACCCTTGGGGATTGAAGACTTGAGCCATCTATCTTCCTTCAATAAGCTTTTCCTTCCTTCTTTAAATTCGTTTTTAGCTTTTTGTTGTAGTATTTCGTTTAGGTTTATGTAAATGCTCTATGAATAGATAAATCTATGTGATTGTGGGTTATTTTGGAACCCTAGAAATGATTATTTAATCGATTTGTGTTTTATTGTGTTCTTGAGATTAATGTGGTTAATTCATTGTGCTTATAATGTTGATATTGTTATTCTTAATTGTTTGGGATGACAACTAAATGATTGGGTTGACACAATATATGCTATTTTGGGAATTTTAGTACGTAATCGCTAATTTAACCAAAACCTAGTAGTAACTACACTTTGATGGATTATGGGGAATTTTCTATTAAATGTAGGTGGATTATCACTTAAGCTAACAAACCGAGCTTGTGTGTTTGCGCTTAATTCAATTCGTCTCTTTCGTCGTAATGCTTTTGTTGAATTAAATCTAGCGAGCTTATCCTAGGTTGTTTGATGAAAAGGGTTGGGTAACGATGCTTATCTTATTCAACTAATATGTAAGAAGAGATTGAGGTAATCGAGCTTGTGATTATTCTCGAATTGTTGTTGATCTTTTGAACAAAAATCCTTTGCGAATATCGATTAGAAATTCATTCTCGCGGCGAAGAAATACCCCTTGATCACACTCTCCCCATTCGATCATTTTATTTACTTTGTAGTTTTTGTCTTTCTTTATTTTGTATTTATCGCTTCCTTAGTTTAGTTAACAACCAAACCCCCCCCCCCCATTTACTGCTTTTCGTATTTTTACTTTCTTTTTGCAATTGGCGTAATTGAAAACAATCCTTTGCGGGAATGACCCTTACTTACCACATTACTACTTGAACGACAAATTTCATAAAAGTAAGGAATATTATTTTGACCCCCTTTTGGGCGTATCAATTTTGGCGCCGTGTCGCCGGGGATTGTTCTTCCAATTTGTCAATTGTATTATTTTTATTTTTATTTATGTTTACATTGTTTTTGTTATCTTCTTTGTGTCTTAGGTTGTGATTGGGCAAAACGAACACATTACACCATAACCTAGGAGCAAGTGAAGAGGTTGGTTGAAAAAAAATTGTAAGATGGAGGCAACTTCTCAACTGGATCGTCAATTGACCGACCTTGCATCTCTTGTACAACAAGTGGCTCATGGGAATAGCCAACAAAGCGCCTTTGAACGAGCGGATGTCATTGGGGGCTATCAAATGCAACCGAGACAAGGGTATGATCCATATGCCTACATGTATAATTATGGATTTAGTGATCACCCTAGTCTCGGTTATGAAGAAAATTATTTCACATCTCCACAAGCACAATATCATCCACATGGTTTCTATCAACAAGATCAACCCTAAGCTTCTAGTATGTCTCTTGAGGATATGGTTAAATCTTTGGCATCAAACACGGTGCAATTGCAACAACACACGATGCAAATCCAACAAGAGACTATGCAATTTCAACAAGACCAAGGGCAATACTTCCAACCTAGCCAACAAACTCAAACTTCAAGTGCTAGTATGTCTTTAGAGGAAATGGTTGAGTCCTTGGCTTCGAGCAATCAACAAGCTCCAACTCAAAGCTCGGATATGTCCCTTGAAGAAATGGTAAAGTCTTTGGCCTCAAATAATATGCAATTCCAACAAGAGACTATGCAATTTCAACAAGAGACAATGACTTCAATCAAGAATTTGGAGGCACAAGTGAGTGAATTGGCTAGCATGGCGGAGAAAATGGAGGCTCAAAGATTGGAAGAACTTCATTCTCAAGCACTTAACCCGAATGAGGAAAATGTTAGTGTTGAAACACTAAAGAGTGAGGAGAATTTAGATGAGGTACCAATTGAGATGGAAGATCATGTTGAAGAACCAACACAAGAAGAGAACTCAACTTGTGAGAGTTTTGTTGAAACCGTGACACCACTTGATTCATTGCTAAGCAATTCAACAAGGTATAATCTCTCATGTTTTACAACTCCAATTTCTAATGAGAAATTTTTACCTTTGGTGATGCAGGCTCCCACTTTTGAGTTCATACTATTCCCCGAGCACTTGAAGTATGAAGAGTTGCAAGAAGGAAAAATACTACCGGAGATAGTTGCAAGAAATCTCACCACACTTCACAACCAACTTAGGGGAGTACTTGAACCCCTTGCCCTTACTCTTTCATGTTTTAATCTTAAGGGCTTTGTACAATTTAAATTTGTGTGTGATGATTTATGCTTGTTTGGTTTGATAGCCTTGCCGGCTTTGCTTTTAGTTATTACATTGCTTTAGTTTATGGAATGTGGACATGAATGCTATATGTTGTTTATTTTCATCCACTTATTCCATGTTTGACTATTTATGGAGCACTTGAGTCATGAAATTCATCACACGCACTTGTTGGTGGCACTTTAGGTTGTTGTGAACTTAGATGACTATATTGTTAACATTTCTCGAATCATTACCTATGAGAGAACAAGTTTGGGGGTGATTGAGCCGGTGAAGAAAATTGTTTAGAAGTGTATTAATTCCTTGTTCAAATAATTTATTTTAATGAGTGCTCTTGAACTTCAAATGAAAGTTAGATGTTGTTTCTATTCCAATCGAAAAGAAAAAAAAAATTCTGTAGGAAAAAGTTGTCCACCTTAAGGAGTGTGAGTCAGCGTTGAGTAATCTGACCCTATGCATCTCCAATGTGTAGGAGACGATCTACCAATGAAGAAGGCTACCCTTAGGGACCGGAGCGTGAACTACCTACAATGGAAAAAAAAAAAAAAAAAAAAAAAAATATTTGAAGCAAAAGAAAATGGATGCTATATCCTTGTTGATGTTGTTGAATGATTGGTGATTTGTGCATTATTTGCCTAATGAAAGTTTGTAGTTTTAGCACTCGAAATTTTTGGTGAATTAATACATGACTTGATGATCTAATTTGCCGGTTCAATCCAACCGAATTTCTGAGAGGGAAAGATTGAGTGATTTGAGAGCAAACCTATGTTTTTGAACACCTTTGGGCTAGAGAGAAAATATCAAGTTTGGGGGAGTGCGCAACCCTCGAGCGAGAAAGGGAAATTTGACCATTTTGAGGGTCGGGAACACCACCAACTTGTGTAATGCGATGAGCTGGAATGACAATACACACACACACGGGTCAAACATGGTATAAGTTTAAAAATGTGTTGTTCTAGCATTTTTGTGTGCATTTCATGAGTTATTAGCACGTGTGAGAATTTAGGCAAAACGGCAAACTATCAAACCTTGAAGTTTATGTTATTATATAGTATTGTCTTTTGATTTTTATTTGTGTGTTTGCATAATTATTTTTATAGCTTTGTTCGAGGACTAACAAAGATTTAAGTTTGGGGGTGTGATAAGTGCGGATTTTCGCACTTATTTGAGCCGTTAAATTTAGATATTTGTAAGTTTTCATTAAGATTTTGCTACTTAATTTAGTTTATTATATTTTGTAGGTATTTTCATGCTAATTCCCAATTTGGAGAAGAAAACGGAAGAAGAAATGAAGAAATGATCATAAGTGCAAAAAAGGAGGTCATGGGTTTCGATTCTAAAAAAAAAAAAAAAAAAAAAAAAAAAAAATTAAATTTTACTGTAGCGCCGCGGCGCTCGCATTTCTGTTTGTGGCGCCGCGGCGCCACCTCCCGGGTAGCGAGAAACCCGATTTTTTGACCCATTTTTGGCTTATTTTCTACCCAACTTATCTCCTTTCCTTCCTACAATATAAATATAACATTTTGGGGCCATTTCTAGGGCAAGCAAGAAGGGAGGAGCAAACCACAAAAAGAGAGAAAACTTGGGAGCTCCTTCCTCTACAACAATGGTGGAAGATGAGATGAAGAAGGAGGAGACCCTTGGGGATTGAAGACTGAGCCATCTATCTTCCTTCAATAAGCTTTTCCTTCCTTCTTTAAATTCGTTTTTAGCTTTTTGTTGTAGTATTTCGTTTGGGTTTGTGTAAATGCTCTATGAATAGATAAATCTATGTGATTGTGGGTTATTTTGGAACCCTAGAAATGATTATTTAATCGATTTGTGTTTTATTGTGTTCTTGAGATTAATGTGGTTAATTCATTGTGCTTATAATGTTGATATTGTTATTCTTAATTGTTTGGGATGACAACTAAATGATTGGGTTGACACAATATATGCTATTTTGGGAATTTTAGTACGTAATCGCTAATTTAACCCAAAACCTAGTAGTAACTACACTTTGATGGATTATGGGGAATTTTCTATTAAATGTAGGTGGATTATCACTTAAGCTAACAAACCGAGCTTGTGTGTTTGCGCTTAATTCAATTCGTCTCTTTCGTCGTAATGCTTTTGTTGAATTAAATCTAGCGAGCTTATCCTAGGTTGTTTGATGAAAATGGTTGGGTAACGATGCTTATCTTATTCAACTAATATGTAAGAAGAGATTGAGGTAATCGAGCTTGTGATTATTCTCGAATTGTTGTTGATCTTTTGAACAAAAATCCTTTGCGAATATCGATTAGAAATTCATTCTCGCGGCGAAGAAATACCCCTTGATCACACTCTCCCCATTCGATCATTTTATTTACTTTGTAGTTTTTGTCTTTCTTTATTTTGTATTTATCGCTTCCTTAGTTTAGTTAACAACCAAACCCCCCCCCCCCATTTACTGCTTTTCGTATTTTTACTTTCTTTTTGCAATTGGCGTAATTGAAAACAATCCTTTGCGGGAATGACCCTTACTTACCACATTACTACTTGAACGACAAATTTCATAAAAGTAAGGAATATTATTTTGACCCCCTTTTGGGCGTGTCAAGAGAGTTTGGATTCATCGAGAAATTTAATCCTTCACGAATGCTTGGAAAACCTACCAAAAAAGAAAATGGAGATTAAAAAAAACAAAAAGAGATCTAGAAAAAAAAAGAAAAAAAGTGCATACCCGCGTTTCATGTTTTAGGTGACATGACTAAAAATTCGCCATCTGATGGTGTATTCAGGAGACTAATGTTAACTTGAGAAGCTTCAACATCACCTTTTGAAGGATTTGGAACAACTTGAAGCGGCATTGATTTTACCGATCGTCTAATGTTATATATTCGGGAAAGGAGAGCCTGAAATTGAAGTTTGTTGCATAAGATTTAAAAAAAAACATACCTGATCTCTGGAACTTTCATCCTCCAGAGTTAGAGTTTTTCCAGGTGCATGAGATGCTCGATCTCCAGGACTACTGTGGTCTGGAATCAAAACTACTTCAGGTATCTTATCAGCAGGCTCAAAGGTGGAAGCGAACTTTGTTGAGGGGACTATAATTTTAATATTCTTAATAACTCTTTCATCTCGAAAGTCTGGTTCCCTCTTTCGAGAAGTCTCTTCCAAAATTATATTTGGAGGGCTTAACCTTTTGGCTACGACCCTGTTCGGGGCTGGGCCAAGAATAAGTCACGATTCTCACTGGAAGATAAAACCTATACTTGAATCTTGGTCAGGATCGGCAACACTTAGTTATTCCACCAATTCTGATACTCTACATCAACGTTTTGACGTATATCTTTTACACATTCCAGGATATGAAACATAGATCCACTTAGCGTTCGAGTTAAAGACAACCAAACACGATACATGTCACCTGCATTGGGAGTGATATCCAACTTTCTTGGTGAACCAGGAAGTTTCTGCCTAAAGCCAAGTTGTCTCATGAACCTACGGGGATTATATGCCTCAAGAATGAAAGGGGAGTTTCCTCAGCGGTAAGCAACAAATCCTGATTGAATACTTACCATAAATTCTGAAGTATCTATTGACCTTGGAATGTCATCCACTCGTACACCAGGATGGGATGATGAAGGAAACGGATTCCAACAAAAGTCATTGGCATCCATCATTCCACAAATATGGTCCCGACAATCAACAACTTTTTTCTCCCAAAACTGGAAAGCATTAAAAGTGCCAGCTTGCCTTCGGATTATAGGACGAGGATAACTCTTGTCCACATGGGCGTAAACACCTCGGACGAAATAGTAGGAGCCCAAGCATAAAGAAAATGTCCAGGAAATGAATGTGAAGTCGAGCCAAGGTCTCGATTTAACTAATGATTCGACATCTATGTAAGTCCTCTATAAATACTCGCTAATACCGGAGGGACTAGGCTATAAGTGTACCCGCTTGCCATTTTTGAAGACGCTTTAAAAGTCGCAACTCTCATGCACTCATCCCCAGATGGAAGAACGAAACGACAAAGCCTCAGGGAGAAATAAGCTACTATTTTCAATTCCTCTTATTCTTCTATAGACAAACATATTGGTAGATCGCCCCAATGACTCTGATCCCTGCAGAAAATGTCTCTCGGCTTGTCTACAATCACGGGCCTTCGAATTTCCTTTGAAACTTTTTTATGACGCCTTTTAAATGGATTTAGATTCATAGCATTCTTATAATTTTTGTGTTGTCGAGGAATCTGGGCACAACCCCTCTCGTGAAACCAAAAATTAATCCATTCTTCATGACTAACGCAATCAGATTCAATCGCATTGGCAATCAACTCGAGAACACTAAAGAGGTATAGGCAAGACTTGGGAAGATGATCAGTCAACTTTGAAAGATTTGGATTACTTCCTCATAGTAATGACCCGTAATTGGAAGTCCACTAATCTCGCGAATATCTTAGAGAGAAATGCTAATTTCACCACGGGCAGTCACAAAAGTATTGGTCTTTGGACACCAAACTTCACTAAGAGCCCTGTAGATAGAGTTTGGGCGATGATAATCCTTTGTAGCTGAGCTGACTGCAGAAGCTAATTGATGAAGATTCCTCTTGAGCAGATGTTTTTGAACCCATGAAGACCACTCCCAAAACTTTGGAAGAAAAGAAATTTCTCCCCGACTGACAAGTGCATTTTCCCATCGTATTTTTTTATTGCCAATCTTCTCACAAATTACGGCCCTTGGAATGCACTCCATGCTTTGAGAATGATGAGTTGGAAGATATAGAAATGGGAGATGACTGCTAGAGTGATTGGACTTCGCAGCTTCTGAATTCTCGTGACATTCACTAATGATAGGCATGTGTAACTCTGACAAAGGCTCCAAGAGGTCAAGGGAAGGATCTATAGTTGGCTTATGGATGCTAAGTTTAAGTTCGCCGCGTATGCCAGGCTAGGCATGGTACTTCACATCAATATCTTTGAAACGAAAGTAACTTTTTCCTTGATTTTTAAGCTCGACGATTTCATGTATATTAGAACACACCTTGTTATCGGAGCTTGTGCCAGTCATTCCTACAAAAAAAAAATTAGCAAACAAAAATTAATGGGTTGTAAATCTTTTAAATTCGTCTATTGTCCAAATTATGAGCCTTCCAAGTATGTAAATGCCTTCCAAACAAAGTACATTGGACGGTAAAAAGAGTCGGTCATTGGTCCCAAACACAACGTACCATGGATGGTAAAAGGAGTCGGTCATTGGTCCTCAACACAAAATTTCTTGAACGGTTAAAGGAGTCGGTCCTTGGTCCTAAACACAAAGTGTCTTGGACAGTAAAAGAAGTCGGTCCTTGGTCTCCAACACAACATGTATCAAACGATCAAAGGAATCACTCATTGGTTTTCAATACAAAATGACTTGGATGACAAAATGTGACAGTCCTTGATCCTCAATGTACATTAAAAGGTTTGAAATTTTGAGTCTGTTCATAAGCATATATTTTCTAAACTCATAAAATAATTGCAGCACGAAATTTAAACTCTGTCCCAAAGAAATCTCAAACACCAAAATTCTTGAATGGCTCCAAAAGTTGAGTTCTTGAAAAAAAGAAAACGAAGAATGTTAATCTCAATTTTGTTAAGACAACCATGCTTAAATAATCATAACAATAAAAAAAGACAAAAAAGAAACTGAAAATTAAAAGAGAGAAACAAAAAAAAAAAAAAACCAAAGAGGAGATGAAAAGTGAAGAAAAATTATGAAGTGCTGAAGAAATCTCAAAATCGGAAGAAAAGAAGAAATTCTCTCAAGCCTGAGTTCGGCAAACACGAAGAAGTTCTAAATCTTCTTCAAATCAAGTCAAGTCCAAGAAGTTCATAACCTTCTTCAAATCAAATCAAGTTCAAGTTTAAGTTTCGAAGTACAAATTCAAGCACTAAAATTCAAGCGTCGAACAAGTTAACTCTCGACAAATCTTGAAGTCCAGGATTCGGGCCACGTGACCCCTCGTCTTGAAACACTCAGATCATTAATAGAAGATCTTGCAATTTTGCAGTTACAAGAAGATTAATTCACTTGTATTTCTCAAAAATACAATTTGTAACGATTTCTGTATTTTAATACACAAAATTCGTCGTACAAATTTCTTGGCATGCTGTCCTCTCATCTATTGATCTCAGAGTCATCAAGTTTCAACCACTACGCCAGCAATAGCAAACGAAAAGTCAATGAAAACTATGACCCATCTTGAAGAGACCCTTGCTGAACTCTTCCATGCAACCAGGGCCCCAACAAAAACTAGGAAAACTCAACTGGTCCCACACTGAAGAAGTTTTCCAACAAAGGCAAAATAAAAGTTGCTTTCAAAAGGCCAAACTCTCGTTCGGTAGAAAAGATCGGGAGTTTGGTGAAAAGATTTTGTT
The DNA here is from genome assembly GCA_019395295.1 of Osmanthus fragrans. Taxonomy (NCBI): domain Eukaryota; kingdom Viridiplantae; phylum Streptophyta; class Magnoliopsida; order Lamiales; family Oleaceae; genus Osmanthus; species Osmanthus fragrans. The sequence goes on from CM033352.1 coordinate 15,519,747, forward strand.
CTGGTTCCATCTCCAGTGGCCGATCCTTATTTGGATCTCCTCATGCCACTTCTCTACAAAGGTGGGAAGACTATACCTCATCTGAAGAATCACTCGGGCCAATGATGGTCACAGAAGCAACGTCGAGCTCAGATGACCAAGTTAAACAAATGACTTTAGCCATTGAAAAATTAACAAAGTTGCTAGAAGACAAAGACACGCAGATCTCTGCACTCATGCACCAGCTAGAATTGCAAAATCCACCGGTTAAAGGAAATCAAGAAAAATCGAAATGTTCAAAAGCTAAAGAACTAGAAATCCAAGAGCACCAACAGAAGCAAGATATACATGACCGGACAGTTTTTCAAAACGTGTTACGTGACTCCACTCAACTCTCCGTTGGCTCTCTATCTGTCCAACAATTTCAACATATGATTTCGAACACTATTCGTTCTCAGTATGGAGGTTCACTGCAATCTTCATTGGTGTACGCTAAGCCTTATAGTCGTCGAATCGACATGTGTGTACAAGACATGCATTGGGGATTACTCGATAATCTCCAGGCAAATATGCCTCACTCATTTGAAAAATTGGCGACACGTGCTCATGACCTAGAGCTCCAAATTGTAAGGCATGAGAGTTACTTACCAAGTGATCCACATGAAAAGAAAGATCCTAAGACAGAAATAAAGAAGAAAGTCAAGGATGTTAAGTCCAAAGAAGCAATGGAAATTTCTACCGCTCCTGTAAAGATAGCCTTCTAGAGGTCAATCTCAAACCCAAAATCGAGACTAGAGTTCAGACCTAATAAAGGACAAGTCCAAAGCAGAGGTCATGTGTCTCTAAAAGAACTTGAAGAAAAGGAGTACCCATTCTCAGACGCTGAAGTTCCTGAAATTCTTGATAAGCTCCTTGAACAAAAGATAATTGAACTTCCAGTATCGAAAAGACTAGAGGAAGCTGGTAAGATCGATCATCCTAAATACTGTAAATTCCACAAAATCATCAGCCACCCAGTGGAAAAATGTTTCATTTTGAAAGATCTTATTGTTCGTCTTGACAAAGAAAATAAGATCAAACTTGAAATTGGAGAAAATTCGACAGCTTCTTGCTTGATGGTTTCATTTGGATCGTTTGATCCTGTTTCCATTGCAGAGAAGGAACCAACATCTTCTAATACATACGATGCCAGTAAATCCTTGGTTGAGGAGTTTGGACCGCAACTTCCAGAAGGGGCCATCCTAGTGAAGTTTGAGGTAGATGGAAAAATTACTATCAGTTGTGTCTATTTGGAGATGGATGGACCGCATCCACCTAATCGGTTAACTTTCTACGAAATTATGACGGATGATTTGGATGTTTGGGATTCTAATTCGGAGTCCGAAGACAAGATCGGTGATGATTGGTCTACCTTCATAAGTAATAAGGAGAAATATCGAAGGTCAAACAAAATAAGCAAAATATCATCCTCTACGCCTCTTGTAGGACCAAAGCTGGAGAAATTGGGTACGAAAATTCAACCTAATAAAGAAGAAATACTAGAAGAAAATCAGGGGGCACGGACCTTTGTAAAAGGATGTCGTCGAAAAGCTCCACAACTCTCAAGTTCCTATGTTTATGACAAGAAATCGAGACCAAAGAACAACCAAAGAGTATCTACTAAATCAGAGGGAGTATAACGCATTCCCTCTAGACTGCCAACCCTGGGTAATTATTTTCCCAAGGGTTACTTAAACAATAAATGTTTTACCTCCAATGTTATCAATGTGGAGAAGAAAAATGAGACAAAGAACATATCAGGACATAGTTCGAAACAGAACGAAACTATCTCACGACTCAACAATATTCCTACCAATATGAGTTTAATGGAGTCTCTTAGTCTCCTTTTCGATGATCGAATGGCTTTAGTCGCGGCATTGATCGATCCGGAAGAATACGAAGGCAAGGTCTTAGAGAATATTGGGTCTGCAACCCAACAAGACTGAATGGCTGCCATAACGTTCGATGATGACGATTTACAATTAGGATCTCGTTTACATAATAGATCACTGTATCTTAGTGGTTATTTTTGAGAATGCAAGATAAATCGCATGATGATCGATTGTGGATCTGCTGTGAACATTATACCTGTCAAGAGATGAAAAGTGAAGAAAAATCACGAAGTACTGAAGAAATCTCAAAGCCGGAGGAAGAAAAGAAACTCTCTCACGCCTGAGTCTGGCAAACACGAAGAAGATCAAAATCTTCTTCAAATCAAGTCAAGTCCAAGAAGATCAGAACCTTCTTCAAATCAAATCAAATTCAAGTCCAAGTTTCGGAGTACAAATTTAAGCCCTAAAATTCAAGCATCGAACAAGTCAAACTCTCGACAAATCAAATTCTCGACAAATCTTGAAGTCTAGGATTCGGGCCACGTGACCCCTCGTCTTCAAACACTCAGATCATTAATCAGAGGATCTTGCAATTTTACAGTTACAAGAAGATTAATTCACTTGTATTTCTCAAAAATATAATTTGTAACGATTTCTATATTTTAATACATGAAATTCATCGTACAAATTTCTTGTTAAAATATAGAAATCGTTACAAATTGTATTTTTGAGAAATACAAGTGAATTAATCTTCTTGTAACTACAAAATTGCAAGATCTTCTAATAAATGATTTGAATGTTTGAAGACGAGGGGTCACGTGTGTAGCGCCCCAACCCCTAGTGGACCGGAACGTTACTTACTTTACTTAACTTAACCGGTGGTTTAGTAACAAGTGTACATATCTTAGCGGAAGCTTAGATCTTAACAAACATTCTTTTTGAAAGATATTGGATTAAATAACTTTATAACTTTCCAAAATCACGAAATATAATTTATTTGATGAAATCATGACTTGTTCAAGATACTCAAAAGAAATAACGTTGGAAATAACATTTGAAACATTAAAGACTTTAAATCTAAATCACTTGTTCACCGGGTTCCCATAGGCTTATTGCATCTCCTTCCATCTCTTCCATCATCCAACCCGGTGCATCAACATTTAATCTGTAGATATAGGGTAGAAACCCGTGAGTTGAAAACTCAATATGCGTCATAGGTGCAATCGTGATTAAGCTAAGCATTTCATAACAATTAACATTAGAACTTCCATAAAACATGCCGTACCCGGAGGTACCATTTGACATGAAAATGTATGCCGTACCAACGGAACCATTTGACATGAAAGGTGCATGCCGAACCGAAGATACCATTTGACACACAACATTAACCTTTAAATGTATGCCGCACCGACGGAACCATTTGACATGAAAGGCACATGCCGAACCGACGATACCATTTGACACACAACATCAGCCTTTAACATAGAACATTACTTGCTAGAAATTATAACTTAAACACGTATAACAACTTTATGCACCTCTACCTACCTTGATTTGATGCTTGACGAACTTTGAAAAGAACTTTGAAAAACTTTGGATAAACTTCAAAACTTTGACGAAGTTTGGACGTTTGGACCTTCCTTTGTTGTTTGAAAACCTTTTGAAACCACAAAAACCTTCTTGCAGAATATTTTTGCCCACACTTAAAACTTCTGGAAAACACTTTGAAAAACCACCTTCCTTTTCTCTCCCAAACTCTCTATTTTTCTATCAACTTTTGAAAGCAAATTGAAAGTGCTTTTTGTGTGAAAAATCAAATGAGTGAAGAGGGTATTTATAGGTGAGGTTTGGGGTGGTTGAAAGGTCATATTAAATAGGGTAATTAAGTAGTGCAAGTAGTGGCCATTAATTCAAAAAAAATCGTGGGTTTTCTGCTTTTCCGGTCGACCGGTTAGTTGCTCCGGTCGACCGGTTGTCCGGTTGGTATTGCACAGCTTTTGGTATTTCAATCATAACTTTTTCTCCCGATATCCGATTGAGGTGATTCAAAGTGTGTTGGAAAGATAACTCAAAGATCTACAACTTTTATTCAGATATCATTTTCAAATTAGAATGTTTTCTATATCGAAAATGGGTCTCAAAGGAGACTAAAAATATTTGAAGTATAATTTTAACCATAAAATGAAATACTTTGCATTCCGTCCAATCTTCATCAAATCGTTTTTAAGAAAATACTTTATAAACATCATTTTACCTTTAAACATGTATTGGACTATCTTTTGGGCTTATATTTCCTTTATTGGGCCTAATGTGAAGTTAATCACACAATTATGGGCCTAGCTTTATAGAAAAGATTTGGGCCTCTACAACGTGTCCCTAATCTTGGACTTCAAGATTTGTTGAGAATTTCATTGGTAGAGAGTTTGACTTGTTCGACGCTTGAATTTTAGGGTTTGAATTTGTATTTCGAAACTTGGACTTGAACTCGAACTCGATTTTATTTGAAGAAGGTTCTGAACTTCTTGGACTTGACTTGATTTGAAGAAGATTTTGATCTTCTTTGTGTTTGTCGGACTCAGGCTTGAGAGAGTGTCTTCTCTTCCTCCGGCTTTGAGATTTCTTCAGCATTTCGTGATTTTTCTTCACTTTTCATCTCCCTTGATTTTTTTTTTTCTCTTTTAATTTTCAGTTTTTTTTTTGGTTGATTATTGTTATGATTATTTTAGCATAGTTGTCTTAACAAAATTGAGATTAACATTATTTGTTTTCTTTTTTCAGGGACTCAACTATTGGAGCCATTCAAGAATTTTGAGTTTTGACATTTCTTTGGGACATAGTTTTAATTTCATGCTGCAATTATTTTATGGTTTAGAAAATTTATGCTTATGAACAGACTCAAAATTTCAAACCTTTTAATGTACATTGAGGATCAAGGACTGTCACATTTTGCCATCCAAGTCATTTTGTATTGAGGACTAATGACCGACTTCTTTATCGTCTAAGACACTTTGTGTTGAGGATCAAGGACCGACTCCTTTAACTGTCCAAGACATTTTGTGTTTGGGACCAAGGACTGACTCCTTTACCTGTCCAAGGCACTTTGTGTTTGAAACTAAAGACCGACTCCTTTAACCGTCCAAGGCACTTTGTGCTTGGGACCAAGGACCGACGTTTTACCGTCCAAGGCACTTTGTGTTGGAGGGCATTTACATACTTGGAAGGCTCATGATTTGGACAATAAACGAATTTAAAAGATTTACTGCCCATTAATTTTTGTTTGCTAATTTTTTTGTAGGAATGGCTGACACAAGCTCTAATAACGAGGTGTATTCTGATATACATGAAATTGTTGAGCTTAAAAATCAAGGCAAACGTTACCTTCGTTTCAAAGATACTGATGTGAAGTACCACGCCTAGCTTGCATATGCGGTGAACTTAAACTTAGCATCCATAAGCCAACTACAGATCATTTTCTTGATCTCTTGGAGCCTTTGTCAGAGTTACTCATGCCTATCATTAGTGAATGTCACGAGAATTTAGAAGCTGCGAAGTCCAACCACTCTAGCAGTCATCTCCCATTTCTATGTCTTCCGCCTCATCATTCTAAAAGCATGAAGTGCATTCCAAGGGCCGTAATTTGTGAGAAGATTGGCAATAAAGAAATACGGTGGGGAAGCATACTTGTCAGTCGGGGAAAAATTTCTTTTCTTCCAAAGTTTTGGGAATGGTCTTCATAGGTTCAAAAACTTCTGCTCAAGAGAAATCTTCGTCAATAAGCTTCTGCAGTCAGCTCCGCTACAAAGGATTATCATCGCCAAACTCTATCTGTAGGGCTCTTTGTGAGGTTTGGTGTCCAGAGACCAATACTTTTGTGACCGTTAGTGGTGAAATTGGCATTTCTCTTTGGGATATCCGCGAGATAAGTGGACTTCCAATTATAGGTCATTACTATGAGGAAGTAGTCCCAAGTCTTTCAGAGTTGACGGATCATCTTTCCTAGTCTTATCTATACCTTTTTAATGTTTTTGCATTGATTGCCAATGCGAATGAATCTGATTGCGTTAGTTATGAAAAATGGATTAATTTTTGGTTTCACGAGAGTGGTTTTGCCTAGAATCCTCGACAACAAAAAAATTATAAGAATGTTATGAATCTAAATCCATTCAAGAGGCATCATAAAAAAACTTCAAAGGAAATCCAGAGGCCCGTGATTGTAGACAAGCCGAGAGACATTTTCTGTAGGGATTGGAGTCATTGGGGCAATCTACCAATATGTTTGTCTATAAAAGAAGAAGAGGAATTGGAAATAGCAGCTTATTTCTCCCTGGGAGAAATGTTGATGATTGTCGAGACCTTATTCGTGAAATGATGGATGCCAATGACTTTTGTTGGAATCCGTTTCCCACATCATCCCACCCGATGTACGAGTGGACGACGTTCCAATGTCTATAGATACTTCAGAATTTATGGTGAGCATTCGATCAGGATTTGTTTCTTACCGCCGCAGAAACTTCACTTTCATTCTTGAGGCATATAATCCTCACAGGTTCGCGAGACAACTTGGCTTTAGGTAGAAATTTCTCGGTTCATAAAGAAAGTTGGATATTGCTCCCAATGCAGGTGACATATATCATGTTTGGTTGTCTTTGACTCACCGCTAAGTGGATCTATGTTTCATATCAAAACGTTGATGCAGAGTACCAGAATTTGTGGAATAACCAAGTTTTACTAATCCCGACCAAGGTTCAAGTACAAGTTTTATCTTCTAGTGAGAATTGTGACTTTATTCTTGGCCCAGCTCCAAACAGGGTCATAGCGAAAGGGTTAAGCCCTCCAAATATCATTTCCTCAGAGACTTCTCGAAAGAGGGAACCAGACTTTCGAAATGAAAGAGGAATTAAGAAGATTAAAATTATAGTCCCCTCGACAAAGTCTGCTTCTACCTCTGAGCCTGCTGATAAGATACCCGAAGTAGTTTTGATTACAGACCACAACAGTCCTTTTGATCGAGCATCTCACACGCCTGGAAAATCTCTAACTCTAGAGGATGAAAGTTCCGGAGATCAGGTATGTTTTGTTTTGAATTTTTTTTATATTTTTATATTTTAAATCTTATACAACAAACTTCAATTTGAGGCTCCTCTTTCCCGAATATATGACATTAGACAGCCGGTAAAACCAATGCTGCTTCAAGTTGTTCCAAATCCTTCAAAAAGTGATGTTGAAGCTTCTCAAGTTAACATTAGTCTCCCGAATACACCATCAGATGGCGATTTTTTAGTCATGTCGCTTAGAACACGAAACACGGGTATGTTCTTTTTTTTTCTAGATTTTTTTTAATCTCCATTTTTTATGAGGTTTTCAAGCATTCCTGAAGGATTGAATTTCTCCATGAATCCAAACTCTCTGCAAGATCAGATCGGCGAGAATGATGAGAGAATCGGTGAGCTTCAAGGGATAGATGGTACTCACGATTTTCACGACCCACCTTGCAAATACCCGAGTATTATTAATGAAGGTACTTTGACTTTCAACATAGATGAATTTCGTGATGAGGATGAAGTAAATTCTGAGACCGTGAGAGCTAACATTTCAGAAATCAATCACGAGGTCACAGTCGCTCCTTCTTCATTGGTTTTAGTTAACATTCCACCTTCAGAGACAAATAATCATCGGGCTGCACCGATTTGTTGTTTTATGTCTGATCCTCTGCCTAAAATAACTCAAGAGTCTCCCTACTTGAAAGCTGCTCAACACGACGCCATGACCAACTACCTTCAGAAGTGTTTCAGGGACGTTTTGAAGCATGGATTTTCCAACATCCGATCTTGGTGAAGTGAAAATAATTTAATTCTTTAAAACGTGTTTGTCAACTCATTTCGCACAGGTCCAACACATTTGATGAAGCGTATGGATGTGTTTCTCACAGAAGTCGACATTTATTTATCAGAAAAGAATCAACATTTAAAGTGTCCAACCGCTAAAGAAAATGCTGAGCAATTGAATCTTTTGAATATCCAGTTGGAAGTGAACGATTCCACGTGTTCTTCATTGTAAGATAAAATTGGTCAGCTAACTTTTGAGCTGGACAAACTTCGTGATGAACTTCAAACGCATCAGGAATAAAAGAGTATGCTTGGAACCATGAAGACCACATTAGAAGAGTCGCAGACTAGAGATATCACTAGCATAACATCAATTGACTGAAAAAGGAAGACACTTGGAGATAGTTTTCTGATGATGAGTGATTTTGAGAATTTCTGATTTTCTTTAGGACCATATCGTATGAACTTTGATTTGTCATCATTCTATTTTTTTTTATGAACTTTTCTTCTTCACATTTCGAGTGTATTTCTTTTTATTTCAGAAACTGGTAAACAATTTGAACGAATTTATTAGTTGTGACTGAACTTGAATTTATAAATTATTCAAGCTGCCTACGAGCCCAAACAGGATCAAGTCGAACGTAGTTCGTTAAAAGAACAATTTTTTTTTTGTTTATTTGGGGCCGTTCACAGTTTATCCTCTTGCGGGCCAGGAGTATTATATTTTACTACAATCAAAATTTATAAACTAAAGAACTTCAAGCATAAAAACACTTTAGAAATTTCCATTGATAGGCCTGATTTGCAGTCCATTGTTGTCGTTGATCTTGTATGCTCCGTTAGTGAATGCATGAGTAATGAGATATAGACCGTCAATTTTAGGCTGAAACTTGCCCCCCATTTTTCGTGTGATTATGATCGGCCTGCGTAAGCAAAATACCACATCTGCAACCTGTAATGATCTTGGTCAAACCCTTTTGTTGAAGGATTTGGTCATTCAAGCTTGATAGCACTCCATGTGCATTTGCGCTTCTAGCCTCTTCTCATTCAAAGCTTTCAACTCTTCCAATCGAAGACGATCATTTTTTTTTTCTATTGTCAAACCTTCTTGGATGGCAATTCGAAGTGAAGGGATTTGACACTCCAAAGAAAGTATAGTTTCCACTCCATATCGACGATCATTTGATGGAGTGGCTTGTGTCGGGGTCCGATAAGTAGTTCGATAAGCCCATAAGACTTCGCCAATTCTTTCATGTCAATCTCTTTTTGATTTGGAGGCAACCATTTTTAGTAGGCTGCATAGAGTTTTGTTGAACGCCTCTGCTAATCCGTTAGCTGCCGCATTGTACATGGACGAGTTGTATTGTTTAAATCCAAACTTTACACACAAATCGTTTATGTGGCTATTGCGGAAAGGTTTTCCATTATCACTGATGAAGTGTCGCGGGACTCCATACCGATAAATGATCTGGATATGTATGAAATCTACAACGTTTTCTTTCTTTACTTCCTTCAATGGTACAGCTTTGGCCCATTTAGAAAAGTAGTCGTTCCCAGCTAGGATGTATGAATGCCCAGCCGAAGACTTTAAAGTTATAGGTCCAATTACATCAAGACCCCATGCATCGAATGACCATGAAACCACTGTCGAATGCAATGGTTCTGGAGGTTCATGGATGAAATTTGCATGGACTTGGCAAGCTTCACATTTTTTTGCATAATCCATGGAGTCTTGTACCATAGTCGGCCAATAGTACCCTATCCCCTTTATTCGAAAATGGAGCTTGGGTCCAGAATGATGAGTACCACAGATCTCAGAGTGGGCTTCTTCTATCACTTGTGTCGCTTCATCATTACTTAAACATCGAAGAAAAACTCCATCAAATGATCGTCGATAAAGCGTCTCCTTATAAAAGATAAAGCGGGTCGAATGCCTCTTGACTTCAGTTCTCCATCGTGGATTATCTGGCAACTTTTGATGTTGAAGAAAATCGATTATTGGTTGTCTCATATCTTCTCTTTCCTCATATTTGATTATTTCGACAGTATTGTTCTCTTCAAGATTACAGGGCAACAACGACGGAAGCACCCATCTTTAAGCAATTGATATGGAGTGGGAAAAATCTTCATCTGACTTGGCTAAAAGAGCGGCTAAATTAGCTAAGACATCATCTTCTCTATTTTCATTTCTAGGTACGAATTTGATTTTTATCGAATCAAATTGATTCATGAACGTTGATGCATATTCATGATACGGCTTCAAGTCCGAATTATGGACTTCATACTTGGTTAGGAGTTGGTTGATTATCAATTTAGAATCTCCAAAGACTTCCAGCTAATGGATATTCATATCTAACGTTATTTCTAAGCCAAAGATAAGGGCTTGATATTTCGCCACGTTGTTTGAACATTTCTCCATTAGGGTAAAAGAATAAGGCATAACGAGATGTTGGGGAGTAACAAAGATAACTCCTGCTCCAGTACCATAACTTCGGGCTGCCCCATCGAAGTATTTCAGTAAATAGAACTTCTTCATCCAGGAGGTCTTCATGAAGTTTCCATTCTGTTGGAATTGGATGGTCAGCAAGAAAATCTATCAAAACTTGTCCTTTGGTTTCCTTTTGTGGAATGAATTTGATATCGAATTCGGACAATAGTAATGCCCATTGTCCAATCCTTCCGGAAAGAATCGACCTGGACATTATGTACTTTAATGGATCAATCTTTGAAACAAGATTGATTATATGTGATGGCATATAATGTCTCAATTTTTTAGACGCGAAGATCAACGCACGACATTTTTTTCAATAGGCGAATACTTTATTTCAGTACCTACCAGTGTCTGGCTCAAGTAATAGAGCGCATTCTCTTTTCCTTCGTCGTTGACTTGGACAATAAGTGCTCCTACAGAATATTCTTGTGCTGCAACGTAAAGAGGCAGTGGTTTCCCTGGGACTGGAGCTCTGAGTACTAGCGGATGAGACAAGTACTGTTTAATGCTTTGGAAAGCATTTCGACAAGATCATCCCATTCAAACGGTACATCTTTCTTTACCAATTTGTTGAATGGATGACAACGTTCGGCAAGGATAGAGATAAATCATCGAATGTATGCGAGTTTTTCTTGAAGGCTTTTTAACTCGTGCACATTTCTTGGCTCTGGCATGTTGATTATGGCCTCAATTTTTGATTGATCTACTTCGATGCCCCGATGTCGAACAATGAAGCCAAGAAATTTTCCAGAGGTGACACCAAATGCACACATCAACGGATTCATCTTCAGTTGATGTCGTCGAAGCCTTTTGAAAACATCCTGTAAGTCTTGTAAATGATCGTCCCATTTCTTTATTTTAACAATAAGATCATCCACGTAGCATTCCACATTCTTGTGCAGCATGTCATCAAAAATCTTTTGCATAGCTCGCTGGTAGGTTGCCCCAGCATTTTTTAATCCAAACGGCATAACTTTGTAACGATATATATAAAATACTTTGTAGATGTAATTTCGTACCCAGTAGTTGCATCCACCATCAACTCTATTATCGGAAGTGGAAAATCATCTTTCATGCATGCTTGATTCAGATCACGAAAGTCAATACAGACTCGTAATTGTCCATTCTTCTTTTTTACAGGAACAATGTTTGCGATCCAAATTGGGTATTTGACTTCACGTATGAATCCAACTTCAATAAGTTTGTTGACTTCCGCTTCAATATGAGGATCTAGTTTTGGTCGAAATCTTCTTTGAGCTCGCTTGGTCGGCCGAACTCCATGTCTTACTGCAAGGTGATGCACTGTAACCTTTGGGTCTAAACCCGGCATTTCTTTATAAGGCCACGTAAACACATCTTTGTATTCCTGGAGCAAATGAACGTACTCGGATTCCTCCTTTTGATTGAGGAGAGCATTTATGAGTACAGGTCTCGGGTCTTCTTTGGTCCCCAAGTTCAATTGTTTCAAGTCATCTACATTAACTTGTTCCCCTACTTCAATTGTAAGTGGGGCTTGTTCAAGTTCATCTGTTGTGACAAAGTTTTCAGACTCAGATTCTGAGTTGGAAGCTTCTTCAAAAGCTATGTGATTGACGGAGACTTCTTCCTCATGTCATTATCTCTTAAAGATGAGTGAACTTTTTGATGTTTTCGTCTTCTTCTTGATCGTTGGGGTTTTGGACTCAGATCAGAACTTTTAATTCCAAGTCAAGAAAATGCAGATTGTTTTTTAGATGACCCTTGGAGAGCTTGTGCATTCTTATCAACTTGGGTAGAAGAAGAATCCTCACTTAACCTTTGAAAGACAGAAGCTTTATATTTTATGTCAACCATTGGGGAGGGTTCTCTTTTTAACCTTTTAAACACTGAAACTCTGGCATTCTCATTTTCAATTCGATCAAACACTGAAGGTCTTGGTTGTCCCGATTTTTCCTCTGTGACTTCATATATTTGAATCATGATTGGGTTTAAGGAAACCTTCTTGACTTTAAATCTTTCTTGATGGATTTGGATCATATCCCAAACCATGTCTTGGTCGTGACATAAAGGCGCTATCACAAGGGACACGCCCACTCGAAAGGACGACAACAAGATCACCTAACTTGCGGGGCTCCCCTTTCCCAAATCCAGCATTCTCAAATAATTTCTTAACTTGAGGATTATAACATCCTTTGAAAGTCTATTTTGATTCGTTGACTCCTTTAGTAGTCGACAAGTCTTGTTTGAGCGGATTAGAAATACTAAATTTTGATATGTTTGGAACAGATGTCGAAACTTTGATATAGATTTACATTCTTCCGGGACTGTCATGAGTTGATGGGGCAGAAGCAATTTTGAAATACTAGGTATTGAAAGAGTTAACTCTTTTCTCAATACATCAACATCGGTTGATTCAATTTGAGGTTTTTTGCCTTTAGAGGATCTTTCAGATGTAAATATTGATTTACCTTTGATAAGCTAATGAGATTGATCAACACCGGATGTATCATCATCGTCTGCATCTCTAATTTTGAATCCGGACATGGTCAACCCTGCATAATTACACTCTTCATCTTCTGTGTAAAATTTGGCATCAGCAAAATAGGATTCTTCTTCAAGGAATGGTTTGGACTCAGCTACCACACATTTACCTTCTCCATCTCGACTATATTTGAAGCATTGGTGCCAAGTCAAAGGTACTACTCCAGTTTTATGCAGCCAAACACGTCCAAGGAGTAATTCATATGATGTTTTAGCATCAATGACATGGAAGAGAGCCGAGGAAATTAATTTCCCCATTTGTAGCTTCAGACGGTCATGCCAATCGCTCGCTGACCCTTTTGGTTGAATCCTTGAATTATGATCTTGTTTCTAGATAGATCACCAAAGCTTCTAACTCTTCCAATCGAAGACGAACATTTTCTTCTGTTGTCAAACCTTTTTGGAAGGCCATTCGAAGTGAAGGGATTTGACACTCCAAAGGAAGTACAGCTTCCACTCCATATACTCTTGTTTACCAGTTTTTGAACTAAAAAGAAATACACTCGAAACGTGAAGAAGAAAAGTTCATAAAAAAAAAAAGAATGATGACAAATCAAAGTTCATACGATATGGTCCTAAAAAAAACCAGAAATTCTCAAAATCACTTATCATCAGAAAAATATCTTCAAATGTCTTCCTTTCCGGTCAATGGATGCTATGCTAGTGACATCTCTAGTCTGCGACTCTTCTATTGTGGTCTTCATGGTTCTAAGCATACCCTTTTGTTCTTGAGGGGTTTGAAGTTCATCACGAAGTTTGTCCAACTCTAAAGTTAGCCGACCAATTTTATCTTCCCATGAAGAACACGTGGAATCCTTCACTTCCAACTGGATATTCAAAAATTTCAATTGCTCAGCCTTTTCTTCAGCGGTTGGACACTCCAAATGTTGATTCCTTTCTGATAAATAAATGTCGACTTCTGTGAGAAACACATCCATACGCTTCATCAAATGTGTTGGACCTGTGCGAAATGAATTGACAATCACGTTTTAAAGAATTAAATTATTTTCACTTCACCAAGATTAGATGTTGGAAAATCCATGCTTCAAAACGTCTCTGAAACACTTCTGAAGGTAGTTGGTCATGGCGTCGTGTTGAGCAGCTTTCAAGTAGGGAGACTCTTGAGTTATTTTAGGCAGAGGACCAGAAATAAAACAACAAATCGGCGCAGCCCAATGATTATTTGTCTCTGAAGGCAGAATGTTAACTAAAACCAATGAAGAAGGAGCAACTGTGACCTCATGATTGATTTCTGAAATGTTAGCTCTCGCGGTCTCAGAATTTACTTTATCCTCATCACGAAATTCATCTATGTTGAAATTCAAAGTACATTCATTAATAATACTCGGGCACTTGCAAGGTGGGTCGTGAAAATCGTGAGTACCATCTATGCCTTGAAGCGCACTGATTCTCCCATCATTCTCGCCGATCTGATCTTGCAGAGAGTTTCAGGAATGCTTGGAAAATCTATAAAAAAATGGAGATTTAAAAAAAAAGATCTAGAAAAAAAGAGCATACCTGCGTTTCGTGTTCTAAGCGATAAGACTAAAAATTCGCCATCTAATGGTGTGTTCGTGAGACTAATGTTAGCTCGAGAAGCTTCAACATCACTTTTTAAAGGAATTGGAACTGCTTGAAGTGGCATTGGTTTTACCAGTCATCTAATGTTATATATTCGGGAAAGGAGAGCCTGAAGTTGAAGTTTGTTGTATAAGATTTCAAAAATAAAAATATACAAAAAATTCAAAAAAAAAAAAATACCTAATCTCCGGAACTTTCATCATCCAGAGTTAGAGCTTTTCTGGGTGTGTGAGATGCTCGATCTCCAGGATTGCGGTGGTCTGGAATCAAAACTACTTCAGGTATCTTATCAACAGGCTCAGAGGTAGAAGCGAACTTTGTCGAGGGGACTATAATTTTAATCTTCTTAATTGCTCTTTCATTTCGAAAGTATGGTTCCCTCTTTCAAAAAGTCTCTTCAGAAATTATATTTGGAGGGCTTAACCTTTTGGCTACGACCCTGTTCGGAGTTGGGCTAAGAATAAAGTCTCGATTCTCACTAGAAGATAAAACATGTACTTGAACCTTGGTCAGGATCAGCAACACTTGGTTATTCCACAAATTCTGGTACTTTGCATCAATGTTTTAACATGTAACTTTCACATATTCCGGGATATGAAACATAGATCCACTTAGCGTCTGAGTTAAAGACAACCAAACATGATACATGTCATCTGCATTGGGAGCAATATCCAACTTTCTTGGTGAACCGAGAAGTTTCTGCCTAAAGCCAAGTTGTCTCGGGAAACTGTGAGGATTATATGCCTCAGAATGAAAGGAGAGTTTCCTCGGCAGTTAGAAACAAATCCTGATCGAATACTCACCATAAATTCTGAAGTACCTATAGACCTTGGAACGTCGTCCACTCGTACATCAGGATGGGAAAATGTGGGAAACGGATTCCAACAAAAATCATTGGCATCCATCATTCCACGAATAAGGTCCCGACAATCAACAACAATTTTCTCCCAAAACTGGAAAGCATTCAAAGTTCCAGTATAACTTCGGATTATAGGACGAGGATAACTATTGTCCACATGGGCATAAATACCTCGGATGAAATAAGTAGCAGCCCAAGCATAAAGAAAATGTCCAAAAAATGAATGAGAAATCGGGCCAAGGTCTAGATTTGACTGATGGTTCGACGTTCGTGTAAGTCCTCTATAAATACTCGCCAATACAGGAGGAACTAGGCTATAAGTGTACCCGGCAGCCATTTTTGAAGACGCGTTAAAAGTCCCAACTCTTATGCACTCATCCCCAGATGGATGAACGAAACGACAAAGACACAAGGAGAAATAAACTTCTATTTCCAATTGCTCTTCTTCTTCTATAGACAAACATATTAGTAGGTCGCCCCAATGACTCCGATCCCTACGAAAAATGTCTCTCGGCTTATCTACAATCACAGGGCTCCGGATTTCCTTTGAAGCTTTTTGATGACGCCTCTTGAATGGATTTAGATTCGTAACATTCTTATAATTTTTGTGTTGTCCAGGATTTTGGGCAGAACCACTCTCATGAAACCAAAAATTAATCCATTCTTCATGACTAACGCAATCAGATTCATTCGTATTGGCAATCGATGCGAAAACATTAAAGAGGTACAGACAAGACTTGGGAAAATGATTCGTCAACTCTGAAAAACTTGGGACTACTTCCTCATAGTAGTGACCCATAATCAGAAGTCCACTTATCTCGCAGATATCCCAAAGAGAAATTCCAATTTTACCACTGGCGGTCACAAAAGTATTGGTCTCTGGACACCAAACCTTCTGTAGATAGAGTTTGAGCAATGATAATCCTTTGTAGCGGAGCTGACTACAGAAGCTAATTGACGAAGGTTCCTCTTGAGCAAAAATTTTTGAACTCATGATAACCATCTCCAAAACTTTGGAAGAAAAGAAATTTCTCCCCGACTGACAAGTGCACTTCTCCGTCGTATTTCTTTATTGCCAATCTTCTAACAAATTACGGCCCTTGGAATGCTCTCTATGCTTTGAGAATAATGAGGCAGAAGACATAAAAATGGGAGATGACTGCTAGAGTGGTTGGACTTCGCAGCTTCTAAATTCTCGTGACATTCACTAGTGGTAGGCATGTGTAACTCCGACAAAGGCTCCAAGAGATCAAGAGAAGGATATGTAGTTGGCTTATGGATGCTAAGTTTTAGTTCACTGCGTATGCCAGGCTGGGCGTGGTACTTTACATCATTATCTTTGAAACGAAGGTAACTTTTGCCTTGATTTTTAAGCTCGACGATTTCGTGTATATCAGAATACACCTCGTTATTAGAGCTTGTACCAGCCATTCCAACAAAAAAAATTAGCAAACAAAAATTAATGGGCGGTAAATCTTTTAAATTTGTTTATTGTCCAAATCATGAGCCTTCCAAGTATGTAAATGCCCTCCAACACAAAGTGCCCGGTCCTTAGTCCCAAACACAAAGTGCATTGGAAAGTTAAAGGAGTCGGTCTTTGGTCCCAAACACAAAGTGCCTTAGACGGTTAAAGGAGTCGGTCCTTGGTCCCAAACACAGTGTCTTGGAGGGTAAAATGAATCGGTCATTGGTCCTCAACACAAAGTTCCTTGGACGGTAAAAGGAGTTCTGTCCTTGGTCCTTAACACAAAGTGTATTGGACGATTAAAGGAGTCGGTCCTTGGTCCCAAACACAAAGTGTTTTGGATGGTAAAAAGAGTCGATCATTTGGTCCGCAACACAAAGTGCCTTGAACGATTAAAGGAGTCGATCCTTGGTCACAAACATAAAGTACCTTGAACGGTAAAAGGAGTTGGTCATTGGTCTCCAACACAGCGTGTATCAAACGATCAGAAGAATCGGTCATTGGTTTTCAATACAAAATGACTTGGATGGCAAAATGTGACAGTCCTTGATCCTCAATGTACATGAAAATGTTTGAAATTTTGAGTTTGTTCATAAGCATATATTTTCTAAACCCATAAAATAATTGCAGCATGAAATTTAAACTCTGTCCCAAAGAAATCTCAAATTTCATAATTCTTGAATGGCTCCAAAAGTTGAGTCCCTGAAAAAAAAAGAAAACGAAGAATGTTAATCTCAATTTTGTTAAGACAACCATGCTAAAATAATCATAACAATAATCAACAAAAAAAAAAGACAAAAAAGAAACTGAAAATTAAAAGAGAGAAACAAAAAATCAAAAAATCAAAGGAGAAAAGGGAAGGAAGGTTACGTGTGCAAAAGAAGAAAAACAAAAAAACAAAAAACAAAAAATTTACGTCAACACTAAAATAAATAACAAAAAAAAACTAATAATTGGTTTCTGCAATAGAAACCAAAATTGGTTTTTTTCGGTTTCCGCTGCCAAGAAGGATAATAAAAAAAAAAAAAAAAAATTCTACCTTTGTTTGCAAGATTTAACCAACTTGTTTCCAAATCTCATAATTCGTTCATATAAATAGGCAAGTATCGGACCTTACCTAAACCCAACATACCATATAATATAAAAAAGCATGTTCAAAACAATCAAATAACATTCAATATATATATATATATATATATATATATATATATATATATAATCATTGTTATCAAATTTCAAGGATAAGAATTTTGTGCTAAATCAAATTCACATTTTATTCTCAAATTTTCCATCTGTATTAATTTACTAGTGGGAAGTTTGGGTTCAATTCAAAATCAGAAAAAAAAAATCGAAAATCAAGATTTATCAATTTATTTATTTCATTATAAATAAATAAATCTTGAGGGAGCATTTGTAGACATAAAAAAAATGGATTGGGTCGATTTAAATTATTAGCTCAATTAAATTAAAATCTACTGAAGCCCGCTAAAAATAATTAGAAGGCCCATTCTACTATTTCAAAACATACAATTATTTAATTAATCATTTTAATTAAATATAATTGAGTGGTTACCAAAATTAGCCACGAAATTTCGCCTATAAGTAGGACCAATAGTCCATGGAAAAAGAGGAGATGAAAAGTGAAGAAAAATCACGAAGTGCTGAAGAAATCTCAAAGTTGAAGGAAGAGAATAAACTCTCTCAAGCCTGAGTCCGGCAAACACGAAGAAGATCAAAATCTTCTTCAAATCAAGTCAAGTCCAAGAAGATCAGAACCTTCTTCAAATCAAGTTCAAGTTCAAGTCCAAGTTTCGAAGTACAAATTCAAGCCCTAAAATTCAAGCGTCGAACAAGTCAAACTCTCGACAAATCAAATTCTCAACAAATCTTGAAGTCCAGGTTTCGGGCCACGTAACCCCTCGTCTTCAAACACTCAGATCATTAATCAGAGGATCTTGCAATTTTGCAGTTACAAGAAGATTAATTCACGTGTATTTCTCAAAAATACAATTTGTAACGATTTCTGTATTTTAATACACGAAATTCATCGTACAGTCAGCTATAGAGATAGTGTAGTTTTCTTTGGCTCTTTCAAACCTAATTTCTTATATGCAGATAGTGGTATGAGGTTAACACTTGATATAGAATAAATTAATGCTTTAATATCATAAGAATTTCCTAACTCTCTAAATCTTTTGTTTAGGAGGGAGCTTACATTGTAGGATTGTACTATACTTTTCTTTCAAGACCAGTGTTCATATTTTGGTAGCTTTCTTTTCGTAATCAACATTTCTTTCAAAAACTTCGCATAATTTGGGAATTGCATGATTGCATCGATGAAAGGAATGCTGGTATAAAGCTTTTGACGACATCTGAAAATTTCACAAAGTGCTTCTCGAGCTTATTGTTCTGCAACCTTTGGAGAAATGAGAATGGAGTTGTATGTGTATTGAAATGAATAGTTACCTTAACACGTGGACTGTTAGAATGTTCTTCTTGATTGACCTTCGTTAATTTTCAAGCTGAACTACTTGTTCCTCGCCATGGTAGGTGATTATCATCAATATCATTCTTCTTTGCACTAACTTTTGGCTACTGAACTCTCTACTCATTGTAGTGATTGCATGAACATATTCCTCTTTAGGCTATTTTCGAAGCTTTTAAAGAAATAGGGATTGACAGAACATAAGCTTGTACATGGGTAGCTTTCTTAATTGGTGGCATGTCGACCATGCCATTCTCTATAGCTCTGGTAGCTCCGAGGGATTTTTTTTGTTGGCGGGAACTTATGTTCTGTTGGACAATAAAACTGCTATCTACCTACCTGATGTTCTAAATTCTTTATTGAAGCCTATTGGTTTTGCAAAGCATATCAGTTTTAGCGATGTACTAAGCAAGTATGTCTTCCAAAGATGGCATCATCTCTTTTGTTGTTGAAATCATGGTAGATTGCACTAATTCTGATTTTCTTGACCTTGATTGTTTACCCATGAGAAATTTGAATGATTTCTCCAACCCGCATTTTACGTGTTAGAATAAGCATTAGTTTACTGCCTCTAAAGTTTTGAGCATAGCTAACCTTTTTAGATTGAAATGTACAAGTCAAGCTAGGGGTGTAACGTCCCGACCCACATGGATCGAAACGTCACTAGGTTTACCGCACTCTAGCCGCAAAATAGTGAAATGATACCAAAATGAACAATTTTAAAAAAAAAATGAATTTGAACAAACTAGGTAGAGCAATCTTTTAATATATATATATATATATATATATATATATATATATATATATATATATATATATATAATTCAATACTAAAAGAAATAAATTCCAAAAATGTCTTTCCAATGATTACCATCCATGTATCTATTATTGACGTGAAATTCTAGGCAAAAATTTTAAAATAAATGTTGTTGTTTTGCTTTCTATCTCAAGCGGCAATTGTCAAAATAAATTCGTTTGCATAACTATCAACGCCGAAACTTTATAAAATTTTAATATAAAGTAGAAATACCTTATAATATGACATATCCAAAAATTGGCTTCCGTAGGCAACATATAAGGTATTAAAATATTTTTTAAAACCCCACAGCGACTCGGGTTGGAAGGTAACACAGTGCAGTTTATTTTAAGTGACATAAAATTCTCTAGATATCGGATCGGCATGATTTTAAGTTTGTTCAGTAGTAATCCATGAGATTATCAAATCTCACTGGTTTCTCCCAAATATCTCAAGTAACGATTGAATTACAAATTTTTGAAGTCAAGGGTAGAAGTTGGAATTTTCAAAATACAACAACGCACAGTTTACTGAAAGTGGCATATAAAATTTTACCGACATTGAAATGACATGATTCCAAGTTTATCAGTAGCCAGCTTATGAGGCTATCAAACACCATAGTTTTGTTCAAAAATTCCATGTAACGATTGAGCTGCGAATTTTTAAAGTCAAGCAAAAGTTAAATTTTTTAACAAACAGCAACATTAAATCGCTAACTTTTTTTTCGTGGTAAACGTGACTTGTAGAGGCCCAAATCTTTTCTATAAAGTTAGGCCCATAATTGTGTGATTAACTTCACATTAGGCCCAATAAAGGAAATATAAGCCCAAAAGATAGTCCAATACATGTTTAAAGGTAAAATGATGTTTATAAAGTATTTTCTTAAAAACGATTTGATGAAGATTGGACGGAATGCAAAGTATTTCATTTTATGGTTAAAATTATACTTCAAATATTTTTAGTCTCCTTTGAGACCCATTTTCGATATAGAAAACATTCTAATTTGAAAATGATATCTGAATAAAAGTTGTAGCTCTTTGAGTTATCTTTCCAACACACTTTGAATCACCTCAATCGGATATCGGGAGAAAAAGTTATGATTGAAATACCAAAAGCTGTGCAATACCAACCGGACAACCGGTCGACCGGAGCAACTAACCGGTCGACCGGAAAAGCAGAAAACCCACGATTTTTTTGAATTAATGGCCACTACTTGCACTACTTAATTACCCTATTTAATATGACCTTTCACCCACCCCAAACCTCACCTATAAATACCCTCTTCACTCATTTGATTTTTCACACCAAAAGCACTTTCAATTTGCTTTCAAAAGTTGAGAGAAAAATAGAGAGTTTGGGAGAGAAAAGGAAGGTGGTTTTTCAAAGTGTTTTCCAGAAGTTTTAAGTGTGGGCAAAAATATTCTGCAAGAAGGTTTTTGTGGTTTCAAAAGGTTTTCAAACAACAAAGGAAGGTCCAAACGTCCAAACTTCGTCAAAGTTTTGAAGTTTATCCAAAGTTTTTCAAAGTTCTTTTCAAAGTTCGTCAAGCATCAAATCAAGGTAGGTAGAGGTGCATAAAGTTGTTATACGTGTTTAAGTTATAATTTTCTAGCAAGTAATGTTCTATGTTAAAGGCTAATGTTGTGTGTCAAATGGTATCGTCGGTTCGGCATGTGCCTTTCATGTCAAATGGTTCCGTCGGTGCGGCATACATTTAAAGGTTAATGTTGTGTGTCAAATGGTATCTTCGGTTCGGCATGCACCTTTCATGTCAAATGGTTCCGTTGGTACGGCATACATTTTCATGTCAAATGGTACCTCCGGGTACGGCATGTTTTATGGAAGTTCTAATGTTAATTGTTATGAAATGCTTAGCTTAATCACGATTGCACCTATGACGCCTATTGAGTTTTCAACTCACGGGTTTCTACCCTATATCTACAGATTAAATGTTGATGCACCGGGTTGGATGATGGAAGAGATGGAAGGAGATGCAATAAGCCTATGGGAACCCGGTGAACAAGTGATTTAGATTTAAAGTCTTTAATGTTTCAAATGTTATTTCCAACGTTATTTCTTTTGAGTATCTTGAACAAGTCATGATTTCATCAAATAAATTATATTCCGTGATTTTGGAAAGTTATAAAGTGTTTTAATCCAATATCCTTCAAAAAGAATGTTTGTTAAGATTTAAGCTTCCGCTAAGATATGTACACTTGTTACTAAACCACCGGTTAAGTTAAGTAAAGTAAGTAGCGTCCCGGTCCACTAGGGGTTGGGGCGTTACAGCGTGGTATCAGAGCAATGGTTTTTAAACCGGTTCTGTAGACCAATTATGTTTTCAAAACAAAAGGAAAATTTGAAAGTTTAAGGTATTCCATGGCATATTGCATTCATCCATCGAATCTCATCCTACAGCCCATGTATGTGCAAAGTTTAAAGTTATGGAAGTTATGATTTGATGCTTTGATAAGTTATGGCACATTTTCAAGTATATGTTTATGTTAAAGTTAAATGTGCTGTTTCAAAGATATGTATTGGACTTGGGCAAAAACTTAAAGTTATGGGTATAAAGAAAATGTATGTTATGATGTTATGTGATAAAAGGCATAATTGGGCATTTATGTGACAGAATGGTTAGATATTTACAAACGGCAAGGAAGACTACGGCTAGGGCTTATAGGGCAGATTTAAACCGTAGAATTGCTATCCATGCTTATGAGAACTATGTAACGGATCCTAACCGACCGCTTAGCGATCATGTGCATGACATCTATGAGAGATGCATGACGGCGGTTAATGCCGGTATGGAGATCACGCATATTGAAGCCATAAATAACCTCATACACTCCCTCCCACCGCAATGGGGAGATATGGGAGTCACAGTTAGAGATGAAATGTTAGAAGGCAATCCAAACATGTTCGAGTTCGAGAGATATTGCCATTCCCTGATAGATTTATGGGATGATGTAATTCATGAGGAGCCTGAGGAAGAACCTATGGCTGAGGAAGAAGACCCTGAAGAGGAACCCGAGGAGGAGCAGGAGCCTGAACCAAAACCACAAGTAGTGATAGATATAGAGTCCGGGCCTGAGGCGGAAGATTCTTCCGAAGATGAAACTCCACCAAGGAAGCTTCGTAAAACTCATAGGGATTAGAGATCTAGATATTCCCATTTCCTTATGATGTCTTCTTTCATGCTAAGTTTATCAAACTATTTTCAAGAAGTATGAGAAATAAAGATCTTATCTTTCTTCCTTACAAAAAAAAGAAGTTAATAAGAAACCTTACATTTTATTCGTAGGAAAATGTCGCGAGCCAACCAGAACAACCTGATAAGAGATCTTCTCCAAGCAGTCCAAGACCTAGGCAGACAGAACCCAAACCAAGCTCAACCCCTAGCACCAGCTCCTAATGCTCTTCAAAACCCATGCTTCAGTGGTCGAGCAATTTCGAAGGCACAAGCCCCCTACTTTCAATGGAGCAACTGATCCACTTGCAGCCGAGAAGTGGCTTCGCAAGTTGGAGAGAATATTCCGATTGATAGGATGCACGGACGCTCAGAAGGTCCAGTGCGCTGAGTTCATGTTCTCCGGTGACGCAAGTCACTGGTGGGAATCAATGTCTCGAACTAGGACTCCGGAGCAACAATTGGCGCTAACATGGGAACAGTTCAAGGAGGAAGTGATGGATAAGTACTTTCCCCAATCTCTAAGGGATTTCAAGGAGGGCGAATTTCTTCAACTCAAACAGGGAACCATGACCCTGACGGAGTATGAACGGAAGTTTGACCAACTCTCAAGGTATGCTACACATTTGGTAGACACGGAGGCCAAGAAAATACGAAGGTTCGAGCAAGGGCTGAACTCGGACATGAGTATGATCCTTATGTCCCACGATTTCACGTCTTACCGTGGGAATGTTGGAACGAGCTCATGCAATCTGGTATCAGAAGGCCAATGCGGAGAAATCGGTTCAATTGGACAACCGACAGGATAAAGGGTAGTTTAGGAAACGAATGTGGAACGACCAAGATAAAGGAAAAAGCAAGTGGCAGAACAAGAGGGCTAATGGCGGAGCCAATGCCAATAAGAGCATAGTACCGGTCATTGCGCCATGTGCTAAGTGTGGAAGGATGCATCGTGGCGAATGTCTGCAAGGAAAGAATGTTTGTTACCGATGCGGGAAGTCAGGACATATCATCAGGGATTGTCCCATGTCTGCACCGAAAAAGGATGACAGCAAGGATCAAGATCAGAAGGGGAAAGCACGAGTTTTTGCACTGACTCAGAAGGAGGCAGAGGAGAACTCCAACGTCATAGCAGGTACTCTATTGATAGCCAATATGCCTGCTTATGTATTGTTTGATTCAGGAGCTACGCACTCCTTTGCATCGACGATTTTTATGGCTAAGTCTAGTATTACCTGTGATAAATCGGAGGGTATGTTAGAAGTTAGTATCCCTACAGGTAACCCTTTGAGTACTGATAAGATAGCCAAATCTGTTAGTATTGAAGTTGAGGGAAAACCTATGGAAGCAAACTTATACATGATAGAGATGAATGACTTCGATGTAATACTAGGCATGGATTGGTTGGGTAGTAATTATGCCACCATCCGATGTAAGGAAAAGGAAATATTATTTCAGAAACCAGGAGAGGAACCATTTTCCTTCTTTGGAATCAAGACAAAACCTTTTATTCGACTAGTATCGGCTTTACAAGCTGAGAAGATGTTGAGAAAAGGAGCTTGTCAAGGGTATTTGGTAAATATCCTAGGAGGGAAACAAGAGATGGTAAAGATTGAGGACGTACCAGTAGTACGGGAGTTCGAAGATGTGTTTCCAGAAGAGCTATCTGGTATTCCACCAGATAGGCAAGTGGAATTCACCATAGAGCTAATTCCTGGAGCGGCACCAGTATCGAAAGCCCCATATAGAATGGCTCCGAAGGAACTAAAAGAGTTAAGGAAGCAAATACAGGAACTCCTTGATATGGGATTCATACGACCAAGTGTATCTCCATGGGGTGCACCAGTGTTGTTCGTGAAGAAGAAAGATGGAAGCATGAGTGTAGAGGCCCAAATCTTTTCTATAAAGTTAGGCCCATAATTGTGTGATTAACTTCACATTAGGCCCAATAAAGGAAATATAAGCCCAAAAGATAGTCCAATACATGTTTAAAGGTAAAATGATGTTTATAAAGTATTTTCTTAAAAACGATTTGATGAAGATTGGACGGAATGCAAAGTATTTCATTTTATGGTTAAAATTATACTTCAAATATTTTTAGTCTCCTTTGAGACCCATTTTCGATATAGAAAACATTCTAATTTGAAAATGATATCTGAATAAAAGTTGTAGCTCTTTGAGTTATCTTTCCAACACACTTTGAATCACCTCAATCGGATATCGGGAGAAAAAGTTATGATTGAAATACCAAAAGCTGTGCAATACCAACCGGACAACCGGTCGACCGGAGCAACTAACCGGTCGACCGGAAAAGCAGAAAACCCACGATTTTTTTGAATTAATGGCCACTACTTGCACTACTTAATTACCCTATTTAATATGACCTTTCACCCACCCCAAACCTCACCTATAAATACCCTCTTCACTCATTTGATTTTTCACACCAAAAGCACTTTCAATTTGCTTTCAAAAGTTGAGAGAAAAATAGAGAGTTTGGGAGAGAAAAAGGAAGGTGGTTTTTCAAAGTGTTTTCCAGAAGTTTTAAGTGTGGGCAAAAATATTCTGCAAGAAGGTTTTTGTGGTTTCAAAAGGTTTTCAAACAACAAAGGAAGGTCCAAACGTCCAAACTTCGTCAAAGTTTTGAAGTTTATCCAAAGTTTTTCAAAGTTCTTTTCAAAGTTCGTCAAGCATCAAATCAAGGTAGGTAGAGGTGCATAAAGTTGTTATACGTGTTTAAGTTATAATTTTCTAGCAAGTAATGTTCTATGTTAAAGGCTAATGTTGTGTGTCAAATGGTATCGTCGGTTCGGCATGTGCCTTTCATGTCAAATGGTTCCGTCGGTGCGGCATACATTTAAAGGTTAATGTTGTGTGTCAAATGGTATCTTCGGTTCGGCATGCACCTTTCATGTCAAATGGTTCCGTTGGTACGGCATACATTTTCATGTCAAATGGTACCTCCGGGTACGGCATGTTTTATGGAAGTTCTAATGTTAATTGTTATGAAATGCTTAGCTTAATCACGATTGCACCTATGACGCCTATTGAGTTTTCAACTCACGGGTTTCTACCCTATATCTACAGATTAAATGTTGATGCACCGGGTTGGATGATGGAAGAGATGGAAGGAGATGCAATAAGCCTATGGGAACCCGGTGAACAAGTGATTTAGATTTAAAGTCTTTAATGTTTCAAATGTTATTTCCAACGTTATTTCTTTTGAGTATCTTGAACAAGTCATGATTTCATCAAATAAATTATATTCCGTGATTTTGGAAAAGTTATAAAGTGTTTTAATCCAATATCCTTCAAAAAGAATGTTTGTTAAGATTTAAGCTTCCGCTAAGATATGTACACTTGTTACTAAACCACCGGTTAAGTTAAGTAAAGTAAGTAGCGTCCCGGTCCACTAGGGGTTGGGGCGTTACAGCGTGGTATCAGAGCAATGGTTTTTAAACCGGTTCTGTAGACCAATTATGTTTTCAAAAACAAAAGGAAAATTTGAAAGTTTAAGGTATTCCATGGCATATTGCATTCATCCATCGAATCTCATCCTACAGCCCATGTATGTGCAAAGTTTAAAAAGTTATGGAAGTTATGATTTGATGCTTTGATAAGTTATGGCACATTTTCAAGTATATGTTTATGTTAAAGTTAAATGTGCTGTTTCAAAGATATGTATTGGACTTGGGCAAAAACTTAAAGTTATGGGTATAAAGAAAAAATGTATGTTATGATGTTATGTGATAAAAGGCATAATTGGGCATTTATGTGACAGAATGGTTAGATATTTACAAACGGCAAGGAAGACTACGGCTAGGGCTTATAGGGCAGATTTAAACCGTAGAATTGCTATCCATGCTTATGAGAACTATGTAACGGATCCTAACCGACCGCTTAGCGATCATGTGCATGACATCTATGAGAGATGCATGACGGCGGTTAATGCCGGTATGGAGATCACGCATATTGAAGCCATAAATAACCTCATACACTCCCTCCCACCGCAATGGGGAGATATGGGAGTCACAGTTAGAGATGAAATGTTAGAAGGCAATCCAAACATGTTCGAGTTCGAGAGATATTGCCATGCCCTGATAGATTTATGGGATGATGTAATTCATGAGGAGCCTGAGGAAGAACCTATGGCTGAGGAAGAAGACCCTGAAGAGGAACCCGAGGAGGAGCAGGAGCCTGAACCAAAACCACAAGTAGTGATAGATATAGAGTCCGGGCCTGAGGCGGAAGATTCTTCCGAAGATGAAACTCCACCAAGGAAGCTTCGTAAAACTCATAGGGATTAGAGATCTAGATATTCCCATTTCCTTATGATGTCTTCTTTCATGCTAAGTTTATCAAACTATTTTCAAGAAGTATGAGAAATAAAGATCTTATCTTTCTTCCTTACAAAAAAAGAAGTTAATAAGAAACCTTACATTTTATCCGTAGGAAAATGTCGCGAGCCAACCAGAACAACCTGATAAGAGATCTTCTCCAAGCAGTCCAAGACCTAGGCAGACAGAACCCAAACCAAGCTCAACCCCTAGCACCAGCTCCTAATGCTCTTCAAACCCATGCTTCAGTGGTCGAGCAATTTCGAAGGCACAAGCCCCCTACTTTCAATGGAGCAACTGATCCACTTGCAGCCGAGAAGTGGCTTCGCAAGTTGGAGAGAATATTCCGATTGATAGGATGCACGGACGCTCAGAAGGTCCAGTGCGCTGAGTTCATGTTCTCCGGTGACGCAAGTCACTGGTGGGAATCAATGTCTCGAACTAGGACTCCGGAGCAACAATTGGCGCTAACATGGGAACAGTTCAAGGAGGAAGTGATGGATAAGTACTTTCCCCAATCTCTAAGGGATTTCAAGGAGGGCGAATTTCTTCAACTCAAACAGGGAACCATGACCCTGACGGAGTATGAACGGAAGTTTGACCAACTCTCAAGGTATGCTACACATTTGGTAGACACGGAGGCCAAGAAAATACGAAGGTTCGAGCAAGGGCTGAACTCGGACATGAGTATGATCCTTATGTCCCACGATTTCACGTCTTACCGTGGAATGTTGGAACGAGCTCATGCAATCTGGTATCAGAAGGCCAATGCGGAGAAATCGGTTCAATTGGACAACCGACAGGATAAAGGGTAGTTTAGGAAACGAATGTGGAACGACCAAGATAAAGGAAAAAGCAAGTGGCAGAACAAGAGGGCTAATGGCGGAGCCAATGCCAATAAGAGCATAGTACCGGTCATTGCGCCATGTGCTAAGTGTGGAAGGATGCATCGTGGCGAATGTCTGCAAGGAAAGAATGTTTGTTACCGATGCGGGAAGTCAGGACATATCATCAGGGATTGTCCCATGTCTGCACCGAAAAAGGATGACAGCAAGGATCAAGATCAGAAGGGGAAAGCACGAGTTTTTGCACTGACTCAGAAGGAGGCAGAGGAGAACTCCAACGTCATAGCAGGTACTCTATTGATAGCCAATATGCCTGCTTATGTATTGTTTGATTCAGGAGCTACGCACTCCTTTGCATCGACGATTTTTATGGCTAAGTCTAGTATTACCTGTGATAAATCGGAGGGTATGTTAGAAGTTAGTATCCCTACAGGTAACCCTTTGAGTACTGATAAGATAGCCAAATCTGTTAGTATTGAAGTTGAGGGAAAACCTATGGAAGCAAACTTATACATGATAGAGATGAATGACTTCGATGTAATACTAGGCATGGATTGGTTGGGTAGTAATTATGCCACCATCCGATGTAAGGAAAAGGAAATATTATTTCAGAAACCAGGAGAGGAACCATTTTCCTTCTTTGGAATCAAGACAAAACCTTTTATTCGACTAGTATCGGCTTTACAAGCTGAGAAGATGTTGAGAAAAGGAGCTTGTCAAGGGTATTTGGTAAATATCCTAGGAGGGAAACAAGAGATGGTAAAGATTGAGGACGTACCAGTAGTACGGGAGTTCGAAGATGTGTTTCCAGAAGAGCTATCTGGTATTCCACCAGATAGGCAAGTGGAATTCACCATAGAGCTAATTCCTGGAGCGGCACCAGTATCGAAAGCCCCATATAGAATGGCTCCGAAGGAACTAAAAGAGTTAAGGAAGCAAATACAGGAACTCCTTGATATGGGATTCATACGACCAAGTGTATCTCCATGGGGTGCACCAGTGTTGTTCGTGAAGAAGAAAGATGGAAGCATGAGTGTAGAGGCCCAAATCTTTTCTATAAAGTTAGGCCCATAATTGTGTGATTAACTTCACATTAGGCCCAATAAAGGAAATATAAGCCCAAAAGATAGTCCAATACATGTTTAAAGGTAAAATGATGTTTATAAAGTATTTTCTTAAAAACGATTTGATGAAGATTGGACGGAATGCAAAGTATTTCATTTTATGGTTAAAATTATACTTCAAATATTTTTAGTCTCCTTTGAGACCCATTTTCGATATAGAAAACATTCTAATTTGAAAATGATATCTGAATAAAAGTTGTAGCTCTTTGAGTTATCTTTCCAACACACTTTGAATCACCTCAATCGGATATCGGGAGAAAAAGTTATGATTGAAATACCAAAAGCTGTGCAATACCAACCGGACAACCGGTCGACCGGAGCAACTAACCGGTCGACCGGAAAAGCAGAAAAACCCACGATTTTTTTGAATTAATGGCCACTACTTGCACTACTTAATTACCCTATTTAATATGACCTTTCACCCACCCCAAAACCTCACCTATAAATACCCTCTTCACTCATTTGATTTTTCACACCAAAAGCACTTTCAATTTGCTTTCAAAAGTTGAGAGAAAAATAGAGAGTTTGGGAGAGAAAAGGAAGGTGGTTTTTCAAAGTGTTTTCCAGAAGTTTTAAGTGTGGGCAAAAATATTCTGCAAGAAGGTTTTTGTGGTTTCAAAAGGTTTTCAAACAACAAAAGGAAGGTCCAAACGTCCAAACTTCGTCAAAGTTTTGAAGTTTATCCAAAGTTTTTCAAAGTTCTTTTCAAAGTTCGTCAAGCATCAAATCAAGGTAGGTAGAGGTGCATAAAGTTGTTATACGTGTTTAAGTTATAATTTTCTAGCAAGTAATGTTCTATGTTAAAGGCTAATGTTGTGTGTCAAATGGTATCGTCGGTTTCGGCATGTGCCTTTCATGTCAAATGGTTCCGTCGGTGCGGCATACATTTAAAGGTTAATGTTGTGTGTCAAATGGTATCTTCGGTTCGGCATGCACCTTTCATGTCAAATGGTTCCGTTGGTACGGCATACATTTTCATGTCAAATGGTACCTCCGGGTACGGCATGTTTTATGGAAGTTCTAATGTTAATTGTTATGAAATGCTTAGCTTAATCACGATTGCACCTATGACGCCTATTGAGTTTTCAACTCACGGGTTTCTACCCTATATCTACAGATTAAATGTTGATGCACCGGGTTGGATGATGGAAGAGATGGAAGGAGATGCAATAAGCCTATGGGAACCCGGTGAACAAGTGATTTAGATTTAAAGTCTTTAATGTTTCAAATGTTATTTCCAACGTTATTTCTTTTGAGTATCTTGAACAAGTCATGATTTCATCAAATAAATTATATTCCGTGATTTTGGAAAGTTATAAAGTGTTTTAATCCAATATCCTTCAAAAAGAATGTTTGTTAAGATTTAAGCTTCCGCTAAGATATGTACACTTGTTACTAAACCACCGGTTAAGTTAAGTAAAGTAAGTAGCGTCCCGGTCCACTAGGGGTTGGGGCGTTACAGCGTGGTATCAGAGCAATGGTTTTTAAACCGGTTCTGTAGACCAATTATGTTTTCAAAACAAAAGGAAAATTTGAAAGTTTAAGGTATTCCATGGCATATTGCATTCATCCATCGAATCTCATCCTACAGCCCATGTATGTGCAAAGTTTAAAGTTATGGAAGTTATGATTTGATGCTTTGATAAGTTATGGCACATTTTCAAGTATATGTTTATGTTAAAGTTAAATGTGCTGTTTCAAAGATATGTATTGGACTTGGGCAAAAACTTAAAGTTATGGGTATAAAGAAAATGTATGTTATGATGTTATGTGATAAAAGGCATAATTGGGCATTTATGTGACAGAATGGTTAGATATTTACAAACGGCAAGGAAGACTACGGCTAGGGCTTATAGGGCAGATTTAAACCGTAGAATTGCTATCCATGCTTATGAGAACTATGTAACGGATCCTAACCGACCGCTTAGCGATCATGTGCATGACATCTATGAGAGATGCATGACGGCGGTTAATGCCGGTATGGAGATCACGCATATTGAAGCCATAAATAACCTCATACACTCCCTCCCACCGCAATGGGGAGATATGGGAGTCACAGTTAGAGATGAAATGTTAGAAGGCAATCCAAACATGTTCGAGTTCGAGAGATATTGCCATGCCCTGATAGATTTATGGGATGATGTAATTCATGAGGAGCCTGAGGAAGAACCTATGGCTGAGGAAGAAGACCCTGAAGAGGAACCCCGAGGAGGAGCAGGAGCCTGAACCAAAACCACAAGTAGTGATAGATATAGAGTCCGGGCCTGAGGCGGAAGATTCTTCCGAAGATGAAACTCCACCAAGGAAGCTTCGTAAAAAACTCATAGGGATTAGAGATCTAGATATTCCCATTTCCTTATGATGTCTTCTTTCATGCTAAGTTTATCAAACTATTTTCAAGAAGTATGAGAAATAAAGATCTTATCTTTCTTCCTTACAAAAAAAGAAGTTAATAAGAAACCTTACATTTTATCCGTAGGAAAATGTCGCGAGCCAACCAGAACAACCTGATAAGAGATCTTCTCCAAGCAGTCCAAGACCTAGGCAGACAGAACCCAAACCAAGCTCAACCCCTAGCACCAGCTCCTAATGCTCTTCAAACCCATGCTTCAGTGGTCGAGCAATTTCGAAGGCACAAGCCCCCTACTTTCAATGGAGCAACTGATCCACTTGCAGCCGAGAAGTGGCTTCGCAAGTTGGAGAGAATATTCCGATTGATAGGATGCACGGACGCTCAGAAGGTCCAGTGCGCTGAGTTCATGTTCTCCGGTGACGCAAGTCACTGGTGGGAATCAATGTCTCGAACTAGGACTCCGGAGCAACAATTGGCGCTAACATGGGAACAGTTCAAGGAGGAAGTGATGGATAAGTACTTTCCCCAATCTCTAAGGGATTTCAAGGAGGGCGAATTTCTTCAACTCAAACAGGGAACCATGACCCTGACGGAGTATGAACGGAAGTTTGACCAACTCTCAAGGTATGCTACACATTTGGTAGACACGGAGGCCAAGAAAATACGAAGGTTCGAGCAAGGGCTGAACTCGGACATGAGTATGATCCTTATGTCCCACGATTTCACGTCTTACCGTGGAATGTTGGAACGAGCTCATGCAATCTGGTATCAGAAGGCCAATGCGGAGAAATCGGTTCAATTGGACAACCGACAGGATAAAGGGTAGTTTAGGAAACGAATGTGGAACGACCAAGATAAAGGAAAAAGCAAGTGGCAGAACAAGAGGGCTAATGGCGGAGCCAATACCAATAAGAGCATAGTGCCGGTCATTGCGCCATGTGCTAAGTGTGGAAGGATGCATCGTGGCGAATGTCTGCAAGGAAAGAATGTTTGTTACCGATGCGGGAATGGGGGGGGGGGGTGGGTGGGGGGGGGGGGGGTGGGGGGGGGGGGGGGGGGGGGGGGGGGGGGGGGGGGGGGGGGGGGGGGGGGGGGGGGGGGGGGGTTGGGGGGGGGGGGGGGGGGGGGGGGGGGGGGGGGGGGGGGGGGGTGGTGGGGGGGGGGGGGGGGGGGGGATGGGGGGGGGGGGTGGGGGGGGGTGTTGGGGGTGGGGGGGGGGGGGGGGGGGGTGGGGGGGGGGGGGGGGGGGGGGGGGGGGGGGGGGGGGGGGGGGGGGGGGGGGGGGGGGGGATAGCAGGTACTCTATTGATAGCCAATATGCCTGCTTATGTATTGTTTGATTCAGGAGCTACGCACTCTTTTGCATCGACGATTTTTATGGCTAAGTCTAGTATTACCTGTGATAAATCGGAGGGTATGTTAGAAGTTAGTATCCCTACAGGTAACCCTTTGAGTACTGATAAGATAGCCAAATCTGTTAGTATTGAAGTTGAGGGAAAACCTATGGAAGCAAACTTATACATGATAGAGATGAATGACTTCGATGTAATACTAGGCATGGATTGGTTGGGTAGTAATTATGCCACCATCCGATGTAAGGAAAAGGAAATATTATTTCAGAAACCAGGAGAGGAACCATTTTCCTTCTTTGGAATCAAGACAAAACCTTTTATTCGACTAGTATCGGCTTTACAAGCTGAGAAGATGTTGAGAAAAGGAGCTTGTCAAGGGTATTTGGTAAATATCCTAGGAGGGAAACAAGAGATGGTAAAGATTGAGGACGTACCAGTAGTACGGGAGTTCGAAGATGTGTTTCCAGAAGAGCTATCTGGTATTCCACCAGATAGGCAAGTGGAATTCACCATAGAGCTAATTCCTGGAGCGGCACCAGTATCGAAAGCCCCATATAGAATGGCTCCGAAGGAACTACAAGAGTTAAGGAAGCAAATACAGGAACTCCTTGATATGGGATTCATACGACCAAGTGTATCTCCATGGGGTGCACCAGTGTTGTTCGTGAAGAAGAAAGATGGAAGCATGAGGATGTGTATTGATTACAGGGAGTTGAATCGATTAACCATCAAGAATAAGTACCCACTCCCAAGAATCGAGGATCTCTTAGATCAACTGAAAGGAGCCAAGGTATTTTCCAAGATCGATTTACGATCTGGGTACCATCAATTAAAAGTGAAGACAGAGGATATACCTAAGACAGCTTTCAGGACTCGTTATGGACACTACGAGTTTACGGTGATGCCATTTGGATTAACTAATGCACCAGCAGTATTCATGGATCTGATGAATCGAGTATTTCATCAGTATTTAGATCAATTTGTCATAGTCTTTATTGACGACATTTTGATATACTCCAAGAGTAAGGAGCAACATGAAGAGCATCTAAGAGTAGTCCTAGAGGTGCTACGCAAGGAGAAACTTTATGCCAAATTCAAGAAGTGTGAATTCTGGCTTGAACGAGTTGGATTTCTTGGACATGTAGTCACTGCCCAAGGGATTGAAGTAGATCCAGCAAAAGTGGAAGCAGTAACTAACTGGAAGGCGCCGACTAATGCTGGTGAAGTACGGAGCTTTCTAGGATTGGCCGGATATTATCGAAGGTTTATTGAAGGATTTTCCAAGATAGCTGGCCCAATGACTCAGCTTACAAGAAAGGGAGTCAAATTTCAATGGACGGATATCTGTGAGAAGAGTTTTCAAGAACTTAAGCAGAGGCTGATATCTGCGCCTGTGTTAACAATACCTGAGGGAACAGAAGGGTTTGTTATATGCAGTGATGCATCCAAGCAAGGGCTAGGATGTGTACTAATGCAGAATGGAAAGGTAGTAGCCTACGCTTCAAGGCAATTGAAGAAGCATGAGCAGAACTACCCGACGCATGATTTAGAGCTTGCGGCGGTAGTACACGCATTGAAAATATGGTGACACTACTTGTACGGAAGTAAGTGTGAAATTTATACGGATCATAAGAGCTTAAAATATTTCTTCACACAGAAAGAACTAAACATGAGACAGAGACGATGGTTAGAGTTAGTGAATGATTATGACTGTACCATTCACTACCATCCAGGTAAGGCAAATGTGGTGGCCGACGCCTTGAGTAGGAAATTGACGGGACAGTTGACGTCACTACTCACTTGTCAAATGGAGTTAGAAAAGGACTTGGAAAGATTGAAGATTGAGGTGGTTACCACACCAAGACAAGTCACAGGGAGATTAGCAGCTTTGACCATTCGACCTACTCTTCGAGAACGAATTATAGAAGCACAAGGTAATGACTTGTTCTTGATGAAGATCAAGGAAGAAGTTGGAACAGATAAGAGAAAAGATTTTGGAATAGCCGCAGACCAAGCACTGATGTTTAAAGGAAGAATCTGCGTGCCTAAGAATGAGGATTTGAGGAACGAGATATTAAAAGAAGCTCATTCCACCCCATACACCGCACATCCCGGTGGTACGAAAATGTATCGAGACCTCCGAGATACATTCTGGTGGAGAAACATGAAAAGGAGTATCGGACTGTACGTGCATAAATGCATAGTATGTCAGCAGGTTAAGGCGGAACACCAAAGACCAGCAGGATTGCTGAATCCTTTAGAGATACCTGAATGGAAATGGGAAAACATCACAATGGATTTTGTGGTTGGATTTCCAAAGTCAGCAAAAGGACACAATGCTATATGGGTTATAGTAGACCGATTGACGAAGACAGCTCATTTTCTTCCAATGAAAATGACTTTCAGTATGGACCAGTTGGCACAGTTGTACATAAAAGAAATAGTAAGGATACACGGTGTACCTGTGTCTATTGTGTCTGATAGAGACCCAAGGTTTACATCTAAATTCTGGAAAAGCCTACAAGCAGCTATGGGAACGAAGCTGAATTTCAGTACAGCATATCACCCGCAGTCTGACGGACAGTCTGAAAGGACCATCCAGACTTTAGAGGACATGTTGAGAGCATGTGTTTTGGATCTAGGTGGTAGTTGGGAGTTATACTTACCCCTAGTAGAATTTGCGTATAACAATAGTTTTCAAGCAACTATTGGAATGGCACCGTATGAAGCTCTCTATGGAAGAAGATGTAGATCCCCTGTTCATTGGGACGAAGTCGGGGAGAAGAGAATTTTGGGACCAGAAATAGTTGAAAGGACAGTTGGAGCGATTGATCAGATCCGAGCAAGGATAAAGGCAGCACAGGATCGGCAGAAGAGTTATGCTGACACGAGAAGAAAGGATTTAGAGTTTCAAGAGGGAGAGAAAGTCTTTCTAAAGGTAGCACCAATGAAAGGTGTACTTAGATTTGGAAAGAAAGGCAAGCTACGACCCCGGTATATTGGACCTTTCGAGATACTTGATAAGGTTGGGAACGTGGCTTACCGATTAGCTTTGCCACCTGAATTGTCAGCGGTACACAATGTGTTTCCATGTATCAATGATAAAGAAATACGTGCATGATCCTAATCATGTGATAAGTTATCAGACCTTAGAAGTACAAAAGGATTTATCTTATGAGGAATCACCGATTAAGATACTGGATCGAAAAGTGCATAAACTAAGGAATAAAGAGATTCAACTGGTTAAGATACAGTGGAATAATCACGGAATGGAAGAAGCTACGTGGGAGAAGGAAGAAGAAGTTAAAGTCAAGTATCCCGCACTCCTTGCCCAATTATAAGGTAAATTTCGAGGACGAAATTTATATAAGGGAGGAAGGATGTAGAGGCCCAAATCTTTTCTATAAAGTTAGGCCCATAATTGTGTGATTAACTTCACATTAGGCCCAATAAAGGAAATATAAGCCCAAAAGATAGTCCAATACATGTTTAAAGGTAAAATGATGTTTATAAAGTATTTTCTTAAAAACGATTTGATGAAGATTGGACGGAATGCAAAGTATTTCATTTTATGGTTAAAAATTATACTTCAAATATTTTTAGTCTCCTTTGAGACCCATTTTCGATATAGAAAACATTCTAATTTGAAAATGATATCTGAATAAAAGTTGTAGCTCTTTGAGTTATCTTTCCAACACACTTTGAATCACCTCAATCGGATATCGGGAGAAAAAGTTATGATTGAAATACCAAAGGTTGTGCAATGCCAACCGGACAACCGGTCGACCGGAGCAACTAACCGGTCGACCGGAAAAGCAGAAAACCCACGATTTTTTTGAATTAATGGCCACTACTTGCACTACTTAATTACCCTATTTAATATGACCTTTCACCCACCCCAAACCTCACCTATAAATACCCTCTTCACTCATTTGATTTTTCACACCAAAAGCACTTTCAATTTGCTTTCAAAAGTTGAGAGAAAAATAGAGAGTTTGGGAGAGAGAAGGAAGGTGGTTTTTCAAAGTGTTTTCCAGAAGTTTTAAGTGTGGGCAAAAAATATTCTGCAAGAAGGTTTTTGTGGTTTCAAAAGGTTTTCAAACAACAAAGGAAGGTCCAAACGTCCAAACTTCGTCAAAGTTTTGAAGTTTATCCAAAGTTTTTCAAAGTTCTTTTCAAAGTTCGTCAAGCATCAAATCAAGGTAGGTAGAGGTGCATAAAGTTGTTATACGTGTTTAAGTTATAATTTTCTAGCAAGTAATGTTCTATGTTAAAGGCTAATGTTGTGTGTCAAATGGTATCGTCGGTTCGGCATGTGCCTTTCATGTCAAATGGTTCCGTCGGTGCGGCATACATTTAAAGGTTAATGTTGTGTGTCAAATGGTATCTTCGGTTCGGCATGCACCTTTCATGTCAAATGGTTCCGTTGGTACGGCATACATTTTCATGTCAAATGGTACCTCCGGGTACGGCATGTTTTATGGAAGTTCTAATGTTAATTGTTATGAAATGCTTAGCTTAATCACGATTGCACCTATGACGCCTATTGAGTTTTCAACTCACGGGTTTCTACCCTATATCTACAGATTAAATGTTGATGCACCGGGTTGGATGATGGAAGAGATGGAAGGAGATGCAATAAGCCTATGGGAACCCGGTGAACAAGTGATTTAGATTTAAAGTCTTTAATGTTTCAAATGTTATTTCCAACGTTATTTCTTTTGAGTATCTTGAACAAGTCATGATTTCATCAAATAAATTATATTCCGTGATTTTGGAAAGTTATAAAGTGTTTTAATCCAATATCCTTCAAAAAGAATGTTTGTTAAGATTTAAGCTTCCGCTAAGATATGTACACTTGTTACTAAACCACCGGTTAAGTTAAGTAAAGTAAGTAGCGTCCCGGTCCACTAGGGGTTGGGGCGTTACATGACTTGTAAGTTAATTTCTATAACACATATCTACTTTTAAGAATAATTTATTCTTTTAAATGTTCATAAAATAGTCCCACATATAGTGTTCATAGAAATCAATTTATAAAAAAAAAAACGTAAGCGTTTCATAACCAAATTAAAAATACCAAGTCACCGACTTCTCCATAGCATATTGCATCTTCATCTACCATCATTCACACCCCAAGCAAATCAAATCAACCTATAGGAAGAGAATTTACCCATGAGTTTGAAACTCAATAGATATCATCAATGCATTTTGTTATTAAATTAGAAAATTCGAACTATAAATTCATACCATTGCACGTAGATGGATTTTCGGCAAAATCCAATTTCTATAGAATTATCATAACACGTAGAGCCAAAGAATGATCATTCAACTATAGTAGTGTCAAAGTAGCATTTCCAGAGGTACCAATTCATTCATACTCTTAACGAAAAATCATAATTTGAAAACAAAATAACACTTGCACCTCTACCTACCTTGATATTCTTGAATATAATGGAACAAAACGTGTAAAAATATTTTCTCCTTTACACCATTGCTATTACTTTAAGCTTAACTTGACATAGAAGATATTTTTGAGAAAAAGTAAGAATAAATTCGGATTTGAGGATAGGTGTAGTGAAAAAGTGACTTTCCTCTCCTTATAATCTCTTTTTTCAGCCAAAAAAAAAAAAAAAAAACTAAATGGGAGAGTTATATTATCATTAACCTTGTTAAATTGGGTCTTTAACTAAGAAGTTAAAGAGTTTCAAGCTCATAAAAAAATAATCCATATAAAAAGTTTTATAAAATATTTACATAATGAAAAATAAAGGAAAACGAATTATTCATGTGTTTTGTAACATATGTCTATGAATGGCCACTAAAACATTAATTATTCCATCAATTAACTTTATATAATTGTTCTTAATGTAAAAAATAAGTAGTTTTTAACTTGAAATATAATTTCATAAAAATATCTATATTGTGATTCGAACTTGGGTTGCCTATGTAAAATATCATGCAGATAACCATTGTGGCAACCTAGTTGTTCATTAAATCTTTGAAATCAAATTTACTTAAAACTTAATATTTTAAATTGTTGGGGTCTTCATTAACCTATGGCTTGTGCTTTCATAACCTTAAATGGGCCAAACATCCATAGCTACATCAACCAACTTCAGAATTTAAAATTCGGGACCTTACAAGGGGCAATTTATAGTGGTATGTTTTGCTCGCAGGCCTCACTAACCAATGTAGGCTAGTGTACGATGTTTACTATTTTAACAAGGTTGTTCATTTTCTTCGTCTATAGCTCAATTTAGACAGTTAAAGCTGATATCGCATCTATATTATGAAGCCCTGCCATTTTTCACGATGTTTCCTTGATCGATGGACACAGCTTGATTTTTAATTACTCTTTCATATAGCTCGTATGCATCATCTAACAACATCTTCATACTGATCCACCTACTGAAGCGTCGATCATGTTACGGTATTCAGGCAATAAGCCTGAATAGAAATAGTATACGTAGGCCTATTTAGGAACATCAAGGTTGGTACCTTCCGAAATAAATCTTTGAGCATTTCCCATGCTTTTGCATAGCTCGAGTTTCCTTTGCTTGAATGTATGTATTTCATTTTTATCCAATAAAATTGAGAGGTGGAAAAAATTATAGTGTGAACTTGTGCACCATATCATCCCAAGATACAATGCTTGCATTACACTTCAAGGGATGAGGGAATAATCGCATTCAAAAAAATTATTGTGAACTTCTGCACCATGATCAAATTATAATGTAAATTTAACAAAAGAGATTTATATGTTTATGCCCATATTATCTAATAATTATCTAAGTTGATTTTGAATTAGAAATGAAATTTATGTGTTGAAATTCTGAATTCACATATCATTATTATATTTTCAATTCTCGACTCATAATTCAATTTTATTTAACTCTCTCACTAGGTAAGTTAAACTTATTCTAAGCATGACCTATTTTTAATTCATATATAAAGTAATGCATTGAATTTTACGAATATATTTGTGATTTCACACGCTATATAAATATTATTCCTAATAATTATTACCCTTGTGTTGATATTGCAAACTTCTAAGCCTATTATGAACTTTTTGGGAACATAATAAGCAACTAATTACCTAAATGAAGAGCAAGCATGTAAATAATTTAACAAGGTATACAAGATCAATCAAGAATACAATTTAACTAAACTACTTGATCTTTGAATTAAAAATAATCAACAAAAAGGTTTCATCTTATCCAACACAAGAACGATCTAGTCCAGTATGTGTGTGTGTGTGTGTGTGTAAAATACAACAAAAGAATTGAAAAATCATCACACTACAATGTATACGAATAAAAGAAATATTAGAAATCAATTTCCTTTCTTGATCTTCAATCCCGAAACTTAATGTTTTAAGTTGTAGATGTTATTTGCCTTGAATTCTTTACTAGGCTTGTTCTTTTCCTTCAATTGTGGTAAATTAGTCTCCCTTAATTGTATGATTTGTCAGTTATGAAGGATATAAGAGAGTTATGGCAATGTTGGCCCTCGTTATGTACTTAAATAGGTTGAAGTTAGGTCAATAAATGTGTCAAAATTAATTTTCAAAAATAGTTTCAATCATAGAAGGAAAGTTCTTATGTCTGGTTAAAAATAGTCATGTGATCGCATGGCTTGGAGAGCCACGATTGCATTGCTTGCATAACCTAAGAGAGTTCAGGACAAAAATACTAAACACAATAGATGAATAAAGTTTGATATGAGATATAATGTATTTGATCTATTTTCTAGGCTTGCAACAAAGGCGCCAAAGTTCAAAATGTTGCTTCACTGATTAGTCAAGTGAGTCCAATAGATTCTTACTAAGGAAAGTTCAAGCAAAAACTACCTATCCTGATGATGTATTATTTCTCAGTAGTACTATTTGTTTTCTTTGATCTTGTTGAATTCTGCCATATATGTAAGAGATTGTTGGAATTAATAGATATTTTCATATATGTGAATTGGAAATGTTTTCAATTAATGTGATAACTAGTCACAACTTTTTGAATGCAAAGGGAGCATATTAAAAAGTCATGATGTTTTCAGATTGGGCGTTACTATTCAAAAAGGTAAATAATGAAAACTCATAATATTTTGATAGAGTACAATTTAGATAATTAAGTATGGAATGGTGTGATCTCATGATCCACATTAATTTATGTCAAATGATGTAATCTTTCCAAAAATATCACTTGAAAGTCTACAAATAGGGACCCAAGTTTCATATTTCCTACGCAAAATCTATTCAATATCAATTTATATCTATTTCTCTCCTCTATTTAAAAGTTCTAGCATTTTTATTTCGTTGAAATAAAATTTCATTCTATTTATTTTCAGAAACAAAAAAAAAAAAAAAATTATCTGACCATTTTTGTTCCTATCCATTTCGTTCAATCAAAATATTGTCATTTCTTTGATTTGATTGTTAAGGTTGATTTAGTGCAAAAAAAACATTGTATTTTGAAAAACAGACGTCCAATAATTCTATTGGCTCTAGGTGCTGAGGACGAAAATTTTCTTATGGAAATTTGTTAAGGCGCACTTCACTTTTTCTCAATGTTTTAAAAATCGGACCGAACAGGCCAGTTCAACTAGAAAACTCAAGAACTGGGCCCAAATCCGGTTCGGTTAGTCTCCTAATCCCTCAAATGAAAAACCCTTCTAAAAAACTGTCAACCGGCCGATTTATTGACAACCCGCGACCCGACAACGGTTTTAAGGGTTAGAAAGTAGAAACTTAGAATTAATACCAAATGTCTAAAACAAAACCTAGAATCCTAATTTTGCTTAGATTCACTTTCACGACCTTCCAAATTTCAGACGCATCTTTCTTTTCCTTCTCATCTTTGCTTGATTCTTGGCTGGTCGTGTTTCTTTTAAATTGGTTTTGAAGGTTTGAGCTTTATTTTTATCATGATTTATTTTACATACTTTGATTTTGTCAATGTGTTTCATTTTCTTTTCCATAATAGTTTATGTTTTGCTCCGAAATTTAAAATTCAATTATGAATTGAATTAGGGATAAGATTTTTTTTTTCATATTCTGTGGGCTTCGAATAATGTGGGGGGTTATTTTTTTTTTTTTTTGATATTTTCATATCTAATTTTAGATTATGGAAAATTTGTTGGTTTTGTTGTTTGTTCTTCTTCTATATAATAATGACTTGGTGGAATTAATCATATTTTTTACTTATTTTTTAGATGGTTTATGTGATAATCTTTATAGAATATTGATGGTAACTTTTGCCATCCCTGTTTAGCAGCCATACTTGTTGCATTAGTTTAGATTTGAACATAAAACTTTCAAACAAGTCTTCTAATGTGAACCCCATAGCAACGGTGACTACGAAATCCACAACTAGATTGATGCGAAACCCAAGAATGCCAATAAATAACCCAGTTTTGGATTTGAACCCAACGAATTGAACAAAAAAATTCAACGATAACAAAGATGCACTGAACCCTTTGATTACACAATGAAGAACCACGATCCGATGTTTGGACACCACAAGAATTAGATTTCGAAAGTTCGATTTGTTGTTCAATGGAAGAACAAGAGAGAAAGCAATATGCCTTTCAATTAATTCAATGTCAAAAGTTCTTATAGTAATGATGAAATAAACTATTTATACTAATACTAGAAAACCTATAATATTCGTGCATAATCTCCAAAACATAGTAAAATATCAATAAAATTAGAATTTTAAGAAAACTAGGATTCTCGCCAAAAATAGGAAATTCGACTTCAGTTTTGTTCTAAGCGGCGACTTGGTATGTTTCTAAGCGGTCGCTTAGAAGGTCAGTTTTGCTGCCTTCAATTTTCGGTAGGTGACTGAGCGACTGCCTGGCCTGGATAACTAAGCGGTCGCTTGGTTATCCCGGTTGCTTCCTTCTTCGGCTGCTTCTAACACATTGATCCAATTCTTTTCGGCCTTCGACCCCAACATGAAACTTGCTCCATTTTGCGTCCCGAACATGCTTTCATCAATAGTGGCTTTGACGAGCATCCCCAATACCTCTTTGACTCGTTTTTCTCTCGATCGTGTCATTGCTTCTTCTTCGATAATCAACGGGTCTCGGTTTGGACTTGCTTTCATAACTCCCGCATCCTGGATTATATTCTCCCCTCCATCTTCAAAAGAATTCGTCCTCGAATCAGTATCTGTATCAAATAGAGAGAGATCAATAACATTAAATGTAGCCGAAACATTATACTCACCTGGGAGATCCACTTTATATGCATTGTCATTGATCTTTTTGATGACTTGGAATGGACCATCTCCACGAGGCTGCAACTTAGACTTCCTCTGCTCTGGAAAACGCTCCTTTTTTAGATGCACTCAGACTCAATCTCCTGGTTCAAATATCACGTGCATCCTCTCTTTATTTGCTTTCTGTGCAACGAGCTTACTTTTCTTTTCAATTTGCATCTTGACCTTCTTATGCAGTGACTTGACCAATTCAGCTTTCCTTTTACCATCCAAGCTACCTTGTTCATTTACATGCAATGGTAACAAATCTAAAGGTGTTAATGAATTAAACACATAAA
The DNA here is from genome assembly GCA_019395295.1 of Osmanthus fragrans. Taxonomy (NCBI): domain Eukaryota; kingdom Viridiplantae; phylum Streptophyta; class Magnoliopsida; order Lamiales; family Oleaceae; genus Osmanthus; species Osmanthus fragrans. Next base: position 15,563,372 of record CM033352.1, read on the forward strand.
CAATTTCAAATGGTAAAAATGAAGTAGTAGAGTAGACATCTCTATTATAAGCAAATTCAATAAATGGCAAACACTCCTCCCAACTCTTTAAATTCTTATTCATCACCGTACGAAACAATTGAGTCATGGTTCTATTAACTACTTCAGTTTGTCCATCAGTCTGTGGGCGGCAAGTCGTAGAAAATAACAATTTAGTGCCTAACTTATTCCACAGAACACATCAAAAATGACTCAAAAACTTAACATCTCGATCTGACACTATACTTTTAGGGACCCCATGTAAACGTACTATCTCCCTAAAGAATAAATCTGCAATATTGGTGGCATCATCGATTTTGTGATATGGTATAAAGTGTGTCATTTTACTAAACCTATCCACCACAACAAATATTGAATCCCGACCCTTTTTTGTCCTAGGTAAACCTAACACGAAATCCATTGAAATATCCACCCAAGGTTCGCTAGGTACAGGCAAAAGAGTATACAAATCATTAGGTAAAACCTTAGACTTGGCCTTTTTACAAGTTATGCATTTCCCACAAATTTGTTCTACGTCACTTCTCATTTTAGGCCAGTAAAATGTTCCCCTAACATATCTAAAGTCTTTTGTACCCTAAAATGACCAATTAGACCCCCACTATGTGCTTCCCTTAAGAATAGTTCACATATAGAGCAATTAGGAACACACAACTTATTTTCCCTAAACAAATAATCTTCATGCTGAAAAAATTTATCAATAGTCCTTTTATTGCATGTTTCATAAATGTCAGAGAAATCAGGATCACTCACATACATGCTCTTAATGTGTTCAAAGCCAAATAACCGTGCATGTAAGGAATTTAGAAGTACGTACCTTCGCGACAACGCATCCGCAACCATATTTTCCTTACCTTGTTTATACCGGATGACGTAAGGAAATGACTCTATAATTCCATCCACATTGTGTGCCTTTTGTTCAACTTACCTTGACCCCGCAAGTGCTTCAAAGACTCGTGATCGGTGTGTATCACAAACTTCTTAGACCACAAGTAGTGCTGCCAAGTTTCCGATGCCCGAACAAGTGAATACAATTCCTTGCATAAATAGGATAGTTCAAAGAAGCTCCACTCAGTTTTTCACTGAAGTACGCTATAGGCCTGCGATCCTGCATCAACACTGCTCCAATACCTATTCCTGATTTATCACACTCAATCTCGAAGGTTTTGTCAAATTTAGGTAATGCTAAAACAATTGTTTTACACAATCTATCCTTAATAGTATTAAATGCATATTCTTGTGCATCACCCCAATGAAAACCTACGTTCTTCTTAACAATTTCAGTTAGTGGTGTAGTTATTATGCTAAAGTCCTTTACAAACCGCCTATAAAAACTAGCCAATCCATGGAAACTCCTAACTTCAGTTATACTTTTAGATGTTGGTCAATCCCTAATAGCTTTAATTTTCTCCTGATCCACTTTTACCCTATTAACACCAACCACAAATCCTAGAAAGACAAGTTTTTCCATGCAAAATGTATATTTTTTGAAATTAGCATACAACTATTTTTTCTTAAGCACCACAAGCACACAATTCAAATGTTCCAAATGTTCATCTAGGTGTTTGCTATAGATTAAGATATCATCAAAAATAGACAACAACAAATTTTCATATAAAAGCACGCAAAGCATGATTCATCAAACGCATAAAAGTGATCGGTGCATTAGTGAGACCGAACGGTATAACCAACCACTCGTACAATCCATATTTAGTTTTAAACGCCGTTTTCCATTCATCACCATCCCGCATACGAATTTGATGGTACCCACTTTTAAGATCAATCTTCCTAACAATACAAGCACCATGTAATTCATCAAGTATATCATCTAACCTAGGTATGGGGTGACGATACTTTACCGTTATGTTGTTGATGCTCTACAGTCCACACACATCATCTACGTCCCGTCCTTCTTCGGTACTAATAGGATAGGTACAACACATGGGTTCATGCTCTCCCTCACATAACATTTACTCATCAGCTCATCCACTTGCTTTTGAAGCTCCTTTGTCTCCTCGGGGTTGCTTCGGTAAGCTGGTCGGTTTGGAAGAATAGCTCCAGGTATAAGTCAATGTGATGTTCGATGTCCCGAATTGGTGGAAATTCACTTGGCATGTCCTCTGCAAACACATCTTCGAATTCCTGCAACAAAGACTCAACAAAACTAGGGAGGGTGTGTTAGATTCCTCAAAGTTGAGGAGTGACTCCTTGTATACCAACAACAACATTTTGTTTTTATCCACTATAGCCTTTTTCAATTCAGCCCCACTAGCAAATCGCATTCGACTTTTCTCTCCTCTCGACTGACACTTTTTCTCTCATTTCATGTGCCCTCTCTCTCTTTTCCCCACTCTTGGCCACCGCTCTATTTTCTCTCTTATTCACTAGCTCACTGTTTTCTCTCATTTTTCCAAACTCTTTTGCTCTTTTCTTTTCCTTATTTCACAACCTAATTTGGTCTTCATAAACTTGTGCCGGTATTAATGGCGCAAGAGTAATAGACCTTCCCTCCTTAACAAAGCTATACCGGTTCCTATACCCATCATGAGTAACTTTCCTTTCATACTGCCATGGTCTTCCCAACAAGATATGACCCGCTTGCATAGGCACCACATCACATACAACCTTATCACTATAACCCCCGATTGAGAAAGCAATCATTACTTGTTTATTCACCCTAACTTCTCCACTATCATTTCACCATTGTAATTTATAAGGCCTAGGGTGTTTAAGTAATATCAATCCCAATTTCTCAACGAAGGTCGTGCTAGCTACATTTGTACAACTGCCTCCATCAATTATCATACTACATACCTTATTGTTGATGTGGCATCATGTATGAAATATGTTCTCCTGCTGCTGCTCTGTATCATACGTTTTGACTTAAGTGTTAAGAGCTCTTATTGTGACTAGTAGCTCTCCAACAGAAGCAAATTTCATTGTGTCTCCATGATCACTAACTTCTTCCAACGCTGGCATGCCTTCAAACTCATCCTCACTATCAGTCACCACTTCATCATTGTGCAGAATCATGGTCCTTTTGTTTGGACACTGAGAAGAGATGTGCCCTTTCCCCCAAACACCTAAAGCACTGGATATCCTGATTTCTGATTGGTTGTGATTCTGCCTTTGGTGCTGTCTTACTAGTATTTTCATCTCTTCCTTTTGGTACTTCAGTTCTCCCTTTCGAATCAGCTTCATCTTCCTTGTTATCCCACATCGATTTCCAATTTGAGTTAGAACCCGAATTACCCAAAGGTTGCCTAATTATTCCCTTCCTCTTCAACTGTTTCTCCACCTTCATGGCCACATGCAACATGTCTTCCAACTCCACATATTGCTATAATTCCACCGCATTAGCTATCTCCCTGTGCAACCCATTCAAGAATCTAGCCATAGTAACTTCTCGTTCTTCCTCTACATTTGCTCTAATCATTAAAATCTCCATCTCCTTATGATAATCTTCTACGCTCTTTGACCCTTGATACAAACTCTGCAATTTCTGATGGAGTACCCTGTAGTAATGACTAGGTACAACCGTTTTCTCATCACCACCTTCAATTCATCCCAAGTATTGATAGGACTCTCCTAGTTCTGATGCTGTGAAGTAACCACTTGATCCTACCAAGTGATGGCATAATCAGTGAATTCCAACACCGCAACCTTCACCTTCTTATCCTCCGAATAGTTATGGCAATCAAAAATCAACTCCAACTTTTTCTCACAATCTAAATATGCATCGGGATCACTCAAACCCTTAAATTGTGAAATTGTCATTTTCACATTATCCAAATTGCCATCAACTTCACCTCCATAATTATTTCGACGTCGTCATTCAAACCTATCTCCTCTATGCCTCATCCGTCCCATCTCAAACCCTTCACACTCATCTTTACCCCCATTCACTACCGATCTCATACTCATCCATCCTAGGAACTCGCCTACCCATCCCCCTATCATGAGGTACATCTACTGGTTGTCCCCTACTAATATTTGTCATTGAAGTACTCAATTTCTCCATCTTTTCCCCCATATCCACCAAAAAATGCTCAAACCGATCCATCATATCATTCTGTTTATTGGTTTGATTATCGTACCTGCTAGAATTTGAACATTTCATGTCAGACATTCTCTCAATTTCTATCTTACCAAGTTCGCTCGAAATCACTCAATTGACTTTTACCATCTAATAATCTTACCCTCTGCCTTTTACCACTCAATATTTTCACCAAGTGCTTCCAAAAACAACAAAGAATTTACCGGATCAAACTTGTGAATTCAAAAATCGAATATGAGAAAGAATGTGACTTGGAATGAAAAATTTAAGAAGTAAGAAAGTGTAGGAATTGAATTGGAGTGTATATATATATATTTTCAAAATTGAAAATTAATAATGCTGGGAATTCCCGTAACAATAATTATGATTTTTTTTCGAATTTTTTTTTACTCTTCGGAATTTGAATAGAAAACCAGCAAAACAATCGAAACTTAATTCGGACTTTTAAATAGTCCAAAAATGACTTTTGAATTTGTTTAGAATTTTTGGATTAAGGACTCAAAAAAATTACTGGACACAAGAACATGAAAAACACAAAAAAGGAAAACAAAGACTCATTAAGGAAAAATAAGGGATATAACCTTATTAGATTGGAGTCAAAACTCTGATACCAACTAATACGAACTCCGTAGCAACGGTGACTACGAAACCCACAACTAGATTGATGCGGAACCCAAGAACGCCAATGAATAACCCGATTTTGGATTTGAACCCAACGAAGTGAACCAAAAAATCCAACGATAACAAAGATACACTGAACCCCTTAATTACACAATGAAAAACCCACGATCTGATGTTTAAACACCACAAGAACAAGAGAGAAAGCAATATGCCTTTCAATTAAGTCAATGTCAAAAGTTCTTACAGTAATGATGAAATAAACTATTTATATTAATGCTAGAAAACCTATCAAATTCGTGCATAATCTCCAAAATATAGTAAAACATCAATAAAATTAGAATTTTAAGGAAACTAGGATTCTTGCCAAAAATAGGAAATTCAACTTCAGTTTTCTTCTAAGTGGCCGCTTGGTATGTTTCTAAGCGGTCGCTTAGAAGGTCAGTTTTGCTACCTTCAATTTTCAGCAGGTGACTGAGCGACCGCCTAGCCTGGATAACTAAGCGGTCACTTGGTTATCTCGATTGCTTCTTTCTTCGACTGCTTCTAACACATTGATCCATTGGAAATGTTACTATGTCTCTTCAATATCTTTATGGCTATACTTGTGGTCTCAGAGGTAACATTCCCAATGAAATTGGCAATCTCAACAGTTTGATAACGTTAAGTCTGTTTGGCAATGAGTTGATAAGATCAATTCCAATAAGCTTGGTGAATTTGCATAAGCTTCAATAATTTCCCTTTTAGTTTGATCCACTTGGCCTACCAACTTATTTATGAGCTGTATTTTTCACTCTAGCAAGATGATTATTAAAAAAATGTCATCGTCATTTTTAAATTGTATTACTATTTAATACTCGTCTAACTTTAATACTTTTAATTGCTTTTATTTAGGATGGATTGCAATACTCAATCTTCGGAAAGTCGTTCTATAGGTTCCACACAATCTAGCAGTGCAAAGACTGACCCTGTATGGGAACACTTTTTTTCAACTCGTGATATTGATGGCAAAGCTCGTTTCACAAGTCTTTATTACAACAATAGCTTTAAAGGTGGTGGAATTAATAAAATGAAGTATCATCTTGCTGGAATTAAAGGTCAAATATCTCAATGCAAGAAAGTTCCTCTTGATGTTCGATTTAAATTTCAAGGTATTTTTAGGGATTTATCTAAAAAGAAACAAGATGCTAAAGAGGCTCATGATTGTACGTTTAAGGACAATTATACAAATTTAGAAACTGGAGGAGAGGAAATAGAAGAGGATATTCAAGAAATAAATATATCATTTGAAAAACAAAGACAAGAAAAAGGGAAGAGGAAAGCAAGTGAAGTTATTGAAACCTATTTTGCTCCAAGGACTACTCCTGGATCTCAACCTAGTTTAAAGAGTGTTTTAGCTGGTAAACAAGAAATAAAGAGAGCCCATATGTCTTCGGTTAGGTGGTTTTATGATGCTTGCATTCCATTTAATGCTTTGCAATCACTTTCCTTTCAACTTGCTTTAGATGACACTGCTGCAATTGGTCCAGGATTTAAAGGTCCGTCTTATATTGACATTCATGTTAATTTGTTGAGAGATTGCAAGAAAGAATGTCAATTGCTTGTTGACACTTATCGAAGTCAATGGATAAATAATGGATGCACAATTATGGCCGATGGTTGGACTGATCAAAGACATAGAACTTTGAGTAATTTTTTAGTATATTGCTCTTCTGGGATTGTATTTATAAAATCTTATGATGCATCAGATGTAGTGAAAGATGTTCAAATGTTGTGTAATTTGTTTTATGAGATAATTGAATGGGTTGGACCTCGTAATGTAGTTCATATGGTAATTGATAATGCACCTAACAATGTGGCAATAGGGAAATTATTGCACGACAGATATGATCACATGAAGGTTGTGAATGATCAATAGAGAATTTGTCACTCTTAGATGGTAAGAGTTTATGATCTGCATTTTATCCAGTTAAGTTGATAATGAAATCCTTGGCCAAAGTGTACGCATAAGTCGAAAATGAGTTTTCGACTTATATTGATTTAATAGTGGAATGAAAAATATGATCGATAATTGAGATTGACACTTATCCATATCTCGTGATTGATCGGATCATACTGACGAATGGATTATAGGTTAACGATAAACGAACGAGTTTGATTTTGTCATACCACGTGACATTTTTCGTCACATGTATTGTCCTGACACATTGCTAGATGTCAATTTGGTACGATGGATGTGAATTAGTGATAAATCAAAAGGGTGTTTTGATTTATCAATTTTGATTAGATTAAAATAATAATTTACGTCATTAGGCATCGTGACTGGGAACCTAATGGGTCACACACACAAAAGGAGAACTGAAAGAGTGAGATATGCCAATTAATTAATAGACAAGCGTTGAATAATTAATTAATTGGATTGCTTATTCATATGCCCGAATTAATTATTTGGATTAATTAATTCATGGATCAAATTTAATTAATTGGATTAATTAAATATTGGACCGGGTTAAATTTAAGAGACGGGTCCAACCCGTTTGAGCTTATATAGATAAGCTGTTAGGGTTTGAATGGTTGATGGATTTTCATTATTCTTGTCACACAAGAAAAGTAAACCCTAGTTTTTTCTCAATCCTATTCTCTGTGTGGATACCATTGGAGGCTGGACAATTGGACAGCTGTGGGAGGCCGATTAGGATTGTTGGAACTATAAGAATAGCAAAGAAGTTTGCATATCTGAATAAAGGTATGATTTCTACCACATTTTTTCTTATCTAAACACAAAGCATATCCTTTGGGGGAATTGAAACTTGTTTAAATTTCCGCTGTGCATGTTAAGTAAATTCTCAACAGTGGTATCAGAACCTACTTTGTGCTTGTTAGAAATTGTTTTACATGTTGATATAGTCAATAATTGATTATTCATATGTTTCTTGAATCTAGCAATTTGAAAAATTATATTTTAACTTCAAAAATTTCTTTTTTAAAATAAAATAATTTTGAGGATTTAAAAAAAAAATGGTGATCGATTTGGGTGTGGTCGACGACTACAGTCACGCCGGCACTAGGGAGAGCGCAGCAGCGTTGGCACGCTGGCATTGGCCGCCGGCGTGGGCAGCGACGTTGTGTCTAACGCCGCTGCCAGGCAAGGCAGAGCCGGGCTCTACTGTTGCGACAACAGAAGCCCCGACTGCTTTCTCCAGCAACGTCCCACGCCGCAGCTTTCAGTGCATTGCATCTTCAGATCCAGCGACGCCGGAGAGTATGTCAACAAGAAGTGGAAAATGGGTAAAATTTTCTTGGGGTTTTCAGATTGGGTGGTTGGAGGTGGGGCTTGTCTTGCAATTTTTGAAATCATAAGCCCCCGTCTGCAATTAGAGAAATAAGGTCATGTTGCAATTTTAAAGGAAGACCTGTTATGGAAATTTCAGAAATTTTGAGCCCCTGTCTGCAATTACAAATGGATCAGTGTGCAAATTTTAAATGAAGGGCCTTCTTGCAATTTGTGAAATTGAGGGGTCTATTAATAATTTTAAGTGGGTCAAATTTGCAATTTTCGAAATGAGTTTTGAATTTAAATATTAAAATGGTTTTAAAATTGATTTTATAATTTTGACCCAATTAAAATTTTATTTAAAATTAACGATTTTTATATTTTTGTTAAAATTAGATTTTACCTTAAGTATTAAATTTTGACCCTTAATTGAATTTTATTTTATTTAGGAGTTTTATCCTAAATTAAAATGTTAATTCAATTTAAATTAGAGGTTGATTTTAATTTAGTATTTAATTGAAATTTGATTTTAATTAAATAATTCTCCCCAATGTGCTCTTGAAATTAGAATTTGATTCTAATTTGACATTTCATTAGAATTTGATTTTAATTAAATTGTCTCGCCCTAAAATTTATTCTTTGAAATAGAGTTGGACTCTAATTTGGTATTTAATTAAAATTTGATTTTAATAAAATAATTCGCCCTGATTTGTTCTTGAAATTAAAATTGAATTATAATTTGGCATTTAATTAGAATTTGATTTCAATTAAATTGTCTCGCCCTAGATTTTCTTCTTGGAATTAGAGCTGGACTCTAATTTGATATTTAATTAAAATTTAATTTTAATTAAATAAATTCGCTCTAAATCGTGGAATTAGAGTTGGACTCTAATTTTGCTGTTTAATTAAAATTTGATTTTAATTAAATAAACCCGCTAATTAAATTAATTGATTAATATGATTAATTAGTTAATTAATTGCTTTTGATCCATTTGTCTAAATAGCTTAGACGATTTTTTATTGCTAGATTCTTGAAACATACTTGCATATAATATTAGATATTGTAAAGAAAATATTTATGTGATGAATGTTTATTAGTGAATGATTATGGACTCGACCGCGTGGATGTGTTGAATGAATAGTTTAATTCGAACCCCGTAGCAACGGTGACTACGAAACCCACAACTAGATTAATGCGGAACCCAAGAACGCCAATAAAACCCGGGTTGGACTTAAACCCAACAAAACGAACCAAAAAATCCAACGATAGCAAGATACGATGAACCCCTTGATTACGCAAATGAAGAACTCTCGTACCGATGTTGAACACACAAGAATTGATTTTGAAAGTTCGATTTGTTGTTCAGTGAAAACATAGGAAAGAGCAAAGCTTTCAGTTTAATTCAATAGGTCAAAAATTATAAAATAACAAAGTGTTCAAGTATTTATACTAGAGCCCTAAATCTAGTAAAAACGTGCATAAGGCAACAATTAATGTCAAAATATGGAAAAGAAATGAAATTCTAAGGAAACGTGGTCTCTTGCCAAAAATAAGAAATTCGCTGAATTTTATAACAAGCGGTCGCTTGGTTATATTCCAAGCGGTCGCTTGGAAGATCACTTTGATGCCTTTTGGGTTTCGGTATGGATTGAGGGACCGCTTGCCATTTTACTCTCGATCACGTCATTGCCCCTTCCTCGATAATCAACGAGTCTCGATTTGAGCTTGTATTGGACACTCCCGCATCCTGGATCATATCATCCCCTCTTTCTTCAAAAGGATTCGTCCTCGAATCTGTATCTGCATCAAACAGAGAGAGGTCAGCAACATTAAAGGTAGCTGAAACATTATACTCACCTGGGAGATCCATTTTGTATGCATTGTCATTGACCCTCTTGAGGACTTGGTACGGTCCATCTCCACGCGGCTGCAACTTACACTTCCTCTGTTCTGGAAAACGCTCCTTTCTGAGATGCACCCAGACCCAATCTCCTGGTTCAAATATCACATGCCTCCTTCCTTTGTTCGCCTTCTGTGCCACAAACTTCCCTTTCTTTTCAATTTGCTCATTGACTTTCTCATGCAGTGACTTGACCAATTCAACTTTCCTTGTACCATCCAAGCTACCCTGTTCATTTACAGACAACGGTAACAAATCCAACGGTGTTAGTGAATTAAACCCATAAACAATTTCAAACGGTGAAAATGTAGTAGTAGAGTGTACAACTCTATTATAAGTAAATTCAATAAAGGGTAAACTCTCCTCTCAACTTTTTAAGTTCTTATTTATCACCATACGAACTAATTGAGTCATGGTCTTATTGACCACTTAAGTTTGCCCATCAGTTTGTGGGTGACAAGTCGTAGAATACAACAGTTTAGTGCCTAATTTATTCCACAGAACATGCCAAAAATGACTAAAAAACTTAACATCCCGATCTGACACTATACTCTTATGGACTCCATGCAAACAGACTATTTCCCTGAAGAATAAATCTGCAATATTGGTGGCATCATCGGTTTTGTGACATGGTATAAAGTGTGTCATTTTACTAAACCTATCTACCACAACAAATATAGAATCTCGACCCCTTTTTGTCCTAGGTAAACCCAACACGAAATCCATGAAAATATCCACCCAAGGTTCACTAGGTACAGGTAAAGGAGTATACAAACCATGAGGTAAAACCTTAAACTTAGCCTTTTTACAAGTTATGCACTTCCCACAAATTTGTTCTACAGCACTTCTCATTTTAGGCTAGTAAAAATGTTCCCCTAACATGTCTAAAATCTTTTGTATCTCAGAATGACCCATTAAACCCCCACTGTGTGCTTCCCTTACCAACAATTCACGTATAGAGCAATTAGGAACACACAACTTATTTTTCCTAAACAAATAGTCTTCATGCTTATAAAACTTATTAATAGCACCTTTATTGTATAATTCATAAATATCAGAAAAAGCAGGATCACTTACATACATGCTCTTAATATGTTCAAAGTCAAGTAACCGTGCATGTAGGGAATTTAGCAATACGTACCTTCGTGACAACGCATTTGCAACCACATTTTCCTTACCTTGTTTATACCTGATGATGTAGGGAAATGACTCTATGAATTCCACCCACCTTGCGTGTCTTTTGTTCAACTTACCTTGACCCCGTAAGTACTTCAACGACTCGTGATCGGTGTGTATCACGAACTCCTTAGGCCACAAGTAGTGTTGTTGTGATACTCCGAAATTTTATGCTCGTTTACTTTGCTCGTTTAAATTTTTTTTTAGGATGACAATTTAACCTTTCAAAAATTTAGTATGGCCAAGATTATTAATGGTTGCCAATTTTTCATTGGTCGATTTACTAAAAGTTTACCAAGACTAGTTAATTAGGAGTTTAGAATAATTGTCAAATTCTATATCTTTTTCATTAATATATTTTTCCTTTACTTCTATCACTTTGCCCCACCTTGTAAAGGATTAATATATTTAATTAATGCATGGACAAGCATGAGGTGTTTGGTCTAGGCATGAGGTGTTTTAATATTATGCATGCATGAGGTTGAGCAAGTAGGAGGTGGATGATATAAAAGCTTGAGGTGTTGAATGCATGAATACATGCATGGAATTAGGATCAATTTCAGCCCACGTAAGACACATTCTTGATTAGTCATCCTTCACTTTACTTTGATTATATATATGAGCAGCCTATATATCTATGCAAAATCAGAATTTTTATGGAGAGATAGAGAGAAAATAGGCAGGAAGAAAAGGAAAGGTAGGAAAAGGAAAACAAAGCCTACACTCTCAAGTTCTTGTTTTTCAACCGAAGTTTCTTCAAGTATTATTGTAAGATACTTTCTTTGCTTAAGTGGTAGGATTTCATGGTAATATTTATGCTTAAGCCATGCATGAAAACCATAATATGAAAGATGTGGACAAGTCCACAAAGTTAGATATCTATGCCTTAGGACAAGTCCGAAGAGCACCGGCAAGCCGGAATGTGCAAGTATGTGTTTGAATGCTTTCTTTTGCGTAGTATTAATATGTTAAATCCAAGCATGGTATCTTACTGAGTATTCTTTATACTCATAATATTCTATACTAAATTTTCAGATCCATAAGATGTGAAGTTGGTGGAAGTCGGTCGGCATAATCGATGATGGGTTAAGGACAAAGTTAATTTTGCATCGAAGTTTTGTTTTTGAATGTTTAGTTCGACTGATTCATATATGTTTTTTCTATGGTATTCTATAAAAACTTGTATAAGACATGATGTAATATGGTACCGGAAGTAAATTAAGTAGTTATGTTAAGAGACATATTTATAGACCCTTTTTCCCGAATGACCAAAAGAGGCAGAGTCCGGGCAGTTTCTAGGTCAATTTCAAAATATTATTTCCAACTCTATAGATGTCCATTTGAGACTCTAAAAATACTTCTGCGTTCCTCTTCGAGTTCTCTAAATATAGGCACAAGAATTACTCAATTTGGATGTATGTGGCCTGAGATATGAATTTTTAAACGTTGAAGGGTCAATCTGGATTTTATGTGCAACACTACACTGTTTTCAGTAAAACGTCCATATTATATGATCTCAAAAAATTCTCATATTTTAACTAGAAAACTAATTGAAATTATATTTCTAATGCCACAAATTTCATAGAAAATGGAGTTGGGATGAATTTTATAAAAATAGTTGAACCTACTGCCCCAACTAAACGTGGCTGCATCGAGTCCCTTTTTTGTAAAATAAAAATTTCACGTCGGTGTGCACTTCTGCTGGCCATTATATTTTATGAGAAATATTTTACCAAATTGAAAATAAGTTTCTAACATGTAATACTTCTATTTGAGAGTATCTACATGTACCAAAGACAGAACCTATTATGATTAGTACGTGACCCTCGAAGTTTAAGTTCGGGGTGTCATAGTTGTCAAGTTTCCAATGCCCGAACAAGCGCGTACAGCTCATTGTTATATGTAGGATAGTTTAAGGCAACTCCACTCAACTTCTCACTGAAATAAGTTATGTACCTGCGTTCCTGCATTAACACTGCTCCAATACCTATTCCTGATGCATCACACTCAATCTCGAAGGTTTTGTCAAAGTTAGGTAATGCCAAAACAGGTGCTTTACACAATCTATCCTTAATAGTATTAAATGCATGTTTTTGTGCATCACCCCCATTGAAAGCCTACGCTCTTCTTAACAATTTCAGTGACTGGTGTAGTGATTGTGCTAAAATCCTTTACAGTTCTATAAAAACTAGCCAATCCATGGAAACTCTTAACTTCAGTTATACTTTTAGGTGTTGGCCAACCCTTAATAGCCTTAATCTTCTCTTCATCTACTTCTACCCCCATTAACACCCACCACAAATCCTAGAAAGACAAGTTTTTTCATGCAAAATGTACACTTTTTGAGATTAGCATACAACTGTTCATTCCTAAGTACCACAAGCACACAACTCAAGTGTTCCAAATGCTCATCTAGGTTTGTGCTATAGATTAAGATATCATCAAAATAAATAACAAAAAACTTCCCTATAAAAGCATGCAAAATATGATTCATCAAACGCATAAAAGTGCTCGGTGCATTAGTGAGACCAAACGGCATAACCAACCACTCATACAATCCATATTTAGTTTTAAACGCAGTTTTCCATTCATCACCCTCCTGCATACAAATTTGATGGTACCCACTTTTAAGATCAATCTTAATAAAGATACAAGCACCATGTAACTCATCAAGCATATCATCTAACCTAGGTATGGGGTGATAATACTTTACCGTTATGTTGTTGATAGCCCTGCAGTCCACACACATCCTCCAAGTCTCATCCTTCTTCGATACCAATAGGACAGGTAAAGCACATGGGCTCATGCTCTCCCTCACATATCCTTTGCTCATCAACTCTTCCACTTGCTTTTGAAACTCTTTTGTCTCCTCGAGATTGCTTCGGTAAGTCGGTCGATTTGCAACGGCAGCTCCTGGTATGAAGTCAATTTGGTGTTCGATGCCTCGAATTGGAGGCAATCCACTTGGCATGTCCTCTGAAAATACATCTTCAAATTCCTGTAACAAAGACTCAACCAAACTAGGGAGGGGTGCGTTAGATTCCTCAAAGTTGAGGAGTGATTCCTTATATACCAACAACAACACTGTCCTCTTATCAATTATAGCCTTTTGCAACTCACTCTCACTAGCAAAGAAGTTCGCTTTCGGCTTTTCTCTCCTCTCAACTGACTCTTTTTCTTTCTTCTCATGTGGCCTCTCTCTTTTCTTCCCACTCTCGGTCACCTCTCCATTTTCTGTTTTACTCACTAACTCACTGTTTTCTCTCATTTTTTCAGACTCTCTTGATCTTTTCTCTTCAGCTTCTCTTAATTGAATTTAGTCTTCATAAACTTGAGCCGGTGTTAATGGCTCAAGAGTAATAGACCTTCCCTCCTTGACAAAGCTATACCTATTTTTATACCCGTCATGGTTAACCTTTCTATCATACTGCCACGGTCTCCCCAACAAAATATGACCCGTCTCCATAGGTACCACATCGCATACAACCTTGTCACTATAGCCCACGATCGAGAAAGAAATCATCACTTGTCTATTCACCCTAACTTCTCCACTATCATTTAACCATTGTAATTTATAAGGCCTAGGGTGTTTAATTAGTACCAACCCCAATTTCTCAACTAAAGTTGTGCTAGCTACATTGGTACAACTACCTCCATCAATGATCATACTACATACCTTATCCTGGATGTGGCATCGTGTATTACAAATGTTCTCCCTCTACAACTCTGTATCATCTGCCCTGACTTGAGTGTTGAGAGCTCTTATTGTGACCATTACCTTCGCAGCAGGAGCAAATTCCACTATGTCTCCATGCTCACTAACATCTTCCAATGGCGGCATGTCTTCAAATTCATCCTCACCGTCAGTCTCTACTTCTCTATCGCGTAGAATCATGGTCCTTTTGTTTGGGCATTGAGACGAAATGTGTCCCTTTCCCAAACACCTAAAACACTGGATATCCCGATTCCTGGTTGGCTGTGAGTCTGCCTTTGGTGCTGTCCTGCTAGTGCTTTCAGTTCTCCCTTTTGACTCAGCTTCATCCCCTTTGTTATCCCACCTTGGTTTCCAGTTTGAGTTAGAACCCGAATTATCGAATGATTGTCTAGTTGTTCCCTTCCTCTTCAACTATTTCTCAATTTTCATGGCCACATGCAACATGTCATCCAACTCTACACAATGCTGCAATTCCACCACATTAGCGATCTCTCTGTGCAACCCATTCAAGAACCTAGCTATAATAGCTTCTCGATCTTCCTCTACATTTGCTCTAATCATCAAAATCTCTGTCTCCTTATGGTAGTCTTCCATACTCTTCATCCCTTGATATAGACTTCACAGTTTCTGGTAGACTTCCCGGTAATAATGACTAGACACAAACCATTTTCTCATAACTGCCTTTAGTTCGTCCCAAGTATTAATAGGACTCTCCCGATTCCGACGTCGTGAAGTAACCATTTGATCCCACCAAGTGATGGCGTAGTCAATGAATTCCAACACCGCAACCTTCACCTTCTTATCCTCAGAATAGTTATGACATTCAAAAATTGACTCTATCTTCTTCTCCCAATCTAAATATGCCTCGGGATCACTTCTACCTTTAAATTGTGGAATAGCCATTTTTACATTTCCCAAACCTCCATCAACGTCACCTCTATAATCATTCCTATCCCGTTGTTGAAACATATCTCATCTATGTCTTATCCGTCCCATCTCAACTCCTTTGCCCTCATCTTCTCCCCCACTCGCTACCTATCTCAAGTTCATCCATCCTAGGAACCCGGCCATCTGTTCCCCTAGCAGGAGGTACTCCCACGGGCTGTTCCCTATTAATATTCATCATCGAAGTACTCAATATCTCCATCTTCTCCCCCATATCCATCAATAATTGCTCAAACCTATCCATCCTATCATTCTGTTTATTGGTTTGATTACCATACCCGCTGAAATTTGAATCTTCCATATCAGACATTCTCTCAATTTCTGCCCTACCAATTTTCGCTCGAAATCACTCAATTGATTTTTATCCTCTAATAAGCTCACTCTCTACCTTTTACCACTCAATTGCTTTTTCCAAGTGCTTACAAAGTCAACAAAGAACTTACCGAACCAAAATTGTGAATTCAAAATGAATACGAGAAGGAATGTGAAACAAGAGTAATATGGAAACAATAATTTGGAATGAAGAATTTAATAGACTAGATGAAAGTTTAGCTTTGAATTTAGACCCCACTTATATGACAAGATTTAGATGGTGAATCAAAACTTGTAACAAAGAAAAGGTGTTGGTAGCATTCAAACAAACAACTCTATTTTATTTTATTTTACTGGTACGGATGAACAGTAAAAAAAATTTCACAAGATTAGGCTACCAACAAAGAAAAAAATGGATCTAAGAGTCCAAAAACGAAGAACGACTCAAGAACAAGAAGAAGAATTGGATATGAATTTTTTTTTTACTCAACAACGAAAATAAAAAAAGATAGAACCTGATTAGATTGGAGCCAAAGCTTTGATACCAACTGATGTGAACCCCATAGCAACGGTGACTACGAAACCCACAACTAGATTGATGCGGAACCCAAAAAGGCCAATAAAACCCGGGTTGGACTTAAACCCAACAAAGTGAACCACAAAACCCAACGATAGCAAGATGCGCTGAACCCTCTGATTACACAAATGAAGAACTCTCGTACCGATGTTGAACACACAAGAATTGATCTTGGAAGTTTGATTTGTTGTTCAATGAAGAACAGGGGAAAAAGCAAAGCTTTCAGTTTAATTCAATATATCAAAAATTGTAAAATAACAAATTAATGTCAAAATATGGAAAATAAATAGAATTCTAGGGAAATGTGATCTCTTGCCAAAAATAAGAAATTCGCTGAATTTTATAACCAAGCGGTCGCTTGGAAGATCACTTTGACGCTTTTTAGGTTTCGGTATGGACTGAGCAACCGTTTGCCATTTTACTCTAAGCGGTCGCTTGGTTGTTCTGGCAGACCTTTTCCTTCGGTTGCTTGGTTGATCCAATTGGTTCCAGGCTTCGACTCCAACATGAAACTTGCTCCATTTTGTGTCCCGAACATAGTTTCATCAATAGTGGCTTTGACGAGCATCCCCAATGCCTCTTTGACTCGTTTTGCTCTCGATCACGTCATTGCCCCTTCCTCGATAATCAACGGGTCTCGATTTGAGCTTGCATTGGACACTCCCGCATCCTGAATCATATCAGTTTAATTTTCGTCATTTTATGGGCCTACGAGCTCTTAATTATTTTGGACCTGTGAGTTCGTTATTATTATTATTGTGGGCTTGCGAGCCCAATTTTCATATAGGCCTGCGTGCCAACTAGTATAGGATACAAGTTGTAGCTGATCTAATTGAAGACACAGGAAGAGAAGGAAACCATGGAGATGGTGCATTGATAATGATTCAATGCAATACCCCCGAGGAATTGACCAACTGTCTTCATTTTGGCTCAAGAAGACTCGATAGAATTAGTCCATAATTATCTACACTATTATATATATATATATATGTTTATTTGCTTGCTAGATGTATAATTAAATATATGTAATTACTACGATGAGATATTTTCATGTAAAACCCCTCATTAAAATATTAAGTCATATTTATATTCGTCTTCCATCATTATAGTGGAAAACGAGAGTCTTAAATTGTCTTAACTTGTTGAGTACACTCAAAGCTGGTCTATTAGGGATATGTTCGACACTATGAAATATTTGATATTTCTGAATGATGGGTTCGACTTAACTAAAAATTATCTTTTGTTGAGTACACCCAAGAAGATAAATTTTAGAGGCATGTTAAGCTAATACATAAGATTTGTGAAGACAAGAAGTTGTCAGCTTAATGATCTGGGAGTTGTATAGAGATACAATTAATAATAGTATCTACCCAAAAGTTTTGTTAAGGTTTGTTGAGTACACTCAAGGCCTTAATATAACAAATGGGATCTCAGCCTACTGGGAGTCAAGTATGGATTCCATAAATTTATGCGAAAGGGTCATAAATTTGAGTTAAACAGTGGGAGCACAATTAATTTGATAAAAGACCATATTAAATAAATTGATGCATTTTATATATTATTGTTTTACTTTTCGTCATTTATATTTATTGAATCATGAGTAACCATATGTGACATACTAGATGTCAACAACTAAATCAAATTTTCTTGATTAACACTGCAATCCGAAAATTATTCTCAGATATGAGAAAATTGGTTATGTTCTTAATAATGCGAAACCCCGTAGCAGCTAGACTATGAAACCTACGCCAAAATTGATGTGGAACCCAAGAACGCCAATTAAATCGGTTTTGGATTTGAACCTAACGATATGAAACTAAAAACCCAACAAGAACGATGTTACGTTGAACCCCTAGATTACACGACGAAAGAATCTACAATCCGGTTATTTGAACGCCACAAATATTCAACATATTTGATAAGTTCGATTGTTTGAAGCCAAGCTTCGAAAGAGAAAATTCTCCATTAATTCAATTCATCAAAAGTCTTAATTGTTACAACAATGAAATAAAATTTCTATTTATATGGAAACTATGGAAAACCTAGGAAATATGGAATAACACGAAATTTAGAGTCATAGAATAAGAAAACTACCGAAAATAACAAATTCTAGTCAAAATAATGAAAAAACACGAAAACAAGAAAAATTTCTCTGTCAATCCGGACGTCCAGATTTATGCGTCCGGTTGGACAGACCTGCCAGACAGCCTTCAGTATTTTAGTCATAACTTTCTTTACCGACATCCGATTGAAGTAATTCCAAGTGAGTTGGAAAGATTACTTAAATGGCTACAACTTTGCTTCAAACATAATCCTCCAATTCGATCATTTACCATGTCAAAGACAGGTTTCATTATGAGACTAAAAACAATTGCATAACTTTCGTGTTGATCCAATTGATTTCCGTCCTCAACCCCAACATCAAACTTGTTCATTGGCATGTGGTCTTCAATATTATGGATTTCATTGCTTGAACATGTAAATGTATAGCTTTTATCAACTCTTTGAAGTCTCAAACTTGACTTAAATCTCTCTCCAACATGTTTTGGAATCTTGATGGTTTCTAGCGTAGCCCGGATCATATCATCCCCTCTCTCTTCGAAAGGATTCGTCTTCGAATTCATGCCTTGTGATTGCGTAGGGAATAACCAATATGCTACAAGTCTTATCACTGCACCACCTGGATCAAATGGAAAATTATTCCTCGCATGGCATACGATCAATACACGGTACCCATCCATTTTGCAGGTATGGATGTACTGTAGCACAACCTCAATCAACTATAGATGTTGCGGCACGAACTCCCAGTAACCTTCACATAGATCAAAATGTGTTCGCCTTGACTGCTTGATCTTGCAAGTGTGGAGTGCTCCAATAATAGCTCTATCTGATGACTATCCATGTATCTTCCTTGTTTTACTTGGCCCTAGCACATGAAACAATTTCAAACTCAATACTCCTATGTTACCCTTTGGATCATCAATTTCATTTGACCCCCTGCATATGAAGTTCATCCAGTACCTTTGAAACTCTATTGTCTTCTCGGGAATCACAAAGTCAATTACCGGCAATAAAGAAATTTCCAAAGTACGTCAGTTAGTTTCATCCACACCTTGATAGTCAATTTGAGGCTCAATCCCCGGGTCGGGTGGTATTCCAATGGGATAGTTTGCTGGAAATAATTCTTCGGTAATCTGCAAAACAGAAGTACTCAAAATAGGGAGAGAATTATTAGTTTTCGCCAACTCCTCTTCAACTTCACGCTCCCCTTCCTTCAAGATCACTTCCAACTCCTCTTTTGTCTCCGAAGATTCTTCTTCATTCTCTTTTTACAACTCAACTTTCATTTCACTCTTTTGTAGCTCTCTTCCTTTTTCTTCACAACTAACCACCTTACAATTTTCTCTTACTCTTTTGCTCCTTCTTATGATTATTCTGTGAGTTGATCAAGTCACGAATTTTTGAGAACTCAAGTTTATAATCCAACCTAGTCTTTCTACTTGATGTATTGCCAACATGTTCCACACTTGGTGTTTTCTCCTCTCTTGAATATCCAACTCTACTATATCTTCTAGGCTTCTCTCTAAATCCACAATCACGTCGATCCCTTCTACAAAAATGATTAGGTGCATATCTTCTCCTCATGATCACTCTCAATTCATCCCAAATTTTAATACACCTCTCACCATTCCTCCGCCTAGATCTTGTCAACTCATCCCACCAAATTAATGCACAATCTACGAATAAGCTCACAATCAACCTCAATTTTCTCTCCCCGAAATAATCATGGCACTCAAATCTCAATTCTACCTTTTCTTCCCATGGCATATACGCCTCGGGATCATTCCTACCCTTAAATTATGGAATTATTATTTTTACACCTCTCATCCTCCTATTAACACCAACTTTACCAAAACCCCTACATTCCCGTCTTTCCCGACTTCTCACATTAAACACGTCATCACATTGATCCCTATGAGTTTTATTCAATTTCTCATCCAACCTATCCAACACTCTTCCCATATCCACCAACATCATTTCAAATCGATCCATCATATTACTCATATTGACTCTAGGACTCAAAATGATTTGAACTGGACAACTTCGGACTGAAATTTATAAATTCAAGAAAGTGCTTCTTGAATTTTTTTTGGACGTGAACAGTAACCTCAGATGAACAGTAAGTTTTTTTTTCGATTTTTTTTAATAAACTCAAAATTTGACTACGAGAACGACAAAGAAAACGAATGTTGATTTGAAATCAAATTGAGCAAAAAAATAACTTTTGGTATTTTTTTTGGATTGAAGATCAAAATAAATTATTGGACACAAAAACATGAATAACAAGGAAAGAAAATAAAAGAAAAGACTCAACAAGGAAAATAAAAGGATATAACTTGATTAAATTGGAGCCAAAACTCTGATACATAATAATGCGAAACCTCGTAGCAGCTAGACTACGAAACCCACGCCCAAATTGATGTGGAACCCAAGAACGCCGATTAAATCGATTTTGAATTTGAACCCAACGATATGAAGCTCAAAATCCAACGAGAACGATACTACGTTGAACCCCTAGATTACACGACGAAAGATTCTACAATCCGATTATTTGAACGCCACAAATATTCAACATATTTGATAAGTTCGATTGTTTGAAATTAAGTTTGGAAAGAGAAAATTCTCCATTAATTCAATTCATCAAAAGTCTTAATTGTTACAACAATGAAATAAAATTCCTATCTATACGAAAACTATGGAAAACCTAGGAAATATGGAATAACACGAAATTTAGAGTCCTAGAATAAGAAAACTACCAACAATAACAAATTCTAGTCAAAATAATGAAAAAACGTAAAAACGAAAAATTTCTCTATCAATCCGGACGAACAATCCGGACTTCCGGATTTACGCGTCCGGTTGGACAGACCTGCCAGACAGCTTTCAATATTTTGGTCATAACTTTCTTTACCGACGTCCGATTGAAGTAATTTCAAGTGAGTTGGAAAGATTACGTAAATGGCTACAACTTTGCTTCAAACATAATCCTCCAATTCGATCATTTACCATGTCAAAGATAGGTTTTATTATGAGACTGAAAACAATTGCATAACTTTCGTATTGATCCAATTGATTTCCGTCCTCAACCCCAACATGAAACTTGTTCCTTGGCATGTGGTCTTCAATATTATGGATTTCATTGCTTGAACATGTAAATGTATAGATTTTATCAACTCTTTGAAGTCTCGGACTTGACTTAAATCTCTCTCCAACATGCTTTGGATTCTTGATGGTTTCTAGCGTAGCCCGGATCATATCACTTAAGTAGCCATTTCCAGAGACACCCGTTGATGACGAATAATATTGCAACATATGTGATGCTTGCAGCAATGTCACCTGAGTTATAAAAGCAGCACAAGAGTATAGATGCTAACATATGAATTTTATTTCAAAGAGTTGTATGATAATCATGTGTGGAATGATATGAGACTTTCAAGCATCTATACTAGTGCACAATGACAGAAGGATCTTCAGTCAATGCTCAAGTGCTGAAGATAATTGCCATTGAGAAATTGTCTCAATTGGGTTCAGCACTGAACTACGAACTAAGTACTGACTTAGTTCTGTAATCTCTGATAAAGAGTTATTCATATCTAATTATGAATTTTGATATGAATAAACTCGAGTGCATACTCATTGAGTTGCTGAACATGTTTAAGACTGTTAAGCCCAATATCGGAGTTAGTAGTGGGCAAGTCATTGATTTCTCTAAGGATATTAAAAGGAAGTCTAAAGGAGGCTTTGGGAAAGCATCTAAGATGGCTAAGACAGTCAAAGTAAATAAGGACATTATCAAATCTACTTGGGTAAGGCTTATATCTACTTCACTAGTTTCTTGGGTATTAGTTACCATATATGGATCTCATATTTGTATAAATATACAGAAACTAAAAATAAGTAGATCACTGCAAAAGGAAAAAGTTGACCTGTACATTGAAAATGAGCAAAGGTTACTGCATTGCGCACATGATCATACTTCTTGTCATTGCCTTCACGCTTAGTATTCGAATTAAAGAAATTTTATTCTGTTCTCACTATTACCAAGAACATTAAATAAATTTCTTGTTTGAACATGAACTATTTTAATGTTAAGGGAAAATTGTTGTTCCCCTTTTATCTTGATAAGATCTTGATTGTTATGGTGAATTACAAAGTGATATTTATATTCTGAATACTAAGTATTCTATAATAAGTATAAAATTTAGAAGCATAAAAGTCATAATCTGAATAACACATATACCTAGTATCGCAGACTTGGTTAAATAAATGAAACTGCAATTCCAAAATTATATATAGATGTATATTTGGGGTCAATTGATTTTGAATCATTTGACGAATGCGAATCGTGCATGTTAGGCACAATGACCAAATCTCATTTTACTTAAAAGGTGAAAAGTCTGCACAATTACTGGATTTAATACATAGTGATGCATGTGGATCCAAGCCAATTAATGCTAGACGAGTTTCTCTTTTTCATCACATTTACTAATGACTATTTCAGAAATGGTCATGTATATTTGATGAAACCCGAGCATGAAACTCTTGAAAGGTTCAAGGGATTTAAGTTAGAAGTAGAGAAACAATTAGGTAAAGATATTTTCACACTAAAATCGGATCGAGGTGGAAATATCTTAAAGATAAAGTTTAGATTATCTAAAAGAGAATGTGATTGTCTTGCAGTGAACTCCTTACATGCACTATAACATAATGGTGTATCTGAAAGGAGGAATCGCAAACTATTAGATATAGTGCGATTAATAATAAGCCGTGCAAACCTCCCAAAAGGTTTTGGGGCCATGCATTGATTACAATGTTCTACACACTAAATCGTGTCTCATTTATGTCGTTCGACAAAACTCCATACGAGTTATGGAAAAGCAAAATGCCCAACTTGTCAAATATCAGAGTCTGAGGTTGTGACGCTTATGAAGCGAACTGAATTGGATAAGTTTGAGACTGAATCCGATAAATATATATTTGTGGGATATCGTAAACGTGTATTTGGATGTCAATTCTATAAACCCACTGAGAATAAAGTCTTCCTCTCACGACATATAATCTTTGTAGAGAAATAGTTTATTCGAGGAGAGGACAGTGAGAGTGAAATAAAACTTGAAGGAGTTCAAGAGTCCACAGATATAGTTGACCAAATAGATGAATCCGAGTTTGATCCCACACTTGCTGAGGGCCATACTCTTGATCAGGATATAGAGATACCTGAGGACACTCCGACTTAGCGTAAATCAAGTAGGACCATTCGACCTCCCAGAAGGTACGAATTCATGATTACTAATCAAGTATTATTAATCGAGGATGATGAGCCTACTAGTTACGCATAAGTAAAGTCAAGTGTTGACTTAAAGAGATGACAAGATGTCATGGAATTCGAAATGAACTTGATGTATGTAAACAAGGTTTAGACCTTGATCGACTAACCTGATGGGGTAGAAACCATAGGTTGTGTAAAGGAGTTTACACGAAAGGTCGGCATGGATGGAAACTTCCATACATACAAAACCCATTCGGATTTTGCTTGCAATACTATATACCATGACTATGAGTTATAGTAAAAGAATGTCAAAACTGTATTCCTTAACGGGAACTTGCAAGAGAAAGTATACATAACACGACTCGAAAGTTTTGAATCCAAATATACTTATAAGGTATGTAAGCTTGATCAATTCTTGTATGAGTTGAAGCAAGCCTCTTGGAGCTGAAATCTTCGATTTGATAGAAAAATCAAAAGATTTGATTTTATCAAAAGTGAAGACAAATTGTGTGTTTACAAGAAAATAGTGGGAGGGTTGTCGTATTCTTAATATTATATGTATAAGACATATTATTAATAGGAAACGACATTTCTATGTTTCAATCGTTGAAATTGTGGTTGTTAAAAGATTTCTTCATAAAGATATATGAGAAGCAACTTGATCTATAGAGATAGATCTAGAAGATTGCTTAATTCATCGCAACCTACAGAAATAAAATGTTGAGAAGATTTTATATGGAGAAAATGAACTGTAAGTTCATGGATACACTGATACTAACTTCTAGTCAGACTAGAATAATAGCAAATCTCAATCAGAATATTGATTTACATGAACTGTAAGTTCATAGATACACTGATGCTAACTTCTAGTCAGACTAGAATGATAGCAAATCTCAATCAGAATATTGATTTACTCTTAAACGATGTGTTGGAAAGGTTCCAAACAGGTAACCACCGTTGATTCAATAGCGAGAGCCTTATACACTATTGCTTTAGAAGCAACAAATGTTGTAGTAATGGGTCAAAAGTTCATTAATGAACTTGAAGTAGTTCCTAACATTGTTGATCACATATATTTGTATTATGATAACAATGGAGCCATCGTGCTAGTAAAAGAACTATGGTCTCATCGATGACCCAGACAGGTGTTGGGGCAGTGCTATCTCACCAGAGAGATAATACAAAGAAATGACGTAAAAAAAAGAACGAATTCTCACAATTGATAATATTACGTATCCACTGACAAAGAGTTGTCACAGTATAAACATGATTGTCATATGAACTCTTATGATATTAGATACATAAGCGATTGGATCTAGTGCAAGTGGGAGTTTGTAAGTGTTATGTCGTAGGTCCAATCAACTTTGGGCATAGTACTTTTGATATATGTTTAATGCATTTATTTTGGCAAGATCTATTATGATATTAAATAATAGAATCCGTAGATTCAAGTCTCGGTAATCTGTTAATCACAAGGAGTTGTGATTGTGAGATACAAATTACGTATGATTGAATCTTAAATCATCTATGGTAGTAAGTAATAACGAGATACGGATATCGTTGTTATAGATAGACCATCACGTGTGTTATTCCTTACTTGTGAAGTAAGCAGCTGATCTAACAAGTTAAAGTGTGGTGACACTTAAATAAACACGCAAATATTTTGTTCTACAACAAAACATTGAAGACCTGCTGGGAGATTCCACATGGACAACTATCTAAGTGTCAATGGTTAATCTCTAACGTTCGATAGTGGAATTGGTTCTTCGACTTGAGATCATCATAATACCTTATGTGGGGACAGTCATACTTTGGTGATGCTGGAAGTTGCTCTGTCAAGGGCCGCTAATACGACATCGTTCGGGTATGTCAAGAATCATATGAAGGTTGTGAATGATCAATAGAGGATTTGTCACTCTTAGATAGTAAGAGTTTATGATCTGCATTTCATTCAGTTAAGTTGATAATGAAATCTTTGGCTTGTACGCATAAGTCGAAAAAGAGTTTTCGACTTACATTGACTTAATAGTGGAATGAAAGATATGATCGATAATTGAGATTGACACTTATCCATATCTCGTGATTGATCGGATCATGCTGACGAATGGATTATAGTTTCACGATAAACGAACGAGTTTGATTTTGTCATACCACGTGATATTTCTCGTCACATGTATTGCCCTAACACATTGCTAGATGTCAATCTGGGACGACGGATGTGAATTAGTGATAAATCAAAAGGGTGTTTTGATTTATCAATTTTGATTAGATTAAAATAATAATTCACGTCGGTAGGTATCGTGACTGGGAACCTAATGGGTCACACACAAAAAAGGAGAACTGAAAAATTGAGATATGCCAATTAATTAATAGACAAGTGTTGAATAATTAATTAATTGGATTGCTTATTAATAGGCCCCAAATTAATTAATTGGATTAATTAATTCATGGACTAGATTTAATTAATTGGATTAATTAAATATTGGACCGGGTTAAGTTTAAGAGATGGGCTCAACCCGTTTGGGTTTAAATAAATAAGCTGCTAGGGTTTAAACGGTTGATGAATTTTCATTATTCTTGCTAGCACAAGAAAAATAAATCCTAGTTTTTCTCTCAATCCTATTCTCTGTGTGGATACCATTAGAGGTTGGACAATTGGACAGATGTGGGAGGCAGATTAGGATTGCTGGAACTACAGGAATAGTAAAGGAGTTTGCAGATCTGAATAAAAGTATAATTTCTATCACAGCTTCCATCTAAACACAAAACAGATCCTTTGAGGGAATTGAAACTTGTTTAAATTTTCACTGTGCATGTTAAGTAAATTCCCAAAACTTTCTTCATCCATCTCAAATAATAGTGTCTAAACTTTTGTCATCATTTTCTTTTCTAAAAATTCATAATTTTATTGAAAATGTGAAATTGGTTTATTTTTGTTATCCTATATTGGTTCGAAACTAATTAGCTGAAAATTGTTTAAAAATCAGTAACTTTTTTTTTTTTTTTGAAATCATTAAAAAAAAAAATCATTAAAAATCAGTAACTTAAATAATATCATGAGCAAATTTGATCCCATTGGGCACACAAGAAAATTACAATATTTCTAAAACAAAATCATAACGTTGACTAATGACATTTACCTATTTCAACTAAACAAGATGGGTAACTTTTACACGTCAACCAACGGCTATATTTGAACCCGAATTTTGTAAAGCAAAACTGATTGGACGTTTTAGAACTTTTAATACACGATTGAAAATGTAAGACATTTATCATTGAGAAGACAGTGTTGAGCCAACAAAGATTATATTTATGTCCCTTGTTTGATACACATTAAAATAAAATAAAAATATTTTTGAATAATATGATGATGAATATGTGATTAAAAAAAAAAAATTATTAATGTGATGAAAAATGTGATTGAAAATAAGTAGAAGAATGAAAATGAAAATTTGGATGTGGATCAAACATGGATTATATTTATACGAGTACATATTTGTATATGTTTCGAAACATTTGATATGCTAAGGGTGATATAGGTGTCAATTGTCAATAGAGATGTTAAATGATTGAGTCGAGCAGTTCGATTCATTCACTTTAAATTTCGGCTAGATCCACCACACAAGCAGGCTCACGTTCGGATATGGGACGAGCTAAGTGAATGATGGCTTGTTTTCAAGCATCTCGCCTCAATTCGTTCCATCACTTGTTCCTTTGTTTTCACTTTTTTATTACAAGATGTTCGCACGAGAGTTGCTATTTAACTTGTGCACACGTTTTTGTTACGAGCTAGTCGTCCCATTTAACATTTCAAAATTTGGGCCCAACTGAAATTTGAAAGTCTTTAGTGTTTTTTTGTTTGACAACTCTACCCCTAATGGTAATCTCTTCTATAGGCAAATTGGTAAACTTAGGTTAGGGCTAGAGGGGCAAACAGGTACGTAATGAAAAATTCTATTTTTGGTTTGTTTGATACTATGGAGGGTAATTATACAACAACTTTTATTTATTACACTACATTTTAATTGTAGTTGATTATTATAGCACTTATTTCTCTAATGAATTTTTATATCATTCTTATCCTGAAATTTTTCATTAGTTAACACATTTTGTATTTGATAATAGTTTTATATCCAAAAGTCTATTGAAATGGCGTAAAACAACTAAGGTTATGTTTGATAGCAAACCTTTTCTATGTAAATGGAAAAGGTTTTTCATCTTTACCAATTAATAGTGTTTGATGGCAAAAATTTTCTTGGAAAAATGTTTTCCATTCCCCCCCCCCCACCCCGGCCCTGCGCCTATTTTCCTTAAAATTGTAGAATTACCTTTCCCACCACTTTGGTGGGAAAAGCAATTCCATGTTCTTTTTAAAAAAAAAAAAAAATTTTTTTTTTGACAATTGAAACAAATTATAGATCCAATGGTAAAAAAATTTATCCCTTTACATGACAATTTGTATGAAAAACAAAGCCAAACGAATTATATTCGGTATGTTAAAAAAATTTAATTTTTTTTTGGCAATTGGAAGAAATTTTAGACCCAATGGTGGAAAAAATTATTACTTTAATGGACAGTTTCTATAAAAACGAAAAAACGAATACCAAAAGATTCACAATTTCAAAAAAAAATTCAGGTGGAAAATTATACAAATCAAACACAATTAATTGCAATTCCCGGTAAAACAAATTATAAGCAATTCAATTCCCTCTAATTCATTTTATTTCCACCCAAATTTCACATTTGCAATCAAACGGACCATAATATTTCATCATACTTTTAAGTAAAAAATAAATAAAAAGTGTGAAACATATTTTTTCTTCATTTCAAAGCATGAAAATAAAATATTTCAATATATATCATCATCACTGACGAGATATACTAATTAATAGAATGTTGAAAATAAGATTTCAACGGAAAAAATTTAAAGAAAATAATTGTCATAATGAGCAAAGATTGAAGAATTTAAATTCAATTAAAATGTGGTGTAACAAATAAAATTATGTTGTCAATATAGCCAACCACCTTACAACCAATTATAAAGAGTTTATAATTGGTTTTCAGACGTGAGCTTAGCTAATGTTTGGTATAAATTTTTAGAAATTCAATTTTTTTATAAATTTGTTTCAACTTTCAATATATATTTTTAATAAAATAATTTTACATGTGAATATATAATTGTTTTCCTACTTATTAACCAAACATTCTCAAAGATTAACTTTTCACAAAATCTATTTAAAAAAGAAAGAAAGATCAAACACACCTTTAAACTTTTATAGAAGGTAGTTCACATGGTATTAGAATTTGATGTGTGTACACAAGTTGAGGCACCAACTATTTATGAAAAATTGTATTTGAAACAATTGATCAAAAAAAAAAAAAAATTAATTTATCCATAAAGAAGCGTATTGAAAATAGATTTAAATTAGTACACACATAATATCTCTGTAGAAGCCTAAAATTTTAGATGTTGTTAATATGAAAGTTGCACATTGAGATACAATCAAAAATGACAAAACACGTAAAATTCGAATGTAATGGACATGTTATGAGGCATTATTGATAGGTTACTCTCAAGAGCGATCAACCATTACTCAAGAACACACATGAAAAAAAAAAATTCCTACAATAGAACGGTGAAAATTCACTACATAAATAACATAGGAGTGTAATAAAAAAGATGTCATATTATTGTCAAGAACTTACACCCCAAAAAATGTCGATTATTCGAATTCAACGTGAGTTAGCAAAATGCAAAAACAATATTTTAAAAATATTATGTCAAAATATCTAAAAATATGAGTTTGTATAAGTGAAAGCTCAAAATATGAGTTAAGTAGTTCTCTAGAGGGTGACAAGAAGCAAATCTTTAGGCTTTTATTTGTAGCATTAGTTAGTTGAAACTAGAAGCCAATTTTTTGTTATACGGTTTACTCCTAATTATATACGGTTTACTCCTAATTAATTATAAATAAGTTCTTTTTTAACCTCTAATTGTAATTAACCTGGTGTAGTTCGTATATGAATTTTTTTTTTTTTTTTTTACCGACTTAGGTGGTTTTACCAAATGTTTAAAATCAAGAAATACCCAATTAGGTAGTTTTACCAAAAAAAAAAAAAAAAAAGGAAAAAAGAAAAATGAAATGTACTCAATAACATGCATAACCTGTTTTAAGGTTGGCATGATGCATTATTTAAGGTAGCACATGTACATGAAAAAAATAATTATTAATTTCCCTCATAATTATGATTTTATGCTTTTATAAATTATTAATCTTAATAACTTATTTAGCAATTTTCAATGCTCTAGCAATTATATCGGCATCACTTGCACATGAATCCTATTCAATGGCAGCGTTGAAGCATGCCATACCAAGAAAGTATACCCACGCCAAATACTTTATTGTTGGAGATACTAGGGTTAATTACCCCAATAGTCACTGAACATTACCTAAAGTTTTCACGAGGTTACTGAACTTTAAAAATCACCTAAATCATCACTGAACTTTGCAAAAGGTTTCTATAAAGTCACTGAATTTTAAAAATCACATCATTCATCACTAAACTTTGCAAAAGGTTTCCACAGGTCACTCGACTTTGCAAAAGATTTTCTAGGAGATCACTAATTCAATGATCTCCTAGGAAACCTTTTGCAAAGTTTAGTGATGAATGAGGTGATTTTTAAAGTTCAGTGACCCCATGGAAAACCTTTTGCAAAGTTCAATGATCCCGTAGAAACTTTTTGCAAAGTTCAGTGATGATTTAGGTAATTTTTAAAGTTCAATGACCATTTAGATTATTATTCTAAAAGTTCAGTGATTATTGGGGTAATTAACCCTAGATACTATACATACAAGACTATGAACTTGACAATGACCTTTTATATAATGATAAAACTACTTGTACATAATATTTGGTATATAATAGTGTCCACACCCTCATATAGGTGTGGGGCCCGGATGTGGGATCCATCAATGGGCCCCACACCTATGTGAAGGTGTGGACCCCATTATGTATCAAATATTATGTACCTCAAGCAAGATTCTTTATATAAATAAGTGATCGTTGCTCACTCGTCCTCGTGAAAACAGTCGATAAATATAGAGACTGTAAAGTATGAACTCATTCTGCATGGTTTTTGTTTTTGCTTGAAAAGTAATTTTTAATAGAGCTTCCTATTCTAGAAGTGTGTTTTTTTTAGAGAAAATCATACTAGATCCGCTTTCTCTAAAATAAAATTCTAATTAGAAGAAACACTTTCATAACATTAGGCACATGAATATAAAAGCAGTTTTTGAGTCTCAAAAACATTTTTTTTTTTACTTTTCAAAAGTCATATCAAACAGGTCGTAAGTTGCTACCCACATCACAATGTCCAGTTTGAAAAGTTTTACAGCGTGTGCCTCTGATGCATGACGAAAATGTGGATATTAATAAAAGTTGCTTTTCGTAACACACGAACGAGTGTTTGCTTGAATTTTGCTCGAACGAATGTGATAACTATTTCGGATCCACCAAATAAATATTGGAATACACCAATAGATGGGAAAATTAAAATATTTTATTAATCAAGATTCGAATAATGAAACTGAATGATGAAAAAGTGTACAAATACTCTATATTTATAGGCAATATTATTACCTATTTCTACTAATACTAGGAAATTGAAATAAGGAAACTAAATAATTCTAATCTAATTAAAAATTCTATTATAATCAATAAACAAACTATAGTCCTAATTAAATAAAAGATAAAGATAAAAGTCATATCACAACTATATCTTAGAAAAGATAAACACAACTAGAAATATAGAGCTAAACACAAGTTTCCTAGTGGAGATAATGTTTAACTTATTTATTTCCTTTCCAAATTGGTTTTGGATTTTTTCTTGGTATAGTCTTGCATTATTCCCTTCCACTTCAAAACAACTTGACCCTGAATTGTCATCAGGATATAAAGGCTTAGTGGCTTACCAAAAGAAAACACATTGTTTGAATTTATAATGATTAGAAAATCTTTCCCTTCTACTTTAAAAGCTTTATATGTCGTTGTTGTAATCTCTCCTTCCACTTAAACTTATAAGTATTCTCTCTACCCATATGTATGTCATCTACATTAATTTGCCATGATCTGCCAGTAGAATATGACATCCATGATCCATCTAATTGAACATGATCACAAATAACTTCTGATTTGTGACGAGTCTAATTTGACGAAAGTACCTTAAAAATTTGAGTCACCTGAATAGATGAACCCTTCTTAATCCATTCAATTGGATAAGGATTTAAATATGGTTCGTTTGGCTGCTTTAGATGATCCTCTTGCTTCTTCGTGATCATATTCTCACAATTACAACTGTCTATCATCTGAATGCAAACAACATCATTGGACCGAAAGATCTTTTCACTCTGAGTTAAATTTTCATGCTTTGGTAAGCTTAAGATTTTCACCGCAATACATACAAAACCTCTTTGTTCTTCTCCTCCACAAACTTCATCGATGTATTCTCCATCTTTCTCTTCTTTATCTCTGACATCCGATTTACTTTCTTCTACTGTAAGTCTCCTATTATTTTCTCTCCGAACTACAGGCTCAAGATCCATTCATGGTTGATTTCTTCATTGCAGATTGATGATATTGTCCATTGTTACCAACGACCCATAGCAACATTGACAGATCTATCCATTCTTAGTAGTAAGAACGTAAAGCTGTCGATATGTTGCATCAAATCTATCCTAATAATTGGTACGTCACACATGACACATGTTTATGAATCAAAGATATAGAGACGGGAAAGTCGGCTCTGTTACCACCTGACGCAAGATGGAAACGTAGATAATAATAAAAGTGTCTTGTTCGTAACACACGAATTGGTGTTTGCTCGAATTTCGCTCTAGCGGACGTGATAACTATTTGGAATCCACCAATAAATCGAAAAACTGAAAAAAAAAAAAAAAAAAAAAAAAAAAAATTCTTAATCAAGAATCGAATAATGAAACTGAATTATGAAAAAATGTACAAACCATCTATATTTATAGGCAATTTTATTAGATATTTCTATTAATACAAGGAATAGGATTTGCAACTGGATGGGTCGAGGTTAGGGCAAGCTTCCCCATCCCATTACCCGTTTTAAGGCAGGGCGGGGCCATTCCCCCATTTCTATCCGTTTAATTTTTAATTTTTAATAATTCATTTTATTGTCTCAATTCATTAAAGTGAGACAATAATATATTTATTAATTTTTTACTTAATTTATTTATTTTTAAAAGTTAAACTATTCAAATATAATTGGTAAACTAAGTTTTTTTATTGTTTGTCATATTTTTTAAATAATCTTAGTGACCATCTTCTATTAGAACTAATAAATTTTTGTGAAGATTTTCATTTAAAGTATTGAATTCTTCAAAAACTAAATAAATAAACGGGGCATGCAGGGCCCTTGTTACCCTTTACCGGCCCCGAGGCGAAGTCCCCGGCCTTATCCTCGACTCGAACACCTTATTAAGCAGGTAATCACCATCCCGTTCAGGGCGGATCCCGCGAGTATCAAGTTTGACAGATTTTTTTGGCCATCCATCTAGGAAATTGAAATAAAGAAACTAAATAATTCTAATCTAGAAAAAATCGGGCTAAACACAAGTTTCCTAGTAGTCGATAATGTTTACCTTATTTATTTTCTTTTCTAATTGATTTTAGATTTTCTCTTGGTATTGTCCCGCTGCCACATTACATTAGCCTCTTTGTGTTCCAATTGGTTCACATGCCTTAAATATGTGATCCGAATGGAACATGTGCTTAGAGAAGACGCTCCACTTCTTTTGACACTATTAAATAAATAATCATAATAACATTTGTTAAACTTGGTAAACTTTAACTCTCATTCTTGCACATTTGGCGTGAAGAAAACGAAGTTGCAAATTGACTGGCCAATAATAGATACAAAGGGAAGCAATTCAAGGTGTTGCCGAGACAAATTGGGATTGCCTTGCTATAATGTTTGAAAGCTTCAAATCATTTATATTTGTATTCATTCATAATCTTATTTTTGTGTTTGTATTGGATGCATAGGCAATGTTAACAAACCCTAAAACATGCAAATGCAAATATATTAAGTAAGACAATCACACAAGTTTTGTAAGAATAATGTTATGCAGCACAACATGGGTTTAATATTCTTTTAAGTAGTAGTGAGTAAGGATGGATCCAGGATCAAATTGAAAAAAAATAAAAAATTGAGACAAATTATAAATTTTAATTTTTTCTTATATAATTTTTTTTTCACCTATAAAAAAGTTGAAATGTGTTGGAATAGAACAGAGCTAAAATCCAAGTCAATCCCCACTAAATGGTAAGCATCTCTAGTAATACCTAGCGTCACATGTTTAAAGTTTGAAACTTGTAGTTACATGATTGACGGAGTCAATCAACTCAAGCCTATAGTGATATGTTCACATTTGTCAATCTTTTTCACTTGAGAGTTCACATGTAACGGTGGTTTCAAAGTCCATTTACGGGCCACGATACATGAATATGACATCCAATTTCTTCAAGCCATTCAAGAAATCAAATTTGACTTTTCTTATCTAAATATTAACCTCCCCTTTGGCCCCCATTATCCCAAAAAATTATTTTATTTCTTTCTTCTTTTCAATCAGACAATCTTCCATAAAATAATATTACTCGTAAATCAAAATTTTTTATATATTTTTCAAACACGCATTCTCTAAAAAAATAATATTCAAAAAATTATAATTGCCACATAATGGGGGCCAAACAGGGGCTAATTTTGGTGGCTTCAACTTAAAAAAAAAAAAAAAAAAAAAATCAAAATTTTAGTAAATTTTGATAAAAGTTGATATAATATGTGATTAAAAAATTGATAAAAGTTGTAGATCTCATGAAATTCATCATTCAAATTGATTGTTGACTTTAATTTAAAATTTTATCATTTTTTTAGCTAAACAAAACAAAGAGCTATTATCCAAAATATTTTAATGAGATTTTGTGGCGAAGGGTTAAAGCATTTAATAAGATTTTGTGGCGACGAATATTTTTAAAAATATTGTAAAATATATAATATTTAGAACATGATATTGAAAACTTTTCGATATTACTTTCATATATGGTTGCAATGATGAAGCCTAATAGCTTGGCAATTCTTACATATAACATCAATGACTTGGGGATATAATGACCTGTTACGTGGACCTCAGCTACCAATCAAGTACCCTACTTGGGTAGTGACATACACTCCAGCACTACAGCTGATGTAATAGCAGATGACCAATCAAGCTTCCAAAAAAAAATAAAAAAAATCTATAAATAGGGTGAATGGTCCTCCTGAAAGGACATGAAGAAATGTATTCTCTTCAATATACTCCAAATTTTAATCAATAAAATTAGCCGTTGACCTAAAAAAAATGTACCACCAACATGACCAACCGATCCCAATATGTCTCACGTCCACGCAAATTGTGTTCCGACGCACTAGGACAGATCATTAGCTACACGTGACCTTCTCGGGTGGTGGTATAGTTGGTCGCGTGCACTCCAATGGTCAAAAGTGCCACGTGGCTGGAAACTCTTATCATAGACATCAATCCATTGAATGTTATGACTACTTACAGCCCTAGGCCTGACACGTGAGACTAGAATTGACTTGTTAATTGGGTAGAGCCGTCTATTCAGTGAATTGTCACATCACCCACTTGCCACAAGATCTTGTATGATGATCTTCCCTAAAATGTCTCTATCTACCTTGCCTCATTCATGAGGGCTTGGCTCCCTATGGGGGTTCAGCTAATAGGGTTCAGCCAAATTGCCACATGTGCAGAATGATATAGAGTGTAAGCTTATGTTCTCTTGCTTTGTGGTTGCCACTTGGCAATGCTTAGAGTCTCTTTGGGAGAGGCATAACAATAGTCTCCAAAATCAATTTATGAATATTAACATAATGCGTGGCTTTAGAATGTACAATATAAGTAGATTCTTGAAAAAGTTTGCGAACCTAATTTAAGGCAAGGCCCTTACATTTAGGTAAGCCTTTTTGGAGAAGATGAAGCTTGTGATAAGGTTAAATTGGAGTTGGCAAGAACTTTTGCATTAGGAAGAGCCCATTCTGGGAAGAGGCAGCCGTTGATAAGGCTGAATTGAACTTGACCGATGCTTTTTGCATAAGGAAGAGCCAATTCAAGGAAGAGGCAGCCGTTGATAAGGCTGAACTGAACTTGATCGAGGCCCTTTGCATAAGGAAGAGCCCATTCAGGAATGAGGCAACCGTTGATAAGGTTGAATTGAACTTGACTGAGGCCATTTGCATAACGAAGAGCCTATTCGAGGAAGAAAACAACCCTTGGTACGGCTGAATTGAACTTGATCGAGGCCTTTTACATAAGGAAGAGTACATTCGGGGAAGAGACAACCGTTGATAAGGCTGAATTGAATCTGACCGAGGCCCTTGTTAGAAAAGGACGAGCCAGATGAGCCCCTAAGGTTTACGAGGGCAATTGCCTTAGTGATTTGAGAGAAACGTTGGTTCCCGATGTGCAACAACGGTGTGTCCTAGTAGTTTCCAATGTATGTGTAACAACCTGGACCTCTCGTCCAAGCCGCTAACTTTCGTACTGTCTGCTTTTGGTGAATCTGCGCCCACCTAGCCCCTCACGAATTTCTTCGAACTCAAGACCTCCATCATATGGGAGACTTAAGGGAAATTTTGGTACCAATTGGGCAACATTTTTTGTAACGACCCGAACTTTTCGCCCAAGCTGCTAACATTCGTACTGTCTGCTTTGGATGAGCTTGCGCCCACTTAGCCCTTCACAGATTTCTTTGTGTTCCCCAGAATTTTCCTTAAGTCTCCCATATGATGGAGGTCTTGAGTTTGAATTCTGGGGAACGCGAAGAAATCCGTGAAGAGCTAAGTGGGTGCAAGCTCACCCAAAGTGGACAGTACAAAAGTTAGCGGCTTGGGCGAGAGGTCTGGGTCGTTATAGTATGTGTTGTGTGTGCATTTACTGCGCAATGTTGATGTTTGTTGCAGCTGATAGAGGCTACTCTAGCTCTTAGTGCGTGTGATTCACGGATTCATCGGAGCCCTTGGTTCAAGTTTTTTTATAACGGCCTTTTGAATTTAACTTAGTTGATAGAGATAGAGGTGTTCAACCAGGATTAAATCTAGTTCAATCAAACGATGGTGCTTCACGAATACTGCCTATAAAATTAGGCAAATAACCATTCATTACCTTTTTACTTGCAAAAATCTCCCAAACCTCTTGAAATTTTTGTCTCAAACTTTCCGGTCATCATTGTCATTGCTTAGGGGAGTATTCCTATTTATGTTTCAGTCTTTTTGCGACTCGTAGGTAAGAAACTTATAATTTTTTGCACTAATGTTGTGGGTAGATGATGTGAACCTGACCAAGAATAAGTTTGGGAACCCACGAACAAAATGAAACAAACCCAAGCTAGAAATCACACCGCGCAAAGAGCAACCCCACCCATCGTTCGACCCGTACCAAGAACCAAGATTTCACGCAAGAAATTTGATACGTTGATTACCCGGAACAAAAATCGTGAAGTGAGAACACCACAAAAAGGATTGCGATCTTCTTTTGAAAAGTTCAAGTTAGAACTTTAAACCACCAAGAACATGGAGGAATTAAAACTTTCAAATTTGTATAAAATCTTAATAATAATATCAAAGGTCCTTACAATTAAGAAATAAAATCCTATTTATACTAAACTAAGGAAATATGGAAAATACCGAATTTTAGAGTCCAAAAATATAAAAAGTTGCCAAATATAAGAATTCTAGTGAAATATGAAAATTCGCGAGAAAAACAGCGTCAACCGGACGAGTTATCCGGACTTCCGGAGAGCCGCGTCCGGATGGACAGAAGTTTCTACCAGACGTCCGGTATAGCTCGTCTGGTAAGGTGATTTCGCATCCTGTTGGCCAGAAAATTCACTCTGTCTTCGGCCAGCTTTATCACATTGACCCAAGTCCTTTCGGCCTTCGCCCCCACATGAAACTTGGTCTTTGGCACGTTGTCTCCGACATGTTGTGCCCCGTAACTTGAACAAGCAATTGCACGACTTTTGTTGATTCCTTGAAGACCCGAACCTGACTTAGATCTTTTTCGCTCGTTAGCCAAACCTTCGTGAGTTTTTGACGTAACCCGGATCACATCAGTACATATTGAATGACATTATCTTCCAGGAAGAAAACAATAGGGGATCGTCTAAGAGGGTGGATAGGGCAATAATTTGTGTTGAGACTAGTTTCCCTCTGTTGATTCCGTTAGAAAGGATCATGGTGGCAATGGGTGGACCTCGTAGTGCATGGATGATGCATGAGGGTCCTATAGATTATAGTGTTAGGTGGGAGGTTTGTTATGTCCGACCTATGTGAAGGAGAGTGAGCTGAAATTGTTTAGGGAGATGTATAGAATTTCTGTCACTATGGAAATGTTAGTCCCGACCCCTAAGAGAGAACCTATTTCCCTAGGCAGGGGTGTGTGGCGGTGAGTGAAGCGATCTTGAGTGGGAGAATGAAACCGTCCCTTCACCATTTCTTTAAGTACATCCTTAGGCAGTACAATCTAACTTCTCTCAACTAGTCCTAAACGCGTGGAGCAAATTAGTAGGGGCCTTCCTTCTTTGGAAGGATGTTACTATTGGCGAGGATATGCCCCCCATGTCTTCTAGACACTATACATGCCCCGAGCCTCTAGTGGAGTGGTGGTACTGTATGAACCCTAGGGCTCGCATTCGCCTTTCATTTGGGAGACTTCAACCTTGATATAGAACTAGAAGTTGTCTTGGTTCTGGGTCAGGGATCGCTAGCAGACGAAGGAGACGGATGCGGTCTTGGTAATTATCGTGCCGATGAGTATAGTGAGTTTAGTTCCCATCGAAAATTTTATTATTTGGCGCTTGGCGGAGGAGGAGAAAAAGAAACCACTGAGCACTAGCTCATCGGTCTAAAAAATTTTAAGGAATGAGCTGTCACGATTGTCGAGGTCAAACCTACCTCTTCCCCTGGAGAAAATGAAGACAAGAAATTGAAGGAGCAAGCAAGACCTTTCGTGAGGGGAGGGGGAGGGACCTAGAAGAGAAAACTAGTTCTGATTAAGAACACCAGGCCTCTCACTCCCCCTAAGTGCCAAACAACATTTGATGAGTCGTTGAAGAAACTTGTTGAGGTAGAGCCCATTTTCTCCATTAGGGTAGTGGAGGCAAAGGAGAAGGGAGGCCTCATGAAGAAGAAAAGAGGTAAATGACCAGTAAATGTAGCTCTTCCAGTGGGAAAGGCTCAGAATTTTCTTGGGGGTAGGGATCGCCATTGCAGTTTTGGAAATGCTTCCAGCCGAGGTCCAGGTGACTAGAAGGATCCACTACAAGTATTGGACTGATAAGTATTCATCATATGCCAAGACCTACAGGCTCACTCATAAGGCTTGGACATGAGGAGACTACAAGGGCTGAATAAAGAGTTTGGCCAAAAGGCTATCGATGCAGAGGTAGAGGTTAAAAGGCTTCGAGCTAAGACTTCTACTGCTGATGAAGTTATTGAAGTCTTTAGGATGAGGCACATCGAGGCCGAGTCGAGGATTAGGCTCTTTACTACTGAAAACGAAGAGATGAA
Source organism: Osmanthus fragrans (assembly GCA_019395295.1). Taxonomy (NCBI): domain Eukaryota; kingdom Viridiplantae; phylum Streptophyta; class Magnoliopsida; order Lamiales; family Oleaceae; genus Osmanthus; species Osmanthus fragrans. Next base: position 15,602,965 of record CM033352.1, read on the forward strand.
GAATGAAATCCACCTATGAAAAGCCAAGGTGAATGCCATGACGAAGTGTGCCGAAAACATTGATATTCTACAAAAAATAGTTTTGTCGGTCTTGGAGGTGTCCAATAAAGAGATAATGAACTAACAGCTCAAATAGATTAGCCAACTGTTGAGGTTACCAATCTAATGCAACAATTGAGTAGGGTAGGGGAAGCAACTATGAAAACTACGTGTCTCACTTCCACGAAACAATTGAGTATGACAGCCTCGGCTTGTATTAGAGGAATGTTACATACGATGATGTATTTGGGAGGATTGCTGAGCTGCATCCCCAAGTGAATCTAGCGGTCGTTAAGGAGGAGTTCCTTCCAGGCGACCATTCTTCCTTGTAGATGATGCTGAAGGCTCGGATGGTGGGGATAGTGGAGCTGAACCTCAGTAGGATGAAGTTGTTATACATATTTTGCCCTAATTTCCCTTGTTCAATCGTTGTAATAGCTAGCTTTCCTTTGCAATGCATTCATTTCGTTTAATGAGACTAATAATTTTTAATGAAATGTGTCGATACGATTATTTTAAAGCTGGTGTGAGCCTACTTTGGTTGAACATAACGTATGGAATAGCCATGATTGACTTGAAAATGGGCTCGCTTTATTCGATTAAAATCTGATCAAACATATTGGCTTGTCATACTTGTTTTGAATATGAGCTCGTCATAGTTAATTAAAATTAATTAAACATATGGGCTCGCCATAGTTAATTTGTACATTGGCTCACCAAATTGATTGAAATCTGATAAACATATGGGCTAGCCATAATTGATTTGCATATGAGCTCATTATAATAATCTGATTAAGTATATGGGCTCGCCATAACTGATTTGTATATGGGCTTTCCATAATTGATTAAAATCTAATAAACATATGGACTCGCCATAATTGATTAAAATCTAATAAATGTATGGGTTCTCCATAATTGAATTGTAAATGAGCTCGCCATAATCAATATATTCGCATGGCTCGTAGTTGGGGTCCATTCAAGAAATGAAACTAAGTATAGCATTTTATTCACAAAAGGCACATAAGCATTGACAACCCGAACATGATAAAGGATGCATCTACTGATAGTACATTATCAAATGCTAGAGGTTCCAGGGGTGAGTTGTATATTTCCTTCTAAATTTTCAATTCTGAAAGTTCTTGGCCTCAGCTCGTCTAATATAAAATAAGGTCCTTCCCGGTTCAAAACCTATGTGCCCATGTCCGATTTCTTGGAGGAGAGGAAAACCCTTCTTAATACAAGATCGTCCCTACAGAATGACTTCTTCTTGACCCTTACATTATAGTATCTGGTCATTTTTGGTTTGTAGGATGCCAGCTTTATCTAGGAGTCGTCTCTCATTTCTTCAAGGAAATCCAACTCGCAAGACCGTATCTCATCATTGATATCTTTTTGAAGTGCAGCTGGCGAGGTAAAGGCAGTTCTACTTCGACCGGACTCATGGCCTCTGCACCAAAGCCATAGAGAAAGGGATTTTTCCTATTGCAGTTTGGATGGTGGTGTGAATTGCCTAGAACATATAGGAAAGCTCGTCTACCCATACTCCTTTCGAGGCATTAAGCTTCTTCTTCAAGATATTCTTAACAGTCTTGTTCACTGCCTCTACCTGGACATTTGTTTGGAAATGATATGGGAAAGATAAATGCTTCTTGAATCCCAGCTCATCACACAAGTCTCTAACTTTCTTGTTGTTAAACTACTTCTCGTTGTTTGATACAAGTGAGTGGGAAATCCCGAACTGGCATATGATATTCTTCCATATAAATTTGGAAGTGTTTGCCTCAATGATTTTTGCCAGGGGTTCTGCCTCAACCCATTTAATTAAAAAGTCAATGGCGACAATTGCATAGCTCGCACTTCCCTTTCTTTTTTGGAAGAGGGCTTATGAGGTCTACCCCCATTTGGTGAAAGGCCAAGGACTGGATACCATAGTCAATTCATGAGAAAACTGTCTTTGAATGGAGGAGAAACGCTGACACTTGTCACATTTTCTCACAAATTGTATAACGTCCTTCTTAAGTGTTGGCCAGTAGTATCATTGTCTTAGCACTTTATGTGCTATCGTGGGTCCGCCAGTGTGGTTGCTACAGATCTCTTAGTGGATATCACGTAGAATGTAATTGACCTCTTCTCCACAGGTGTATCGCAAGAGGAGAGACTAGAAACTTCTCTTGTAGAGCACATTGTCTTAGCGTACTTAGTGTGCGGCCCTACGCTTGAGTTTGTGCGTCTCTTCCTTGTCTTCAGGCAGTGTCTGGTCCTTAAGGAAGGCTATGATTGGTTGCATCTAAAGATAGGCTCCTTCAATCCACATCACCTCCTTCCCATTGGATATGGAGGGTTTGGAAAGGTGTTCGATTGGTACTACTTTGAGCAACTCTGAATCATTACTGCTGGCTAGCTTAGATAGAGCATCGGCATGCACATTCTTGACCCTAGGTATCTGGGTTAATTCAAACTTCTCAAAGGATAGGAGTGACTCCATCGCCTTCTTGAAGTAGGATGCAATGCTTTTATCCTTTGCAGCAAAGTTGTCATTGACTTGGCTTACTTTCCAACTGTGAATCGCTACTAACCATCAACCTCTTTACCTACAATTCTTTTGATAGCCTAATAAGACCTCGTATTTTTTCACATTATTGGAAGCCTTGAACCATAATCTTATCATACAACTTAGCTTGTGCCCCTCTAGGCTCTCCAGAATTATCCCTGCTCTCGAGCCAGTTTTTCCAAAGGGTCCGTCTACAAACAGGCTCCAATCTAGGGGATCAAGTGGTTCCATTGCCATATTGATATCCAAGGCTTCAGTTGCACTCTGCTATGATGTCTGCCAATGCCTGTCCTTCACTAAAGTTCTTGGCTTGTATGAAATGTCGAATTTGCTTAGTTTTACAGCCTATTTCATTAGCCTCCCTGAGGCGTCAGGTTTCTGGAGCACTTACTTGAGCGGTATGTTGTTTAATACTCGTATACTGTGGGCCTGAAAGTAGGGCCTCAATTTTCTAGAGGCGATCATCAGGGAAAAAATGAGTTTTTCCGTGTCTGTGTATCTTGATTCTGCTGATGAAAAAACCTTACTTACGTAGTAAATGGGTAGTTGTGTGCCCTCTTCTTTCCTTATGAGCACAGAACTTACCGCCACGGTTGATACAACAAGATACATTAATAATGCCTCACCTTACTTAGGTTTCGAGATGAGAGCGGCTTGACCTAAGTACTTCTTCGGCCCTTGGAAAGCCACTTCGCACTCCTTATTTCATTGAATCCTCTTTGACCCTAGGAGATCTCATATCCATTAGGACCCTTATTTTATTTGTGTTCACCTCTATTCCTCGTTGATTAACAATGTATCCTAAAAACTTTCCAGAGGATACTCCAAAAGCACATTTTAAAGGGTTCAATTTCATTCGATACCTCCTCAAGAAATTGAAAGATGTCCCTCTAAGTGCTTGGCATCGTTTGTGGCCCTAAGACTTTTCACCAACATATCATCAACATACACCTCCATCGTTTGGCCAATGAGGCTGACAAACATCCTATTGACCAGTCTATGATAGGTAGACCCTGTGCTTTTCAATCTAAAAGGCATAATTTTATAGCTGTAGGGCCACCTATACGTAATGAAAGGGGTGTATCCTCATCAGAACGATTCATTGGGATTTGATTGTATCTTGAATAGGCGTCCATAAAACTCAGTAACTCGATTCTGCTGTAGCATCCACAAGTTGGTTGATCCTTGGGAGAGGCAAACTATCATTTGCGTATGCTTGGTTAAGGTTGGAAAAATCTATGCAGACACTGCACTTGTCATTGTGCTTCTTCACCAAAATCATAATGGATATCTACTTTAGGTAGACCGCTTCCCTAATAAAACCATTAGATACTAGCTTTTACACCTCTTCTTTAAGGGCTTTGTATCTTTCTGGGTTCAAGACCTTTCTCTTTTGCCTGTAAGGAGTAAACTTGGGGTCGATATTGAGGTGATGGAAACTAACTCTAGGGTCGATGTCGATCATATCTCCGTGTTTCCACATGAATATGTCCAGATTCTGAGGAGGAAACCTATAAGTCTTTTCCCTACCTCAAGTGTTTTCATGGGATTATGTGGGTCTACCGAAAAAGTTTCAGCTCCTCCACTAGGGTTGCCTGAGAGTTTGACTCTATGATCCTGGGATCCAGACCTACTTCCATAGTCCCTTCTCCAGGGACAATATCTTTTGTAGAGGCATATACCATCTCAACGTCTTCCCCTTGTTCAGGGGTTGGACCTTCTACTAGTGCATCAAGCATTTCAGTTTCAACTAAAACTATATTTAGGCCATGGGGCTCAGATTTTCATAAAGAGTTGAGGTGGCATTTTCTTGAGCCCATTTGATTGCCTCGGATGGTGGCGATGCCCCATTCAGTGCGAAGTTTTATGCACATGTGATGGATAGATGTGACAGTCCAGAGTTCCTTGAATCTAGGTCATCACAGCACTCCATGATAGGCGGACTTGTGATCCACAATGAGAAACTCTATAAAGCAATGAGCTGTAAGGGAAGGTGCTCCCATTTTTACAGCTAGCGTGATCCTCCCCCTAAGAATGACGCTGTCTCCTGTAAAGCCATACGTGGAAGACAGTAATGGGTTTGAGCTCATGACCCATTAGCATCTTGTCATAAGTGGCTTCAAAGAATATGTTGACGGAGCTTCCATTATCTACAAACATGTGATTCAGACCATTTCTTGTTACAATAGCTCTTACCACCAGGGCATCACAATGGGAATAGTGAACCCCAACTATGTATTCCTACATAAACGTTATTAGCGGGGTGGTCCTATTCCTACGGGGGCATTATTTACCAGGTAACTTGTTATGGGAGGATCATTGGCTTCATTGTTATAGTTCGTTTACGCATTCCTAGTCTCCCATCCAATATGTGGGCCCCCAATTATTATGTCAATTTCTGTGATGGGGTCGTTTTTTCCATCCGCGTGAGGCTCTCTTCTTTATCTTTGTACATATCTAGGCCTATTCCTATTTTCATCTTCATTTGCCTAGGCGACTGGTCTCTATGATACCTTGCATCTTTGTGCCTAGGCTCTTGATCTCTCCTATTTTGAGGTGGGTTCCTTTAGGGCCTGCCTTATATTTTTCCTATCAACATACGAGCTTGTTGGCTTCGTATGATATCGCCGCCTGGACATGCAATCATTGGTGCGATGATTGTAGGTTCCGTGATAAGTGCAATACGACCTATATTTATGCTTGTTGCTCATTTCCCTGCCTCTGCCTATTGATTGGTTCGACAGTCTTTACACATTAGGACCAACTTCTTCATATGTCAATGAAGGTACTGCTTTTAGCGTGACAGTGGTTAATGCTTGGCATGATGTGTGAGCAATTGTGTGCCCCGCCTGGGTTCATTAATGGTTAACCAAATGTGGAACGGGGCTTTGCCTCTATCTTTAAGGTGGCGGAAGGCCCAATGAGGTTCGATTGTGGTGGTCAATCAGTTCTTCATTGACAATTTTGTTTCTCATCATTTTTACCAATGCGTCATAAGTTGTTGGGTTCTTATTTCACACGTCTCCCAAAAGAGGGTGGTCATATTGAGGCCTCCTCTTAACCCTAAAAGAGCTTCTTTATTAGTGACTTGCTCACAGTAGGTCATTTCGTCAGTAAAACGAGCTAGGTAGCTCTGCAGGGTTTCCCGTTGCCTCAAATCTTGTAGCCTTTGGATAGGAGCCTCTCATTCTTTACTTGTTAAATACTGATTCAAGAAAGCCTTCTTGAGATCCGGTCTGATGCTTCCAGCCAGTATGCGGCTCTACCAAATTTTAGCTGTCCCGTCAACATGAAGTGAAAGCTCTACACTTCAGCACTGGCAAAGCTCCCCTAAGGGACATGTGGATCTTGTAGTTAATGTACTTCACCGGATCACCATTTCCTTCACATTTAGGTATTTTTGGTAGCACGAAGTAGTTTGAGACATGTGTATTTCTCAGCTTCCATGAAAATGGGACTTTCATCGTCATCATCTAGTTCAAAAGATCTGTAGGGATCATCTGATTCACATTTCTCATCTTGGTAGCGAGGCAGTTGTGAAACCCAGCTTGGTTCCTCAAGTTTGCCGCATCTCTCCTTTCCTGCCCATTTCTAGGATCCACTGAGGTTTTTGAGATTCATGTTCATGCCCATATTCTTGTTGCCTCCGAACATCGGGTGATTGTTGGGGCCTATTTCTAAGCTTTGATGGTTTGATTCTGTTAATGACGCTAGAAGATCTCTAGGGTTCATGTTCTTGGGCATATTCTTGGGAAAACTTTTCTTTCCTTAGTGATTAGTTTCCACTGGATGTGTGATTTCTAGATGTGTCTATCATCATCACCCTCTCAATGGGACTATGCTCCCTTACGTGCCCCTATGAGTGGCCCTCAGTGCAATTTTATTCCTCATGTTGGAATTCTCCCTAATGAGGCACTTGAGAGCCTGCTTGCCCATGCATCTGCATGAGTAGTTGCTACATGATAGCGTTCTATTGAGCCGTATTCCTCATGTTTGCAGTCATCTCTCCCACCTCTCTTGCCAAGCAAGTGGTAGTGTTACCTCGTTGATGGTGGGGTTGACGGATGTTAACATATATCCGGAGGACTTCCTACTCAAAAGCTTCCTATTGATAACCTCTACCTTGAGAGCCATAGTGATTGGAACTCATGATGTATCACTGGTTTCCTTGTCAGTAATGAAAGTCAAGAGATGTTTCTTTGATGCCTTCTATCCTTTCTTCAAGGACTTTATACCTTTATCCAGGGTTGGGATGTAGGATAACTTACCATCGATAGCTTTCATCACTAGGATGTTCATGATTACAGTGTGGTTTCCCACAGACTGGCCAATCTACTCATCTCAAAAAATATACCTCCAACATGGCCAACAGATCCTAACACCTCTCACGTCCACGCAAGTTGTGTTCCTGCACAGTAGAACAAACCGTTAGCCAGATGTAGTCTTCTCCAGTGGGGATGGAGTTGGCCACGAACTCTGACGGTCAAGTCAGTTTGGGGAGTAATTACATAAGTATGAGAGGGTTTTAGACGTGAGCCTCCAATGTAAAAAAAGGGTCGATTTTGGGGTGTAGAGAGTAAAATAGTGATATAGCAAAGTCATAGTTTTAGAATCTAAACTTACATTACATTTTAAATGATGCTAAGTGTGAGCTTTTATATTAGTGGAGGATAATCCCAGTGGCTGGAAACTCTTGTCATAGGTGTCAATCCATTTAATGTTATGACCACTTGTAGCCCTAGGCCTGACACGTAAGCCTAGGATTGACTTGTTGATTGAGTAGAGCCGCCTAATCAGTGAGTTGTCACATCACCCACTTACTACAAGATCTTGTATGATGATCTTCCTCAAGATGCCTCTATCTACACCGCCTCATTCATGAGGGCTCGACTTCCCATGGTGGTTCGGCTAATAGAGTTCGATCTTGTTGGTTCGGCATAATTGCCACATGTGCAGAATGATGTGGAGTGCAAGCCTATATATTCTTCATGTGCGGCTGCCACTTGACAATGCTTGAAGTCTCGTTGGAAGAGACGTAACATTAGCCTTTAATTTTCCTATATTCCTACAAATACTCTATCAAAACTTTACTAAGTTGATCTAAATTCGCTACATCATTTTTAATAATCAACATTATTCTTTAAAACAATCTTGAGCCCAAAATAACATATATGATGGAATCATCAAATATTTGACCTTTTTGAATTCTGTCTGCAACTCACTAGAGGGCTGGGAAACAAAGAGAAAATGTGTACGAACGAGATATCCAGTAACAAAAAGAAGGAAAAGGATTGAATAGAGGAACTCCCGAACATTTGGCGATCTCAGATGTGTTGATATCAATGGTGACTCATTTATTTCGATGAATCATTTCTTCGAACACTTAAAATATATAAATATTCAAGTCTTTCCGACGTCAAAGAAACCCTGAAGTTTAATGGCTAACTAAAGCATTATAAGAGTGTTTATTTAATAAAAACAATGTCCATCCCTATTATGATTGTTTAAATAATAATGCACGTCAATGAAAACGTTTCTCCATAAATAAGACGATGGATTGACAATTTTATAAATATTATCTATATAAAAAAAAATCATCATTTAAATTTATATTAATAATGTGACCATTTATTGTAGCTCAATAATTGTTCAAACAAGGTAGATAGATACAATTCACAAGTAAATCCATATTTTATTGTCCAGAGACAATTTTTTTTTCAACATTTGATAATTTATCACATTAATTATATAAGTTTTAAAAGTGCTTGATTTTTCATTCTACATTTCATTATCTTCTCACTGATAAAATTATAGTTACGATCCTCGACTAAAAGAGTAAGTCTCAATGATTGTTGTAAATGAATTAATTTTAAAATGAGAAAATTGGACGGCTCAACTGAATAATTCAAAAGGACCGATTTGTTTAAAAAAAAAAAAAAACCGCTTCAGAGCTGTACAAACTTGTATTCATCTCAATTGAAGGTAAAGAATCATCCAGAAAAGAAAAATAATGTAGGAGTTTTGGGCTGGAAAACTGAGTGACAGCTTTATCAAAGTCCGGCCCTCGTTGAATACTTCGGAGTTCTTGCTTTGGAGGAAATAGTGGAGAATAGTTGGGTTATTTGGCTCATTTACTTCAATAGCCTGTTACTCAAATTTTTATCTATTAGATATATCTAAATACAAAAAATAAAAATAACACAAATTTACAAATTTACCTCCCATACTAGGTCAAGACGTTGGGTGAGTCGGTCTGGATATTTCAATATTCAAAATCAACAATCATATTTCGAGTATTTCGTAAACGAAACCATTCGGGTTCTTATAATTATTGGAACCAAACTCAAACTTGAATCATCAAGTCAAGTTCAGATTCGATTATACCCATTACATTTTTTAATATACATTTAATTGTTGTAAATATAGTAATATTTATGAATGACTTTTATATCCCTACAGCCCTAGTCACTATGAATGTTTTATCCCTTGTAGCTCTAATTATTCCTTATAAATATAGAGATTTTGTTCTTAATAAAAGATACAATTGAGTTTTAACTCTTAAATTTTTCTCTCTTATTTTCAATCATATTTTTAAATAAAATAATATTCTACATAAACTCAAAAAAAAATTCTTATTTTTTAATTACACATTCTCCATCAAATCACTATTCTAAAATACCTTTTTTTTTTGGCAAAAATGAGGATCAAATAGGCTCTAAGTTTGTAAACAATGTAAGAAAGTAAAAAGTTTGAATTACAAAAATTGAATGCTTTTGATTCATCAATTCATATCACAGATTAACTTGAACTTTTTGAATTGTAAAAAGCCCAAATTGCAAAGATTAATATATACCAACCTCTGAAATACAACAATCTGATGTAAGGTGAGGCAAAAAAGTAGGAGTCAATCTTGAATTTTTAAGGTTAGAGTATAAAACTTTAGACTAATTACCATCCAAATTAGAGTTTTTAGATTTTGTATTTTCTTTTACCCACTTTATAAATTGTAAATAAAAATTTATATAAAAAATTGGTTCTATTTGGGTACACATAGTTCTGGTTCGAAAACCAAGAGCCAAACAGATCCTAATAGGTTATCAGTTATTTGTTCCAGTTCTTAATATTTTTTAGGAACCAGACCAAAACCTTCGATTCTGGTTTGATTTCAATTCAGGAGATTCATTTTCGGTTACAATATCCAGTACCATCCCATACAAAAGTTATTGAGAGAGGGAGAGAAAAAGTTGAAGAGTTTAAATCCTCATCGACTCAAGCCGACCCTTCAAGCTTCTCTTCAAGTTCATCTCCATCTCCATCTTCATCTTCATCTTTATCTCCCATATTCAAGATTAGAATCTCATTTTAATGGTTTATTTTCTTGATTTTGTCTAATAGATTTTTATTTTTTATTTTTTTGTTTGTTTTTAATAATGTTTGGTAAAGGTATTTATGCTTTAAAATTATATATTAATATATAAAATTGATTCAAGATTTTTTGGAAAAAAAAAATGGTTTGTGCTGATTGGGAAAAAAATTGTAGCGGGATCGATGAGGATTTTCTCCTCTTTGACGCCACATCAGTGAGGAAACCTCGTCGACCCTCTTACACTGGTCGATGAGGGGATCGTCGGGTCCCTCACTGACCCGAGGCACTATGCCTTTTCTTATTTTTTATTTTTTGTGTATTATGGGTGGTATACTATTTAAAATGTGTAATATTACATTATTGGTGATATACTATCTGAATTGAATTTCTTTCTATTGATATAATTGTTTGGTAGTATAAAATTGTTCACTTGATTTTTGTAAATATTATTCCTCATTCAATAAATTCTTATATAAGTTACTAACATTTGTATGTTATTGTAGGATGGAGTATACTTTTGACAATATATTTCGAGAACGTCAAGGAAAAAGTGATTGTCAAATTGCAATAACTTGAGTTTTAAGGTGTTGGAGGGCCTAATGGTCAACATAAGAATGATGGTAAGTGTACATTCCAAGTTTTACATCTTTTATTAGATTCTTCGTGTTTTAAAAATATTATTGGGTAGGAAAATAATTTTTTTTCTTTTTAAAAAAAAAAAAAATTGGCGAATGATATGTTGTCATGTGGCTCAATGTAAACTTTGATGTCAAGTATGGAAGGAATCTTTAAAAAAAAATATGTATTCCAAATAATTTTAAGAGGGGTATGTCTATGTCATGAAATGTGCTATTGAAAAATGGGACATAGCCGCGTAGGAGACAAACTTACCCAATCAATGTTGAACGTTGAACGTATAATGTATTAGTTAACCATTTTGTGGTACAAACGGTAGAACAAATCGAGTTTCAAATAATAATTTCTTATTGCATTCTAATTGGCTAGGCGATAAGTTCACGATGTTAATGTTAAAGTTTTTTAAAGAAATGAAAGAAAATGGGATACATATTGAAAAAGACTATATATTTATTTTAAGGTAATGCATATGCATAGCATAAGCATGCATCATACATATGGGTTTTACTTACTGGACGTTAACTCATTTCACGTTATCTCTCCCCATTTTTCAAATGATGAAAGCAAAATGATTTGAGATGACGACTTGTGGTGAAACGGATACAATACTATCACATTTAAAATTGACTTCATTTTCAAAATCAGGGACGGATCCAGGATTGAATCAGAGACCGGGCTACAAAATTTTTGACCGGGCTAATACTTAAAAAAAAAAAAAATTTACTCATAAGAAAAAAAAATTTTACATAAATTTTTTTTTTTTGCCTTACTGGACTGTGGGGGGGACTGGGCTACAGCCCTGCCCAGCCCCCCCTACATCCGTCTCTGTTCAAAATAAATTTAACATAATCGTCATATATTTTTATTAAGTTCAAATTATTCTCACAAATGAAGTCAATAATATTTATTATGTTTAAAAATCTAATTATTTTCTGCAATTATGATTAAAAAATTAAAATAAATATTACTTTCAAGTTTAATGTGTCTAGATTTGGGGTGTTAAAATACATATTTGCATTTTATATTTTATGTACGTCTATTGACTCAATACATGATCGTTAACGCGTTGAAATGTCAATATGTCGCTTGAAGTTCATATCGAGATAATGACTACAACTGAGGAGATGGATTAGAGTTATGTGCGGGGATTGTATATTCTGTCTAGTCAAGATTATTCATTACCTGTTGTTGTTTTGGATGGAGAGAGAGTGTAAATGTTTATGTTTTGTATTATTACATGTGATTTAATTGTATGTTTATATTTCGTATTTTGACATATTAGTTAAATGTACTAATTGTCAACTTTCTTAATTTTGTAGGAGCACTCTCCTATTGAACGACGAGCTCTGTCCCATGCATATCTCAATCGGGACGTCGATCTCTTGCACTGAATCGATCTCCTTCACCCTATCGATCTCCCATACAACATTGATTTTCTTCACCTACCACACATAAGCATTTGAATATACTATAAGATAATTTGATTAAGCGTCTAAACAGGTATACGTCAACGATGGAGCAGAGGATTACTAGTTATATGACACGAGTTCTACAATTTGAGATAGGAATTCTACAATCTACGATAGGAGTTTTGCGATTTGAGTAGGATTTTAGATAAGAAGGCAAACCTTGTAATTGAGTGGGCAAGACCTACCATCTACAGATGGGGAGATTGTGAGGGTAGATGAGACAATTAACGAATGGATTATGTAGAGGGTGACAGGGAGATTGCTGAGCTGATAAAAAGGGTGATGGAGAAGGTGAGGGCAGATGGGGAGATTGTGAAGGCAGATGAGACAATAGACGAATGGATTATGCAGAGAGAGTGACAGGGAGATTGCTGAGGTGATAAAAAGGGTGATGGAGAAGGTGACGAAGGAAGGGATGATGGAGGTGAGATGAGCCCTAATCAACTAGATTCACGTGTTCAATTAAGGTAGAAGTTAGCATCCAGTTTGTATGCATTAATTATGCTCCATAATATTTGTATAAGTACTTTGTAAATATGTTAACTTTAGATATACTAATTTAGCTTATACTTGTTTTCTAATTTAACTTTTTTGTTCTTTATAAGTATTAAATATTTAAACAAATACACGATACTAAACATTAAATAATAAATATATCACAACACATTGAAAATATTTTTTGATAATAAACAAAACTACACATCCATACAACAATTATGAACGGGAACCTGACTAGTAGAAAACAATGAGTATACTCAGTTGCATCACACCTATCGTACTTATGTAGCTAGGAAAACTCTTTTGTGGATGATATTCTAGCCATACGTCTGCGTCCAGGCGTACATGGTCAGGCTTTGAGTGACAAGAAATTATTAAGTGGAGTAATATGGTTGGGAACTTCCTATTCACTTCATTTGGCAGGGAAATATAGTTTCGGCATATGTTGCTCTCCAAAAATAAGTTGTGTAATAATGATAGCATAAAATGTAGTGGAAACTCTCTATGCATAGATAAAGTGATTGTATGTGCACATGGGAAATTCTCAAATTTAATTTTTTTAGGTGTAGGTGTTATCATTCAAGTTCAAGATATATCTTGTGTTGGGTTCACTTTTTATGAAGAATCTAAACCGATCCAGGGGTTCTACATATACCTTTTTCATCGTTGCGGGAGTTTTTAAGGGCTTATCTTCCATTGTCGAGGTTAGCGTGCTTGTACACCTATGTAAATTTGCACGTCCATTATGAAACCATTCTTGAAACATGCCTTGAATGTGCTCGATCATCAAGATAATTGGTAACTCTCGATCCTTCTTAAACAATGAATTTTGCAATTTTGTATAGTTTGATGTCATCGTATTATACCGAATACCTGTAAAATATGTGTGTGCCCAATGTTTAATACACAATTATGTTAATATGCTCCATTCATTACCTATATATTTATTAAATTCTTCAAAACTGCATGTCTCTTGTCGCTTTCCTGAACAATGATACAATTCCAATGGCTCAATATTTCGATACAATTTCAATGGCCCAATATTTGGTCTTCAATTTTCCTTTTATTTAACCATGATATACATCGAAAAACTTCAACCGTACCTTTATTATAGCATTTTTTCTGTCAATTATAAAAATAAGATTTTTTACTTCCCAATTATTTTCCTCAACTTTGTGTAAAACCAATACATTGCTTGATCATTCTCACTATTGATTATGTCGAACGTAAAAGGATAAATTGGAATATTCACTTTTGACATGTAGCAATAATCAACTTGTCTTTGTATTGAACTTTTAGGGTTGTTCCATCGATTAGAATTAGGAGCTGCATTGAATTAGTCAATCCTCAAATACATTGTCCAAGTGTCATAAAAAAGATACTTGACGCAGTTGTCGGCATAAGTCCCAATAGAGAACACTGAGCCTGTATTAGTTTTTACCATATTATTGTAATACATTGCCAATTTAGCATAAATATCTCAGGTGAACCTATTAAATCCTCCAACGTGTATTTTTTAACCTTCTGAATCTTCTGATAGCTCATGACTATCCTAAATTCCCGATAAATGCCATGAATAATGTTTGCAGTCTCGAGTCTTGAAACTTGTGCAGTATATATCTTTTAATAAATCATCATTTTACTTATCTTTGATCATTGCAATGAATATCCACTAAGCGACTATGTTCACGTGCACCCCGCGAACAATAAAGAAATCAGTTGTGTCAAACTTCGTTGCTCGCAAACACCACTTTCAATTATCATGTACATAGATAATATTGTAGATAGTCCTATTTGTTTTTTTTTCCACTTTTAACTCAATTTTTTATTTCTGTACAATCATGTGCACAACTTTTTGAAGATTACTCTTGGTGTTAAACAGTTGATCGCCTTAAAAATCTTTGTCTTTAGGAACCATATGTGAAGATAGATAAAGCAATTAGGTCATGGTTTGTAAATAGAATTTTCTTATTGTCATGGACAATCTCGAAGGTCTATGCATAACAGTAAGATCATGGTCTGTAGCAATTGACTTCGAAATAACTACGTCCTCCTCTCGAGCTATCTCCACTCCACTGTTCCAAAAATTGTCTACATAATGGACCACTTTATCAGTTGCTTCAGGTTTATTCTCGAGGATATTCTTCCTCACTAAAGTTACGTAAAGAGGAGAACTGTGGTTTTTGTTGAGTTAAACTACCTCACATGCATTTCAAAATTAATATTTATCAGTGGAATTGTGATATTTGAATGGTCAGAAAATATAAATCCCATTTCCATCTCGTATTCAGAGATATCAACATTAAGGTAGTTTTATAAATCATGATACATGTCCGCATATGATGTACCCGATATTAAATGAATTGTGGAAATATCTTCTCTATCACTCATTCATCTCTATGATCATCAGCCATTTTCACTCTTTTGAATGACCAAAGTAATAAATTGGGGCAAGTGTCGAGGTCGATTTTAAGTGTTATGCCCTATGTCTAATCAACTTTGGACATAAACACTTTTAATATATAATCGTTACATTTCACTTATGGTAGATTTATTATTTAATTTATCATATTAATGAATTAAATAGTAGAATCTGTATATTCAAGTCTTGGGTAATTTGTTAATCACAAGGAGTTGTGATTGTAAGGTACAAATTACATATGACTGAACCTTAAATCATCCGTGGTCACAAGTAATAACGAGATACGGATATCGTTATTATGGATAGACTAGCACATGTGATATTTCTTACTTGTAAAATAAGTAACTGATCTCACAAGCTAAAGTATGTTGACACTTAAATTAACACGTGAAAGTTTTGTTATAGAACAAAACATTGGAAACACAGAGGAGATTCTACATGGATGATTATCTAGTGTCAATGGATAATCGTTAATAATCGGTAGTGGAATTGGCCTTTCGACTTGAGGTCATCATAGTACCTTATTTGATGACAGTCATACTTTGGTGATATTGGATGTTTCTTTGTCTAGGGTCGCTAATACGACATAGTCAGGGTATGTCAAGAATCATATGAAGGTTGTGAATGATAAATAGATGATTCGTCACTTTTAAATAGTAAGACATTATGATTTACATTTCATTTAGTTAAGTTGATAGCGAAATCATTGGTCAAGGTATACTCATAAGTCAAAAAGGAGTTTTCGACTTACATTGACTTAATAATAGGATGAAAATTATGATCAATAATTGATATTGACACACATCCATATCTCGTAATTGATTGGATCATATTGATGAAAATTGGAAGAATGAGACTTATGAATTAATTAATTGGCAAGTGTTGGACAATTAATTAATTGGATTGCTTGTTAATCGACTAGAATTGATTAATTGGATTAATTAATTCATGAACCAAATTTTATTAATTGTATTAATTTAATATTGGACCGGGTTAAGTTTAATAAACGGGCCAAGCCTATTTGGACTTATATTAATAGGCTGCAAGGGTTTGGAAATTCATAAGAAAACACAATTTGTACTCTTCTAACGCAAAAAAGAAAGCCCTAGTTCTCTCAATCCTTTCTCTGTGTGGATTTTCATTGGAGTTTAGACAATTGGACTTCTACGGATTGCATATTAGAGCCGTTCTTCAAGGAACTAATCAAAGGTATAATTCTTTATCATAGTTTTTCTCTAAGCACAAAGAAGATCCTTGGTGAAAATTGAAATCTATTTTATTTTTCGCTATGTATGATTAAGTAAATTCTCAATAGTGGTATCAGAGCTACTTTGTGTTTGTTAGAAATTGTTTTGAATATTTAAGAACAACCAAAAGTTGATTGTTGTTCATTTTCTTGTTTTCTAGCAATTAACGAAATTTTATTTTCTTACTTTAAAATCTGTTTTAAAAAAAGGTTGGGTGGAAAGCAAGTCGGAACAGTTGGTGGCCAGCTATTGTTGGCACTGTTGCAGCAGGTTGCTGCAGCACGCTCTCGTAGCGGCATTGTCCCATCTGCAAACAACGGTGCTCGTTACTCATCGATGTAGCAGCGTCGATTGCAGACTAAGAGGCAGCGTCAGCAGTAGCAACATTAAGAAAAAGCACCAGCATATTGTTGTAAAGTTTCCAGTAGTGTCACATGCCATAGTGCAAGAAGAAGTGCCAACAAAGAAATTGTTGAAAAAGAAAAGGTTAATGTTATTAACCGAATTCAACTTCAAAAATTGTATTGTCTTATGACAATTATTGTCAACAAAGATTTCAAATTGTCCACTAGAGTTCTCATTGACTCAGGTGCTGATCAAAATTGTATTAGAGAAGGTCTGATCCCTACAAAATAATTTTGAAAAAACTATTGAGCGTCTTTATGGTCCTAGTGGTAGAAAGTTAAATATTCAATATAAACTTTCAAAATCTCATGTTTGTAACTCAAATATATGTTTCAAAAATATATTTTGATTAGTTAAAAATTTAGACCAAGAAGTTATTCTTGGAACTCCTTTTATCGTTCAAATATATCATTTTCAAGCAAATAAAAAACGATTAACTACAAAAAAAAAATTTATCAAGAAATATTTTTGAAATTTACAAACCCTCCTTATAAAGATGTAAATTCTTTAAAAGAACTATCTATTTCAAAAATTGTTAATAATAAAATTTTTAACAGAAAATCTTATTAGATTTCTTAAAAAAGAAATCAAATTTCAAAGAATTGAAGAACAGTTAAAAATTCTTTGATCGAAGTGAAAATTTCAAAATTTCAAAAAGAAATTGAAAAAGAAATTTGTTCTAAAATTTCAAATGCTTTTGTGACAAAAAGAAACATGTTATTTCTCTTCCTTACAATTTGAATTTTCATGAGTTGAATATTCCTACAAAATCAAGACCTATTCAAAAGAACAAAGATTTATTTGATCATTGTATCAAGGAAATTAATGATCTTTGAGAAAAATGGTCTTATTTGCCCGAGCAAATCTTCTTGGAGTTGTTCAACTTTTCATGTCAATAATTCTACTAAAATTGAAAGAGGTGCTCCACGTCTTGTTATCAATTACAAGTCTCTCAATAAAGCTCTCCAATGGATTAGATATCCATTACCTTAAAAGAAAGATCTTTTAAACAGATACACACACACAATCTATATATATATTCTATGTGTACACCACATGGTGTACACAATACATTACATTTCCCTCACATGGAGGAGACCACGAATATTTTATTATGTGTGGCCTCCCTCCATCTGAGGGGGTGTAATTCATTGTGTGATTTATTATGTACACATATCATTTCCCTATATAAATTGATCAATCGCGTCCCACCCAAAATTAAAGAATCACTGTCTTGGATTAATATAGTTCCTATTCAAAGGTGTCAAATTCTTTTGCTTCTTTCTTAAGTCTTATAAGTTACAATTCTCACTCATATCCTAGTTTGAATTCTTAGAGAATAAAGTTTGGTTGAGATTGAATTAGTTCTTTGAAGCACTTGGGCGAAAGCTTTTAGTGGAAAAAGACAAGAGTTGTGAGAATATTAGAGAGAAAAAGTCAATTTGAGTGATACATGAGCATACACTCGTAAGGAAAATACTATTTTAGATTTAGGATGTCTGATAGAGACGACAGGGACGATTCTAGATCAAGCAGGAACAATAATCAACTCAACATGTTGGAGGAGTTGATACGATGGTTCGAGAGGTTGTTTGAAAATGTGAGGGATAAGCTGGATAGGCAAAAGGGTGGATGGAAAGGTAAGACCCATTGCTTGCCAATTTGCATAGGGATCGACCTGGGAGAGTTCTCAATGCAAAGAGGCAAGGTAGACGGGAGCCTAGGGTGGAGAATCATGGTGATTATGAAGCGTGTAAGGACATTGACAAGGGAACATTAGTGACTGCCAGGTTAGGAAGAATGAGGGATAAATGAGTTAGGCATGAATGGAGGGATAAAGATATTGTTGGAGATGGATTTGATGGAAGTATTGACAACATCAAAATGACAATTCCTTCATTCAAAGGAATGAGTGATCCAGAAGCATACTTGGAGTGGGAAAACAAGATAAAATTGGTATTTGATTGCCACAACTACTCGAAGGAAAAGATGATAAAGATTGCAGTACTTAAGTTTACCGATTATTTTATTACTTGGTGGGATCAAGTAATGACATTTTGGAGGAAGAATTGTGAAAGGCCTATTAGTAGTTGGGAATAATTGAAGACTATCATGAAGAAAAAAGGTTTGTGCTTAATCATTACTATATGGGGCTTCATAAAAAAATTGCAAAGCCTCTACTAAGGTTTTAGGAGTGTGAAAATTGCTTATGAATATAACGAATGTGGATGAAGACAGGGAGGCCACCATGACCCAGTTTTTGAATGGTTTGAATAGGGAAATAATTAATGTAGTGGAATTACAAAATTATGTGAAATTGGAGGATGTGCTACATGTAGGCTGTAGCTATGAAAGTGGAGAGAGAATTGAAGAGGAAGTGGATAGCTAAGTATCCATCGGGCTCTAATTCATATTGAAAATTGAAGTGGAACAACAATAAGGGAGATGGGGCTGTTTCGAACGGTAAAATTGAACTACCAAACAAAAAAGAGGAAAATGCTAGCAAAGTTATATCCATAGCAGAATCCCAACCATCTAGGAGTTGAGACATCAAATACTTTTGGTGCATGAGGTCGGGAAACATTGCTTTTCAATGTCCAAACAAAAGGACAATGATTTTGTGAGATAATGGAGAAGTGGTGACTGATAGTGAGGATGAATTTAGTGATATGACAAAATTTGAAGAAGCTAGTGATGGTGAAAATGTGTAGTTTGTAGTGGGCGAGCTATTGGTTACGAGACAAACTCTTAGTGATCAAATCATGGTGGATGACTTGGAGCAACAAAGGGAGAACATATTCCATGTGAGGTGTCATATCAACAACAAAGTATGTAGCATGATTATCGATGGGGATAGTTGTACTAATGTGGCTAACGCTACACTTGTTGAGAAATTGGGGTTAACCATGTTTAAACATCCTAATCCTTAAACTCTATAATAGTTGAATGAATGTGAGGAGGTTATGGTAAATAAGAAAGTATTGGTGAGTTTCTCAATTGGGAGTTATCATGATAAAGTAATGTGTGATGTAGTTCCTATACATGTCAGACACATTTTGTTGGGGAGGCCTTCATAGTATGATAGGAAAGTGATACATGATGTGTACAAAATAGGTATAGCTTTGTCAAGGACGAAAAAATCTATCACTCTTCCGCCATTAACACCGACACAAGTGTATGTGGATCAAATTAAATTAAAAAATGAGGAGGAAAGAAGATTGACAGAAATAGAGAGCAAGAGAGAAAATGGTGAGGTGGCTAGTAGAGACAAAAAAGAGTAGAGTCATAAGAGAGAAGAGAAAATGTAACTTCTGAGATGAGAGAAAAGTTGAGAGTGAATTTTTTTGCCAAAGGGAGTGAGTTGAAGAAGGCAATAGTCGAGAGGCAACCAATGATCTTGTTGGTCTATAGTCATTCCTCAATCTTGAGGAATCTAACACACCCCTCCCTAGTTTGACTATTTTATTATTGTAGGAATTTGAAGACGTGCCTGGTGGATTACCACACATTCAAGACATTGACCATCAAATTGATTTTGTATCTGGAGCTACCAGTCTAAATAGGTTAGCTTACCGAAGTAATCTCGAGGAGACCAAGGAACTTCAAAGGTAAATGGAGGAATTGATGAGCAATGGATATGTGAGGAAGAGTATGAGTCCATGTGCTGTGCTAGTGCTATTTATGCTAAAGAGAGATGGAACCTGAAGGACTTGTGTGGATTGTAGGGCCGTCAATGATATAACGAAAAAGTATTATCATCCTATTCCTAGGTTGGATGAATTACATGACGCATGCATATTTAGTAAAATTGATCTTAAAAGTGGTTATCATCAAATTATGATGAGCAAAAGAGATGAATGTAAAATTGCTTTTAAAACTAAATATGGGTTGTATGAGTGATTAGTTATGTCATTTAAATTTACTAATGCACCTAGAACGTTTAAACGATTAATGAATCATGTCTTGCGTACATTCATAGGTAAATTTATTGTAGTTTACATCGATGGCATCTTGATTTATAGTAAGGACTTATGTGAGCATATGTGACATTTAAGATGTGTGCTTATGGTATTAAGACAAAAGCAACTTAGCTAATTTTAAAAAGTGTACATTTTGCATGAAAATTTATTTTTTTCTTGGGTATAAGGCTAGTGTAAAGGGAATAGAAGTAGATGAGGAGAAAAATCAAGGCTATCAAGGGAAGATTAACACCTAAAAGCATAACTAAGATAAGAAACTTTCACAGTTTGGCTAGTTTCTATAGGCTTTTTTTTTAAAGACTTTAGCACAATTTCCACACAAATCATAGAAATTGTCAAGAAAAGTGTATGATTTCAATAGGGCGTTAAACAAAAATATGCATTCAATACTATTAAAGATAGGTTGTGTAAGGCACCAGTTTTATTACTTCCTAACTCTGACAAAACTTTTGAGATTGAATGTGTTACCTCAGGGATAGATATTGAAGTTGTTTTAATGTAGAATAGAAAATCGACTGCGTACTTCAGTGAGAAGATAAGTGGAGCAGGTTTTAATTATCCTACGTATGACAAGGAGTTGTATGCACTTATTTAAGCTTTGGAAACATGGAAGCACTACCTATGGCCAAAGTGGTTTGTGATTCACACAAACAATGGTCCTTGAAGCATTTAAGAGGTCAAGGTAAGCTAAACAAGAGACATGCAAGGTGGATGGAGTTCAATGAGACATTCCTATATGTCATTCAGTATATACAAGGTAAAAAAAATGTGGTTGCAGATACTTTGTCAAGAAGGTACGTTCTTCTAACTTCTTTAGGTGCTAAATTACTGGGATTTAAATATGTTAAGGACATGTGTGCTACTGACCCAGATTTTTTCAATATATGAATCATATGATAAAAGTGTTGTGGATAGATTCTTTAGGCACGATGGGTATTCGGAAAAACAAATTATGTGTTCATAAATGTTCAATGAGAGAGTTACTAGTAAGAGAAGCACGTGGTGGAAATTTAATGAAACATTTTGGGATTAAGAACACCTTAGAGATGTTAAGCGAACATTTTTACTGGCCTAAGATGATAATTGATGTTGATCGGGTATGTAATTGGTGCATCACTTATAAGATGGCTAAATTTAAGGTTTTACCTCAAGGCTTGTATACACCTTTACGTGTTTCTAGTAAACCTTGGGTTGATATTTCTATGGACTTCGCTTTAGGTTTACCTAGGACTATAAAATGAAGAGATTTCATTGTTGTGGTGGTAGATATATTTAGTAAAATGTTACAATTCATTCCATGTCATAAAAATTGATGATACTACAAATATTGAGGATCTATTCTTTAAACAAGTCGTGCATTTACATGGGATTCTTAGGAGCATTGTATCTGATAGGGATGTTAAATTTCTTAGTAAGTTTTTGAGGGTTTTGTGAAATAAGTTAGATTCGAAGTTATTATTTTCTACAATTTGTCACCGAAAAATCGATAAACAAACTGAGGTAGTTAATAGGAACATCATACAATTGTTACGCACTATAGTTAATAAAAATTTGAAGAGTTGGGAATGGTGCTTACCATTCATTGAATTTGCATATAATAGGGCCACTCATGCTACAACTTCTTTTTCACCTTTTGAAATTGTATATAGTTTTAATCCACTAACACCTTTGGATTTAAGTATTTTACCCGTTAATGAAAGATGTAGTTTAGATGGAAAGAAGAAGACTGAATTGGTAAAATCACTCCATGAAAAGGTTGATGGGATTACTTGCTCAAGCCGCGGTGGACGAAACATTGATCGTGGCAAACGAATGAACAAGTTTCATGTTGAGCTTGAAGGAAGATACGAAGAGGATCAACTTGATACAAGTAATGGACGAAGTGGCTAAACGAGTAAGCCACATAGCTTACTAAGGCATGCAATCACATGCATCTTGGCAGAATGACCAATTGGGAAATAGACGATGCCTATGCGATGCTTAAGTACTATGCGGCTTCATAGTACAATCCTGGAGCGTGATTTTTTCAATTTCCGCGAAATCTTTTATTTATGTTAAAACTCTAATTTTGGTAACTTTTGTAATATTTAGACTTTAAATTCGTTTAGACTATTGTTTTATTAAGTTTCCCATAAATAGAACTCATTATTTACATTGTAAAACAATTTTATTCACAAAATTCAATTGAGAGATTTTTGTGAGCATATTTGCTTTTAATTCCTTGTTCTTCATTGAGCTAAATTTTGAACTTATCAATTGTTATTTCTTGTAGTGTTCAAACAATTCGGGTGAGATTCTTGAATCTTGTGATCACGAGATCAATATATTGTCGATGATTGTGTTAGTTCTTCGATTCAATATTTTTGGGTCAATCTCTAAACGTTAACTTTTGGCTTTCTAGAGTTTGAATCAATCTTTTGTAGGTTTCCTAGTTACTATTGCTAAATAGATTCACATCATTCGACAAGGACATCATAGTGTTTTATATGAGAACAATCATACTTTAGTAAGAGATTATGATCTACATTTCGTTCAGTTAAGTTAACAACGAAATCCTTGGTCAAGGTGTACTCATAAGTCAAAAAAAAGTTTTCGACTTACATTGACTTAATAGTGGGATAAAAGATATTATCGATAATTGAGATTGACACACATCCATATCTCGTAATTGATCGGATCATATTGATGAAATTATTATAGTTTCACGATAAACTAACAAGTTTGATTTTGTCATACCACGTGATATTTTTCGTCACATGTATTACGTTGATACATTGTTAGATGTCAATTTGGAACGACAGATATTAATGATAATAAATTAAAAATGAGTATTTTAATTTATCGATTTTTATTATATCAAAATAATAATTCACATCATTAGACATTGTTGTCGGTAACCTAATTAGTCATACACAAAAGAAGAACTAGATAATAAGATTTACCAATTAATTAATTGACAAGTGTTGGACAATTAAATAATTAAGTTGCTTGTTAATAGACCCGATTAATTAATTAGATTACTTAATTCATGGACCAAATTTAATTAATTAGATATTGAACCGGGTTAAGTCTATGAGACAGGCCAAACCCACTTGAACTTAGATTAAAGCCTCAATGCCAGAAAAAAAAAATTGACATAGGGGTTAACAGACTCTCACAAAGTCATGGGACCCGCGTGAATATTTTTTTCCAAAAAAATTTTGGGCCACCCTGTGTTGTGTATGTTCTGTCAGGGTGCATGGCACCCATTTTCTGGCAATGTAGTATAATTCTTGAACTTATATTAATAGGCTATGAGGATTTAAAAATTTATAAGAGAACACAATTCATATTCTTGCTAGCACAAAAAAAGAAAAAAAAATCATAATTCTCTCAATCTTGTTCCCTGTGTGAATTTTCATTAGAGACTGCACAATTGAACAGCTATGGATTGCAGATCATAGCTGTTCTTCAAGGAATTCATCAAATGTATAATTCTTTATCCCAATTTCACATTAAGTACAAAGAAAATCTTTGGTGAGAATTGAAATCTGTTTTATTTTTCGCTATGCATGATTAAGTAATTTTCTAACATCGATTCCATATCTGAATTTTAATTCAAAATAAAAGAGGTTAGATGTAGAAGATCAAAGAAAGTTAAACACATTTTCCAAAATGTCGGCGTCCCTTAATTGATGGCCAAATCGTCAGTTAATGGACAATTAGAACAATGTAATTTTTCATCCTTTTTTGCTTAAAAAAATTATAAATTTATCCAATAATATATAAAAATATATCCAAAGATACAAAACTAAGTAAAATAAAATAAAATAAAATTAACAATTAAAAAAGTAAACTAAACTAATGAAACTGAAATTAAGTATACACAAAAGTGCAAATGTACTTATTGATTCATAATGATGTATTAACTTCGAATGATCGCCCCTTGTTTGAGTCCCATTATTTTGCATTTTTGGTGGTTGAAATTTTTTGGAATAATGATTGATGGGAGAATGTGTGGTGGAAAAGTAATGAAAAGTTTTAAATTTGTGTGTAATATAATTTTATTTGATGAATGTGTGGTTGTAATGAGGAGAGAGAAACATTTAATGTAATTTAATGAGGACCAAACGGGGGCAAATATTCACGAGATTTGCGTAAAGTTTTTGAATAAGTTTTTGAGGTTCTAGTGTTGAAGTAGATGAAAAATGAAAGGGTCGTTATTTTTAAATTTGAATTGGGATGAGTTATTTTTCTTTTTTAATTTGATTTTAATGTCTTATTATCTCTGGCTTATATTAGTAAAAGTGGTTATATTTACACCACATTTTTTTTGGGCATTTTTTTTGGTATAAATACAACTTATTTTATTATATTAGAGATCATTAATTCATTATCACACTTATATCCTTCAAATTTTTGTCTTTTTTCACCACATACTTATTTTTAACATTTTATTGATAAGAAATATTAATATTTTCATTATCTCCCTTTAAATAAAGCCAAAACATGTTTATTGATATAAAAAAAAAAAAAACTACTACATATTCGATTTGTAATTATTTTATATAATAATTTAACACATCAATTATAGATGAAATTAAAGAAAAAAAATCAGAGATCAGGAACAATTTATATTAATTGGATTATAAGAATGTATTAAAAAAAGGTTTGAGACATAAATATCATAATGTGTAAAAGTCATGGACCTTTTATGCAATTAAAATTTACTCTAATTATTAAAAATTGTGGTCATGCATACATTTAGCCTTTTAGTGTTTATAAACTTTAGAAATTGTATTTTTGTCTTTTTATATAAAAGATGCATGGTAAGTTAGGCTTATCCCCTAAATCATTTTAAGTTAAAATTCACCTATTTAAAAAAACCAATAATATAAAATATTATCCTAAAAATGTAAATTGACCCTAAAGTCAAACATCACAAATATTTTTAAAAAAGTAGAAAATAATATTTCCAATAATCCACATATGAAGTATTACATACTTAGAAGAAGAAAACAAAGAGAAATCCAAAAAGAGCAAAAGAGATTTGACAAAGAAACAAAACCAAACGAAAATGAGAAAAAGTCAAGCAAATTCTTATCCTCTTCTAAAAGAGTTGCATAATAATCCCAGTACACCCTCGTCCACAATTTATTGGCAACGTGTCAACATCTGCCCTATCTTATTCCCATATGTTTCAACGGTTCCGATTGACCCACATAACTTCAGCAGTACCACACGTAGTGGGTCATTTCTTGTCTCAAAACACATGGGATAGACACTTCTTCACCTAGATAAAGCTAGCCGGAGCTCTTCCGCCAATAAATTAGGGGCACTAAGGTGGGGCAAATGGCCCTCAACATCCAACAAATGCACCGTGCTCCGCCCTCCGAGGTGGGTTTTCAGATAAGTCGCAACTGACATCGGCACCGACACGTCCCTAGCTGTTTGAATTATGGAACATGGCACCTTCACTAAGCCCAATACACCCCTTAAATCACTATTAAAAACAATTCTTGATACAAAAAGTGTTATGTCTGGCCTCATGTTAAATAAAGTCCGACTAAATTCCCTCACTGCCGCCGGCACGTCGGCTCCCACTGCCAGCGGAGCGAATCCATTTACCCATGCCTCATAATTCGCCTCCATTGCCAAGAACACACTCTCAATTTCTTCTTGCTCGAAGCCACCATGGTAGTCTCTATCATTTAAGAACCTGAAAATACATTTTCAATATTGATTAGTGATTACTTAGCTTCGTTAAAAACAGAAACTCATTTGTGCGATCGGATGCTTGAGAATAAGATACTTCAAATGAATCTGATATAGGAGTGTTGTTTTGCTAAAAACTCGAGCAATTTCTTGAAAACTCATTTGAGATATGAAAGTTGCGAATAATCACTAGAATAGTTTTGATTAAAACGTAAGTTTGAGTAGTTTTTAAGCTAATCAATGAACTTTAGTGAATACTCATTAAATATATTGACAAGATGCTTTCCACTTTATTGGCACTTTGAACAACAAAAGACACAAAGATTCCATTTCTGGGCTGGTCTAAACACAAAGCAAAATTTGTTACTTTTGTCTATCCAACTATCCAAGTATTTCAAGATACAGCAAAATTATTTGATAAATTACCTAGGAGAAGCACCTACGAGGATGAGTTTTGTGAAGAGCTCTGGTCGCCGAATAGAGGCCAAAATTCCGATCATGGCAGAGACGGAGTGACCAACATAAGCACAGTGCTCGACACCAAGAGCATCGAGGATATGCAGAAGGTCATCAACATAGGCATCGAGAGTGGTGTAACGACGAAAATTGAAGCTATCGGGGTTAACACTGCCCGCGCACACAAGGTCATAGAGGACAACACGATAATCACGCAAGAAAAATGGTAGAATGTGCTTCCATGCGGACTGATCCGTGCCGAAGCCATGTGCTAGGACAAGGATTTTCTTGCCAGAGCCCTCCACTCGCACGTTCAAGGCTTCCAATAGACTTTGCCCCATTATCTTCTAGTTTTAAAAATGATGAATATGAGGGAAAAGATTTGGTGGGTTTTGGTAAAGACTTTAGAGAGCGGAAATGTTTGTATAAATTTTTTGAGTGGATATTAGTGTATGTTTGGTCTGCTATTTATTTAGATAGCTACGTAGAAAGTATATCTACGTTGGTAGTATTTGCTAAGGTGACTTGGGATGTCAAGTTTGAGAAGGTGACAGCTGAATCTCGAATGTGTATTTTGTGCTAACCACAGTGATATAGAGCATTGGGTTATTTGTCCCAAAAAAAGAAAAAGAAAAAAACACTCTTTACTACATTGTTGATTTCAGATTCATTCTAAGCCCTTGTTTGAACCCCATTTTAGGGGAAATAATGCATTCTGAATAGTAGATTAGTGAAGAATGTGTTGTTAAAAATTAAGAGAAATTTTTGGGTTTGCGTATAATATATTTTATTGAAAAATGTGCGGTTTAAAATAAATTTTGAAAAAAATGAATTTTTAGAAGAATGGGGTTCAAACAAGTGCTAAGTACCAAATAAAACTCAAGAGGATGTTCCCATATCGCTCAAAGTCATAGATTTCTTATTACGAATATATCTTTTAACGTATATGCAAAATTGAACTCCAATGTATTCGTTCACCTACGCATCTGGTTAAGACCCTGCATGTCAATAGATTCCGCCTCCATTCATCTCCAAGAGTATGTTACATGCACATATGAAATGCACGCATTAGATGCACAAGATCGGAGCCTCTCCAAACACAAGGGACAAGGGAGGCCATGATCGCACATGCTTCAATGCTCAAGTCCATCCCAAAAGGGATGGTAAAGTGTATTGAGTGCGGTAGTCACATTTTGAAAAGAGAATATAATTCGAAGCCAAGTTTGTATTTTACGAGAGATTGAAAATATCAAAGTGTGGATTACCCTTGAATGAGACTAAATGTAAGTATTTATATGCAAAAGAAATAAATGGAGGCTCCTTAGATGCTCAACATGCAGCATTATCCCAATTGCCCACTGATCAATTTTTATTACATCAAAATGTTGCATCCTGGGCATTAAAAGTTCTACGACCGAACTCACTATCCTAGGTAGGTTAAAGAATCTCTGCACTCAACTGTCATACCAGGTAACGTCACATCAATAACTTCTTATGTAGCTCCATAAGTTAGAACCATCTTTTGTACAAGGTTTAAGGGTCGATTTCTTCCGCTTTTGTCATAGAGACCCATGTTACTTTAAGAATTAAAACTCCAAAAGTTGCCTTAGAAAAGAAAAATGAGAGCCCTGCATTAAGTTATCTATACTCGAGGGCTTTTCAACAAGGCATTGTGCCATGACTTTAACACCTTAGAATGTAGTTGTCATGCTCAGATGGAGGTCACATGGCTTGCCATGTACGCCAATTATAATAATAGTCCTCCAAATCTAAGGTCTTGATTACTCATTTAAGATATTGGACTTCGAAAGTAGGGTTTGAAAAATGTATTTACATCTTGTCCTAGATGTTTCTTGTAGGGGTGCTTTGACATCTTTATTGTAGTAGAATTTGCATACCCTAGTTGAAGCAATTTTTTTTTTTTTTTTTGATAGAATAGGTTGAAAGAACTTTATTGTTAAATCAAAGATCAAATTGAAAACAAAATCACTTAACCTATTGAAATGGTAGTTTGGGTTGTTGATCCTGAATTAGGACCTATTTAGATATGTTGATTCAATGATTGTTGAATACTTGTATGAAGTACTTTCGAGTAACTAGTGGAATCTAGGTAGTAATCATATACTAGGAGTTTGATCCCAATTACTTGTTCCAAAAAAAGGTATTGCACTATATGACACACAGGAAAATGTTATCTATATTACAGTGTGGAGCTAATCTTAAGTAATTAAACCATATTTATTACCAATGTTTAGGAGATATCTAGTTGAAAAGAAAGCTGTCTACAGTATAGAGTGAAAACTACATTCGAAAAATCAAAGAAAAGATAACAATAACAGAAAAAGGGAAAACGGACAAAAAAAAAAAAATGGAAAAAAATGGAAAAACACGCAGAAGAATAACTACAAGTACATAATAATAACTATAAACATTATTTCTATTCAGCTAAGTTTTAGATACTTAGCCCCCCTACTTGAGCTCGATCAAAATGAGATTTTTGGTAAAATATGTTTCATAACAGTAATTTTTTTTTCAATGTACGGTTAAAAAATAAAGAAAAATTTTGGATTCACGTTTTGCATCATTTTATGGGAGAATGTGTGATTGAAAATGAGTTTTGAAAAAATGTATTTTTGAAAAAAATGGAGCCCAACAAGGGCCTAATTCAAATTTAGATTTCTAGTGAGGTATTACTACAAACTTTTGACTGAAGGAGCATTCCTTGAGGGATTCCTTACATTATATAGAAAGAGTATTACTTTATACAATTACGATATCAATCTATATACGGTAAATACAATTATACATAATTATGTTAAGTTATAATCTTTGTCAACTTTCGTTATTTTCGTCAATCTACTTGATATCTGTTGATTTCATTGACAACTACCTTCAAATTGATGCTGGATGATCAAGAAGTATCAATTTGTTGACTGATGTACAAAGAACTCAAAGGTTAAATTCCAATGGGCAGCCCAAAAATAATCACATGCAAGGCTACAATCCACAAATGGGAGATCAATTCCCGCTAGGGTCTTAGTTTGCTCCTCTAACTTCGTCTACATTGTGAATCCAGATCCGCAGTACCAAGAGTGTGTGTCCTTTCAATTATCACCATGGACACAACTTCCCGTAACCCAATACTTGCATAAGTTTGGCTGATTTTATTTTTTAAACAGATATTCTATCATAATGAGAAGAGAAAAATTCATCTTATTGGGAATTCTTTGAAAAAGAATTTCAGTACTTTTTTTTTTTTGCTAACAATGAGGTGAAGGAAGGGTAAAATAGAGATAGAACTAGGGCCATCAAAATAGGTTTGGAATGGCAGGAACTACACTGCACTCAACGCATCGAAAAGTCACACATTGGCAAAAATTCTATAAATCGTCGACCACCACAAAAGTCACACGTTGACAAAAATTCTGTAAAACCATCGACTACCACAAGAAACCCATCACAAGAGTCACACTTTGGCAAAAATTCATTAACCGTAGATCACCACAAGAAACCCACACTTGAGAGGTTGAGTTATGCTCAAAGAAAACTAAAGATTTAGTATTAAGTCTATGAGGTAGGCTATGATATTGTGACAAACTTTTGATTGAATGATATTCCCTTGAGGGGTTTTTTTGCATTATATAGGAAGAGTATTACCTTATACGACTACGGTATCCATCTAAATATGGTAAATATAATTATATATATCATTATGTTAAGTCATAATCTTCGTCAATCTCCATAATCTCTGTCGATATCATTAACAATTACCCTAGTTGAAGGTTGGTTGGAGGATGGGAGATTCAAATATAGGAATAATTTATCACATATCAAGGTTGTGACTTTTATTTCTGATTCTCAATCAAACTTGAGCGGGAAAGAAAAGAGTGTTGTAAAATCTATCTTAGAATAAACATCCCAGGTGAGATTTAAAAACACGTTCAGGGGTGTGCATCCCATGAGAGAGAATTTTTTTTTTTCATTAAGGGTCGAGAAATAACCAAACAAGAAATTCACGACGATTATATTGACTATGCACACACAAATCAATCTAACATCGATTGAGTAAAACTTGGCTTCGGTAGTATTACTTATGTACTTTTTATCAATTTTTAAACATTTTCAATATTTGAGGAATATATGAAAAATTAGTTTCAATATTTGAGGAATATATGAAAAAGTTTTCTAATGCATTGATGTTTATGCTTATTTGCTTGTGTATTAAGTAAATAGTTTTGCTTAGGACAAATAAGAGTTTAAGTTTGGGGTATTAGATGAATACATTTTATTCATATATTCAAACTTCTAAACTTGATTACTTGTGTATTAATTGAGTGGATATCTACCCAATTTAATGTGAATATGATTAATTGTAGATAAAACCCCAATTTCGATGGAAATGAGGTGAAAATGGCTTTTGGGGGCTTAACTGGAATTTTGATTCGGAGTAAATTGAAGATTAATCAAAGTGAACATGATCAATTAGAAGAATTAATAAAGCATTTAGAAGAAAATCATAAGTTTAGGGAGTTAAATTCAACAATTGAAAATTTTTAGGTCTAAATTACAAACTTTTGAAACTTGCATCGGATCAATTACAAATGATTTTGGAATGTGAGTAATCAAAGTATAAAGACTTAAAGATAAAGGATCCATGGTGCAAGTAGAAAGGGACTTGAGCTGGACAAAAGAGGGACCAAATTGTAAATGAAAAAAAGATAATATTGCGATTGCAAGGCACAAGAAAATTTCAATAGTGAACCAAACATTTAGTCCGTGCGAACACAACACACTACACTGTGCGATAGCACAGGTCACAACAAATTTGGTTTCTTGTTTGGATCAACTTCTATTTTGAAATCAATTAGGGCATGAATTTTGTACCTAATTCTTGAGTCTATAAATACATACCTATCCAACAATTTATGGGGGAGTCTTGGAAAATATATCATTTTTGCGAAGAAGAAGCGTAAGAGCATCTTCAAGAGACTCTTTAAAAGTGGAATACTCTTTATTTTAAAGAGTCAATTTTTAAAATTTTACTCCAAGAGACTCTTCAATTTAACATTTTAAAATAGAAAGTGTCAAACTCACCTCTCTATAATTTAACGTTTCAAAAATTTCAACTTTCAATGCACATTTTTATTGATTTAATTAAATAAATATACTTGAAGAATGATAAAATTATTGAAGGGAAGATGGTAAAAATAAAAGAATGAAAAAAAAAATAATAAATACATATTGGAAATGGTAAAATTAAATTTTAAAAATAAAGAGGCTATTGAAGTATTTTAAAATTTTTACTCTTTAAATTTATAGATGCTCTTTATTGTAGAATATGCTCTTTAAAAATAGAGAGCCTTTTGGAGATACTCTAAGGAGGAAGATTTTGATCAAGCAATTCCATATTCCTTGCAAACTTTATAAACGTTTTGATACAAAACACATCTATATATCAATGTCTTACATCTATTGCTTGGATTGAAGAAGAAGAAAAATCAAGAAGATTGATTAGGGAGCTATTGAAGAGATTCAACAATTCAGGATTTCTTTCCTATCTTCTTTCTACTCTTTAATTCGGCTGATGCAACATTTTACATTGTGATTTTGTATTATTATGATGCTTTAGTGGACAGATGTTAGAATAATGTTGAACTCACATGTTTTAATGTTTTGTTATTAAATTCTTGATTTTTGATATTGATAATTTATTTGATTTTCAAAGATTGTTAGGAGTATAATTCATTTTTACTTATTTGATCAATAATTAAATTGTTTGTGATTCCTGTTGACATTCAAGAAAACTATATAAATTTGGCAAGTAGCGACAATCATTGTAAAATCGATAGGGCTGTAAGCAAAAACTGTCAAACCGAAAAATCGAATCAAAACCGTATTTTAGAAACCGTCTGTTTGGTGCCACGTGAACCCGTCAACGAAATGGTTTTGAACCAAATCAAACCGTTTTAGGTTTGAGAATTTTAATTACGGTTTAAAACCAAACCAAACCGACGAAAAAATATATAAAATAAAAAAATAAAAAAAATGAAATTTTTTGAAAATTCATTCAAAATTCAAAATTATTATTATTGCTCAATAATTCTATTTATATTTTATATATAAATTATAATAATTTCAATTTTATGTTTTTCAGTCCAATAGGAATATGTAATTTTTTAACCCAACTTCCAGCCCAACTACCTAATTGAACGGGCTCAACCCATAAGTCCATAACTGCAGAAGCAGAAAATCAGAAAGACAGAAACTCATAACTCATACATTTTCCATTTCAATTGAATCAAACAAAAAACCTAACAATTCTCTTCCCGTCATTCCGTTCCAGTTTCCACGGTTCTGAGCTTCCACCAGCGTCTATTCCACATACGTGACGCGACCTCGCCTTCGTCGTCTTCGCCCACCTAGTCCCGACCCTCCTCCCTTGATTACTCCAATGTCTTAACTCTGTAATCTCAAGGTTTGAACTCTTTCGAGCCACCGATCAGCTATTCTTCAGCAGCAGGTGTAATTGTCATATTTAGAATCTTTACATATTATCAACAATTATTTTATTATTATGGTTTGTTATTCTTTCTGTTTAATCAATAACCATTTTTTTCAGATATGATGATCACGAGGTCTTGTTGGACATCATTATATATTTTGGACCTTATACTTAGTTCAGTAGACTTGTATTGTAATGTTATCGTAACGTTATGGTAACGTCATTAGCCTTAAAAGGCGAACAAAAAACTACGTTTTAATTTATTGTAATTTCACTTTGATTTAGTTGGTATTTAAATTTATAGAAAATATATTTAGTTTGTTTTATATTTATTACTAGTAAGATATAAAATATATATTGAATTCAATAAATTAATGCATAAAAGTAGACAGACAAAAAAAATATACGGCGGAACTGACGGTTTAAAATCGGACCAAACCGTTAGGTTTATGTTTGAGTTTTTTTTTCAAAGCGTTCAAAATGTTTTGGTTTTGGTTTGGGTTTTTCTCAAACTGGTATAAATGGTTTGGTTTAAAAATTTGTGAAAAATTAGTAAAATTGGACCGCTTACACCCCTAAAAATCGATAGGAGATAGGGATATTTTTTTTTTACATATTCGCACCCTTCATATGTCCCTATTTGATGATAATTAAAATTAGATTTTTAGAATATTTTGATAAAAGTTGAAAATATGTGAAATCCATAAAATATGTGGTTAAAATGAATTGTTAACTTTGACTTAAGATTAAGATCTAGATTATAATTCATACCAAACAAGGAGGATGGTCACATGTGAGGATAAAATTAATTTTACTGGAGAGAAACTATTAAACATAATAGAAGTATTTATAATCTTCATATCCGAATAAATAAATGTTGTCTATATCTTGAATTGATATTGAAAAAAAATGAATGTAGGGGGATTTGAAGTCCTATTGTTTGTCAATTACTGGATTTTTATAGCAAAGATTAGTTTTAGATTTTGGTTTGTTAATATAAAACTCATTTAAACTTGCTATTTGATTAAGTTTGATTTATTTGAAACTAGATTAAATTCTTAGTACTTGTAGGAATGTTATCCTACTCATTTGTTATTATTTGCTATGATATCGTTCATTTGTTGAAATTTAGCGTAACAACCATCTCCTATAGAAATATATATATATATATATATATATATATATAAATTTATCTAATAGTGAGGTAGATGACAACGTGACCCACCAAAATTAGGTCTCTAGCTGCATTAATTCCCATGATAGACTAATATTTTTAGGTTATGCATTATGAACAGTATTTTCCTCACAGATTGATTATGTGACAATTCATAATTCCTACGTAGTTATGAGCCTCTTAATATTTTTCAATATAAAATGACAAAAAATTAAAACGACACATATCAATTTTATCTTAATATAAATACATGTGAAAAAAACACAGACCAATTTTTATTTAATTAGAAAATTTTCAACTTCCGTAAAAATATGCCTAGCCGTAGGGCATCATCCTAAATAATTGCATAAGATTTATTTAATTGGATAAATAATGTTTGATTTTGAACAATTTGGAAATAATTTTAAGTGCCGAATAATATTGTTGAAATATTCAAAGTTGCTTATTTATATGTTACTCTTTTCACATTTCTGGTTCAATTCACTGTAATTCACGGCCTGTTTACATATTTGATTTTTCTTCTTTATTTAAGACAGAGTACTTTTAGTAATCTAACTGTTTTTTGAGCTCCATTTTTGGTTAAGAATGTATTTAGGAATGGTAGATTAATGGAGAATGTATGATTAAAAAATAAGAAAAAGTTATAGATTTACGTGTAATATTATTTTATTAAAAAATGCGCGATTGAAAAGAAGAAAAAGAAAAATATATTTTTAAAAATAATGGAAATCAAATAAGGACTATATGTTGACCACTGACATTGTATTTAAATAAAGTGGGATTACCTTAACATGTTCGGGCAATATATTTGCTCATTTAAGAACTCCAATATTAAAATCCAAGTCCAACCGATTGAGCTCCTAAGGAATCAATTGATTCTTTGAGCTTTTGCGCTATGACATTATGCCCTATTTGGTGGTATGAAAATCAAATTTTTAGTGAATTTTGATAAAAAAAAAAAATGATGAAATATATAATTGTAAAGTTGTGGATATCATGAAATATATTGTTAATTTATAGTCGTAAAATTGTGAATCTCATGAAATATATTTTTAATATTAATTAGTAATTTTGACTTATATTAAAATATAGGGTTTAATCTCTATCAAACAGGACCTATATGAATATTGGGTTATATCATAATAAGGCCAATCTTTATACAAATCAGTGGCGAAGTCATAATCTTCATGTAGGAGGGAGTGATAAAAATTCAAAATGTTGTAGGGGCTGTCACCATCACCCTCTCCCCATGAGTCCACTTATTATAAACAAACACTTATATATTGAATATTGAATATTATCTTACTGATTACTATTATGATAAAGCCACTTAACTCGTATGGATGACACCCTACTTGATCGCGCCCTTACGTGAATGCGTAGGTCCCCATATGAATAAAAAAACTACCCCCTCATGTGTGTGTGAAGTGTCATCATCGCGGTCAACCGCGAGGTTCGTGTAGCAAGGTCCTTACTATTAACATTGAACTCTT
Source organism: Osmanthus fragrans (assembly GCA_019395295.1). Taxonomy (NCBI): domain Eukaryota; kingdom Viridiplantae; phylum Streptophyta; class Magnoliopsida; order Lamiales; family Oleaceae; genus Osmanthus; species Osmanthus fragrans. The sequence goes on from CM033352.1 coordinate 15,638,897, forward strand.
TAAATACGCTCGGACTAACATGTAACTTAGTTTGCCCTGAGTACTACAAGTTCTACCTATAGTCTCATGTGTTGGATAATTGTGCATAATTATATATATATTTAACTAAAACTACGTGATTGCAAATACGATAAAATAGTGACTTATCTGTACAAAATATCGGATAGATTTTTGACTTATCGAAATCAAGATATGCGCATCAAAATATGCACAAAGTACAATTTACTAAAATATAAAAATTTGAAGGAGATAAAATAAAACGGGATATGCGAATGCAAATTTCCTTTAGACAAATTTTGCCCCTTAGTGCTAACATAATTGAATGGGCGTCTATCTCCCAAAATAAAATGCTTCTTTCAAATTTAATATAGTACAATATTAATTTTGTTGGGTGAATTAAAGTGTTCACAAACAAAATAGACATGAAATCTATACATATATTTTTTACAAAATTGTTTTACGAAAATAATTCGGAAGGAATTAATTTTAGAAAAATAAAAATAAAAGAATATTTTGATAAGGGAAGAGATTTAGAAATTAAAATTTTTCTTCGTTTTTATTTTTTTGGGAATTCATTTGGTGTAAAAATATAGAACTAAGAGTCCTATTTATAGATTTTCAAGTGTCTTTCTGAAATAGTTGCATCTTTTAACATAAATTAATGTTGATCATTAGATCATCTTTTCTTATTTAATGGTCTAGACTATGCCCTATCAAAATGTCATGACTTTTCATAATGTATCTTTTTTAATTGTCACACTTAATCCAAAATAACACGACTCTTTGAAATGCACCATTTACATTGGAAGAGTTGCGACTAGTCATAGCACCAATTGAAGACTTTTTTAATCCGTGACTTCTAAAAATTATCCCGTAAATTTTAACAATCCTCTACAAAAATGGAATAAGTCAACTCAAAACAAGGAAGATGAAGAATAATACTATTGAAATATAATGAATTAGGATCGGTAGCTTTCACTTTGAACCTTTTTTTAGTTAGAACTCTCAGACTTGGCTAATTAGTGAACCCAAAGTTTTGAACTATCGACCATTATTTTAAGTCTAGACAATAGATCACATACATTATTTTTCATATCAAACTTTGGTTCTCTAATAAGTTCATTATTTTATGCATGAACCTTCTTGGGTTCTAAAAGTGCGCTAGAGAATTTGCAAGTAAAATTCTTATAGAACTAGCCAAATTTGCATTCATATAGGTGATGTTCTACAAAGATTACCCTACAATACTACTCCTATATTGTTTATAAGATGTATTCATCTAAAAGCATAGCCTATTCTAACCAATGTTTGATAGGTAAAAATTATTTGTATCATAAAAATGGGAAGAAGTTAAAACTTGAAAGTGCTTTTTATCTAATCATTCATAGCTAGTTTTCCTATTAAATCTCATCCATGAGATTTTCTAGTCTTCAGGTTAGGTTCCATTAAATTGACTCATTAGTTTAGGCTTTACATCCATATTCCTTGATGAACAGTCTATTGCTCTCTAGATAACCCAATATCTGTCACCGAATTTAATAGTTTATTCTTTGTTAAACAATTAGTATTGTTTCATTTGAGAGCAATTGTCAAATGGTATCATATATATCGAGACTTACTATTATACATTTCATTATGCAGCACATAGGCGGACCTAGGGGGTCCCGCAGGGTCCTGGGACCCCCCACTTTTTCCCTTTTTTTTTTTTTGTGAAAAACCCCTAGTTTATTATTATGTTATATTTGGTAAAAAATTTTGTCGATCATAATCTTATTTAATGTGTAGATACAAATTGTGAGTAGATTGTGTGGATAAAAATGATATTGACTACCTCATAAATTTGAAAATACACTCCCAAACATGTTTATTATAAGTCTTAGAATTTCTACTTTAAATGTTACTAGCTTGGTCATCAATTAGGAAATTATCATCAATTAGGAAATTCTTCAAAGCTTTTTGAAGTCATCATGCATTTAGCTTTATGTTCCAATTCTCTCGTTGTTTGGAGGATTTCCAAGATAAAAATACACCTTCAATAGTAAAACATATTTACTAGTAGATTGTGAATCCTTGCATCAGATATCCAATTTTCGACATTGTACACAATTTAAGTTTACAAGGTATTCACTATAGTGTATTTTATCATTTCAAATAATTAAATATCTCAAATTCAAATTTGAAAAAAAGCAACGCCTCCCTCATAGATCCTGGGTGCTTCCTAGTTTTAATCATATAGTGCTAACTACCCTCATAATACTAGGTAAGATTGAACATAGCAACATAATATTTGTTTACTACTTAAAGTTCAATCATATCTTTAATTATATTTATCTACCGGATAAATAATTTTATACAACATTTGGTCAATATATAAAATGAATTCAAATATCAATGTCTTGTGAAAGTATATGTACTCACTTATTCAACACTACAAGAAAAAAAGCCTTTTGCAACGTTCCAAAAACGTTGCTGAAAGGCTTTTGCAACGTTTTTTTAAATGTTGCAAATCTCAGTTTTGCCATACAGTGGGAGACTTTTTGCAACATTTTAAAAATGTTGCCAAAAGTCCCCCATTTGGCAACGTTTTATAAACGTTGCCATATCCATCCTTTTTTTTTTTTTTTTTTTTTTTTTAAACAGCAAATTATGTAAATTGACTCGCAAAATTGAAATGATTCATTATGAACAAATTTTGGTATAGCATAAAAATTGTTAATTTCATTATAAATTTTTGAATCCATAAATTTGAATATTAGAATGTGATATAACACCACCTAAATAATAGTTCCCACAACAAAGATATAACACCACCTAAATAATAGTTCCCACAACAAATAATGGAGCTTCTAGATATTCTTGATGTAGATACTTAATGACTTCCAGCCAGTGTCCTTGTCAGCATCGGAAGATCTCTGAGGATCATTCTGCAGCCCAAAACTTGGATCGAATCCCGAGCAAGCCATCCAGTGATATTCTTGAGGAGTGTAGATTACATTCCCTAGTGATTTCTTCACCAAGCAATCATCTGTGCACTTGAGATTCAGCACTTAGTCTACACTGGTAATTTGATCCAGGATCTCTTGTAAAGACCAAAAAATTAACATAAACAAACAAAATATTCACAGAATCTACATGCACAAACAACTGTCAAATTCAGATGTGCTTGGATAAACCTAGATAAAAATGTTTGCCTCCATTTGACAGATTTATAAATTAATTTATAAACAAGAATAGTAGTGGATCCTAAGAAAATGTGTGGATAATAAATGAGTATTAAATCAAGAATAGTAGGGGAACTAATAATTCTAACAAGACTAGAAATCTGAAATAGCAAACAATCAAGCTGCTAAGTCCATTTAAAACATGAAACCTAAGCCAAACATGGTCTAGATGTTCTTATTCACACAAAATTCAAGAGAAATCTTAAGACCCTACACCTTATATTTGTACAACACCATTGGAGGGTATATGACTTGACGCATACAAACATTTTACAAATTATTAGTAAAAAATTTATGATTGTGCTATATGTACTTCATAACTTACAAATTTGTTTACCAACTAATGATGTTGCGAGATATGATTGATGCAAAATTTTACCAACCAACTAAAAAAATAAAACTCCCCAACTTGTTGCCACCTTACTATATTTTGACAGATCATATAAAATATGTAAAGATAAAATCATGTAAACAAAACAACAATCACCACTATATTTTAAAGAATTTGACAATTAATAATTCTACAATTGGTGCTTGTTGATGACTGGATGTTCAAGTTGCAGGGGCAACTTGCAATGAGAAGACACATAAATTAATTATTTGGTATACTCCTAACTTTTCCTAAGCTATGAAATGAACTTGACTAGCCACGGGTTTGGCAAATATACTGCCAGACATCCCACAATATATGTTTACCTAAGTTGCATAGAGAACCTGTGCAAGTATTTAAATATTTTTTAGCATGATTACAGTTTTACCAAAGTAAGAAACCATTTTCAGTTAAATGACTACTAGTTTTAAGTGTTAACCTTTTGGCAGTTGCTACACTCTTCACATCCATGAATAACCCCTTTTGGGAGTCAGGTCCTCAAAAGAATGTTCTGCAAATGTAAATAGATATAAGAATCAGAAATCCACAATATATGTGCAGAAAAAGAAAAAAGTTAAACAAAACTTGATCAACCTGCTCAGAATCAGACTCCTCAGCCTTGTTATCAAACTGGCTGTAGTTAATCCAAGGTCTATGTCTAAAGGACTTATTGAATTTCAAATCATCACTACTCTCAAACTCTGTTTCTATCTGAACTGCCTGTGTTCCAGAAATACCAGCAGAAGCACAGTAACTACTTATTTTATGAACAAGTGACTCAAAACCAGGTGGAATTGAGGAAATTTCCATGTTCTCCTCTTTGACACGAGGTCCAAAAAGTTCTGTCCCCATCGCCACTGTAAAATTAAAGAAAGCCACATCTCAAAAATAGATGGAATATTTTTTTCTCAAAAAAGGTCAAGGTGATGCTCTTTGTTTCTATACTAACCAAAAACAAGGAGAGAGAAGGTCACCTAGAAGTTATCCTCGATCAAAAGTACAAAATTATAGAAACCCCGTTATGAATCTTCAGTGTGTAATATCAAGTGTCAACCCAAGATCAATTCACGTGAATTCTGATAGTCCACAAAATACTTAATAAACATTAGGTACTTCTTCAGTGGTTGCAAGAAAGTTTATCTGCATGTCAAGCAAAAACAAACAATAGCAAGCAAAAGATATCAAATATACAATCTCATCCATTAAATGCTACATATTATTTTCTCATTTATTCATAGACCCAAGTATCAGAAAATGCTTAAAGGGAATGTGAAACTCTTAACAAAGTGAAATAAGTGATCTCTGAGATGAACTATCACAAACAAGATACTAAATTCAGCAGGGTACACGTAGTTTTGTACTTTGAGTCCCAAATATCCATAATTAATTAAATTGCAGAACCAAAAGTTGAAATTCAACATAATCTCCTATAATAACCAACACTAGGTCAACACCAGCCAACCCCCAAAAAAATTAATAATAATAATTACCAGTAAACCTGCTGCAAATCAAAATTGGATTATGACCCTTCATCTGTCGCAAATATTGGATTTTTGAAGTCAACAGTCCGTATAATAATCAGTCAAGAATAGGGAAACAAATTCTAGAACAGATTTCAATTCACCCAAAAAAAATAGAATTTTAAGAATACAAGCTGAGATTGGAGGCGACGATGGCATATGAACGATACTGGACAATTCTCACCGGGACTCTTTAGAGTTTTTAGTTTGCTGACCTACAGTTCCGAAACAAAACTTTGGGAAGATGGAAGAAAACCTGTAATAGTAGAAATTGGGGATGGTGACCGGCAGATGACTAGAGATTGAGGATGGGGATGGTGACCGGCAGATGACTAGAGATTAGGGATGAAGAGAAATGTGGTGGATGGAGATTGGGGATGAAGAGGTCGATGGGGATTAATTAGGGATCGATGGAGTTATTTGGGCCGTTTGGGTATTTGGCGGACTTGTCTAGGCCCATAATTTTTTGCAACTTTTAAAAAACGTTGTGAAACAAACATTTTGCAACGTTTTTTAAATGTTGCGAAAAATTTCTCTTTCGCAACGTTTGAAATGAAAACTTTTTGCAACGTTTTAAAAACGTTGTAAAAAGTTTCTTTTTTGCAACGTTTTTTAAACGTTGCGAAAAGGAAATATTTTTGCAACATTTTTTAAATGTTGCGAAAAGTTTTATTTTTCGCAACACTGAATAAACGTTGCAAAAGGTCACTTTTGACAACATTCACCTAAAAAATGTTGCCAAAACTCAATTAAATTAATCAATGACAACATTCACTTATTAAAATGTTGCGATAGACCCCATTAGCAACACTCCATTCAAAAATGTTGCCTTTTAAGTGTTGCAAAAAGTCATTTTTGTTGTAGTGCAAGGATGTTGCAGCCCCATTTAGTATCGTTATTGACCCAACTTTAATTTGGACACACCACGGTCCACACATAGATCTAGATTCAGTTCGTGAATCGCACTACATTGATTGAGGTGCAAAACAAGACATATAGGAGAAAGGATTGCGCTTGCGAATCATGAAACTTCTCGATGTGCCTTCTCCATGTTAGTATTCGAGATGCACTTGCTCAAGGATGTTTTCCTCTTTGTTGATTTTCAACGCTTGCATCTAAGTGAAACCATAAATAAATAGACACGCAAGCGAATCATAAATCATTCACTTTGATTTAAACGTCGGCGTCCATTCAAAATAATCGGATTCTTTAAAAATCAATATATTTTTTATTTAATGCAAAACTTTTTTTTTTTTTTTTTTTTTCCTTCAAAGTCACTATTGTTCTTTTTGAAAATCAAATAATTTTGCAAATTATCTGTTTTCTTGAAACACCACAATGAAAGTACATGCATTTTCATAATTATTGGCATCCATTCAAAAGTTAGGATTTTTAAGCCCATAAATAATTTTCCCTTCTTTTTAAGTGTCAATTCTTACTCTCAATTGAAAGAAATGATTTTTTCAAATCTCATTTTTTTTTCTGAATAAATTTATTCAGGCGGAAGATCATTGTTTCATCACAATAAGGCTATGTTTGATAGTCTAGAAAATGGGTGGAAAAGGAAAATCAATTTCAATTCCATGCTAAATTTTGGTATTTGATTGCCAAACAATTCCATGGAATTCATTTTCACCCAAATTCTAAGTACAACCGTTTAAAACACATTTTTTTACCTTTTATTTTCTCATAGTTTTGATGGGAAAGTGATTTTTCATTTTTTGTTTTGCCATTTTTTTAAAAAAAAATTTTGGCAATGGAAACATATTCTAAATTCAATAGTAAAATTTTTTATCCAAAGCCAAATGAACACAAAAAAAAATTTAAAAATTATTTTTTTAATTTTTGGCAATTAAAACAAATTTTAATACAGATTGTAAAAAAATTTATCCCAAAAAGTAACAATTTGCATGAAAAATAAAGCCAAACGATTAGGTGGAAAGTTATACCAATCAAACACCATTAATTACAATTCCCTCTAAAACAAATTTTAGGCAATTCAATTCTCTGCAATTTGTTTTCAAGCGAATGATCACTGTTTCATCACAATAATTCTAATTCTCACATTTTTTGGATAGAATTGGATGCAAATATAAGTCATAACTTAACTAAAATTAATGTGCGTCCATCCTCTTCCACTTAAAAGAGTTAATGATGCTTCCAAATTCCAATCTTTGCGCAAATTATTTTCTTGAAAGATTGTCTCTGATTGTCACGAGGTTATCTTAAAGAAAATAAGGCCTTGTTACTCTTCAATTAGCAACAAATAAATTTTTTTTTTTTTTTACAATACCATCAATTCACCACATTAATGTTCATAATTGATGAATACAAAAATTAAAGAAAGAGAACTATCAAGAAGAAAAATGCATATCCCAATGTACAAATGAAGCATTTATATTGACTGATGGCCATTGGAATATACAACAATTTCTTTTTAATCGAAACATTTTCATTAAACAACACTTCATCAGTTCGTAAGATACAGGTCAAAACTTGAAAAGTTGCCCCCCGGGCACATCCAAGTTGGCAAAGGATGAGCATTACGGGGCTTGCAACCTCAGCGTGGGGAGTTCGATTTCTGGTTGGAGCAGTTGAGTGATGTAATAACCATTTATTGGTTGGAGCAGTTTGGTGATGTAATAATCATGGAGAAGACTCCTTTGGGGCCAGGAGTATAAAGAGTGCACGGACCCTAATCAATTTGGGCATAATCCGCGGTTTACTTCTATCAGTTACTGAGGGGTCGGTGGCTGGTGGTCCAGGATATAGTCTAGCGTAAGTTGGGAAACCTGGATATAAGAAAAAAAAAATGAAACTTGAAAAGTCACATATTTTCACGACTCTCAACTAATTAAATAGTACATTTAACATATGTAATAATCTAGATGTGCATATTAAATACTGACTTAATTAATGCACTCATTATCACCAGCAATATAATCGAAACTAATGTTTTAATTGTTGGAATTGATTTAAAACTCGAGAAAATTGGTTATGTAGAGAGAAATTTGTCAAAAGTTCGCTGGAACTTGTGGTTTGTAGTGCTACTTCCACAAGTCGAATCCATTGTATCTTGGTAGTCAAGTACCGTGAACCGTAAGCACCGTTGCGGGGAAATAATGTCATAACTTGTCTCGGATTGCTTTTCTTCATTTCTATTTCTAGTTTGTGTAGTATATTTTTCTGCATTTTATCACCTTTTATATTCAATAATATTTGGTTTAGTCTTTTGATTACTCCACATTAACAACCATTTTCCGCATGTTTTTACAACCCGGTCCCAACATTAATAACTAAAAACAAATTACATGTAAACTGAATGAATTAGAAGAACGCGTTTATAAACTTGAAGTTTTTTATTTACATACATTTGATTATTTTAATGCTTTGAAACGTAAATCAACTCAGAATCAGATAGACACAAAGTTTCATATTATGCATGTAATAGTTAACATTTTTAGTACACAGAATAAAATTTTAATATCTTTATGAAGTTTTAGTGCTTGCTGCACAAAGTTTAATGCGAATGCACAAACGAAATGACCATTGAATATTAAATTTTGATCAATTTCAGAAACGAGATGCTACTTTCAAATTATTGGGTATTGACATTTAGTTGTCAAACAAATTAAGTTGTAAATTGTGGTTTCATATTGTAAGTCTATTTTGATAGAAAATCAACTAGACATGTGATGAAAAATGTTATATAATAGGCATTGTACTAATCCATAAATTAAGGGGAGTGGCATGTGATAGTTGATAGATTGTCTAGCATCTTTGCTCTATAAATAGAGCCATGTATCTCGAGCCTAACAATGGAGACATATACATTGAAAATACATTTCAAAATGTAGTCTCTCTCTCTCTCTCTCTCTCTCTCTCTCTCCTCGTCTGCTGATTTATACCAATAGAGTGTATATTTTTTAATATTTATATATTTATATTTGTTTTATGTTAATGTTCCCTATGTTTTATTGATGTTTTACACTGTCATCTTCCTCCTTATGAAATCACCCGTTTATTGAGTTACTTAACTCCATTTTGTTGAGCTAAAGTGAAGCTCCATCTCCCCTCGATTTCATTGTTCTTCACCATGAAGATGGTCATCCCGTAGAAAGGATGAACCAACATTTTTTCACACCAATGCACTATAATTTTCGCAAGTGGAAGAGTATTCAACTCTTCCACATTCTCACAATTGGTATCAGAGCTTAATATGATCTTAAGGGCCAAAAATGCTGCAAATTCTGAACAAAAATGATTTCAAAAAAATTCCCTTCGTTTTGTGTTTTATCATTTTTTGAGCACTTTTAAAGTGAGTTGTCAATGTTATTGTTTTAGCTCAAGGCCTGAGAAGATCCATAAATGGTCAAGCCTAGTTAACAGTAGCTAAACACCTGTTTTTCGGCACTTTCACAATGAGGAAAAGTGACCAAATTTTTGAGCTCTGTCTTAATTGGAAGGAGTTTCATTTTATGCTTCAGCAGCCCTCCCTAGCGATTTTAAAAAGTAGCCTAAATGCATTGCTCCATGCCCTCCACTTGTGGTGTTAAAAGGTGGCTGGAAGCAAGTTGGATCAGCAGCAACCTTTGAAATCTTGTAGTGACAGTCCTCTTAAAAATGGCTCAAATACTCTTGAATAAAACCAGTTTAAAGGTACTGAGTTTCAAATGGTGCAAATGGCCATTGGAACCTTGGAGTGACAGCCTGAAATATGGCTCAAGGACCCTTGGAAAAAGCTAGGTGAAAGCTCTCCCTTGTAGTTTTATAAAGTAGTTGAAGATCCTGTGTTTCAATGTTGTAAAATGCTGGAAAAATCATAGGCGTACCAACAACCTTCATTGGTTAAATGGCTGATCGTTTTTTCAAAAAAAAAAAAAGGATCGAACTGATTCATTGTTGATTTTGCAAATGATCTTGCAAGTATTGTTCAAAGTGGAACCAAACATTGGTGGTGAAATGAAGAAGAAGTTGAAATCAGCTCAAAATATGGTGTTTAAATGCCAGAAAAATCCAGTATTTAAAGCTCAAAATTGTTGAAAGACGATGAGCAAATGTTTACTCTCCATATCCGGTATCAAAAATGCAAAAATCCAGTATGAGATGAGGTTGTTGAAATCCAGTATGCCATGGAAGCTAAAATCCAGTATGCTTATGTTGATATACGGTATGCAATTGAAATCCGGTATGCTACCTAAAATTGTCCAAATCCCGTAAGTGCCAAATCCGGTATGCAATCTAAAGCCAAATCCGGTATGAGAATATTTTGAAACCCGGTAAGTCATAAGATGTTAAAATACAGTATGCAACTCAAATTCGGTATTGTCCAAATCCGGTATGCTACCTAAACTCAAATCCGATATGCGAAAAAATTTGAAATCTGGTATACATGATCAAAATCCGGTATGCTTGCAAATGTGAAATTCGGTATGAATAACTTCAAATCCGGTATGTTGAACTGATCAAATCCGGTATTGAAATGGCACTCTTCAGCAGCAGCAAATGGCCAGAAAAATGAAGAAAAGTGAAGAGCAAATTGATGAAGAATGGATCGAAATTTTGAAGACTTTGACACACAAAAATTTGTTTTCCAATCTAAGTGTCAAAGGGGAGTTTGTTGGGTATTGACACTTAGTTGTCAAACAAATTAAATTGTAAATTGTGGTTTCATATTGTAAGTCTATTTTGGTAGAAAACCAACTAAATATGTGATAAAAATGTTATTATAATAGGCATTGTACTTGCCCATAAATTAAGGGGAGTGGCATGTGATAGTTGATAGATTGTCTAGCATCTTTTCTCTATAAATAGAGCCATGTATCTTAAGCCAAACATTGGAGAAATATACATTGAAAATACATTTCAAAATGTAGTCTCTTGCTCTCTCTCTCGACGCCCCTACTAGTTTATACCAGCGGAGTGTATATTGTTTAATATTTATGTTTTTATACTTGTTTTATGTTAATGTTCTTTATGTTTTATTGATGTTTTACAATGTCATCTTCCCCCTTATGAAACCACATATTTATTGGGTTATTTAACTCCATTTTGTTGAGCTAAAGTGAAGCTCCAGCTCCCCTCGATTCCATTGTTCTTCACTATGAAGATAGTCATCCTGTAGAAATGATGAGCCAACATTTCTTCACACCAATGTACTGTAACTTCCGCACAAGTGTAAGAGCATTCGACTCTTCCACGTTCTCACACAAATACTCTATCTAAAAGAATTTAACAGTCGATTCATGTAGAAATAGAATCTAACATAAATATAAAGGACAAAATATAAATATACTTGGAATGCACGTGTAGTATAACATTTCAGATTCCAAACAAAAATTGGAATATAAAATGCATAGGAAATCTGTCTCTAGACCTCCCTTATTATCAGCAGACTTACTCATTCCTAAGATGCTATCAAACTTTACTGAACCACTAGAGAATGTAAGGAGTTGGGTGTTGGAGGTACGTGCATCTAACTCATCACAGCTGGGAGTTCTTCGGGGGCATTATACCTCTTATTATCACATGGATGCTATGAAAAGTAAGGTGTGCTCGGCTAGGAAGGCAACCATTATTTGGCAAAAAGTTACTTGGATGATCAAAGTCTCTCTATCACAAATTGCAAGTCTGGTTACTAAAGGTAAGAAACTTTTAGACCGAGATGTTCAGTATTTACATGCATTAAATTGCCCAATAACTATCGCTAAGCAACCAAGGGGGCAAATGATAAGTTGGAGGAAACCACCAGGTGACAACCTTAAATTGAACGTCGATGGTGCCTCAAAAGGCAATCCTGGGATGGCTGGTGGGAGAGGCATACTACGAGACTCCAATGGAAATTTTTGGGTTGGGTTCTCTCGTCACTATGGGACTAGTACGAGCATGGTGGCAGAAACCCGTACACTTCTCGACGGATTATGCCTATGTAAAAATCTGGGAATTAAAAATATCATGGTTGAAACGGACTCACAAATACTGGTTCTTGGGTGAAGAAAGGGGCTTGCTCTCTATGGTGGCTTTAGGATTTTTGGGATGAAATCGTGGATTGGGTTCGATTACTTAACGCCCAGGTTGATCATGTGTTCTGAGAGGCTAACATGGTAGCTGACTACCTCGCAAAGACAGTATGTGACGGATCTTCTACTCATATACTTTATGGCGACGAGGTTTCTACCATTCTTAAAGGAATATGCACACCGTCCGTTGGGAATTACCTTATCTTAGACATTGATCTGATTTTCTTTGGATACTTATTTTTGTGAAATCACATCCTATACCATTAGTGAGGCGTTATCATTTTAATTTTTTTAGTTAAAATTGTAAGGGAAGTAGTCTTCCTCATTTAAAGCTTTATTTTCTTCCTACATGTAACCACGGTTTTCCTCCACCACACGTGAGGGTATATCAATAAACTTTCGGAGGTACCGCCCTCCTTCTACTTAAAAAAAAGGAGTTGGGTATTGGAATTCTCATGATTACTCGTAAGGGTCTTTACCTTATTATCTAAAGTCTCATTCACAACTCTCAACTCACTAAGTCTCCGAGAGGACCTCTCAAGCTCACTCATACCATTCTTAACCAGAGCATTTAAAGATTCACTCACAGCTTTCAATTTACTCAGGGATATGGTAGATTCCCGAAGATCGGCTAGTAGTTTTTCTTTCTCTAACTCAAGATCCTTGACCTTTGTACATAATGCTTTGTTTGTAGTCAAAATCCTAAGCTCTCCTCGTATAATTTATCATAAGCCTCATGGATACCTTCCTCATCTTCAGAATCCTACCCAGATTGCTCACCACTCTCTACATCCTCAACATTCCCACTCTCTTTATCTGATTCATTCCTAATCCTAGCAATGAAGGCCACATACTTCCCGTTCTCATCCTGAGTAGACTTTTCCCTTTGATTTTTTGAGTTAGAATCGTCATCAGTGAGAGTAACATTAATTGCTTTGTCTTTATTTCTCCTACTGTTAGGGCATTCTGAAAATGGCCAAAATCTTGACACTTATGACATCTTACAGTTTGAGATCTCTTTCTAGACTCAATAGGAGCATCTCTATGTCTCTATTTAGGCTTCTTCTTATTAGTAAACATTTTTCAATTTTTTTTTAGCAAAATAAGTCATTTCCTCATCATTGGATGATTCCGAATAAGAAGACTCATTACAATTATCTCTAACAGTGTTTAAGGCCAAAGACTTATCATTTGTAGGTTTAACTAATGTTAGTTAGAAAGTCTGGAGTGATCCAACCAACTTTTCCACCTTAATAATATCTAAATCTTTGCTCTCCTCGATAGCCGTAATTTTAGGTCTAAATCTCTTAGGTAAGGATCTCAGTATTTTTCTAACAATCTTAGCCTCAGGAATTCTCTTACTTAGGTTGAAGTTAGAATTAACTATGTCATACAAGCTTACACAGAAGTCATCAAATGTCTCTTCCTCTTTCTTCCTAATCTCTTCAAACCTAGTGGTCAACATCTTTAATTTAAAGTTCTTAACAATCTAAGTTCCCTCATGTGTGGTCTGTAAATATCACAAACCTCTTTCACAACCTCACCTATAGACACGCGCCTAAATTCTTCTGGTGACACAACCATAAATAAGGTATGTAAGGCTTTACTATTCCAACTGCACTCATCTAAATTAGATTTCGACCAATTAACAATAGGAGTGGGGATGATGTCTCCATTAACAATGCTAGAATGAGCAGACCAATCATTTTCTACATTCAACCAAATACGCTCATCCATTGATTTTAGGAAGGCTCTCATTCTAACTTTCCAATAAGAATAATTACTCTCATCGAAATAAGGAGGGACAGATAGCGACTAACTAATCTAGATAAATAGGGTCAAGGATCAAATTTAGGTTGTGATACCAATTAAAATTAGCCATTTTATTTTGACCCAATGTGCGAAATTATACACTTAAAAGCAACAAGTCACTTTTTTTAATTATTTATAGATGGTTAATCAAACAAGTCCAATTTATCCTATGTTGAATTGTTGCAAATAACAAAATGAAAGCAATAAAGAACACAATAATTTTTTACGAAGAAAACTTAGCCGGGTAAAAACTCGGGGACCAAGCTAGTAATTTCTACTATAGACAATGATGAACTTACAGTACGATCCATTCTAGAAAATTTTACTAGACTCGCTGATCTACTACCTACAATTTCCAAGATCCGCTGAAACGTATTTCACTCACACATGCTCCCGATCTCCTAGAATTGTCTATCTCCTGTGGATCATCAAGAACTCCTCGTTCTTGTACACTTCCTGTGCTTCTGGTCCTACCTCCCTCAATTCTTGAGCATCCTCTGAAAGTTGAAAGTACTTTCATGTATGTGTATAGGAAGTGAATGTTTTGGATTATGCAAGATTGATGTTTTTTCCAAATTGTGGTTGATGAATCTTAAGACATAAAAGATGAAGAACAATTATTTTTCTCTCAAAAAGATGTAATGAATGAATAGTAGAATGATCAACCACACACAAAAATGTGATATGACTTGGGTATATATAGTAGAAGGTATTTAAGTATTGTGGGCCGGTTAAAACTCTTGAACAACGTGAATTAGGGTTTTACACGTAACATCGTCATTTTAGCGCTTAGCTAGTGACAAGCGATTGATAGGTGTGTTGCTCAAAAGAGAGATTAGCCACTGGTGGGCGAAAGGGTTACTGTTTTCTTGAACCCTAAAATACATCGTTCAACAATACAATATTTCAATTGACTCGTTAACTTTTACAACTTTTCATATTAGTTCTTTTATCTAAAAAATTGTCAATACAAAACAAATCCTAATAGAACAGATTAGGTATGGACCACGAAGGAATCTAGTCTTTAAACAATGGGAACATTGCTAGCTAAGTATAGACCCATCAATCAATAAATAGAGAAAGCTGATTGTACACCATGCTATAAAACATGGTGCATAGCCCCTCTCACAAGAGAGGGGCCCTACAATGAATAAAAAATTTGTGGGCTCCCCTCTTGTGAGGGGGACTGTGTAGCATGATGTACATGTAGCCTCTCTCATCAATAAATACATAGGAGTCAGGACATGAGCTAGAAAGTCTAGGTAAAAGTTATGGTTTTTGGGCCCTCTTCGTCCAACAATGGCATATACTTGAATACGATTAAATGAATGACCTAGGGTTTGTACAACCTCGTGCACTAAAGTTGTTATATCTTTATGTGTCATTCTTATCTTATTCATACATTTTATACATTCTTTTCTCTCGTATATGCGTGCGTGTCTATCAGAGAGAGATGAATAATGGATTAATAGTCTTACTTTTACTTTATCCTTATATTTTTCACTTTCATTTTTCTTTTGTGTTGGCAGGTTCCATGAACACAAACAATCACTATCTGTAATTCAGAGTTGTCCAATTATCCAATCCCCAAGAAAAATCCACACATGAAATAAGAATGGGAAAATTAGAGTTTTTATTTTCTTGTGCCAGCAAGATAATAATTGTCTTGTATATTTCTCAAACCCTAATAGGTTATTAATAGAAGTCCAAACTTGGCCCGACACTTAAACTTAAGCTGTTACAATATTTAATTAATCTAATTAATTAATTAGATTAGTTAACATGGCCCATTAATTAGTAATTTAATTAATTCATTGTCCAATACTTGTCAATTAATTAATCAATTATTATATTTCATTCTTCTAGTTTTTCTTTGGTGTGTGACTCATTAGATTTCTGATCAAGATACCTAATGACTCGAATTATTATTTTGATAAGAGAAATTAAAAGTCCATTTTAATTTTATCATTATTTCATCTAGATTAATTAATTCATATTCGTTGTCTTATATTGATATATAACAATGTGTTAGGGCAACACTTGTGACGGAAAATGTAAAGTGGTATGACAAAATCAAACTTGTTCGCTTGTCGTGAAATTATAATCCCTTCATCAACATTATTCGATCAATTTACGCTATATGAAGTGTATCAATCTCAATTATTGATCATATCTTTCATCCAATTAAATCAATGTAAGTCAAATTCTTTTCGACTTATGAGTACACATCGGTCAAAGACTTCGTTATCAACTTGACAGAATGAAATGTAGATCACAATCTCTTACTACCTAAAAATGACAAATCTTCTATTGATCATTCACTATCGAACGTTGGAGATTAACCAATGATATTTAAATAGTTATCCACGTGAAATCTCTTCAGTGGGTCTCCAATATTTTTTTCTTTAAAAAAAAATCCACAAGTTCGTTTAAACGTCACTGCATTTTAGTTTGTGAGATCAGCTACTCACTTCAAAAGTGAGAAATACTACACGTGATTATCTAATCGTAATAACAATATACATATCTTGTTATTATATACGATCACGGATTGTTCAAGATTTAGCCATATGTAATATGTCTCTTATAATCGCAGCTTTTTGTGATAAACAAGTTACTAAGACTTGAATGTTCCGATTCTATTATTTAATATATTAAAAAATAAATTCAATTAAATAATATATCTTTCCAAAATGTAAAATGCATTAATAATATTAAAAGTGTTTACAACCTAAATCAATTGGATTTAGATCATAACACTTACAAACTCCCACTTGTACTAAATCCAATCACTTATGTATCTAATATCATAAGAGTCTATTTAACGATCATATTTTTTTCTATGAAAATGGCTTTGTTAGTGGATTTGCAATATTATCATCTGTAAGAACTCACTCTATCTTCACATCATTTTTTTATATAATCTCACTGATGAGATAGTAGTGCCTTAGTACATGTATGGATCATTGATAAGGTAATATAATGACCTCAAGTCAAATGACCAATTTTACTATCGAACGTTAGAGATTAACCACTGACATTCAGATAGTTATCTATATGGAATCTCTTCAGCGGGTCTCCAATATATTTTCTTTAACAAAATATTCACATGTTCTTTTAAATGTCACTATATTTTAACTTGTGAGATCAGTTACTCACTTTAAAACTGAGAAATGCTACACGTGATGATCTAATCGTAGTAACGATATCCGTATTTCATTATTACATATGACCACAGATGATTTAATATTCTGTCATATGCAGTTTGCCTTGATTGTACAATCACAACTCTGTGATTAACAAGTTATTGAGACTTAAATCTTCGGATTCTATTATATTAATTTATTAGAAAATAAATTCAATTAAATAATAAATCCTACCAAAATATAAAATGCATTAATCATGTTAAATGTGTTTACAACCTAAATCGATTAAATGTAGGGCATAACTTGTCAGTCATGGCCTCGTATAAATGACCTTTATAGGTAAGAGCAGTCAATAAATGCAAGTCACACATCTTAAAGTTAGAATCAAAACGGTCTATTTGATAGCAAGAGTAGAATTTGGGTGGAAATAAATTGAATTGTAGGAAATTGAATTGTTTGGAATTGTTTTTATCGGGAATTTTAATTAAAGGTGTTTCATTGGTATAATTTTCCACATTTCTATTATAATACGTTTGACTTTGTTTTTTATGCAAATTGTCGATTAAATGGATAATTTTTTTTTACCATTGGGGACAAAATATGTTTAGATTGCCAAAAAAAATAACTTTTTTTTTTTTAATTTTTACGTTTGACTTTATTTTGCATGGAATTTGTCAATTAAAGGGATAAATTTTTTTTACACTTTATCTTAGAATTTGTTTCTATTGCTAAAAAAAAAAAGGTGGAAACCAATTCCCACCATATAGCAAGTCATGAAATTCCACGAAATTACGCTTCAAGTGGTTGTACCTTAGAATTGGATGAAAACCAATTCCATGGAAAAAAAATGTTATCAAATAGCGAAAAAGTGGACTTCCTAGGAAAATGTTGGCGTATCAAACGCACCCTTACATCTTCTCTAATAATCCTCTAAACAACGATCACGTAGTATTCGGCTAACATGCTCAATTTGGTTCGTACTCCATATTATTGTCCTACTTAATCGAGACGAGACCATTTATTGAGGTAGCCTATGTGAGGCATCACTTGAAGTATCATGTAAAAGTGGACCCTCCTTGACTTGGGCGAGGTGCTATAACTTGGTGCAGAGTAAATTCAAGACAATTAACCTTTTAATGAGAGAAGATATCTACCACTTCATATCTTTCAAGAGATCATTCATACAAGATCTTCCTATAATTAATTGATTTGATAATTCTGCAGTAGATGCTTCTTGGTCAACAGTTAGTCTACTTTTCAGAGGTTAGACTTAGGCTATAGGGTAGCTACTTTTCAGAAATACTTATGGCCCTCAGTACATGATTGATGGAGTAATACCAAGGAGAAGATACTTTAACCATTAGAATGAGGTCACGTGTCCTTTCATCCAATAATAACATTTTCTACTCTGCTACTATAAAAGCTAACACTTAGAGCCTTTTAAAAGTAATGCAAATTTTCATGCTCAAATATCATTCTCTCTCATTTTTGTTCTCACACACACTCGGTGCCCGAATACTCTTGTGGTTTACGTATTTCGTATGTCCCACACCAAATATACATAACCTTTATTTGAGCTCCATTTTTTAAATAATTTTTTTCAAAACTCATTTTTAACTACACATTTTCACGTAAAATAATATTATATTTAAACTCAATTTTTTTATCACACATTTTCCAAAAAATTATTATTTCAAAATACATTTTTTTGAACTCATTAAAGTGGAGCCCAAACAAAGGCATATACTAGTAACAGACTTGACTATCGGAGTGCGCGTGATTGCTTTTCCCACGTTTCATAAAGGCCACTATTCCTAACGATTTGTCCAAGTGTATAGAAATAGACAACATGGATATAAGTGGAGTCGAGATCTATTGTCCACGTCACCATTACAAAATTCGAGGTCAACAAAAACGATTAATAATAAAGTACAGGTAATTTTTTGAAACAAGAAAAAATTAATCTGTAAATTACTTATTGCTTATTCTCCTTTTAGTTAGTTCAATGGTCCGTTTGACATGACTTTTGCTTATACTTTTATTTTTGCTTTAAATTTTGCTTCTTGTGGAAGAATTTTTGGAGGAAAGTATCTTAATTATTGTTTGGAAACTAATTTTTAAAAGAGCTTTATATTTTGGAAGTGCTTTTAGAGGAATCTTCATTAAATTAGCTTATTCTAAAAGCCCTTATAATCAGAAGAATTTCTTTAATAAAATTAGCCAAGATCCACAAACAGATTTTAGATATTAAAAACACATTTTCATTTTTTGAAAGTTAAGCCAAACGGGCCTTAACTCGCACAACTTAGCTTTCCCACTTTTTGATTCTTATAATTGCATGGGTCATGATAAGAAGGCACGTGTACATTATCCTTATATTCCAAAGCATGCGCCTAGATGCCACATTCCCACACCCTCATTGGTTTAGTATTGTAGCTGAACGTGACATTTTGTGGCACTTTCAAACTTCGCTTTAGATATGTCATAAATGGATAAGGTAGACATTGACCCACCAATATGTAGGACAAAAGAGTGAAGACAGGTGAAATGTTCCATGGAGAAACCATAAATTTTCATATGCCATACAAAAGGGAGTGGCCAACAATATATCACCCTGTTTGAGCCAAATTATTTAAGGAGGAATGCATTTTTACTGTTGATATAATGGAGAATATGTGATTGAAAAATAAGAAAAAATTATTGATGTGATGAAAAATATTATTTTATTGAAAAATGTGTGATTGAAAATGAATAGAAGAATGAGAATAAAAAAAATAATGTGACTTTATTATTATAAAATATTGCTAGACACCTACCAAATCATAGGTAGTATCAGTTGTAATTACGACTCTATTTTGGAGAAAGCACTAGGTAAATATAATTTAGAATGAAACTATCCCCTGTTTGATAGTCATTTTGGAGGGAGAAAATGTATTTTTGAATAGTTGATTGATGGAGAATGTGTGGTTAAAAATTAAGGAAAAACTTTGAGTTGCGTGTAATATTATTTTATTGAAGAATGTATGGTTAAAAATAAAATAAAAAAATATATTTTGAGAAAAATAGCTACCAAACAGGGGCATATAGTATATTTTGAAAAGTGCACGTGTAGGATGTGCGCTACAAAAATTGGAGAATGTGTTTTGTAAATGCAATTTTGTTAGGGGAGGCTTTTATTGAGTTTGTGACATATAAGCTTATGATGGCCGTTGGATGAATGTTGCTAAAGTCTTCTGTTTGACTTACCTTTTGGGCTATTAATCATTTCAAAGACTTACGGTTTTGGTTAAGATATGTTACTCTCTGATTCTCTCATTTTTCTCTCTCGAAGACCTTATTGGAGAATAGTTCGCTTCTTCTACTTCATCTTCTTCTATTCTAGTTACCGACATAAATCCCACAAAGAAATTTGAGTTAGAAGAGATTGCATGGGACATTGTTTTCTTGCATCTATCTGAAAAATGTTATAATAACTATTGTTGATACTAAATCTACTACTGAGTTATGCAATAAACTTTAGGCCAAACATATGACTAAAATTGTTACAAATAATTAAATGCTCCTTGTCATAATAATTAATTTCAATTAATATGGATCCGTCTATTGATTGGATGAAAACGTGAATAGATTTACAAAACTGACCTTGAACCTTATCAATTTTGATGAAAACTTGTAAAAGATCAACTGCCAATGGTATTGTTAAACTCCTTAAGTGATGGGCACAAGGACTCAAAAAATGCTCTAGGATATAGTATGGATGAGATAACCACAAAAATCATAATCAATGCACTAAGATATAGAAATTTAGAACTGAAAGCAGTGACTAGATAAATTATAGTTGGAGAAAACTTGCTTGCTAAAGGGAAAATTTTATGGTAAATCCAACTATCATTCTAAGAAAGAAAATTAATATGACAGTAAGAAAAGAATATCAAGATAAGTCCAAGCCTAAGAATAAAGTAAATGGAACTATATGTTATTTATTTTATTTTTAGTTTTTTGGAAAAATTGGGACATTTCACTAAGAATTGCTATAAAAGACAAAATGAATTAAAATGCAAGAACAATATGGAAGGTAATGCAGTTTTAGCTTTAAATGAGGAGTGAACTAAAAATGGAATTGTTCTTGTAAACATAGAAAAGCATGTGAATCAAAAATGAATTCTTGATTCAGATTGCTCTTTTCATAGGTGTCAAATTAAAAATCAGTTTACTAATTTTGAAAAAATCAATGGGGCAAGAGATTATGGGGAATAATATGACCCGTAAAGTCAATGGAATTGGAGCATTGAAAATTTGTTAATGGGTCACCACAATTTTAAATTCATGACTTGAAAGATGAGTTTGAAAGGTCAGTGTTGTATGATCTTTTTGATATAGAAAGTGTATAGACTAAATTGTTTCTTGTTCTTGGTGAACAATAATTTTAGGGTTTCTTTGGTTGTTAAAGTACAAGCCTGTGTGGCTTAAAAGGGGTTTCTGTTTTGGCATGATTCTAGCACTTTGGGCATTATCTTCTTATGTGGATTCTCAATAGAGGATTAGGTATTGGAAGTGGTTATCCAACCTCTGAGAACCTCTATTGTCTATTCTTTATTTTCTACACTTTTAATTTTTTCGATCCGTTGATTTGTTGTTTTTAATCATTGTTTCTGTGATTTTTGGGTGTTACAGTATTGAACTATAAATAGTTGTCTGGGTGTTCCAGATTTTCCACAAGAACTTAGAACATCATTGAAGTCTGCACTATATACATCGTGGGTGTGGTCAGCCATTGGAACAAGAGGAATGATGAGTTATCGAAGGCAATACAATGCTTAAGTTAAGAGATATTTAGCTAGGTAAATGATTTGACAAAATTGCGTTACATTCTTTGAATTCTCTTACCTTTTTTGCATTATATTTACATGACGTAGAGAGTGGTGCGAAACCTTCAATAGATACAACGAAAAACTAGTGAGACATTAGGTTAAGCTCATAGAGAGACAATTGCAAATCACTAGCTATATATAAGGTCCTAAATGCAGTGGAGTCAAAAATTTGGCTTGGAAAAGTGGAGAGTCATTGATGATTTTTTTACAAGATCTCAAGCCGTCACAACATTCATTCTTGCAGGAATATTTTCTTACACGGTTTTCGCCCAAGTAATATGATTTTGTAGTTTAAATTTTAACCACTTAAGCTACAAAATTTACTTGTTATTAAGCTAAAATTTTAATACCAAAAGTGGTGAGGATCACGATTACTTTGAGATATACAATATTCTAACCCTAAAATAGCATTTCTTGTACATCAACATGGGGCCTGACTTTTTGTATCACAAAGGTCGCCATACTTCTATACTGGATCTTATGGTCAGTAGTGCCAATTTTTTGATGCAGAGGATCCAAGAAGGGACAGCTGCAATAGCATACTCATGATATTACTCAAATCTTGGTCTTACTATTCAATATATAGAACGCATTAATTGATTGTTCTTAAGTTAAAAAATAAGGGATGAAAATATTATGTGATAGAATTAAATTAACTGAGAATAAAAATATGTTATTCTTTTCGTCGTGGTAACAAGCACGAGCACATGCACTTGATTAATATTAATCAAGTCCTTTCAAACGTTTGTGACGTTGATATTTCTTTTTTCAAAATCTAGGTTACATTCTACTAATAGAGAATTAATGATGGAAAAGGTCGCTAGACATAAATAAATGGTCAGAGTCTAAATCATAGTTTGTAAAAGTCGCCAATGATTTAGACGGGGGTTTGCACGCGTGATTTAACGTACAAAGTTTTGGGCACCTAGGCCATGGTCCATTTGATTAGTGAAGTCTCTTTCATTGATGTATAAATTCTACATTGCATGTTGATATTATCAACAAGGCAATCTTTCACGCTTATGCTTAATTTATAGTATCGTATAACATTAAACACTAGAATAAACTAGATATAATGTTATTATTATTATTTTGTACCATTCAATCTACATATCAAAGTTGTCATCAAAGTTGTTATCAATAAAATTTACAAGGATAGTGGTGGGAATATTCAATTGACACAATATAACATTAGAAATTATATAGAAGTCAAATCTAAAGTCAAATTTTGAGAAGTCATTTTTACCGCAACTTATGTATTTATTATTGCCTTCATTGTTGCTCCTCCAATAGATATTGATGGTATTCGTGAATCTATTTCTGGATCTCTACTTCATGAAAACAAAGTTGAACAAATATTAACTAAGAGGACGGTGAATTGATTTTTGAAACTTTTTCAAAAATTAATCAACTAGATTATTAAATAATAAGTGTAGATGAAATAATTGTAAGTAAAAGGGAAGAGAATGCAAGTGATATAATTGTAGAGGTTTGATCTAAATCAATTATATACATCCTCTATTACTAAGATCTCCATCACGAGCAATATATTTTCACTATATTGATTGACTTATGGTGCAATCTAAATCCTTACAACGCTTCCTGTAACTTATAAATAAGAATCATCGATTTTTATACAATATTGAGCTTTCAAGAGACCTCAATATGACCCACAAGTTTGAATAATGATTTTACTATGAAGATTCTATCTTAATAAATTATACAAATAAGGAAGTACTAAGAGATACTAACACTTCAATGAATTATATTATAAATGATAGTTCAAGTGTTAGATGAAAAAACTTTGAATGAGTATGATAATTTCAAAATTTGATTCAATCGATCAAACTTTTTCAATGTGAATAAGTCGATGAAATAAATAAAATGTAAGCACAAATGATTTTACTCAATAATTTCTTTCTTTAATGCACTTAAGGACTCTTACAATGATTACAAAAAGAGATGCTATTTATAGAGTTCAAAAAGCAAAATAAAATAAAATTGAGAGATTGGACAAGTGGTCCGAACGTCCGCCTCATGTTTGGACACGAAAAACTAGTCATTGGACGTCAGACATCAGAACAGTGAAAAATTCAATCGTTGCAATTTTCAGATATATGCTTTTATAGAATTTCTTCGAATTTACTTCATTTGATCATACTAGAATGTTTTTGAAAATATAGACTTTCTAGAAGGCGATTTCAACTCATTTTTCAAGATTGGTATTTAAAATATTATCAAAGTTTGAGTATCACTTTGAAAAACAATCTTACAGTCAATCAAAATATTTTATGGAAGTGATTATCAAAATAGCTTTGTGGTGCATAAAATTGTTGTAGACCTTTAATCATTCATTGTTAAAGATCAAAGCGTTAGTACCTTTACATATGAACAAGAACGTCTAGTCCTGATCTTTCTTTGATGTTTGACTTTTATGTTCTAGTCATGAAGGATTTGACTCGAATTTTTGACTCGATCGTCACCTTCATTGTGAGTCTAGTTTGTAGTGTGATAGTCTAGATTATGATCTCATGGCGACGATTGAACAATCATCATTGAATACTTTGAAGACTATTATCACATAAATTCAATTGTTAAAAAATACGATTTACTTGTTTGTTATGATCAAAACTATAAGATTAAAGTAAATCATAAGTCAACAAAATTTCCCTTTTTGAATATGACAAAAAAGATGATTGCAAAGCAATACTAAACAATTAAGGAATATAAATCCTAGATTTAACATGTAGTCCATATATTCCCATTATCTTTTACAAACCAATGGACTTTCAAAGCATATCAATTATTCAAAGTTTGTTCATTCAAAGAATATCATCTATTATCTTACTCAAAGCATATCATCTCATTTATTTTTCCTCTTTTGACAAAAGCAAAAAGATAATGTGTATAGCATATATGATGAAAACGTTAACACAACCATAATGACATTCCTCCTTAATTAAACACATAATGCCAAATTAATGTAAGATAGAAGACAACACATTTACCAAAACCTAGGTTATGAGATGTTAATAGCATAATGAAGTTGAAGGGCCGTAAAAAAATGGTTACGTAATACATAATACTATCAAAATGCTAAAATAAATCTAGTGCTCTGAAGGAGGCGATGGAGGAAAGAGTGCGTCGAGTCGAGCATTGAGTGCATCTTATTGACTAGCACTCTGTGAAACAACCCGGCCAGTCCATCGATGGAGGAAGTGAGTCGATCTACCCATTCAAAAGATTATAGTGATTCTCGAAAAATGTGAAATCGTCGACAGGAAAAGGAGCACTCAATCTTGGATTGTCATGAGGAGGACAAGGAATAAATGGTGCATCATCATCATGATCATCACCAATCTCATCTTTATCTCCTTCGAAAGGTAAAGTCAAAGGACCAGACTCCATATCAAAACCTTTGGTACCAGCCACCCATGGACCTTGCTCCTTGACAAATTTCACACATTTAAGAGTTTGAATGTTGATTGTGTCAGTGTGACGGAGTGAAATAAAAACCTCATCAATTAAAGAAACATCAAAATACTTAAAAAAAAATTAATGAGAAACATGCCATAGGTAGGACTTTGATGCACATAGTAGAATGAACAATTTTCATGAGACTAATTACGATTGTTGGAAAATCTAACTTATGCCCAACTAAGAAAGACTTAAGAAAAATAAAATCGAGATGAGTAACCTCACTGTGGTGTCCTTTCCTTAAAAGAATGATATGGGCAATGATGTAGTGTAAAAACTTTTCAAGGTAGACTAAGTTAATTTGTGTTAAGCTCGATAGGATGTTCAAAATTTTTATAGGTTACTCTAGGAAATGATGCAATGGGATTATAACCTTCAATAGTCGGATGAACCATATGGCAAAATACTTGATTTTCACTTTGTTCAAGCTCAAGGAGAGTACGGAGAAGAGTTTTAGCAATTTTAATCCATTTGTCTTTGGGTAAACATGAAATGCATCAAATGGGGGATTTTTCAAGTCAGACATCTTTAGTTCATCATCAAAGGAAGGAGATGAATGCCTCCTTGTTTTCTGTAGTCTTTTACCTATGGTCTTTGTCCTTGGAATGGTGGAAATTCGATTGGAAGACGGTAGAGTGCAGAGTTCGAAGGGACTTCCATTAAGGAGAGAAGAATTTGAGTTTATGGAGGATAAAAATTAGGGATTTTAATAGATTTGAAGTAAAAGAGTGATGGGGTTTTGAAATTGAGTGAGAATTTTGAAGATTGAAGGTGAATTTTATGAGATTTGGAGGAGATGAATGTTGTAGAAGGAGAGAAATTTGAAAGAAAAAACTGAGATGTGAGTTAATTTTAAAAAAATAGACATCGTGATATTCCGGACGTCCGTCCTATAAAGTTCCAGAGTCTCTGACTTTAAAAACACATCTCGCCAAAATGTCCATCCCTCGTCAGCCTTTTTTTTTATAGACAATATGAAGCTCGAGGTGGTAGGACAAATTTGACCAAAGATGCACATAACATCAATAAACAATTAACACATACACAATTTAGCCACATACTTCAAACTCATCGATAATGTCCAAACCTCTTCGGATATGTGAAAATATATCAAGTGCAAGAGGTTTAGTGAGAATGTTAGCCAATTGGTTTTTCGTATTCACAAACTCTAATAAAATCTCCCCTTTTGTCATGATCTCTCAAAAAGTGGTGTTTAATCTCATTGTGTTTGGTTTGAGACTGCAAGATGGGATTTTTAGATAAGTTTATGGTACTTGTGTTATCATGCATTATAGTATATGATTGAAAGATAAGTGATAATCACTAAAGTGTTTGCTTCATCCATAGAACTTGTTCACAAGAATGGCTAAGATATATTCGGCTCCTGCAGTAAATAATGCAATGGAATTTTGTTTCATATTAAATCATGATACCAGCGCAAAGCCCAAGAAATGACAATGCTCTTATGGTCAATTGTAAAATCAGCCCAACTAACATCCAAATAGCTAAATATACCAATATGAATTCCCTTAGGATACCAAAGACCTGATATGATCCAAGAGTCGAGCCCGACAAAATTGAGCCCAGGACGAGACCTGTTGACTATCGAAGGAGGGCCGATGACGCGATCAAGAGCAAAACGGGTAAATCAAGCAATGGGATTACTTTTGCAAGCAATGATGGATGGCGGCATGACCTACGCGGGAAAAGAGGTAAGTTTCATGTTAGGTTCGAGGTCCGAAACAACTTGGATCGATGTGTTAGAAGCAGCCGAAGAAGGAAGCAACCGGGACTTTTATGCGCTCGCATAGAATAAACTACCATGAGACCGCACAAACTATTACTGAGACTTGGGGGAGCCAAATTTTTTCTTCCATGCGGCTGCATCAAAAAGTACCATGCAACCACATGGTGGAGCCCGAATTTTCCTATTTTTGGCGAGATTCCTTATTTCCTTATAATTCTTATCTGAGTGATATTTTACCATGTTGAGGATATTATTTCTGGTTTTTCTATGTTTTCTAGTATTAGTATAAATACCTTCATTATTTCATTATGTAAGGACCTTTGACAATTTATCAATTAAAGTGAGGCTATTTTGCTCTTCAATCTTGTTCTTATTAGAACTTTGCGAACTTATCAAGTTAATCTTGTGGCGTTCAACACCGAGTGAAGATCACGAGTTTTATAATCAAGAGGTCATTCAAACTTCGTTTTTGTTTGGTTGCTTGGTTCAAAATTCTTGGTTGAACTCTAAAACAAATTATCTTTGGGCTTTCTTGGGATCGTCAATCTTGTTATGGGTTGCGTAGTGTTCGTTGTTACGTGATTCTCATTAGTTGGTATCAGAGTACGGCTCCAAAATAATCAAGATTATATCTTTTATTGTTATTGAGTGTTGTTTTCTTTTTCCTTTCATCGTTTTTCGTGTTCTTGTGTCCAATAATAGTTTTTTGAGTCATTGATCCACAAATTCGAAAAAATAAAAACCAAAAGTTGTTTCTAGATTATTTAAAAATCCAAATTAAGTTTCTTTTGTTTTGTTGGTTTTCTATTCAAATTCTCAAGTGAAAAAAAAAATTCAAAAATTAAAAAAAAAAATTATTATTATTTACGGGAATTTTCAGCAATATTCAATATTCAATTTTTGAGTAAAAAAAAATTCAATTAAACCCATTCACTTTCTTGGTCTTGAATTTTCTTAGTTCCAATTCATATATTTATTTCTTGTCCTTGAGTCTTTCTTCATCCTTTTCTTTTATTCTATAAAATTCGTGATCATACTCGATTGGATCCACAGGACTACATTTTGGTTGAGTTTACCATGTTCTTTGAAGTACTTGGGCGAAAGCATTGAGTGATAAAAGGTAGAGCGGTGAGATTAATAGAGAGAAAAATCCATTAACTGAGTGATACACGAGTGATCATTTTGTCAGGCAGAAGTTCTATAGAATTAGGATGTCAGACAGAGAGGGTTCCAATTCAATCAGACTGCCGAATCAAACCAAGATGGCAAAGGATGCAATAAGGCGGTTCGAAAGAGTGCTTGGGGATGTGATTGAATGACTTGATAGGTTGATACATCAGTGGCAAATATTAAGATGTCAATCCCACCGTTCAAGGGAATGAGTGACCCCGATGCATATCTAGAGTGGGAGAAAAATGTCCAATTGATTTTTGAGTGCCATAACTATTCAGAGGAAAAGAAGGTAAAAGTTGCGGTTCTTGAATTTACTGATTATGCAATAACTTGGTGGGATCAAGCGGTTACATCAAGGAGGAGGAATCAAGAGTAACCGGTTAGCACTAGGAATGAGTTGAAGACTATTATGCGGAAGAGATTCGTGCTTAGTCACTATTATATGGAGTTGCATCAAAAATTGCAAGGTTTGTATCAGGGGTCGAAGAGTATAGAAGACTACCATAAAGAGATGGAAATTTTGATGATCAGGACGAATGTGGAAGAGGATCAGAAAGTCGCCATGGCTCGTTTCTTAAATGGATTGAACAAAGACATTGCTAATATCATGGAGTTGCAACATTTTGTGGAGATTGAAGATATTTTGCATGTGGCCATGAATGTGGAGAAACAGTTGAAGAGGAAGGGGACAGCTAGACAACTATTGGGTACATCGGGTTCTAATTCCACTTGGAAACTGAAGTGGGATAACAAAGGAGATAAAGCTCTTTCGAAATGAATGACTAAAATGTCAATGGAAAAAGATGAGAGTGTTAGCAGAACAACACCTAATGCAGAGTCCGGGATATCAAGTACTTCAGGTGCTTGGGGTCAGGACACATCGCTTCTCAATGTCCAAACAAAAGGACAATGATCTTGTGCAATGAAGAGGTGGTGACTGACAGTGAAGAAGATTATGAAGGCATGCCAGCGTTGGAAGAGGTTAGTGGGCACAAATTGGAGTTTGTTGTTGGAGAGTTACTGGTCACAAGGCGAGCTCTTAATACTCAAATCAAGACAGATGACTTGGAGCAGGAAAGAGAAAACATATTTCATACACGATGTCACGTTAACAATCAGGTATGTAGCATGATCATTGATGGTGCGAGCTGTACTAATGTGGCTAGCACAAATCTTGTAGAACAATTGGGATTAACTATATTAACACACCCTAGACCCTATATGTTACAATAGTTAAATGAAAGTGGTGAAGTTAAGATGAATATGAGGGTGTTGATTAATTTTTCTATAGGTAGTTATCGGGATGAGATCATGTGTGATGTGTGACATATTTTATTGGGTAGACCATGACAATATGATAGAAAGGTTATTCATGATGGGTACAAGAATCGATATAGTTTTGTTAAGAATGGGAAGTCCATTACCCTTGCGCTATTAACACCGGCACAAGTGTATGAAGACCAAATCAAATTGAAAAAATGAGGAAGAAATGAGTGAAAGAGTTAGAGAAAATGAGAGAAAATAGTTAGATGGGAAGTATGAGAGAAAATGTTGAGGTGGATAGTAGAGAACAAAAGAGAGTAGAGCCACATGAGAGGAAAGAAAGAGGGTCGTCCGAGAGGAGAGAAAAGTCGAAAGTAAATTTCTTTGTAAAAGGGAGTGAGTTGAAAAAGAGCGATAGTTGAGAGGCAACAAGTGATATTGTTAGTCTATAAGGAATCATTCCTCAATTTTGAGGAACCTAACCCACCTCTTCCTAGTTTGGCTATCTCTTTATTGTAGGAATTTGATGATATTTTCTCGAAGGACATGCCTAGTGGGTTACCACCCATTCGAGGCATTGAAAACCAAATTGATTTCATTCCTGGAGGTGACATTCCAAACCAACCAGCTTATCGATGTAACCTCGAGGAGACAAAGGAACTTTAAAGGAAAGTGGGGGAACTGATGAGCAAGGGATATGTAAGAGAAAGCATGAGTCCATGTACCGTTCCAGTGCTACTTGTGCCAAAGAAAGATGGGACTTGGAGAATGTGAATGGATTGCAGAGTCATCAACAACATAACGGTAAAGTATCGTCATCCTATTCCTAGATTAGATGATTTGTTGGATGAATTGTATGGTACTTGCATATTTAGTCAAATTGATCTTAAAAGTGGATACCATCAAATTCGAATGAGGGAATGTGATGAATGGAAAATTGCCTTTAAAACTAAATATGGCTTGTATACTCACTAATGCACCGAACACTTTTATGCGATTGATGAATCATGTTTTGTGTGCTTTTATAGGTAAATTTGTTGTGGTTTATTTTGATGACATCTTAATTTATAGCAAGGACCTTCATGAGCATGTGTAGAACATCTTAGGTGTGTGCTTGTGATATTGAGAAAGGAACAACTGTATGCTAATTTTAAGAAATGTACATTTTACATGGAGAAGGTTGTTTTCCTAGGATTTGTAGTGGGTTCCAATGGGGTAGAAGTAGATGAAGAAAAGATAAAAGCTATTAAAGAATGGCCAATACCTAAAAGCATAACTGAAGTTAGAAGTTTTCATGGTTTGACTAGTTTTTATGGGCATTTTGTGAAAGATTTTAGCACAATCACTACTCCACTCACAGAGATTGTTAAGAAGAGTGAAAGATTTCATTGAGGATGATGATCAAGAGTATGCATTCAATACAATTAAGTATAAGTTGTGTAAGGCACCGATTTTAGTACTTCCTAACTTTGATAAAACTTTTGAAATTGAGTGTGATGAATCAGGAATAGGGATTGTAGCAGTTTTAATGCAGGACAAAAGACCAATAGCCTATTTTAGTGAAAAGCTAAGTGGAGCAGTGCTCAATTATCCCACCTATGACAAAGAGTTGTATTCACTTGTTCGAGCCTTGGAGACATGGCAACACTACCTGTGGCCTAAGGAGTTCGTCATTCACATAGACCATTAATCATTGAAGCATTTACGAGGTCAAGGTACGTTAAACAAACGGCATGCAAAATGGATGGAGTTCATAAAGACATTCTCATATGTTATCCGGTACAAGTAAGGTAAGGAAAATGTGGTGGCGGATGCATTGTCTCGAAGGTATACACTATTGACTTCTCTTAGTTCTAAATTGCTTGGGTTTGAATATATTAAAGATATTGTGTTCTTAATTATTCAATGCGAGAGTTGTTAGTGAAGAAAGCACATAGTGGTGGATTGATAAGACATTTTGGAGTTAAAAAGACTTTAGTTATGTTGGTGGAGCATTTTTATTGGTCTAGGATGAAAGGTGATGTTACAGAATATGTAGTCGATGTATAAATTGTAAAAGGGCTAAGTCTAAGATTCTACCTCAATGTTTGTATACACCGTTACCTACACTTAGCCAACCATGGGTTGATATTTCTTTGGATTTTGTTTTGGATTAACCTACGACTAATAAGGGACGAGATTCAAATTTTGTGGTGGTAGATAGGTTTAGTAAAATGACACACTTCATTGCATGCCACAAAACTGATGATGCCACTAACATAGCGGAGTTATTTTTTAGGGAGATTGTGCGTTTACATGGGGTACCTAGGACTATAGTATCGGATTCTAAGTCATTTTTGGTGGGTTTTGTGGGATAAGTAGACATTAAGCTTATGTTTTTCACAACTTGTCACCCACAAACCGATGGTCAAACTGAGATAGTGAATAGGACAATGACACAACTTTTGCGTACTGTAGTTAATAAGAATTTGAAAAATTAGGAAGAGTGTCTACCTTTCATAGAGTTTGCATATAATAGGGCACGCATTCTACTACTTTTCACCAATTGAAATTGTTTATGGTTTTAATCCACTAACACATTTGGATTTAATACATTTTCCTATGAATGAACGAGGTAGCTTAGATGGTAAAAGGAAGGCCGAGTTGGTGAAGTTACTCCATGAAAATGTAAAGTTACAAATTGATAATAAAAACAAACACTACGCATCACAAACAAACAATGGTTGGAGAAGTGTGAATTTGAGCCTAGAGATTAGGTCTAGGTACACTTTAGAAAGGAACGTTTTCCAGAACAAAGGAAATCAAACTTGCAGCCACCGGAAAATGGTCTATTTCTACCATTGGAGAAAGTCAATGATAACGCATACAAGTTGAATCTTCTAGGTGAGTATAATGTTTCATCAACTTTTAATATGTTTGATCTCTCTCTTTTCGATGTAGGTACAAATCTGAGGTCAAATTCTTTTGAAGAGGGAGGGAGAGATATGATTTAGGAGTCGAGCCCGACAAAATCGAGCCTAGGACGAGACCCGTTGATTATCGAAGGAAGACCGATGATGCGATCAAGGACAAAATGGATAAATCAAGCAATGGGATTACTCTTGCAAGCAACGATAGATGGTAGCATGACCTACGCGGGAAAAGAGGCAAGTTTCATGTTGGGGTCGAGGTCCGAAACAATTTGGATCAATGTGTTAGAAGCGGTCAAAGAAGGAAGCAACTGGGACTTCTATGCGGTCGCATAAAAGAAACTACCTTGCGACTGCACAGACTTTTATCGAGACTTGGAGGATCCGAAGTTGTTTTTCCATGCGGCCGCAACAAAAAGTACCATGCGACCGTATGGTGGAGCCGAATTTTCATAATTTTTACGAGATTCTTTATTTCTTTATAATTCTTATTTTAGTGATATTTTACCATGTTGAGGATATTATTTTCGATTTTTCTAGGTTTTCTAGCATAGTATAAATAGTCTCATTATTTCATTATGTAAAGAGCTTTGACAATTTATCAATTAAAGTGAGGTTATTTTGCTATTCAATCTTGTTCTTATTAGAACTTTGCGAACTTATCAAGTTAATCTTGTGGCGTTCAACATCGAGTGAAGATCACAAGGTTTGTAATCAAGAGGTCATTCAAATTTCTTTTTTGTTTGGTTGCTTGGTTCAACATTCTTGGTCGAACTCTAAACCAGATTATCTTTGGACTTTCTTGGGATCATCAATCTTGTTGCGGAGTTGTATAGTGGTCGTTGCTATGTGGTTCTCATCAAGACTTAAAGTTCTATTTCTACTAATTTAAATTTTAAATTTCGTTTACTAAGGTGTGATTCTTTAAGATTAGATTGAAATCTAGCACATAAAAACATATGCTAAATATAATATCGAATTTACTTGTGGTTAAGTAAAGAAATGATCAAATTATACCTTGATATTTTGTCATGTCTGTGGAAGTATCTTGATTGTCTTTATCCCTTTTGATTGATGAGCTCATTAGAGTATTCATTGGCTTCAACTCCTCTATTTCAAACTTTTTGAGCATTTTCATGATGCACTTAGTTTGACTAATTAATATTTCATTATTAGTTTATTTAATTTGAAGTTCGAGGAAGAACTTAAGTCTCCCCTTCATGCTCATTTCAAATTCCTTACTCATACAATTAGAGAATCCTTCACAAAGAGAGATGTTAGTTTCACCAAAAATAATATTATCAACATATTTTTGCACGGTAAAAATATTATTCTTTTTGGTTTGACAAAAAGAGTAGTATCCGCTTTACCCATTGAAAGCCAGTTTGAAAGAAGAAATTTGTTTAATCTTTCATATCATGTTATAGGAGCCTGTTTTAAACCGTAAAGATCTTTCCTAAGTTTGAAAACATTATCCGGATAATTGTGATTTTTAAAATCGAGAGTTTCTTTACAAATACTTCTTGAATAAAACCATTTAGAAATATACTTTTGACATCCATTTGGTAAAAATAAAATCCTTTATAACAAACAAATGCAAAAAGTATGCGAATAGATTCCAATCTAGCAATCGGTGCAAATATTTCTTCAAAATCTATACATTTTTCTTGATTGTAATCTTGGTTCACTAATCTAGCCTTGCTGCGTACAATTATAACATTTTCATCTCGATTATTTCTAAAAACACATTTAGTACCAATGATGGTTTGATGACTTGCTTTAGCAATTCCAAACATGATTTTATTTAAAATTGATTTAATTCTTCTTGCACATCTAGAATCCAAAATCTATCAATCTCGGCTTCTTTGAACTTCTTTGGTTCAATTTGGGAAATAAAAGCACAATTATTAAAATGATTACTATTAGAAGCCCTATTACATACACCTTTGGAAGCATCACAAATGATTTCTTTTAGATGAGAACGGACAAGCCTCCATTCCTTACGTAGAGATAGATTATTTTGTAGTCCAAGAGATTTTTCTTCATCTTCTTGTACATTTGCTTCCTCCTCATTTTAATCTTCACGATTTTTGGGATCTTCTTTATTTTGATTGTTAATGTTCATTTGCTCAAAAATAATCTCCAAACCTACATCATTAACAATACATTTCTCTTGATCAAGTGGATTAGTTTCATCAAATGTTACATGCATGGATTCTTCAACAACTAAAGTTCGTTTATTAAAAACTCTATAACCCTTGCTAGTATATAAATATCTGAGGAAGATTCCAGCATCAGATAGTGAAACGTTTTCTTTTGTTTTTAAGATAAAACATTTACAACCAAATATTTTGAAACAACCGATATTATGAATTCTATTTTCCAAAGTTCATATGGAGTTTTTGTTTTCTTTCGACTTACCAAAATTTATTTACAATATAGCAAGTAATATTAATGATTTTGGCCCAAAAGTATTTTGGTAAACCATTTTCATTCAATATAGGTCAAGTCATTTCTTGCAATGTGTTATTCTTCCTTTCTACTACACCATTTTTTAAGGAGGTCTAGGAGCCGAAAAGTTTTGTTCAATCCATTATCATTACAAAAATTATCAAATGCAATATAGTCAAATTCTTCCTTTTCCATTTTGAACATTTTTTACAAAACCATTTAAATACATTCAAGGTTTTATCCTTTAGGTTCGAAAATAGGACCCAAGTAAATCTAGAAAAGTCATCGGCAATGAGTCAGATGTTTGGGTCAGTATAAGTGATCAAGGGATAGTAACTCATATCATGGGAGGAAACTTCGCCCAGAGTTCTATTACTATTAATGGGGCCTCAGGATTTCTTACAGGCACATGCATCCCTGGCGGATTCCTCTGCTACATTACAATACCTTGCTCCTTATGCAGGAGGAGCTTTGGCTGAATATTTTATGTACCATAAACAACACACTTTAATCATTTATGATGATATTACCACTTATGCTTGCGATTCTAGATGGTGCAAAACGATCCACGTCGAGAAGTTGTAAAGGTTTGTAGTTGAAGAATGTTATTTGAGTTTGAATTTTTCAAATTGATATGCATCGTAAATTTTATCTTTTTCAAATTTCAAATTTAGCAATCCTTTAATAAAAAAAAATTTGAATTTTTTTTTTTAAAATGGAATAATCTTCTATGCCACAATCAAATATCTACTTTTAGACTTGACAAATATTTTCTTCACTTTCAAGTTTAGTATTTATTATAAAAATATCTTTACCGCAACTTCCTATAAATTTCACCTCTTTCGACGTGGCATCCTTAATATGGTATTTGGAATAATCAAATTTAATATGATAACTTTTATTAAATAATTGAACAATACTAGCAAGTTATTTGAGGTTTTCTACTAATAGAATATTTTCAATAGAAGGAGATGAGTGATTACTAATATTTTCAATGCCAATGATCTTTCCTTTGGCATTACCTCCAAAGATGACATGACCTCTATCCTTCTTTTTGAGGTTTGACAATAGAGCTTGATTTCCGGTCATATGATTTGAGCATCCACTATCTAAGAACCATTTGCTCTTTATTTTCTTTGGTAACTACAAGAAATAATTTAGTTATTAATTTTTGGTACCTATACAACTTTGGGTCCTTGGTAGTTAGTTCTAGTGGTCTCTTCAATCCACTTATGTTTGCTTTCAAAGTGTAACCTCTTTTTTATTAAAAAATGAAAAGCAACACGTCTATCTTTATTACAAAAACTACATATAAAATTTGGAAGAGAGGAATTTCATGCCTTGACAAATATATTGCTGAGAGATTTTTTTTTTTTCCAAAAAGGTTTGTAACCAATTCTTCATTTATCAAAAACACATTTTTGTTCACCAAGCATTAAGTTAAAAGTTTTTCCAGTCATGAGTGAACTTGTAAACAACTTTAGTTAAATCTTCAATCTTTCCTTTAATAAAGATTTGTAATTAACTTGCTCTTTTTCAAGATCTTCTCGTGTTTCCAAAATTTTCTTTACTTCTTTTATCAAAGAGTGTTTCTTCTTGAGAATGAAGGATTTAAAGTAAGTTTTTCAAATTCTTCAAGCATTTCATCATAAAAAGTAGACAAATCATTATAAG
Organism: Osmanthus fragrans; assembly: GCA_019395295.1. Lineage (NCBI taxonomy): Eukaryota > Viridiplantae > Streptophyta > Magnoliopsida > Lamiales > Oleaceae > Osmanthus > Osmanthus fragrans. Next base: position 15,675,550 of record CM033352.1, read on the forward strand.
AACAATTATCATTTGAATTTACCTCATTATCAATGGACTAGAAGCACATGTTGGCAATTTCATCTTGATTTTCATTTTCTTCATGGTCTTCATCATCACTTTCATCCCAAGTTGCTTGGAGATCTTTCTTTGTTGGGAAATCTCCTCTTGTTGAATCATAGCAACCAATCTTTTTGATCTTTTCTACACCATTTTCTTCTTTCTTTTGGAACCATCAATTATTGTGAAAGCCTCTTTATTTCTTAACAAGAAAAACAAGATCACCAAGTTCTTCATCACTCTTGTTTCGACTTGATGTGCCTTCATCAATTGATGATCTAAAAGCAATTTGGCATTTTGGAGTTTCTTTCGTTTCTTTATGCTTTTTCTAGTTTTCTACCTTGTCTCGGCATAATTGAGTTCATAGGTGATCAAAGTTCCATAGAGCTGCTATAGAAGATAAGTGTTGATGTCTTTTGTTTTTCTATCAACATCCTCAATGAGCTTCAATTTTCGGAGGAAGATCTAAGAATTTTGCTCACTAGTTTTCGTTAGTAAATTTTCGATCAAATCCTTTAAGACCGTTACCAATATAAGTAAAATAAGTGATCATGTTAACAATCGTTTCATTTTGATCCATGAAGAAATTTTAAAAAAAAAATTAAACAAAATATTGATCTTATTTTCTTTTACTCTTCTAGCACCAACACGAGTGACTTCAAATGCATTCCAAATATCATATGTAGAATCATATGTGCTAATACGATTAAATTCATTTTTATCCAAGGCACAGTAGATTAAGTTTTTGGCTCTAGCATTTAATGACAACTTTTGTTTATCCTCTTCAGCACACTCTTCTCTAGGTTTTGAATAGTTTCATCCGGTATACCATCAATCTTAATAACTTTTGTAGGCATATAAAGACCAAACTTAATAACCTCCCCAATATTATAATCCATTGATCGAATGTATATCATTATTCTAGTTTTTCAATAGTTATAATGTGTATCATCAAAGAAGGGATGACGATTTATAGAATGCATTTTAATATTTTTGAAAATTAGTGTTTGCCATTACTCAAGATTGTCAAGTCTTAAAAATGAGCACTTTACTTTTATACCAATTGAAAGCCCAAGAATGGCTAACCAAGAAATGGATGAATTGATTTTTTAAATTTTTTCGAAAATTAATCGAATAGATCAATTTAATAATAAGTGTAGATGAAATAATTGTAAGTAAAAGGGAAAAGAGAGTGCAAACAATATAATTGTGAAAGTTCAATCCAAACCTATGATCTATGTCCTCTATTACTAAGCTTTCTATCACGAGCAAGACTTTTCTACTATATTGATTGACTTATAGTGCAATTCAAATCCTTACAATGCTTTCGATGACTTACAAACAAAGAGTATCAATTCTTATATAATATTGAGCATTCAAAGGACCTCAATATGACCCACAATTTTGAAGAATGATTTTACATTGAAAATTATCTCTTAATAAATGATACAAATGAACTAAGTACTAAGAGAGACTAACACTTCATTGAATATTAATAAATGGTAGCTCAAGTGTTAAATGAGAAAACTTTGAATGAGTATGATGATATCAAAATTTGATTTAATCAATCAAATTTTTTCAATGTAAATAAGTCCATGAAATAATTAGCATGTAAGCACAAATGATTTTGCTCAAGAATTTCTCTCTTTGGTGTACTTAAAGACTTATAATGAATGGAAAAAGATAAGCTATTTATAGAGCTCAAAAAGTAAAAACAAAATCTAGGAGATTAGACGAGTGGTCCGGACATCCACCTTATGTTCGACCGTTGTGATTTTCAGACATCCGCCTTTACAGAATTTCTTTGATTTTGGTTCGTTTGATCCGACTTGAATGTTTTGGAAAATTTTGACTTTTGGAAGGCGATTTCAACTCATTTTTCAAGGTAAGTGGTATTTTAAATAGGATCTAAGTTCAAGTATGACTTTGAAAAACAACCTTACCTTTAATGAAAATATTTTATGCAAGTGATTATCAAAAAAAGCTTTGTGGAGCATAAAATTATTTTAGAGCTTTAATCATTTTTTGTTAAAGATCAAAGTGTTAGTACTGTTGCATATGAACAAAAAGGCGTAGTCTATTATCTTTCTTTGACATTTGACTTTTACGCTCCTGTATTGAACAATTTGAGTTAATGTTTGACTTTGATCTTCACCATTTTTTTAAGTTTAGATTTGTAGTGTGATAGTCTTGATTATGACCTCTTGGCGATGATCAACCATTTATCATTGTGTGCTTTGAAGACTATTATCACTTAAATTTCATTGTTAAAAAACACGATTAACTTGTTTGTTATGATCAAAACTATAAGATTAAAGTCAACCATAAGTCAACATGAGGCGTGTGAGCATAAATTATTAAACGAGCAAAAGTATTCATATTTGTTTCCACAACCTATTCCATGTCAGCAAAATCGTTATTAAAGCCTCATGAATAAGAATGCTAAACCTTTTGAAAGTGACATGACAACCAATGAGTAAATAACATGTGTTATGGTGAATAAAATGTTAAAAGGTAATAGATTCAACTAAAAATTCACTAACTAGTGACCACCACGTGTCACTAAAAAGAAAAGGATTAAGTTACCCTCTTGACTTCATCACATATTTATAAATAGTCATGAATAAAAGTAAAAGGGACGTGAAAATTTTGATTTACTCTCTTTTCAAATACCTAATTTTCCTCCCATCTCTTATTTTTAGCAATTTTCTTTGAGTTAAAGGATAAAGAACTTGGTCAAGTGAAAGAAATTTGTTAATCTCGATTTGTGTTTAACAAATTGGTGTCGTATGAGATAATTTAGTGCAAAGATTACCACAATTTTAAGTATTTTCCAGGGAAAGCCACTAGGAAGCTATTTGAAAAAAATGAGTCAAGCTGAGATAAATCATACTGAGGTTGAAACTTTGGGTGCTGGAATGAAAATTCTTAGAGAAAACCATGATGATAACGACGTTAATCCAAAAAGACATCGGGAGGAATCCCTTGGAAAGTTTCCAATAAGTAGTTTTCTAGCGAAATACAATATAGGATATGGCTACAAGTTTAAGAGAGTTGACATTTGAGAATGTATCCCTGGTGAATCCTTCAAATTCCAAGTTGGATTTCAATTTGTAATTCGAAGAGAATGATCATGAATCAACAGCAAGCTCCTTTTGCCTAGCAGCAATCATAATATTAGAATCTTCAACACATCATACAGCATACCCCACAAGTGTGGGAGAGTGCCAAACTATGAGGACTTTGAGCATTTTTAATAGGTTGGAAAAATAGGTGAACTCTCAAAAAAGGAGATATCTTCGTGATTTTCCCTCTGATGGAAGGAATGGGAAAGATTTGCTTCAGGCTTTCTTTTGTGACTTCCACAATGACGAATATAAAGATAGGCTTGTGAGGTCTTATATGCTTGACGATGATGGTGAAAGTTTACCATTCTTAAGAAAGATCGGGGAGATTCCTGCTCTTGATAATTTTATTCAACAAAAAATGGAGAAGTATAGTTGGCAAGGTGACTATATGTACCATTTGAACGAATATATGACCAAGATGAAGCTGAAAATTGTGAGTCTAGCTTTGAAGTGACAAGCATTCGACCAACACTTAGTGGTTCAGCAAAGAGATGGTAAAGTAAATTTCTAAAAGGGTCAATCAAGAGATGGCCACAACCGAAACAAGCTTTCCATGGCATCATCGCTAAAAGTCACCTTGGCGAAGCTCCTGCTAAAAAGCTCAATGAATAAGGCAAGAGAAGGAAATATCCTTGAAAAATTACTTCACTCGCTTTAGTGCTAAGCATTTTTTCCTATGAAACTATATTCGAAGGGATAACGAATGATTCTCTATGGAATGGGCTTCAAATGAAAATTCATTTTTAGAGGACGTTCGCAATAAAAACCTTCCAAATATCACCAACTCCCATAATCTCATTGAAGTTGAAATTCTTACTGAAGATATCGTAGAGAATATGAAGTAAATGGGAAAGTATTGGGTTTTTAAGGATCGAACGCTCTACATTTAGCTCTACAAATATTTGTTGATATCATGGTCGATGAAGGAGGTGAAAAATAGATTTTTACATAGCAAAAATAGGATATAAAGTCTGGTTTTCAGGTAAGAAAACCAGAAAACTAGAGGAGAAGAATAGTTTTGAAGGCTACATTTTGATATATTTTACTTCTAATTTTTGGGTTATACAAAGGCAACATATATAGAGCCATACATATTATACTTCTCTAACAGCTATCATTACCTACTATCACTTTACCATAATCTACAATACAATAGCTTGTAGTTGATCATACTGTCTTACTTTTACATATCAAACTAAGTTAGACAATAACCAAAATACATAACTAAATACAATCTAAAATATTCTAGTTGGTTGACAACTAAAGTGTCACCTAAATTCAATACTCCCCCATACACTTCGGTTGGAAATCATAAAAAAAATTCATCTTCTGGACTGTTCTTTTTGTAGGAAACCATCAAAGCATTCTTCATATTTTTGAACCATTCTTTTTGTTTTTGAGCTGCTGCTATCATATCATATTTTGGTGATTAAAAGCTTTGACGTATCTTTGTTTTTTATTTGATCGAAGCACCTTGGTTGCAACTCTCTTTCTAGTTGATCAACATCTATTGCATTTGAATCAACCTCGCCGAAAGAACTTTCATTCTTGTATCTTTCCTTAGATTTCATGTTGAAGCTGCTGCTGGTTTTGGTTAGGACTGCCTTTTTCATTTTTCAGTTTTTATGACTACAAGTTCGAGGTATCATTGTTTTCTATTTGATCCGGCCTTCTTGGTTGCAACTCAACATCATAGTTGTCAACTCGTTTAGCCAAGGACCACCACATACAAAGAAAAAACTCTCGACTTGCATCATTAATTTCCTTAGTTTGCTGCTGAATTTTTTTTTTCAAAATGAGCTTACCAGGTTTCTCTTTTCTTTGCATACATACCGGATTTTAAGCACTTACCGGATTTTCAAAAAAACATGAGCTTACCGAGTTTCAGAAACTTACCATATTTGGTGTGAGCTTACCAGATTTGGACAATGCTTGCATACTTGATTTCAATGTTTTTCGTAGCTTACCGGATTTCATCAATACCGGATGTAGAGCATACCATATTTCAGCTTTTAAATACCGGGTTTCAGCTTCCTTGGCTTACCGGATTTCAATGTCACATACCGGATTTGGTTTGCATACCTTATATGACTTAAGCATATCGAATTCAACAGATACTGGATTTTATTGCTGCATATTAGATTTCAACATTTAACCACCGGTTTTGGGCCATTTTCATCTTCTTCTTCAACTTCTTCACTAAAATTTAACCTCCATTGTCTGATTTTAACTTTGCTAGATTTTTTAGATGAGCCCCCATCTATAACATCAGATTTCCATTTCCCAGACGTGTTCTGGTTTCCTGAACCCGATTCTTTATTCCAACCAGCTTTATCTCTCTGACCAGATGATTGGCATCACCCAGTAGATACATCCCCAGTCCAGATTCACTCATTTTGGCTGAGCTTACAAGATTTCGAGCTTATTGGCTTCTACCACATTCACTCATTTTGGCTAACCGGATTCACTCACTTTTCTGCCCATTTACAGCACCTAAAAACAACATTTCTTCTTCTGGTTTTTCTGGCATTTACAGCACATTCAACTGCTGTTTTCTTCAATTTTTTCATGGCCAAGGTTTAGTTTTTCAGCTTTGAACTTCAAAGATCAATTTTCCTACCCTAAATCTTTACCAGCATACCAAATTTTTCATTTCATCAGCACCAATTTTTTCTCATTTTTTTCAGCACTTCAACAGCCCCTTTTCACCATTTTACAGCTCCTTTTCACAGCAACTTTGCAGTCATTTCAACATGCTAGTATTTGCTTCATTTTCAGCCACTTTCAACACCATCAAGGATCAAATCTAACTCCCAGGGCTTCTGCTGAAACTTTGGCATCAAACCGGTTTTTTGAACAATTTTTGGCTGCCTTTTTACAGCTTCTTCTGGTTCCTTCTCAGCTTCATTGTGGCCCCTTTTTCTTCTTCATTTTCTTAGGCTTTTCAGGCTCCTTAAGAACATTACAGCTCTGATACCAATGTTGGATTTTAAAGGATCGAAAGCTCTACATTTAGCTTTAGAAATATTTGTTGATATCATGGTCGATGAAGGAGGTGAAAAATAGATTTTTACATAGCAAAAAAAGGATATAAACTCTGGTTTTCTGGTACCAGAGGAAAAGAAGAGTTTTGAATGCTACATTATGATATATTTTACTTCTAATTTTTTGGTTATACAAAGGCAGCATATATAGAGCCATACATACTAGACTTCTCTAACAACTATCATTACCTACTATCACTTTACCATACTCTACAATAAAATTGCTTGTACTTGACCATACTTGTCTTACTTTTACATATCAAACTAAGTTAGACAATAACCAAAATACATAACTAAATACAATCTAAAATATTCTAGTTGGTTGACAACTAAAGTGTCACCTAAATTCAATACTCCCCCATACACTTTAGTTGGAAATCAAAAAAAAAATTCATCTTCTGGACTGTTCTTTTTGTAGGAAACCATCAAAGCATATCATATTAGATTTTGTTTTTGAGCTGCTGCTATCATATCAGATTTTGGTGATTACAAGCTTTGACGTATCTTTGTTTTTTATTTGATCGAAGCACCTTGGTTGCAACTCTCTTTCTAGTTGATCAACATCTATTGCATTTGAATCAACCTTACCCAAAGAATCACTCTGGGGTGAAGCATTAAAGATCACAGCGTATGATTACTCATGCTACCTCGCCAGAATCACTCTCGGGTGAAGCATTAAAGATCACAGCGTATATACTCAATAGAGTTCCAACTAAGGCCACTAATAAAACCCCTTATGAGCTTTGGATGGGCAAAAAACCTAGTTTGAAACACCTACACATTTGGGGATGCCCAGTTTAGGCAAGGCCTTATAGGCCAAATGAAAAAAAAATGGACGGAAAGACTATCAGTTTCTATTTTATTGGATATTCTGAAAGATCTAAGGGTTACAAGTTTTATGATCTCACCACTAAGGCAATTTTTAGGATAAGACATGCTCGATTCTTTGATGATGTTGAGTTTGTGGTGGGAGAAAGGGTTACAGACTTTGTCTTTGAAGAGGAATATGTTGATATTCCTCCAATTTCCATTGAAAATGATCAGGTTTCTATCCCTGACATTGTTCAAGAAAGAACTTTGGATCAAGACAATGTTGTTGTATCTCCCTCTGAAGGTCAAAAAATTGGTCCAGAAGACCAAACTTTACACCCTCAAGAACCAATGTCATTAAGAAATCCACTAGAGAGAGGAAAAGTGCAATTTTAGATGATTACATCGTATTTCTCCAATAACATGAAGTTGACATTGGAGTGGTGGAAGATGATCCAATCAACTTCCGTCAAGCCATGGAAAGTTCTAACTCTCAAAAGTAACTAGATGCCATGAATGAAGAGATAACGTCCATGAAGGACAATGACGTATGGGACATCGTTCCATTGCCTTAAGGTGCGAAATCCATTGGTTGCAAATAGATATTTATGACTAAGAGAGATTCGAAAGGTGATGTAGAGAGGTACAAGGCCCGTCTTGTTGCAAAGGGCTTACACAAAAAAAAGACGTTGATTATAAAAAGACTTTCTCTCCAATTTCTTCGAAATAGTCTTTCAGGGCTATAATGGCATTGGTAGCGTATTTCGATCTTGAGTTACATCAGATGGATGTTAAGACAGCGTTTCTCAATGGTGACATTGATGAAAAAATTTATATGGTGCAACCGAAAAACTTTTTATCAGATGATGCAAAGCAAATGGTTTGCAAACTAAAGAAATCCATCTATGGACTCAAACAGGCGTCTCATCAATGGTATTATAAGTTCCATCAAGTAATCATCTCATTTGGTTTTGAGATGAATTTGGTCGATGATTGTATGTACCACAAGTTTAGTGGGAGTAAGTATATTTTTTTGGTTTTACATGTTGATGAAGTATTGTCTGCCAGCAAAGATATAGGCCTGTTGCACGAAACCACGAGATTTCTAGCAAAGAATTTTGAGATGAAAGATCTTGGTAACGCCTCTTTTGTATTAGGAATTCAGATACACCGAGATCATTCTCAGGGTATTCTATGATTGTCACAAAAGAGCTATATCGAAAATGTACTTAAAAGATATGACATGCAAGATTGTAAACCAGGTGACACCCCTGTGGCTAAAGGAGACAAGTTCAGTTTAAGTCAATGCCTCAAGAATGACTTGGAAATTAAAAAAATGCAGAAGGTTCTATATTCTTCAGCTATAGGGAGTCTGATGAATGCTCGGGTTTGTACGCGTTCGGATATAGCCTACATTGTTGGGATGCTAGGGAAATATTTAAGTAACTCGGGAATGGATCATTAGAAAACAGCCAAATGGGTCATGCGATATTTACAGAGAACAAAGACTACATGCTTACATACAGGAGATCAGATCAGTTGGAGATCATTGGTTATTCTGATTCCGATTTCGCGCGATGCCAAGATAATAGGAGATCCACTTCAGGCTATATTTACATGCTTGTTGTAGGTGCTATTTCCTGGAAGAGTGCTAAGTAGACACTCATAGCTACTTCCACCATGGCAGCGGAGTTTATAGCGTGTTATGACGCATCAAACCATGGAATATGGCTACGAAATTTTGTCACTGAGTTGTGCATTGTAAACAATATAGAAAGACTACTCAAGTTATTTTGTGACAATAAATCAGCAGTACTGTATTCCGATAATAATAGGAGCTCGACGAAGTAAAAACATATAGAGATCAAGTTCTTGGCTGTTAAAGAAAGAGTTCAGAGTGGACAAGTGTCTATAGAGCATATCAGGACAAACTTCATGATTGAGGATCCGTTTACTAAGGGATTGATACCCAAGGTCTTTCATGAGCACACTGCTCATGTGGATGTAATATCTCTTGAGGATGTCTAGTTTCAATAGGAGTTTGGAATTTTTTTCATATTAGACACATGTACTGTTATTTTGGATGTGGTTTATGGTTAAAGTTATTTTTCAGTTACAAACTTTTGGTTTATTATCTCTGAACTTGTTTGAAAATGATCTCACTAAGGTATTAAGGTGGACCAGCTGGAAATAGACATGTGAAGATCACATTACATGTAATTTCTATACTACACATCCATGTTTGATCCATGTCATTCAGTTGTATCAATATACATGACCGTTGATGGGTTTAGTTGCGATAAAAGTAGCAAAAACCGCTTTGATCCTTTGTTGATATGATTGATGGACCGAATAGTTTGGGGATGCATTCGGTAATGATAGCAAAATTTCGAGTACTCATAAGGTTATATTTAATGCACAATTATAAGGTGATATACATAGCCCAAGTGGGAGATTGTAAGGTTTTAATTGATCATGTGGGCATATATGTAAATTATTATGTATTAAATTAAAAGGTTATCAAATTTGGTTAAGCCCGTTTAAAGTGATCTGATAAGGTTTCAGTATTTTGGGCTATAATACATCTAATTAAGTTTTGGCTTTTATATGTAGAAACCAAGTCATTGTCCTAATTTCATGATGGGCCGAATTAGGTTAACATGCAATCGATATATAAACACGGTTATGGTCCTCGAATCACATGTTTTGTTCATTTTGTTCTAGCTCCCATCCCTAAAGAGAAAAAAGGGACAAAGTGTTGATTTGGAATACATAAACCTGGATTCAATCGTTGCAATTAACAATGTCTGATTCAGGTACGTTTTTGCTTTGGTTTATGTTTTCTTGATGATCCAACATGATAGATCTGGCTATTTTAACGATAACTATTTCTACAACATGTATCTCCAAAACTGTAGTGGTTAAAGACTTGGAAAATCTTCTGCCAGGCAAGATGATGAAACGAAGGTCCTAAAAATTGGCAAGGGCCATACATCGATCGATGTGGTAAGGCCAGGAGCAAACATACTTGTGGACAAAAAGGGCAAGCTTCTCGAGAACCCAAGGAATAACGAACTTCTTAAAAAGTATATAAATGAATTATTTCCAATTTAAGGCGATATTTTCAAATTGTGAGATGTCTTTTTATTAAAAAAATAAATGGATATTCCAAGGAAAGAAAATATTGAGAAAGATTATTTCTCTAGGTCAAACCATGTCATGAAGATTTTTGATAATAGGATTTTCTTGGTTAGTGTAAGTGGCCTTATTTTTGGGAGTGTGAAAAGATGCATCTTTGGTAAGAAGTAGAGTGATTACGTCCAAAGAATAACGCGGTAGTTGTAGCACAGCTTTGGTGTGTCGATTGCACAAAGAGATGGAAAATTACTCAAAGAATCAAAATGATGGATGTTCTCTCGAATGTATAGTAAAATTTGTATGTTGAAGTGGTGAAATTAAAATCAATGTATAAGATAGTGAAGCGCCAGAATTCTCTCAATTAGATTGGATCAATCAACATCAATAATTCATGCCTTTTAACTCAATTAGAAGTTTTCATCCCAACTCTCTAACCAGAGGATTTAACAATAAAGATCAATTTAATTAATAATTGTAATCCGAGAATCTAGACTTATGTCATATTCGCACAATTTTATTGAACTCAGATTCAAGATAGACCATATACATCAAACATAAGGCAGTAAAGAATCACAACAATAAAATAATCAAGATTCAAACTCAACATATAGTTTGATCCAACGATAGAAAAAACGTGATTGAATCTATGCAAAATCTAGTAACTGTTAAACCAATCTCAACACAAAATAATTTAAATTGAAACTCAACACATAGTTTAATCAAACGATGGAAAAAACATGTCTGAATCCATTAAAAATCCAGTAAATGTTAAACCGATTTCAATGTAAAATTCAAGATAATAAAGTTTAGAACCAATAATTGTTTAACAAGAAAAATCAGATTACATGAATAGATGGTGTTGAAATCTCCAAATCCAATTGAGTTTTTTCCCTGCTTCACCAAAATCTTTAGTTCTTCATGGAGTTCTTGAGCCAAAGATAAGAGAAAATTGTCCAAAACTCCATCTTCTCGTTCTGGGGTCGAGTTAGGGCTTATAAAGTGCCAAGAGATTTGTTTCCATAAGTGACTGAATGAAATTAGGAAACAAACAAATCACGCGCCGGAATGAACCACACGTACGCGTGGTTCTATTATTGCATACGCACAATACACGTAAATTGGCTTCAGGTTGGGAATATTGCAAAGGCCCATACGTACGTATGGTATAATTTTTCTCCTTCGGACAGTTTTCAGTATTTTGATCATATCTTTCTCACCGATATCCGATTGAAGTGATTCAAAGTGAGTTGGAAATATGACTCAAATGGATACAACGTTTGCTTCAATTCGATCATTTTTCATGTCAAAAACAGGCCTCAATATGAGGTTGAAAATTTGGAGCATAACTTTTTCGCCTGAAAGTTGATATGTGAAATTCTTCGACTATATTTTATCTCTTTGACTACTTTCTTCATCCGATTTATCCCTAACACTCTTGAATCTTCATCATAAGGTTAGACACAAGTTTAGAGTATTTGTACTTTAGTCCCCAAACTTCCGTTTCATTCCATTTTGGTCTTTTTCACTTGTTTCTCCTAATTTCCACCGTATTCATCCATTTGCAACTTAAATCAAAATATAACGGTATTTAGTGCATTTAGGCATCAATTTATTGTAATAATGAAAATTTAAATGGATAAAAACATAACAATTTGTGATATTATCACACCTCCAACTTGCTTATTGCTAGTCCCTAGCAATTTAATACAAAAGAAGAAGTTAATAATGTCATGGTCATCAAGATATCAAAAACACATGCCAAATGTGTGAGTGTGTGTCAAGCCATAGCCATCTTACCGCTAACCCTAACACATGCAACATCAAGTATGTCTCGAGCTAAAAGTTCAGCTACATTACTCATAGGTATCAAAGTGTTTAGTGCGGGGTTTCTCTCTATGGAGCTGAGAAAAATGAACGCTCAAATATGGTGGCTTAAATATTCATAAACAACCAACAAACAAACATTGATCTTATGATAGGCATAGTGTCAAATGAAAATTTATCCATTCATTCCACAATCCTACTTGGGATCAAAACAGTCAATGTCAAGGGTTGTAATGTAGTTTGAGTTAGGCTATATGAAAAGAAGGATATAAGGATTCAAAAACTTCCAAGTACATGGTTAAGTATTTTATCACGCATCTCAATACATCTCACCTTTCAATCAACACATTCTTCAATATTTCACTCCCCAAATCAAATATATATGCTTTTTTCAATTTTTTTTCTTCTTTTTTTCCCCCTTTTTTTCAAATACTTGACACTAGCCAACTCTTGTCGTTTTCCTTGCTTCTATTCTTCATAAATAAACATCTAATACCTACTACACACTTGGAAGTAAAAAGGTGGGAAGATACGTGTATAGGTTATACTTCAACGTGGAGGGGTATGGATGACATAGATGCACGACGGAAAGGCTATATGTGTGTATCAGCTCAAAATGGCTACTAAGGATTGTAATTATTGAAAAGAAAGGTTAAAAGGCTCAAATGTTGTCCTAAATTGACTTTCATCATTTCCCAAGTATTCCACCATCTTACCACAAACCATATAATGTTATTCTCAAAAGAAGTTTCCAATTCACAAAAATAATGAACTCTTATTACATTTTTAGTGTATTGTGGCTCTCAATCCTCACCAATTATCTCACAAGAAAAACTTCAACAAGAGACTCTCTAGCTACATGTATTAAACTACCATCTTATCACAAGGTTTGTTTGCACAAAAGAAATTCAGCAAGTGTCATAACATCTAGACTTTCATAACAAAATTAACTCCTAGTGGCATATTTTAACATTTAAGAACACAATCATGCAGTAAATCAGAGACTTAAGAGAAATTTTTAAACCAATCACAACAAAAGTCCATGATGAATGTGCAATCACAATAGAATCCAAAGTAACTCTCCTTTCCAACTAAATATTGCATTGTCCTCAATGCATAAGTAAAAATGCCAAATGAAAAGAATGGAATGTATCACATGAATACTGTAGTGAATAAACATAAAATTGAATGATATGAAGCCTGAAAGTTCTCACTGGAAGGATAATGTAAAGAATGAAAATAAACATAAAAAGAAAATGCAAAAATAAACAAGAAGAAAAGAAGGGAACGAACTCCCCTTGGGTTGCCTCCCAATCAGCACCTTTGTTTATTTTTGTTGGCTTGACCCAATATTTTCTTCTTCAGCTCGCATCCAGTCAGAGTGGTTTCAATCTACGTTGCAGTTCACCAAACTCATTGGAAATAAGCACCAGTGATGTTCCATAATCCTAAAATTTTGCAAAAACTGCACAAACGTTAGTGTATTCCTCATCATTATATCTTGCTGGAATTTTAAAATTCAAAAAAAAAGAGTTTATAAAGTCGAAGTTAAAAATTGCAGGTACTTCCTCCTGAATGAGTGTATAAATCATGTACGTTTGATGACATTCATCATCTTCCTTAGGCTGCTTAATGATGTGAAAGATATTGACTTCTAAAGTCATATTCCCAAAATTTAGCTTCATTAGACCGTTCCTGCAATTAATAAGAGTAATTAGCTGTAACAAGAAAATGTCTACCAAGAATGATAGAAATTTTAGAGTCAATTTTCACATCAACTTTCAAATCTAATACCAAGAAATTGACGGGGTAGTAGAATTTATCTATTCGAACTAACACATTTTCTACTACTCCCCTGGGCCTAACAGTGGACCGATCAGCTAATTGTAAGACTATAGATTTAGGTTTTATCTCACCTAAGGCTAATAATGAGTAGATAGCATAAGACATGAAGTTAACACTAGCTCCTGAGTCAAGAAGGGCTTGTGAAAACTTATGGCTCCCAATAATACAAGAAATAGTGGGACAACCAGGATCCTTATACTTATGTGGGGTCCTTTGCTCAATTACAACACTTACTTGCTCGGTTAAGAAAATGATTTTCTTAACATGGTGTTTCCTTTTCACAGTGCACAAGCCTTTACACACTTTAGCATATATAGGAACCTAGGCAATCACATGCATAAGGGGTAGATTGATTTTCACTTGCTTAAGATGTTCTAAAATTTTACTATGTTGGCCAGCAAATTTCGGGTTTGGCTTAAGAGCTTAGGGAAAAGGCACTCTAGATAGATTTTCTCCTACCTCTTTACTAGGGCTAATCTCTTCAGAATAACTAGAGTCTTTTTCCTTCTCCCTAGGCTTAGGGATTGGTTATATGACCTTTCCAGATCGATTGGTGATGACATTTATTTCCTTAAGATTGTTTTCTTTTAAGTTTGAGGTTTGTGCCATGTGTTGTCCCTTAGGATTTGGTTGAGCTTGAGTTGGAAATTTTTCATGTTCCACTACAGTTAAGAAATTGGTTAATTTAGACATGATTTTTTATTTCTTTGTTTTCCTCAAAAATTTGGGTAATCATAGTCTCAAATTTTCGATTCATTTTACCTTGTACCTCTATGAAAGCGTGTAGAGTGTCTTCTATAGAGTTCCTAGAAGATGTGGGTTGACATGAAGGTGTAGTGTATGCTCTATTTGATTGGACATGTTGCTGGTTTTTAGACTTCCAGCTAAGATTTTGGTGATTGCGTCACCCCGGATTGTAAGATTCAAAGAAATGAGTATATAGCTTTTGGTACATGCCTAAGGCATTACAGTGTTCCTCGTAAACATCCTTATCTCATCAAAAGTAAAATACTCTTATGTTGGATGATTAGTTCATCCACACACAAAACAAGGTCCTAGAAATTCAACATGGGAAACAATTTGTATAGGCTTTGAGTTCTTAGCACGTAAGGTTTCAATTTCTCTAGTAGAGACTTCTACTTTGGCTCTAAGGCTATCTTCCTCCCTAAGATGATAGATATCTGTGCTAGTGGGATTTCCTATGGATCATAACCTATCAGTACTATCAGTGGCACGAGGTCAGGTCCAAATATGAGCTTTTTTCCGCTAGGTCACCTAAATACTCTATGGCTTTGTCAGGATCTTTTTGTTAAAATTCACCATTACGCATCCATCTCTACGAATTTACGCTTCCTAGGTGTTATTCCCTCATAGAAATAGCTTACGATACATCAACTCTCATAACCATGGTGGGGGCAAAGGGTTTGTTGTTCTTTGTATCTTTCCCAAGCTTGGTATAAAATCTCACTATCCTTTTGAGTAAATGATGATATTTTCTTCTTAAGGGCACTAGTTTTATGGTGGGGGAAAGTATTTATTAAAGAATGCTTAAGTCATTTCCTTCCAAGTGCCAATCGAACATGGTCTCAACGAATACAACAACTCTTTGCTCTTTCTTTGAGTGAAAATGGGAAAATTTAAGCATGTTGTATCCGTTGTACCATGTTGACCATGGAAGGTTGCAACCACCTCCTCAAATTCCCTAATGTGCATATATGAGTTTTCATTTTCAAGTCCGTGAAAAGTGGGAAGAAGTTGAATCAGTCCCGGTTTAAGTTCCATAGGTGGCATATTAGGTGGAAACATAATACATGATGGTATAGATGTGAGTGCGGGGTGAAGATAATCATGTAAAGTCCTATAAGGTGCAAAATGCTCACTATCAGTCATGGTGTTGTGTAGTGTGGTGCTCGTGGCAATAGATACAGTATCAAAGATAGGGTGGAAGAGATTTTCAAACACTGAAAAAGGTCCCTCAGTACAGCTTCCTTGATCGCCTCGATCTCTGCTCATAAAACACAAAAAAAAGTGTGAAAATAAATTTTGAAAAAAATAACAGTGAGAAGAATTAAATTAACTAAAAGTAAAGGTAAAGGAATGATGCCACCTTTTCAGTCGATCCCTTTAGTTACTTGTACCGTCTCCCAGGCAACAACACCAAAGTTTGATTATGCCCAAAGAATAACGCGATAATTGTAGCACAGCTTTAGGTTGTCGATTCCACAAGGAGATGGAAAATTACTCAAAGGATCGGAAGGGTAGATGTTCTCTCGAATGTATAGTGAAATTTGTATGTTGAAATGGTGACATTAAAATCAATATATAAGATAGTGAAGCACCGGAATTCCCTCAATTAGATTGGATCAATCAAAATCAGTAATTCATGCATTTTAACTCAGTTAGAGGTTTTCATCTCAACTCTCTAACTGAAGGATTTAACAATAAAGATCAATTTAATTCACAATTGTAATCCTAGAATCTAGACTTATGTCATATTCACACAATTTTATTGAACTCGGATTCAAGATAGACCGTATACATCAAGCATAAGGCAGTAAAGAATCATAACAATAAAATAATCAAGATTGAAACTCAACAGATAGTTTGATCCAACGATAGAAAAAGCGTTACTGAATCTATGAAAAATCTAGTAACTGTTCAACCAATCTTAAAACAAAATAATTGAAACTGAAGCTCAACACATAGTTTAATTCAAAGATGGAAAAAGCATGACTGAATCCATGAAAAATCTAGTAAATGTCAAACCGATTTTAATGTAAAATTTAAGATAATAAAGTTTAGAACCTAGAATTGTTTAACAAGAAAAATCAGATTACATGAATAGATGATGTTGAAATCTCCAAATCCAACTGAGTTGTTCCCTTGCTTCACCAAAATCTTTAGTTCTTCATGGAGTTCTTAAGCCAAAGATGAGAGAAAATTGTCCAAAACTCCCTCTTTTCGTTCTGGGATTAAGTTAGGGCTTATAAAGTCCTAAAGGATTTATTTTCATAAGTGATTGAATGAAATTAGGTAACAAAAAAATCGCACACCTGAATGAACCATCTGTATGCATGGTTCTATTAGTACATACGCATAATGCAAGTAAATTGGCTTCGGGTTAGGAATATTGCGACCTTGCGTACGCATGGTATAATTTTTCTCCGCTGGACACATTTTAGTATTTTGATCATATTTTCTCTACCAATATCCGATTGACGTAATTCGAAGGAAGTTGGAAACATGACTCAAATGGATACAACTTTTATTCCGATATGATCTTCCGATTCGATCATTTTCCATGTCAACAATAGGCCTCAATATGAGGTTGAAAATCAGAGCATAAATTTTTCGCCTGAAAGTTGATATGTGATAATGCTTCGACTATAGTTCATCTCTTTGACTTCTTTCTTCATTGGATTGACACCTAACACTCTTGAATCTTCATCATAAGGTTAGACACAAGTTTAGAGCATTTACACTTTAGTCCCCAAACTTTCACTTTCTTCTAATTTGGTCCTTTTTCGCTTGTTTCTCCTAATTTCCACTGTATTCATCCATTTGCAACCTAAATCAAAATATAATGATATTTAGTGCATTTAGGCATCAGTTTATTGTAATAATACAAATATAAATGGATTAAACTTAACAATTTGTGATATTATCATAGAGGAATGGTTGAAACCTCGCCAATTTTGGAAGGTGGCTTATCAGAATGAATTCATCTGCATTATCCTTGGGATCCTCGGGGAAACTTAAGTCCTATTTTGGATGATAGATTTAATAATGCCATGGACTTAGTTTTCACCATCATATTTTCAATTTTCATGGATGATGACTTTGTGAACTTTCACCTTAGCTAGGCTAGACTCTACTGGGGCTAGCTTTGCCTCTTGAGCTCCCATCTGATTGTAAAGTAGAGGGAATTCCTACTTAGTATCTGGTCTTTAATAGAAGTACTCACTTCAACCATTAGTGTTTCATTGACCCGTCATTCAACCTTCATTGTGAATGCCCATTGTTTTTCTTAGCCACTCCAGATCCTTAGAGAGTCCCCAAACATCAGTTAATAACTTGGCTTTGTTGGCAGCAAGATTTGCAAGATTTTTGACTAATTTCTTCCGCCTTACTATTTTTTTCTCTAAATCGTTCGCCTTACTTAGGATCTGATGACCATTTCTCCGGATATCTACATTCTCCTCCAACGAGGTTGCATATGGGACACATACCTCATATTATGTTATTGGTTTAGTACAATGCAAAGGCTTATACATGGTAAGCATCAACAAGATTTCCCCTCCGCTCCTAAGACTTATTGAAATATAAATGAGTGGACCTTGATGACCGAGAGATGAAGACAAAGAAGGCTGAGAGGAATATCATAAACTAATACCTTCTTATTGCAAGGTTGAATAAAGGCTTCATATCAAGTCTTTTGTTCATGTAAATCCACAAAGATACGGGATCATTGACAAGTAATACATGATGAGTTACGAGTATCGTTCAACAGGATATAAGCCATAAATTAAATTATTTCAATTCGTTGTCAAATTCGAATGTACATGACACAAAAGAGATTGATATTTATTTATCTAAATTATGCACTAATTAATTAATGTGATTTTAAACTCAATATGATATGTATTTGTTGGAATTCCAAATCCTCCTATTATTATACTAATTCTAATTCTTAACTATGTAATTTAGTTTCGTTCATGCATGTTTGACAATTAATAATCATATTGTATTCAACTTTCTTTTCTAAGATAAGTTAATTTTATTCTAAACATGACCTGATCTTATTCCTACCCTGAATTCATATAAATAGAACATATTCAATTACTAGACTATCTAGATGATTGAACATGTGATATATGTTATTTCTAACATCTATGATCCATGTGTAAATGAGACAGGATTCTACGTATTGTGAGTCTCCTCCCAACACTGCAATAAGCAACTAATTATCTAATTGAAGATCAAGTAATTAAATAATTCAATGGCCATGCATAATTAATCAAGAAATACAAGAATTACTAAATTACGTGTCTTTGAACTAAAAATAAATAAATAAAGGTTCATCTTCATCCAATATAAAGGAATAACATGTTTTTGAAGATAAAAATAACAACAAAAATGGAAAAGCATCACCAGAAATTTAAATGAATACAAGAAATATACGAAAGCAGTTTCTTGTTCTTGATCTTCAGCCCTGAGCCTTGATTCTTTAAGATTTGGATGTTTCTTAATTCAATTCACATGCCATATTTGATTCTCCTCTCCAACTTATAATAAATTGACCACTCATTTCTTGATTGATTTTATGATATGATGTGACTTGAGAGGTGAGAAAGAGATCATCAATATTTTGCTGAAGTTTTATATTAATTAGAGCCTTATTTAGGTCAAAAAAATGCATGAAAATTTGTTTCCAAAAGAATTCTTGTCACGAATGGAAAATAACTTGCGCACACAATTTTATCTTAGAGCAGCGTCAATATTTTTGTCATATCTTTCTCTTCTAGTATTTGATTGAGGTGATTCAAAATTTATTAAATACTATTCTACAAATACGATTTTCCAATTCGAACCTTTACTATGTGAAAAATGGATCTCAATCTACGGTTAAAAATTTGGAGCATAACTTGGGCGCTTAAAAAATAATAGGTGAAAATATTTTAATTATCTTTCAATACTTCATTCCTTTGACTTTTAATTGCATCCAATTGATCCTATATGATCTCAATCATCATTTTATGGTCCGAATGAACTACTAAATATTTGCAATTAGGTCCCTGGACTTAGGATTTTCTTCCATTTTCACTTGTTTTCGTTCATTTCTTCTAGTTTAGTTTTCAAACATTGATTTTTGCCTAACAAGCAATAAACATACGAAATTAGTCCATAATTGATTAAAAACTCTTAAACGACTATATTTAAATGCCTCGATAAGTATATAAAATACACTTATCAAACACACTCTGAACTTAAACATTTGTTTGTTTTCAAACAAAACTGTAATCTATATCAACAAGCGAGCATGCATGCATGCAATGAATTTCACCTAGTTACTGCCCAATCAATCAAGTAATGCAACAAATTTGGTCAGTTCACTTGCCATTTGTCTCATGATTGAAATTATTGTATTAAATACATGAACAACTTCAAAATCACAATACATAAATCAATTTCTATTTTTGTGCAATGGCCTTCATTAAATGCTCATTCTAAAAAATCAACCTCAAACTTAATATTTTCAACTAATTTTCAACTTATTGGCCTTAGATAATCCACACAATGATTTGCACACGTGGAATCCCTATTCATATTAATATCTTCCTGTAATAGTTCAATCACCCTCAATCTATACTAAATTTGGTCTAGGGATGTATAATGTGATGAATTTATTCATTTATTTTTATATTTTTGGTTTAGCATCTAAGTTCTACCGATTAAGCATATAAAACAGCTCATTTCTTTACAACGTTAAACTTAATTTACGTGCTTAAATGATATCAAATTTTAAGCAACAATTAAGATAAACATGCAACTTATTCATAATTCATAAACTAAAAAATAATTCCAAATATATACATCATTTTCGGGAAGGCTAACTAACCCCATACAATAAAGCAACTATTTTTTTGGGGAAATTTTCAAATTTTCCAACTTTTTGTTTTCATATATAATAAAGAAATAAAATTTCACACAATCACACAAAAGAAATAAAAAAACTTAATATTTTTCTCACCCCCAAACTTAATCAGAAACTACCCTGAATGTTTGGTTTTGGAGGCTGATTTGGAATCAAATTTGTCGGAGCTAGATGGTTCACTTGACTGCTTCCTTCCCCTTGTCTAGTATTAGTTTGTGTGTTCTTGAGTATCATGTTCCTACAAAATGAATAAAATCAAATCATTAATGACATAATATAAAAATTAATATTAAACTCAAACACATCATAACTAACAAAAAAATCTAGGGCTGGATGAGAGAATGGAACAGGGGAGAATATTCTCTAGTTATGGTTGTAGGTTGTGGCTATCATTAGGGCATGTGAATAGTTATGTCCTACCGTAAATAGGGCTATGATCAAGTTTTATGGCTGTAGATAGAGGACACGGCATGGGTTATGGCTGCGGGTTGCCGTCGTGAACAGTATTTTTGTTTACGTGGTAAATGTGTATGAATGAAGATAACTAACTAACTATTAACATAAAAGGCCATTAATTTATCTGACATATTATCTAGAAAGTATAATAAATAAATCGGATGAAAATTATGTTACCTCCCAATAAGTGTTTGTTTATAGTCTTAACTTTTGCTATCTGTTTTATGAAATTTTGAAAAAAAAAAAAAAAAAATTGATGCTTTACTTAGCTTGTCCCTTTTGATTTTGCTCTACTTTTCGTTTATCCTTCAGACTTCTGCTTGTCCCTTTCAATGTAATATAACTTACCTATTTTAACTAATTCAAATTCAACTTTGAAGACTTCCACCTCTTCATCAGGCTTTATAATAAAATCGATTATTGGACAATCAATGAAGTTGGAAGAATGTGTGTTAATTCCATCTTCATTAATTATTACTTCTTCATTTGTCATCTCTTTATGTTTTTCTTCAAAGGTTGATAACTCATCAAATTGAATGGCTGGTTCACAATTTAAATCCATGGGCAATGGTAAGTCTTTCCTTTCAACTTTTCAAGTAGATTATATCTATACCATTTAAATTCACCACAGTCTATGCCATTTCCTACATGCACATATCTATCATCCAACATGGAAAGTTTATTGTGATATTTTGCAAGTACCTTCTCATTTTATAGGGAAGACCATCTCCTGTAGGGTATGATATAGTCATCCCAATCAACAGGTACATAATCTCCCACAAACATGTAGCTTCATCAAATTTGTCAATTGCTTGTTTTCAACATCGTAAATATTGTATAAACCATAGAAGCTTTAACCTACGAAGGTCGGTGCATTTTTACAAATAGTGCCTAATATAAAGCATGGCATAATAAAGGTCACAATATATATCTTCTACAAACATATCATTATCATTCATGCCGGGATTAACTATTGCAAAAGTTTTGCTCCTTTACTACTGTTAGAATTGTGCATACACTGTTGAATAGTATCTAAAAAGAACACCAAATACAAGAGAGGTCAGGAATGTGGTGGATAGTCTATAAATAAATCAAAATCAAAATTTCAAATCCAATTATGAATCAATAAAATTAGTTTTAAACTTTATTCCCAAACATCGACGTAAAAAACTTGTTTGTGTAAATTTTTCAATTGTATGTGATCATTGACACGTAATACCTGATAAGTTATGAGTATCGTCCTATAGGGAATAAGCCTTAAATCGAATTGTATCATTTCGTTATTGAATTTGGATGTATGTGATACAAAAGAGATTGATATTTGTTTATCTAAATTGTCTACTAATTAACTAACATGATTTTAAACTAAATATGATACATATGTGTTAGAATTCCAAATTACCTATTATTATCCTAATTCCAATTCTCAGCTATGTAATGTAGTTTTATACATGCTTTTTTGACAATCGATACTCCTATTGTATTCAACTTTCTTTTTCAAGATAAGTTAATTCTATTCTAGACACAATCCAATCTTATTCTTAGTCCAAATTCATATGAATAGAATGCATTCAATTATATGATTATCTTGATGATTGGACACGCAATACATGTTATTCCTAATATATATTACCGGTGTATTAATCATGTAGTATTCTACTTATCGGGAGCCTCCTAGCACAACAACAAACAACTAATTACTTAATTAGTGATCAATTAACTAAATAATTCAACATATATGCATAAGTAATTAAGAAATACAAGAATTATTAAACTGCTTGTGATATGATCCAGGATGCACCACAAATTAGTAAGAACCCGAGGCTTGTTGGAAAGAGACTAGAGTCAAGTGCGAGACTTCAAAGAGCTAATAAAGTCGACAATTTACATGTTCGAGCAACAGAGTTGATAAGTGCGCTTTTGCATACTTATTAAACACTTTTTAGAGATTTAATGTTGATGAAATTGAGTATATTTCTACCGATAATTGTGTACTTTTTGTATTTATAGGCCAAAACCCTGAATTGGAATGAAACGGAGGCAAAACGAGTGAAAAAGGACTTAAATTGCACACTTTTGTGAAGTTGGGGACTAACTTGCACTTGACCAAAAGATGGAGGGCTTTGACTGCAATTTGGTAGGGGCTTAAATGAAAGAAAGTTCAAAGTATGAGGACCAAATTGTACTAATTCAAAAAGGAGGGATGAAAACGCGCAAGGACAGAACGTTCAAGGACCTGAGCTGCAAATATGAAAAAATCCTTGCGACCGCATGGATTATAACCATGCAACCACATGGATTGATCAGAAACGTCAAACCATTATTTTTGTTTGCCCATGCTACCGCATGGAATTACACCATGCGGCCGCATAGAAGAAAAAAATCAAAGGCGGTCTATTTTCTTTCCACGCGTTTTTGGTCAACTTTGGCAATATTTTGGGACTTGTTTAATGGAGATATTTTGGTGTGTCTCGCATAGGATTGATATATCCCATATCTCTCTCATTTTGCAAGGTATTAGGAGTTAGATTATTAGCTTAGTTTTAGTTTAGGTCTTATAGTTTCTCTCTAGTTTTCCTTTTTTCTTCTTTCTTTTCTTCTTTTTGTAGTTGTTTTGGCTCATTCTTTTGAAATCAAATTCAATAGCAAGGAGATCATCATCAAAGGAAGTTAGAGAAATCATTGGAGGAAGGAAAATCTACTAAAAAGGGGTTGTATCTACATCTTTGTGTTCTTCCATTATTTTTCTATTGTTGTAATGTATTGGATCATGATTTTCCTTTGCTATTATATTTATAAAATGAGTTAAGCAAGTTTGTGTTGGAATTTATGTTGAATCTTAATTTTATTTTTATTAATGTTGATATATGTTGTTGAAAATGCATTTATTATCAAAGTATTGGTGTATTAATTATTATTGTTGATTATGCTTTATTTGTTTGGCCAAATAGATGAGGTGATTAGGTGGTTTATGTAATTATCGAAAGATTGTTGCATTGCTAGACCTAGATAATTAGTACCCTGTGTGGTTTTGGGTGATATAGAAATATATACCTCCCCTAGGTGATCCTTTGAGTATTCTCACAATAATTTAATGCTTTGGTTAAGTTTTTATCTGCATATAGATTTGTGGATAACTAAATCAATAGGGTTGATATCACTCGAAAGAGGTTATTGACTAAAATTGGAGAATCGGGTCTAATCATTTATTTTGGTAATTTGCATGTACGTTATTGAATTGATGTTAATGAAATAAAGGTTAAGTGAAATCATAAATTCCAACCGCTTTTCAAATCAAAGATGCAACTACGTCTTTTTAGTTTGTTAGTTTAGTTTTATAGTTATTAGTTTATAATTTAATTTAAATATTAATTGTTTGTGTGCGTCAGTCGTTGTTAGAACTAAAATCGATTAGAGTACGTAACTTCAAAGTAACATTCCTCGTGGGATCGATATTCGGACTCAAAAAGTTCATTATATTACTTGTTCACGATCCGTGCGCTTGCGGTACATTTTATCCGAACAAGTTTTTGGCGCCGTTGCCGGGGAATGTTTTCACTTTGATTACTGCTTTAGTTAATTTTAGTTTTAACAACTTGTAATTATTTGTTTTTATTTGTTTTTATTGTTTGTGTATTTTGGCTAACCCCGTATTACTAATCTTTCTTGTATCTGTAGTCTTTTTCCTGCATCCTGCATTTGTCTGATATTTGCAGGATTCTAATCTTGGTCAAGTAACAAAATGTTTGCACTATCTCGTCTCTACGGTGACTATACAAATATTCTTGGAGGTTCAAGATGTGATATTTGTTTAGAGGAGCATTGTACAGAGATGTACTTGTATTCGTGTACCGAAGCTGCAATGTTGAAACTTTTAAAGTTTCGATATTATTTGAAATGCCGGAGACAAGCACTGGACAATTCAGATGAAAGTTACATGCTCCCGGGAGACTATGTACCTGATGATTGGGATGAGGACATCAAATTCCTAGGAGATGGTCCTCCATGTTTGAATGAGAAGGTACTTGCAAAGTATTACAATGAGCTTGCCAAGTTCGATGAGGAAGATATGCTAGTGGAAGATTACAAATATTGGGATGGATTTAAGCAGTGGGGTTATTATCCACTCGAGAGAGTCATTGAGACCGACTTCTCACCGCCTGTGGATTTGAATTGCGGACCAATACTTCCATCCGATGAAAATTCGACAGTTGAAGAAGAGTCAAAAATGTATGAAGGTGTAATCACAATGGAGTTAAACGAGGAGATGGTGATCAATGAGAATGAGAGTAGCATGCACTCTTTAGATTTCTTAGAAATAGACTTTGTGATTAGGCCCAATGAAGTGGTAAAAGTCTTCATAGTTGAGTTTGATTTGGATAGAATGAGATGGTTCTATGTTGATAAGGGCAAAGATGAGTTTTGGCGATCAAACGAGGAGTGGATGAAAGCCAAACGAATAAAGATGGGCAGAGCATCCAGAGCTTACTTGTTGGGCCCATAACATTTTGTATAGTCGAGCTAAGACTATAAAACAGCGCTTGTTGGGAGGCAACCCAACTTTTCTAAACTTTTGTGCTTTTATTTACTTTTATGTGTTTTTATGCTTTTAGTTATATTTTTGTTTAATAGTTTAACTTCTTGTAGGTAATGCTTTTTGGAAGTCCAAAGTTGAATGGTTCCTCACGAGTCTGGAGCTGAATTGGAGTACAATGAGGTCTGTTGCCCGGGCTACTAAATTGCATTCCGAGTCCAATTCATGAATTAGTTCTTCTTCACAATGGATTCAGGGAAATTTCCTTTATTCCTCTTTGCTTTATATTGTAATTTACACATTGAGGACAATGTGTGAATTAAGTTTGGGGGTATTGAGCCTTGCCGGCTATTGTATGCTTTAATTTGATGTTACAGCCTTGCCGGCTGCTTTTGAGCTTACATTGGTGATTATGATTGGTATGTTAGATAGCATTGCCGGCTCAGGATTGCATGAGTTGAAATTGTTATTGATTCATGAGCTATGCATGCGCAAATTCAAATATGCTATTGGTGGCGAATTTTTTTTCAAAAATGGCTTATTCATTGTGAGATCATACGTTACATTGAGCACATAGTCACGATTGATTATCATTTAGATACGGAAATAAGTGTTAGATGTGAAAATTTTGAATTGGTAGAACTTAGGTTGTGAGTTGTTTTGAAAATTTTTATCAACCTATACTCTTATTCTCTTTCACTTTAGCATAGTCTGAGAAACTTAGGATTAGCTAGTTAGTTGTTTTCATTGAAGATGGTAGTAACTGAATAGTGTGAACACAAAAACTAGTGAGACTTTGAGCCTATGGACTGACATTTATTACAGTCTCATTTCTTTCATGTGTGATTATTCCATGATTGTATTTCTCTAGAACTTGCGTTGCTTCTTATTAAGATCACATTGACACATGTATGCATGAATATGATTAAGGCCATCTCTGACTTACCACATTATCCAAATAGCTTACCCTGATATTACTCTTTCCTTTGATAACCCATTTGTGCCTTATTTGCCTTTTCTTTGGTTTACCTATATTTCAAGCTTTCATATACTGAAAAACAATATTCTCAACCAGCCCTTGAAGCTAGTGGAGTATTGTTGGGCATCTGAATGTTGGGTGGCGATAGAAAAAAAATTTGGGGGTATCAATTGTTTTTGAGGTGCTATGATTGGTGTTTGTGGTGGAAAAGAAAAAAAATTGAAAGATGAAAAAAAAATGTGTGTTGAGGAGACTGATTTTGAATGACTGAATTCATAGTTCTCCTAAGAATTGAAAAGCGAAAAAAAAAAAAAGATGATTGAGTTGAATAGATGTTGATTGAGAAGTTATTGTTTTGGAGTGATAGGATTGTGTACAGATCCTATCTCAGTTGATTGATTTGAATATATGTTACTCCACTGATTTATTTGAGGCTTCTTAGTCACTTATCCATATATTTCCACACCTTTACCTTAAGCCACATATAAATCCTGCAAAGTCCTTATGATTTATGTAATGCATGTGATCTAAGTGGTGGCAATTGAGAAAATATGTAAGCTTATGGTAGAACAATTTCATTGGAATGATTTGAGCGAAACAGTACCTGATCTTATACACTTGAGAGTTTAGTGTTCATACTACATTATTCTGTGAGGTTCTACTTGTTCAGTTACTCTATTTTCACTTGAAAATGCATGCTAGTTGATTATATTTTTGAGCTTTTAAAAGAAAGAGTGATTGAGAGCAACCCTTAGATTTACACTTGGGGGGATTGAAATGAATTATCTATTTTAGTGTGAATCTTACGAGCGTATAAGGATATATTTTGACCACTGAGGGTCGGGTTGTGACCAATTTACATATTTTTCCATCTTAACATTCTTTTCCTAGTTTAGATAATAATTGAAAATGGCTATGCACACACACATTGATCTGACGTTGGATAAGCTGTAAATATTTTTAATAGCATTATTTGGATTGCATGGCTGTGAATTGATATACAATTTTGAACTCTAGATATTTTTGGCAAGTATCTAATAGGTTGATTATTTTCACATTTGCATGATTATGTTAGAAGTAATCTTGCTCGAGACGAGCAAGAACTCAAGTTTGGGGGTGTGATAAGTGCTCTTTTGCATACTTATTAGACACTTTTTAGGGATTTAATGTTGATGAAATTGAGTATATTTCTACCGATAATTGTGTACTTTTTGTATTTATAGGCCAAAACCCTGAATTGGAATGAAACGGAGGCAAAACGAGTGAAAAAGGACTTAAATTGCACACTTTTGTGAAGTTGGGGACTAACTTGCACTTGACCAAAAGATGGAGGGCTTTGACTGCAATTTGGTAGGAGCTTAAATGAAAGAAAGTTCAAAGTATGAGGACCAAATTGTACTAATTCAAAGATGATGGATGAAAACGCGCAAGGACAGAACGTTCAAGGACCTGAGCTGCAAATATGGAAAAATCCTTGCGACCGCATGGATTGATCAGAAACGTCAAACCATTATTTTTGTTTGCCCATGCGGCCGCATAGAAGAAAAAAATCAAAGGCGGTCTATTTTCTTTCCACGCGTTTTTGGTCAACTTTGGCAATATTTTGGAACTTGTTTAATAGAGATATTTTGGTGTGTCTCACACAGGATTGATATATTCCATATCTCTCTCATTTTGCAAGGTTAATTAGGAGTTAGAACATTAGCTTAGTTTTAGTTTAGGTCTTTATAGTTTCTCTCTAGTTTTCCTTTTTTCTTCTTTCTTTTCTTCTTTTTGTAGTTGTTCTTTGGTTGTTTTGGCTCATTCTTGTGAAATCAAATTCAATAGCAAGGAGATCATCATCAAAGGAAGTTAGAGAAATCATTGGAGGAAGGCAAATCTACTAAAAAAGGGTTGTATCTACATCTTTGTGTTCTTCCATTATTTTTCTATTGTTGTAATGTATTGGATCATGATTTTCCTTTGCTATTATATTTATAAAATGAGTTAAGCAAGTTTGTGTTGGAATTTATGTTGAATCTTAATTTTATTTTTATTAATGTTGATATATGTTGTTGAAAATGCATTTATTATCAAAGTATTGGTGTATTAATTATTATTGTTGATTATGCTTTATTTATTTGGCCAAATAGATGAGGTGATTAGGTGGTTTATGTAATTATCGAAAGATTGTTGCATTGCTAGACCTAGATAATTAGTACCCTATGTGGTTTTGGGTGATATAGAAATATATACCTCCCCTAGGTGATCCTTTGAGTATTCTCACAATAATTTAATGCTTTGGTTAAGTTTTTATCTGCATATAGATTTGTGGATAACTAAATCAATAGGGTTGATATCACTCGAAAGAGGTTATTGACTAAAATTGGAGAATCGGGTCTAATCATTTATTTTGGTAATTTGCATGTACGTTATTGAATTGATGTTAATGAAATAAAGGTTAAGTGAAATCATAAATTCCAACCGCTTTTCAAATCAAAGATGCAACTACGTCTTTTTAGTTTGTTAGTTTAGTTTTATAGTTATTAGTTTATAATTTAATTTAATTATTAATTGTTTGTGTGCGTCAGTCGTTGTTAGAACTAAAATCGATTAGAGTACGTAACTTCAAAGTAACATTCCTCGTGGGATCGATATTCGGACTCAAAAAGTCCATTATATTACTTGTTCACGATCCATGCGCTTGCGGTACATTTTCAGCGAACAAGAGTCCATAATATTGAAGATGACAAACCAAAGAATAAGTTTTATGTTGGGGTCGAGGCCCGAAAAGAGTTGGATCAATTTATTAGAAACAGCCGGAAGCCTAAGCAACCGCTTGGAATAACTAGGCAAGCGGTCGCCCCAGACATGACAGGAAATATTCGGAGGCGAAAAGACCTTTCCAAGCGATCGCTTGGTTATAATTTTGTCCGAGTTTCCTAAATTTTGATAAAAATCCTAGTTTCCATAAAACTCTATTTTATTGCCATATTTTACATATTTTGGACCCAATTTCGTATCTTTTAGGGTTTTACCAAGTTTCCATATAAATAGGATTTCTTTTCATTGTAAAAACTAGACTTTGATTATTTGAGAGATTTTAATTAAAAGTTGTGAGATTTATTCTTCCAGTTCTTGGTGGTTTAAATTCTTAACTTGAACTTATCAAAAGGAGATCGCAGTCCTTTTGTGGCGTTCCTACTGTACGGTTCTTGTTTCGGGTAATCAATGGGTCGAATTTCTTACGTGTAATCTCGATTCTTGGTACGGGTCGGGTTGAAGCTTTGCGCGGCGTGACTTCTAGCTTTCTTGGATTTGTTTCATCTTGTTCGTGGGTTCCCAAACATGTTCTTAGTCAGGTTCACATCAGCTTGTCTTGATTAAAATTAAATAATTGAAGTGTTCATCTTCATTCAAGACAAATGAATATAGTCTAACATATTTCTAAAGATAAAAACAATAAGAAGAGCGGAAAGACATCACCTAAAATTTAAATGAAAACAAGAAATATGTAAAAGCAATTTTTTTGTTCTTGATCTTCAACCCCGACCCCTGATTGTTTAAGATCTTGATGTTTCTAGATCAATCTATGTGCGAGATTTGGTTCTAGAAATATAATTTTTTCAATTCAAACATTTACGATGCGAAAATGGGTCTCAATCTGGAGCTTGGAATTTGGAGCAAACCTTGTGCGATTGAAAATTGATCAGTCAAAACCCTTTTGACTATCTTTCAATGCTCACTCATTTGACTTCTAACTGATTCTATGAGATCTTAACATATCATTTTGCTGTCTGAATCAACTATTGCATATTTACAATTAGATCCCCGAACTTAGGATTTACTTCCATTTTTGCCCATTTTCGTTCAATTCTTACAATTTTACTTCCAAACATTGATTTCACATAATAAACAGTAAACACATGAGATTAGGTCATAATTAGTCAAAAGAACTCCTAAATATCTATATTTAAATGATATAAACTTATCACATTTCTGCGGGGTTAATTTCACAAACGGTCATTGAAGTTCAAAACTTGTAGAAACGGTCACTGAAGTATCATGCACTTTCAAAATGGTCACTAAAGGGCCATTATAATTTTAATTCAAGCTTAAAGGCACGTGAACATAGAACTTTGAGGACCTCAGTACAAATTTCATCTAAATTCTCCTCCAAAACCGTTTCCAGCGGCCCATTTTAGGACGAAATTCCAGCACTTTTCTGCCACAAAAACCATTGGACCAACACACCGAATTGGAGCCCTCACTGCTCTCTACACAACCTACCTAAGAATCACCCCTATCTCCTGTAAAGTTGGCCGAAATTTTGACCCAAAGTGAGCCGCTCGCATAGCACAAAACAGTGAACGGCCTGTTTTATGACGAAATTTCAGCACTTTCTAACAGAATTTAGGGTCGATTCTTGGGTGAGTTATGTAAGAGGCAGCGAGGGCTTCAAGTTGGTGTGTTGGTCCTGCGGTTTGGCGAACTAAAAGTACTAGAATTTCTGCCAAATCGGCCAGATTTTGGGGCGATTCTTGGATGGGTTGTGTAGAAGAAAGTGAATGCTTCCATTTGGTGTGTTGGTCCAGGGATTTTAATGGCCGGAATGTGCTGAAATTTCGTCCCAAAGTGGGCCGTTGAAAATGGTTTTGGAGGCAGGTTTTACATGAAATTTGTACTAAGGTCTTCAAGGTTCTATGTTCATGTGTTTTGGTCATTTAAGTTTGAATTAAAATCATAATGGTTCTTCAGTGACCGTTTGTAAAAGCGCATAAAACTTCAGTGACCGTTCTGTGATTTTAACGTAACTTCAGTGGCCATTTGTGAAATTAACCCTATTTCTACGAGCTCATCCCTTGTAAACTTAGCTCTCTTAGGGTTAGGAAAAGTGGATTTTGAGGCCACTATTTTCTTTTTTTGAAGCATAACTAGTTTTAAAGAGCTAGCAAGTGAACCTTTGAAGCAGACTTTGAGATCACTTATCTTTAAGGGAGAGGAATGGCCGATGCATCAGCAGAAGACCATTTGACATCTTGTGAAGACACGTCCTTAGAAGTAAATAAATCTTGGGAAGATATCCCTACTTCCTTCTTTAGGCGCTTTATAGATGGGTCTATAGAAAAGTTACTCTTCACTTTAAAGTAGAATATGGAGTTAAAAGAACATTAACGCACGAACACTCACCCATTGTAGTCTGCATTCCTGATTTATAAAAGTTTAAGTTGGAAGGATGGAACTATCTCTCCGCTGAATAAGTCTCCTGACCTAGGTCGAAGACCAGAGTTTGCAGCTTGTCTGAAGAAATAGAAACATCAAAAGGAACCAAGAAAAACCAAATAAATTAAAAAATAAATTAATTACTTACGGAATTCGGTGTAATACCTAGTTATAGTTTACGAATGGATTAGGGTTGTTTCGATGGAGACTCAAATTTTCTCTCAAAAAGAAGAAACTCTCCTTCCAATTATATACTTTGTTTAGAGCAATGAAAAATTTGGGAGAAGCTATGGAGGAACGAGGAGAAAGATATTAAATATCAAATTGGCATTAGCCTCATTGTCAGTTTTCATCGGATGGTAAATTGATCTAAAAATATTCGAGTATAGTTTCCTATGTAACCTCTCCATTTTCCATAAAAGCAAGGACACATTCATTTGGGCTCATCACTTTGGAAAAATTTGGCTAGAATCAAGATTGAAAGAATTAAGAATTTTACGAAAAATTAAAATGAACCCTAATATGACAAGCCACCCATTTGACCCTCAGGGTTCTACAGGTCCCTGAGACAACCTCCCTAACACATATGCCGGTAAGTATAAATGCAAGAGTAAGTATAAATGCATGATATGCTCTGAGTAGGAAGCTTTCAAAATACTTCCATACGAGAAACCATTTGTGGACTTTTCGATAATTTAACAATAACTAATTCTTCGCAATCTTGCCATACCACATGAGTAGGTGAGTTCACTATAACTATGACAAGCTCTCCCATTCAATCCCTTAATACCATCATAGTGGATCGCATGTCTTACATTTTCATAAAACTTTCCCTTTTTTTCCTTCCATGTGGACAGGTAGGTTAATTCTCCAACAATTGAGGCATCATACCTTGCATAGAGGGCATCCGTAGTACCTCATATACCTCTTTTCACAGTAACATTTACATATCGCCTTTGATACTAACCTTCACCCTATGTCCCTCATATTGACTCCTTGTCACAGTGTACACAAATTGTCCTTCTTTTTTATTTCCTCTACAATGCTTACCACGCTCTAAAAAATTACTGTGTATATAGATAAGCTCAATCGTACATCGCATGCATTTAGCTTCCATCATCCTCAAAGATTTCTTCATCAATTCTGCTAGCTTAACATCCCTCATTTGCCATACAACTCATGGCTTTTCCACATTTTACGATCACAAAACTATTTTGACATGAACGCCATCAGTCTTTCACAACCAACAATGCAATGTTCGATAGGTCTCGTTATAATACCACATATGATGGACCAGCTGTTCGACCTCTGAGGCAGGGGCGAATCCAAGATCGGAAGTCAGCTAGGACGGTTGACGACTGTTGATAATCAACGATAGTAATAACGATGTCGTTTATTAATATTTAATTAAATAATATTAAAAAATCTTCAATATATACATAAATACACTCACACGTAAAAATTCTATATATATAAAAAAAATCTTTATTAAAAAATCTCAATTCCCAAATTTCCTAAATTCCCAAATCAAAAATCAAAAATCAAAAATCATGAATGATAAAAGCGATAATTGTTGTCATCTATTTACATATTAAATCCTGGACTTTCACAAATTTTTCATATTCTTTGCTGCTACTGATTCCCATTCTCTTTTTTATTTTTTGATAGGTAAATAAATTTGGTCCACTAGCAGAAAAATGGTCCACTAGCCCAAAGATATGCCCAAGATGCCTGAAAAATGGTCCACTAACAGAAAAAAGAGGCCCACAAGTAGAAATAATGTAGAATCAATTGGCACAGCAAAGTAGCTAACCATAACTAGGCCCAATGACCAAAAACAATACCCGAAAGGCCCAGTAAGAAGAAAGGACTGTTGATGGCAAGTGATAGAGACACAAATCTGCAACCCTCTGACCAAACTGGGAAAGTGAATGGCAATTAAATCAAATGATCATTTCAAAGTCCTCAAAAGGTTGCCAAACACTTCCAATTACTTTGACCAAAGTCAAAATATAGAAATTAGCCAATAGATACACAATACTACACCATGAATGCATATGAACACCATACTTCAATGAAATTACAGAAATTCGACCAACTGGACGGAATCACCAAAAACAAAACCAGTCGAAATCTGACCAGCTGCGTAAACCCTAAATTATTGCAAGACCAAAGCCGAAAGAAACCACCAAAAATCGACAAGTAATCTGCAGTCTGGACGAACACAGTAAGAAATCGTATTTGCAGTGAAAACCCGACCTGCAAATACAATACCACCCAAACCGACAGCAAAATCTCTCCCTCCCCCATCGTCCGGTGTCTCTCATAAACACTCTCACTCAAACTTTTATACGGATCCAGCTAAGGCAGCTACCCTAGCTCACTACTAGCTGGATCTGCCACTACTCTGAGGGCTTGCATGCCCGGGACAAAAACAACTGTTAGCAATCTTGTCATTCCATATGGGTATGGGAGTTCGTTATTTCCTTGAGTCTATGTTCCATTTCTATGAAACTCCTATGGATAGCGATGTAGTCATACGGTGAGCAATTTGTAGTTTGAAAATATTGGGATAGAATAGTTAGATGTCCTCAACCTCAAATATCCTCGATGTACCCTCATTCTTATCAAAATTTTCAAGCTCATCTATAGGTTCATTTCTAAGTTATAGCTCTCCACCCTGCCCAAGCATTTTCAGCTTTACACAATTGCTAGATGGTAGAACAGTCGACCAAGTCACGATATTGGAATAGAGCAAGTTTAATAAGGTTGATGCTGATAACCCTACACCTTTATCCATAAACCTAGAAATGGTAGGCTCGATGCTGATAAAACTATTTTTGGAAATCCCTTCAGAAAGACATTTTATGGAATTGATTTTCTGAATAGTTTAAAATAAAGAACTTATTGAGGCACAATAAAGACTGACCCGACAATGAAAATATGTAAAAGGAGAGTAAAAACATGCAAAAGATGTAATTCGAAGAGGATATGAAAAGTTTTAGAAGAAAGAAAAGCAAAAGAGATCATCGGAAAACACTTTTAGTGTCTGCTACACAATGATTTAGGAAGAGAGTTTTAAGTAAATTGGAGAAAAATATGAATGCAAGAGCTTTAAAAGAGTAAGAAATTGTAACAATGCTAAATAAGTCATATTTATAGTTTTTTGTACAAAAAAGAATAGCAGTCGGATCCCACAAAGATTAATCTTGGCCACTAAGACACAAGGGAATCCTAGCCTTCGAATACAAAAAGACACAAAAAAAAATTCAAATGCATAGATCAGATCAAGCTTGTTTGTCACGCATGCTTTAATACACACAATGCGTGCACCTTGATATGTGCAACTGATGACTGCAATCATACAAGTGTCCTTTCACTTGACCATGCATCAATCGCCTTTAATGAGTGGATTAACCTTGGTAAACGCAGCATCTAAACCCTTTCTTTGCACACTTTTACAAGCCACAGCTTAACATAAATAGTTATGCTCAAACTTTGAGGAGAAGATATATTTGAGTGCTCGCTAATGCGAAATGAAGATATTCAACTTTGTTTTCGCTTAAAGTTAATAAACCATCTTATTGATCTCATCTTTACAAGTGGCCAAAGAAAGAGTTCATTGATAATTTTTTGGGCTCGCATATTACAATAAATTATCTATGCTTCTATTGTCAAAATAAATTCAGGAAATAAAAAATATTTTAGGTTTGCACAACGTGGACAACCAGAATGCAAGTCCTAAACTTAACATGGATGATAAGAGTCAAACTTTAGGACAATTTATTATCAATTAATTTTACAAGACAATGGAGAGTATCCACTCAACTTAATTTAATATTAGAAATTGTATATAAGCCAAAGTTAAAGTCATAGTTAGAGGCGCAAATTTTGATTACTACTGTGGTACTCTACCTTGAGTTGACATATACGAACTATGCTATTGTCAACGAGCTTTTCTAAGACGGAATCACTAGTTTAATATTGATTATGCACAATGAGCACACGAGACGTGCAAGCACAAATGTTGAATGAGCAAAAATACCCCATTTGTTTTCACTGGCTATTTCACATCAGCAAAATCACTATTAAAGCACACTTGAATAAGAATACAAAATTTTTTGAAACATCACAACCAATGGATGTTGAACACGTGGCACGGAGAATAAAACGTGAAAAGATAACGGATTCAGTTAAAAACTCACAATGAATGATCTCTATGTGTTGCTAAAAAGAAAATGACTAAATTACCCTCTTGGCTTCATGAGATGTCTATAAATAGTCGTGAATTCAAGTAAAAGGGAAACGAAAATTTTGATTTACTCTCTTTACATAGCCAATTTCTCTCTCAACTCTTATATGTCCATGATATTTAAGCACGTACTTAAAATTGACATGTAAGCATTGGTATTGCATTATGAAATTTTTTTTGAAACAAAAGTACTTGATTTGTAAATAAGAGATATAATACCTGATTTTTATAATGTAAACTTAAAAAGTATGGCATCCGCTAATTTTCTCTAATTAAAAAATTGTAACTAATATTCTTAGATTAAGTTTTCATATTTTCAAAATGATGTAATGGATTTTTCCTTTATCCATAACTCAAAATAGTGTTAGCGAGATAACTAATGGAGCCCTTCCCAAACTCCAAAACAACCCAGCCACCACACCACCACCCGAAAACCACCCAACACCCATCCATCCCTACCAGTGCCGACAATGGCCATACGTCTAGCCAACCCCAAAACTCCGGCCTCAAGCTACAAATAATTTCACCTGGCCACTACAAACACCCACAGATAGCGGCCCTAGTTGGAAACCCTAGCACCACTACTAGAGATAAAACAGCTATCATCGGCGCACCTCGCTGGGTAGAACCACCCGATGCAAGTGTCAACAAATTAGGTGGAAGGTGGGGATAATCGATTTCCTAGAGAACGCATCGTTCTGACCGCGTGTGTTTCGGCATGTACAATACATACGCCGACGTCGATGAACCTGCAGACCCCTTTCGACGATTTCCTATCACCGTGCTTGTCTGTTCTCTCGTCAGATGTGCCATTTTTACACAATCGGAGAAAAAAGTAAGCAGATGCACGTATAATGGTATTCAATCATCAATTTAGGGTGGAGGTGAAGGAGTTCACCCTATTTGGAATGGGGTTCAAAGTTATCGAACACAATTTATATAGGGAAGTTTGGTGAACTTTGGATGGTAAATATGGTGGATAGATTGAGAATTGCAACTGGAATATTACTTTTTTGAGGGGTTTACAAGATTGAGAATTGAATGATTATACGCGATTTTTAACCTCTCTGCATGAGTTACAAATTCAGGTAGGAGAGGGTGATTATAACAGGTGGAGGATGACACGGGATGGTATTTTTCCAATTTGCACTTATTTTAGATCCCTTTTAGGACCTGTGGAGAGCCTATTCCCTTAGAAGATGGTGTGGCAATATAAATTACCTCCACGGATAGCATTTTTATTGTGAACAGTTGTGAGGAAGCAGGTGTCAATGGTGGATAATCTTCGACGAAAAGGCTTTTATGTAATCGAGTGGTGCTATATGTGCAAGAGGGATGAGGAGACGAATGATCACTTGTTCATTCATTGTGATGGTGTTCGTTGGCTGTGGAACAGTATTCTAGCTTCTCAAAATATGGATTGGGTGTTGCCTAGGCGTATAGAGGACGTGTTACGAGCATGGAGGAGAAAATTTCGTGATAAGAATAGCAAGTTTTTATGGATATTTATGACTTTCACAAAACTATATCATTTTAGAAATGAGGACGATTGTGAAACTACGAGACAACATATATTAGAAGTGTGTTATATGATTGTGGTAGTAATCTAATTCCAGTGTGCCATGCAAAGTTTGTGGTTAATTGTGACTATATTTGTATCTATACATATATGACGTGTGAAAACTGTAGCTTGATAACATGTATGGAAATTATTGTTATAAGATAATATTAGAGGGTGAATATCGGATTAACAACTTACCGAATTGACACATACCATATATGCAACTTACCGGATTGACGCATATCGTATATGCAGTGAACTTAGATATTGGATTTGCACATACCGATTTTATAAATATCGTATATACAGTAATGACATGGCCAGTTGTTGGAGCCACAGTTTGAGTCACAACATGACTTGGCATTCTAGCCACAGTTTGAACCACAACAGAGCCGGGCACTTAAGCCACAGTAGAGCCCACAGCCTAATTTCCAGTAGCCACAGTTTGAGTTACATCCATATTGGTTGATTCAATTGTCATTTCTGAAAATAAAACGAATATTAGTTTTCAATAGACCAAATGAACAACTTGTCTGTTATAGAATTTGTTTTCAGTTCGTTAGAAGATAATATTAGCAAGTGAATACTGAATTTATAACTTATCGGATTGACACATACCGTATATGCAACTTATCAGATTGATGCATAGCGTATATGCAACTTACCGTATATGCAGTGAACTTAGATACTGAATTTGCACATACCGATTCTGTACATACCGTATTTGCTATGAAATTATCGAATATTAGCCAAAATATATAGCAGATTAATTAATAATAAACAGAATAAGTTAATCTAATTAACCAAAAGCACGTAATAAAAATAAATTTGAACTGAGGCATATGCAAACACAGTTTCCTTAAAACAGATTTGTCTATCACCGTACGTCTGTATGTCTCCCATGATACAAGGAGGAACAGTAGTTCAACACCTCAAATACTACTCAGACGAACAAAACTTGTGCCAGAACAATATCACCGAAAAAATACGGACCGAACAGGAAATTGTATAACTATGTAGTATGCAGACCAAAAAAATGCAAATACTAGATTTTTTTTTCTCTTGTATGGAATAGTAGATATCGGGTTACGTATTTAGGCTTAACCCCCATAAATGTCATTGACTCGTATTATAATGACAATCAATTTTAGAGTTTCGACAGTTTTGGAATTTAAAAGGTCAAATGGAGGAAAATTTTGCAAAACGTATGCTCTCCTAAGGGGCCAATTTTTGTTCAATATGATCTAACATTCGTGTACTGAGGTCGCGCCCGCACGCAAGTTCAAAGTCCGAAGTCTATCTCGGTCTATGATTTGCACCCCTCTGCTCACACGTGGAGAGAGCCTCTATGCTACACATGATTACACACTTCCAAAGTGTAATCCTATATGACGTGATTTTTGCCTTCATTATTTTCCTATGTGGGACAAACTTTAATTGGTTTCCTCCAACATACAAACTCCTTTCAATTGGTACACTTTGAGCTCCAATTTCTCAATAACCCGAACATCATTTTTGGCAAGTATATGATTTCGATGTTCTCACGGAGGATAACACAAATCAATCTTGTACTTCCAAAATAACCAACTGGGTCCCACTCAAATTTTGTGCCAAAGTCAGCCACTTAACCCATTTTTTCAACAATATTACCTCTATTAATCACACGTGTGACTTATGTGACATTATTTTTTCCCTACAATATGTGCCCTATGTTGTGGTTGTGACCTTATTAACGTGACTTTGTTTTTAATTGACAGTAGTGTTGATTATGTACCTTAAATTGGGTTAAAAATACATCACACGTATGGGAAAAACAGCACGGAGTGTAAATCCATTACATTGCATGGGTAAGAAGTAATTTTGTGGCTGGATAACATGTTCGACATACGAGATGAAGTACTTAAAATGTAATTTGAAATCAATCTAGCGTTTTGCATCCGTATAATATAGTTTATGCATGTCCCTTGTGTAACTTTTATTTCCCTAAAGTACATAACAAATGTGTCATATGTTCTGTCAAAATGCATTGTTTGTCGTAAAAAAATTGAGTGTTTACAACATGAATATATACAAGGTTAATAAGTACGCTCTAACGAACTTTTTACTACCTACAATACATGCCGTATAAAACAAACTTTGTTGTAGTGATAGGTTTTTCTTAATCTACAATGGGCTAAGTATAGATATTGTATGCTCAAGGTATCGCAATCTTTTACCTTTATTCTGACATGTGTAGTGACGAATTCTTCTAGAATATTTTGTTGACACGTGTTCAGGGACATATCTAGGGGGACTAGGCTAGGCTGTAGACCAGTTCGGTCCCCAACCCATTTAATTTTTTTATTGTAAATTTTATTTTTTTTATGTAAATTTATTTACTTTTTACATATTAGTCCAACTTGTAATTTGATCATGGATCCATTCCTACATGGGTTGCTTGCCTATTGGTAAGGATTTTTCCATTATATTATATGTACACGTGTCCTTTTCTTATTAGCAAGTTACTATCAACAAATTTACTATACTATTCCAGTTGCATCTTTTCAACATTAATTTTTGCCGACATAGCAGTGGTCCTCGGCAAAGAACACCCTTAGTAATGGCAATACTCCCGTATGGTCACTGGTTCGATTCTTGGCTCTGTGTTGTACATTCCGTGATCTATCTCCTCCACAGGGTCCCAGAATAGGAATTGTAAGGATCCTCGTGATGGGATGTTACCCAAAAAAAAATGTTCATTCATAGTAGAAGATGTTGTGTCACATGTTATGTACTTTACCTTTAGTTTTAGGACAAGGCAATTGTCTAGAGAATTTCATTTTTCAAATCGGTTCATTGAACTACCTTGTCGCCAAGGCTAACTTTCTTCCTTGCGTTTAGTTCACGGGGCTGTGAACCATCTAAAAGGATGTGGATGAAGGTGTCGAGCCTCGCTGCCTAGTGAGGAGATTCAGGAAAAGTATGAACTTACAATGAGTAGATTTAGGAAAAGAATGAACTGTCTTTTCAAAATGATACCTTTTTTTTTTTTTTTTTTTTTTTGGGGTGTGAGCTTCCAAAACGAAGCTTAGAAGTAACAATTATTTTCTTTGAATTTTCGATATGCCTTAATTTTCAAGGTTTTCTTAAATGTATATATTCCATTGGTCCAAAATAATTTTAAATTTTCGCCAAACATGCTAATAGTACACTGACAATATATATTTCAGATTAAAAAAAAAAAAAATTCTTACCTATTTTTGTGGAATATCTTGTTGAGTAGTTATGAAATTTTTTTAATACATCTATACAATTTGAAACCATACACAAACAAGTTAATAAATTCAACTATTTAATCTTTTTTTTTTTTTTTTGGTGATGTTAAATGTAAATTTATTTACTATTCAAATAATAAATTATTGGTAATAACACAGTTAATTATCAAATGTACCCGTAGAGAAGGAAATAAATTGACCTTGATGCATTTGTCAGTTACAAAAATTGCAATTCATCGATTTCTTCAATTGATGGTTCCTTGTTGACCTCATTTAGTAGTCAATTAAGAAAAACAAATTTATTGCTTTCAGCTTCTTTTGTTGTTTATTCTTTAATTTCACTTAATAGTGTAGTAATAACACAATTTAATTAATTTTCACAGTAATAAAATCCGTTAATTACTTTTATCATTTATTTTTGTACAGTAGACAAAACTCTCTTCAATGTCGAATTTTAAAAAATTTGAATCTTAAAGTGAAAATTAGAGTTTGGGTTTTTAAGTATTGCGAATTAGAGCAACTAGGTTATCAACCTTTAATTCATTGTAAATATGACTTTGATATTTTTCTTTTGTAACAATTGAGTCCTTAATGGACGATTTTGACCGCATCTTCGATTAAAAAGTCGAAATTCTCCGTAAAAAGTCAGTTTTATTCTAATCTTTCGTTAAATAAAGAATAACTAAATGATACAAAGATAAGAGAAAATACAGGCATGAATCAAAGGGTGTCTGAAGTCCGGATTGAAAGAGAGGGGAAAATAAAAAATTCAGAAATTGAATCACCTAAAGAAATTGTTATTTATTTATTATTTGTTTAATTGAAGATGAGCCTAAAATCATCTTTGTAGAACAAGTTAAGTTTCTATATAGAAATAAAGATAAAGGCGTTTCAAGTGCTATAAAAATGAAAATAAAGGAACTTAAGGTATTAGACTTAACTTTTTCATATAGGTGAAGTCCCTTTGTTATTTTCCCCATCTTAAAAGATGCTTTTATTAAACATCCATTAAAATAAAGTCAAAAATGTTCTTTATTTCAACTACCTGTTTCTTAAGTTACTATAGAGTTGCGTCCAAATACTCTCTCATTTCTCAATGTGTATATATATATATATCAATGGATAACCTATTTGTCACACTCAACTCCAACTTTGGTGAAGAAAGTTAAACCAAACTTATAATACTAAAGCCTTTAGTGATCCGAAGCTCGACAATCTCCTCAAGGTACTTCTGTCAATGCTCTTGCGAATTTCTATGGCTTATTCGTTTCGCAAATTTCGCATTTAGCATCCAATTCTGGTGTCGTTAATGTTGAGCCACTTTTTATCTAACTCAAAACTCTTGCGAACTTTTAAACTTTTAAACTAATGGTGTTGTCAATCGTCTCTCATTTATAAAAAATTCTACACATTGAAACTATAAATATATAAAATTTCAATCAGTCTTCAGGTGAATGAGCATGTTGAAGATATAAAGATAACGAAATTCAGTTTTCCCCTTAACATTTTAAGCTTTCTGATGAATTGGCTCGAAGGATTTATCTGTTTATATATTGTCATATAATTTTGAATATATGCTATATTGTTGGTAATTGGCAGGTTCATCTCTTGTTTATAAATGGAGAAGGCAGGAAGGTACTTGTTTTTCGGGTGGCTTGGAATTGCATTTCACTTGTTCTTGCATGTCGATTGTGCCGTGAAGGCCCCGAATAGGTTTGATAACCACAAATCATTGATTGTTTTAGTTTGATAATTCGACTGCGCATCTAATGACATGTTCAGTATATAATTCACCTTACCATACAAGTCGTAAAAATAGAAG
Source organism: Osmanthus fragrans (assembly GCA_019395295.1). NCBI lineage: Eukaryota > Viridiplantae > Streptophyta > Magnoliopsida > Lamiales > Oleaceae > Osmanthus > Osmanthus fragrans. Next base: position 15,718,093 of record CM033352.1, read on the forward strand.
CATTAGCTTTCATCAGAATTAGCTTTTGAATTTATATTTCTTGAATTATTTTTTTTATGCTAACAAACATAAATGTATTATAAACCCATTTTATTTCCTTTTTTAAATGCAACCCATATTAGATATGTTGAATTTGACCAGAGACAACTATGATAATTGATACACGTCACTTTTATTTTAAGTTTTCAAGTCGCGTTCCATCCAATGTAGCAAACAGTTGCTGATATGGAGCAATTCGACACTGGCTGAATTGCATTACAATTATGAATAATCATATTTAAATATTTCTTTCATTGCCATTTAGCAGATATATTCTACCGAACACTAGTACTGAAGGGCAGATGCCATTTCCTGCAGTCAAACTACATAAATTGAATGATCATGTAAGGCTAAATTACCCCTACCATTCATTTAAAGATAATAAATACTTAGCTTATAATATTGTATTTTTTTCAGGTGGTGATGGACAATGGTATTGTTAAACTCACGTTATCTTCCCCTAGTGGTATGATCGTAGGAATACAGTATAAAGAAATCGAGAACATATTGGAATATCGCTTCAAAGAATCTGGAAGAGGGTGAGTAGTCTTGAAATGAATATTGGGGCAGTGAATAATGTTCAATTTTATTATAATATTTCACGTTCTCGATTAAATACATGAAAGTTGACTAGTCACTTCATATTACATGTATCGTTTCTTATTTACTACTTCGTGAGAAGATACTGAATGTTTATATATGAAAGATGTAGCAGTAGAGATTTCTATAGTCTTATCTAAGCTTCTTTAAGGAAGTACTAATTCAAGTGCTTTCAATGGATATAAACTTAGGTATTGGGACATCGTGTGGAGTAGGCCATCAGAGAAGAAAAACTTTTTCGATAAGTAAGTTGTCAAATATGAACCTTTTGGAATTCTAGAATTGTAGTCCAGGAAAATGATACTCTACCCGCATGGGTGACCGCATGTGAGTATGCGGGGCCCATGTGAATAAAATAATATTTCTCCGCATATGAGTGTGCGACCATCCCTGCGGTCACCCATGTAGTTCCTATAGCATGACTCTTGTAGTCCATACGAACTTGTATACACAAGAGCACATATTCAATTAATTTAACTATTGAAATAGAAATATATTCAAATGGAAAATTTATGCAGACTTGAAGGGACAAATTTCAGAGTTATAGTAGAAACCGAAGATCAGATAGAAGTTTCATTCATGAAAACATGGAATCCCTCCCTTGGTGACAATGTTGTTCCCCTAAATATCGACAAAAGGTGACAGTTAAATTCATTAACAAGGATTGCATACTCAAGTATTTGAAGATGTCTCTGCCTAACGAATGCAAGTCTTTTACAGGTTTATAATGTTGCGTGGTGTATCTGGTTTCTATTCATATGGAATAATGGAACACTTAGACGGTTGGCCTGATTTAAACATCGATGAAGCAAGAATAGCATTCAAGCTTAACAAGGATATGTGAGATTTTAGATTAACTTTCACTTTGTTACTTGCTCAATTGTTAAAGAAAAGTGTTGTTAATTAATATGATATGATTAGGTTTGATTATATAGCTATATCAGACGATATGCAAAGGACCATGCCAACAGAACATGATCGATCTAAAGGGCAAGCTCTTGCATATAAAGAAGCTGTTCTATTGACAAACCTTCAAAGTTCAACTATTAAAGGCGAGGTAATTCTTTAACTATTAATCCAACAACTTAGATCGAGGCGCCTGTCTGGAAGAAATTTTCATAAAATTTGTAGACAAAATCATACCGTTATACAGTAAATATAGCTACAATTATTGACCAATTTCAAGTAGAATGACCAATATGCCCCTTTTAGAAAGGGGTAATTTTGGTATTTTATTTCAAATGGAGTAAAAAATAACGGCACAAATGGGGATCAGTGCATTTGCAACAATCTGAAAATGGATTAAAATCTGTCCAATTGCTTCCAGACAGGCATTCTACAAAATGTACACAGTGCCAACAAAAACAGATTTAATAAATGTGTTTTACAAAAAGGTGGATGACAAGTACCAATACTCACGCAAAAACAAGGATGACTTGGTGCACGGGTGGATTAGCGCTAATCCATGCGTAGGTTTTTGGATAATAACACCAAGCTACGAGTTTCGTCCTGGTGGCCCTCTGAAACCTGATCTCACATCCCATGTTGGCCCGACTTCTTTAGCCGTAAGTACTTCTTGTCAATATCGTCACTTGCTTACTAGTAATTTTAGACAATCTTACAAAATAAATATTTTCAAGATATGGTTAAATATTGCTAGTCGAATTTAGATTCTGGTTAACATTCCTTGCATAAATACTGCTTTCTTTATTAGTAACAACTCTCTTTCATTCATCCATGTATAGATATTTTTAAGTAGCCATTATGCTGGCCCAGATTTTAGAATTGCATTACGAGATGGAGAGCCGTGGAAAAAGGTATTCGGCCCTGTTTTTATATATCTGAACTCAGATCTGTGGAATACGCCAAGTACACTCTGGGCAGATGCTAAGAAACAGGTACTCTTCAAGTAACTAAATTCCATCATTCACTAGAACCTTGAACATCTTACCAAAAATGGAATTATTGTTTTGTCCAAAAATAGTATTAATATTGCATTACAAACTAGAGTATTTGTCCACAAATTATTTTTTCTGTTTTTCTACCCAAAATAATTCATCTTTGTCATTCGTCTTACCTTATCAGATGCTAATAGAAACCAAGAAATGGCCATATGATTTCCCTCTTTCAAAAGACTTTCCTCATGCCAATGAACGGGGTGCCATTAGTGGTCGACTCTTTGTGTTTGACAAGTACACGAATATAGAACCCATACCAGCAAAATCAGCATATGTAGGGTTGGCTCCACCTGGAGATTTGGGATCTTGGCAAGAAGAGACTAAGGTAATATTTTGCATGAATTTTTATGTTTATTTATCTACAATTAACATTAGATAAGGTGGTCAATTGCATTTAAAATGTAAATTTCTTTTTCTCATTATTATTCACAGGGTTATCAATTCTGGACTCAAACTGATGAAATGGGCTACTTCACAATAAGAAATGTCAGAGCAAGCACTTATAATTTGAATGCTTGGGTTATCGGATTTATAGGCGATTATAAATATGAAAAGGATATTGTCATCAAACCAGGTTTTGATCTCAAGACGTTATATAAGTCTCTCCATTTTGTTTGAACGTTTGGCTTTCGACATTTTTTGCTGCTGCTACTGAACCAAGAGAACATTTTTAGGTATAGGGAGCCAAATCCAACTAGGCGATCTTATATATGAACCTCCAAGAAATGGTCCAACTCTATGGGAAATCGGAATTCCTGATCGTACTGCTGCTGAGTTTTATGTCCCCGATCCAGCACCAGGGTTCACGACTCAATTATCTATCAAACATGCTGATAAGTAAGCTTTCCGAACACAATGAACATTACATCCATTGTGAACTAATGTGCTTCATGATTTTTAATGATCACTGTTAACTATATTCAGGTTTAGACAATATGGGTTGTGGGATCGATACACAGATTTATATCCGAATCAAGATTTAGTATACAGAATTGGCATTAGTGATTACAGACACGACTGGTTTTTCGCTCATGTCAATAGGTTTTTAGCACATTCTCTTACTTTCTATATACATATATTTATATTCTTGCTTAACTTTGATCATAATTTAATGTCGCAGAAAAATAAGTGAAAATAATTATCAACCAACCACATGGCAAATTTCATTTGATTTAACGAATGTTTTCGAGAAAGGATCCTATACATTGCAGCTAGCATTGGCATCTGCAACCTATGCTGAAATACAAGTATGTACTAACAAATTCTGACTGAAATTTGATAATTGTAAGAATATATCTAATTTTTACTGTTCATTCTTAGGTTCGAATCAATAATCCAAATGCACCAGCCCCTTACTTCACTACAATGCGAATTGGCAAGGATAATGCAATTGCAAGGCATGGAATTTATGGATTGTATTGGTTATATAGTATCAAGATACAGGGAATTCAATTTATGAATGGTACAAATACAATCTATTTAAAGCAATCGAGAGGTGGGCGTGCTTTCGTTGGAGTCATGTATGACTACATTCGTTTAGAAGGGCCGAATCCAGCTACTTGTTAGATTAGAAATTTCAATTATATGCTTCTATATTAAATGGTAGCTAGTTTTATTTAATTTAGTTTAAATAGGAGTTTTTTTTTTTTTTTTATGACTAGCAGGAGTTTTACTTGAGTAGGAGTTTGTTCCTATTAATAACTTTCTTGAGTTTGTTTTCTTCTATAAGATTAGATAGAATTTTCATTTTTTTTCCTGTAAAACCCTGACTAGGATTTATTTTTATTAAGTTGTTAATGAATATGAAAGTTGATATTTTGTCAATTCTTACATTTATAAGGTATTTTGCGTACATCAATGAATGTTTAATGGTCAAATTCGCAATATTTAATCAAATGGATCGACTTTTAGATTTCTGTGTTTCCAGTGCATTCATGTTCCTACGAAATAGTTTAACATCATTAATGGAAATGTATTCTCATTTTATTCAACTAATTAGGAACACATGCGATGCATCTGGTTTTGTAAATGTTTTTATGTTGCTGAAAGTATAAAACTTAATAGTTGTAAGTTGCGATTAATATAAAGTAATGTGGTGCTTCATAACGTGCATGATGCGACGTAGTATTGTTGGGTGTTGTATGAAAAATATGTTGATAGTTAGCCCTAACTCATAGAAATAGTTGGACAAAAAAAAAAAAAAAAATCAACCTTTTCACACTGATTCCAGATTCTAAATAGTATAACTTTTAAACCAAAAACAAAAAACACTCCACAGCAGTTTGCAGACCACAATTATACACCCAGCGAGAAAACACCAAGGTAGAGAAGAAAACACTACACCATGCAGAAAACTTACCCTCTGGGGTCACGCATCCACGCAAGGACTTCTTTTCTTTTCTTTTTGATGATATTTTATTTTGAGTATGGGATAATTTTTTAGAGATAGAAATAATAGGGATTAGATAATTGAAGGAGGAAAATATATTTTATTAGAAATAGATTTTACAAAGTGGTTGACAATTAGTACAAAGGCAAGAGATTTTTCTTAATGGAGTAGTAGATTTTTCTCACTTTCTCTCTACACTCTAATTGGCTATTGGCACTACATATTTATAGTCATCCTATGTCAGTGGCTTACATCTAGAATTTTCAGATTTTTTCATTATTTTATTATATTTTGATTGCTAACTTCTCTAGACTTTTCTAGTCTTTTTGTATTTTAATCTTGCTTGTTTCCCAAGTAACTTTAGTAAATTCTAGAATAACCATGAAATAAGCATCAATATTTTATCACTCCTCCTTGATGCTTATTTCGATGACTCCAATCATATCTCGTAGTAACCCGAACTTTGTTCGCGATAGTGCCTTCGTGAATATGTCTGTCAATTATTCTTCAGTCTTGCAATGTTTGAGTTCTATTTCTTTGTTTGCCTTAGCATCTCTGATGAAGTGATATTTGATGTCAATGTGTTTAGTTCTGCTGTGGAATACAGGATTCTTGGTCATTGATATTGCTGACTTACTATCGCAGTAAATCTCTGTAGCTTCATTTTGTGGTTCTTCCATATCTTCAAGTATGCGTTTTAGCCATATAGCTTGACTTGTTGCCATTGCTGCTGCAATATATTCTGCTTCAGCTGATGATTTTGCAACCGTTGCCTGTTTCTTTGATGCCCAAGAGAATATTCCAGAACCTAGCGTAAATGCGTAGCCTGATGTTCTTTTCATATCATATACTGATCTGCCCAATCACTATCAGTATATCCAAACAGTCTTGAGTCAGGCGTAGACGATACCATATTCCATAGTTTTTTGTTCCTTTGAGATATCTTAGTATCCGTTTTGCTGCTCCATAGTGAAATTTAGTTGGACTCTGCATGAATCTAAAAAGTAGGCTGGTTGCATACATTATATCTGATCTTATAGCTGTGAGATAGAGTAAACTTCCAACTAAGCTTCGAAATTGTAAGTTGTCCGATTTTGGAGTACCATCGTCTTTTTTGAGTGATTTGTTGTTATTCAGGGGTATTGCTACTGTCTTACAACCTTCCATTTTGAATTTCTTTAATAGACTAGTGGTATACTTCTTATGAGCAATGAAGATCCCATCTTTAGATTGAGTTATCTCGATCACAAGGAAATAGTGCATTAAACCCAGATCTGTCATCTCAAACGTTTTCATCATATCTTCCTTAAATTTCTCGATCATCCTTTCATCGTTCCTTGTATAAATGAGATCATCAACATATAGAGAGATTATAAGTGTACTGTTAGTACCTTGATTTTTTATGTATAGAGTTGGTTCACTTTGGCTCCTCCTGAATCCTTGCTCAGTGAAGTAGTTGTCTCTTCTGTTGTACCACGCTCGTGGAGCTTGTTTTAATCCGTATAGTGTCTTCTTTAGCTTGAGAACTTTATCTTCTTTACCTTGAATTATGTACCCCTGAGGTTGCTCTACATAAATTTCCTTTTCATGATAGCCATTGAGAAATGTTGATTTCACGTCTGGTTGATAAATCTTCCACTTCTTCTGTGCTACTAGTACAATCAGCGCCCTTATAGTATCAAGTCGAGCAACTGGAGCAAATGTCTCATTGTAGTCGATGTCAAACTGCTGTGAGTATCCCTTGGCGACTAGTCTTGCTTTATGTTTTTAGATTGAGCTATTAGCATTAAGCTTTGTCTTGTAGAACCACTTAACTCCTATGACTTCTTTGTCTTGAGGAAGATCTACAAGTTTCCAAGTATTATTTTTCTCAATCATCTTTATTTCTTCGTCCATAGCTTTTCTCTATTCTGGTTGCTTTGAAGCTGCTTCATAGCTTTCAAGTTATACGATTATCAAGTTACAGCTTTGGTATATTTCTGATAATCTTCGTGTTTTTCTTGGTGACGATTCTAGTGAGTCGACTGGTTCTTCTATCATTTCTTGTTGTGGGGATTCTGACAAATTGTTCTCCTCAACGACACCCTCCTGTTCTTGTGGTTGTGTTACGATGCTGATAGTTTTTCTTTCGACTTGACCAGTCTCCCAGTTGTAGGTGGCATCTTCATCAAATTTAACGTCCCTGCTTATAATTAGCTTATTTGTTCTCAAGTTATAGACTCGATAACCTTTTGATTGAGTACTATAACCTAAGAAAATTCCTTTCTCCGTCTTTTCATCTAGTTTACCTTTTTTCTCTTGTGGAATGTGTGTATAGTAGATGCAGCCAAAAACTCTGAGATGCTTTGCTGATGGTTTTCGTTCGCTCCATGCTTCCACTGGTGTTTTGTCTTGTACGAATTTGGTCGGACATCGATTTAGTAGGTAGACTGCAGTACTTACCACTTCTGCCCAGAAGATTTTTAGAAGACCTTTCTCCATTAGCATAGCTCTAGCAGTCTCCATTACTTTTCTATTCTTTCTTTCTGACACACCATTTTGTTCAGGTGCGTATCCAACGGTGAGTTGATGCTCCATTCATTCTTCTTCACAGAACTTGTTGAATTTATTTGATGTATATTCTTTGTCTCTGTCACTTCGGATAGTTTTGATATTGCAACCACTTTGCTTTTCGACATAGCTTTTGAACCTTTTAAAAATCTCAAATACTTGAGATTTCTCATGAAAGAAATATACCCATGTCATTCTAGTGTAGTCATCTATAAAGAGAATGAAGTACATGTTTTGCTCATGTGATGGAGTACGCATCGGACCACATATATCTGTATGTATCAACTCTAACGGCTTTTTGGCTCTCCAAGATTTTTCGGACGAAAATGGTTGACAGTGTTGTTCCCAAGCAAATATCGTTCACAAACTGCATTAATCTCTTTTATGGTTGGTAAGTCTCTCATCATGTTTTTTTGCTGCAAGATCTTTAATCCGTGGAAGTGGAAATGTCCAAATCTTTTGTGCCACAACCATGACTCGTCCACTTGCGTCGTCATTGCCGCATTGTTTGCGTATCTCCATTGGATTGGAAAGTATATGTTCTCCCGCTTTTTTACTTTTGCAATTACAAGAGATTTGTCTTTCTTATCATAGATCGTGCAAGAATCTCCTTCAAAATGTAAAGTATATCCTTTCTCCATCATCTGACCTACACTTAGTAGATTTTGATCTATTGTAAGGACCAAAAGAACTTCATTGATGTATCTCTTTCCCTTTTTTGTATCAACAGCAATAAAGCCTTTGCCTGTTGCCTATGTAATTTTCATTGTCAATTTTTATTTTTGTATTTATTTATCAAGACTGCAGAAAATACTTTCATTTTTTGTCATGTGATTACTATAGTCACTGTCTGAATACCATGTATCTAATTTCTCTTCAAATATATCCTTGTTGGAGGCATAAAATAGACTTTCTTCTATATCTTTTTCTTCAGAGAAATTAGCTTGATGATTTCCTTTAAAACGACATAATTTTTCTTCGTGACCAATTTTTTTACAGTTACGGCAGTGTGGTTTTCCTTTAAACCAACAATCCTTCTCCAAATAACTTTTTCTTTTATAAATGCCACATGAAGGATACTTGCCGCTTTTATCAATTTCTTTTCCTTGAATTTCATTGTTTTTAGAATTATCTTTAAATTTTCGCCCACTTTCTTTGGATTTCTGAAACCGCATATTAACTTTAAATTGAAAGGCGTTTTCTGTGTTAGTTTCATAACGTATTTCTAATCTTTTTTCATGCGCTTCTAGTGAACCCATTAATTCTGCAGCTGCTAATTTATCTATATCTTTGGACTCCTCAATAGCTGCGATAATTGGATCATATTTTTCTGAACAAGTAATTAAAAAAAATTTCAACTACTTTCTTTTGAGAAATATCATCTCCATAAGATCTCAATTGATTTACTATTTCATCTATTCTTGAATAATAATCTTTCGCAGTTTCAGAATCTTCCATTTTTAAATTTTCAAAATTCCTCCTTAAAGTTTGAAGACGGCAAGTACGTACCTTGTCACTGTCATGAAATTCCTCCTTCAACTTATCCCAAGCTTCTTTTTCCGTTTTGGCTCCCATGATTCTTGGAAAATAAGTGTATGTCAAGTTCATTTGTAGAGCTAGTAGTGCTAGAGAATCTTTTTATTGATTCTCTTTAAGTTCCTTCTTTGTGCGTTAGTTAGAGCGAAAATGTCATCTGGGTTAGTGTACCCATCAGTGACGACATCCCATAAATTTTGCGCACAAAAGTAGGTCTTCATTTTGATAGACCAAAAATCATAATTATCTCCATTGAATGTTGGAATAGGAATGGGCGAACGGAAGGCGTCTGTCATAATGTATGCTTACGCCCAATATTAATCGAATGTAGCTCTGATACCACTGATGATATTTTATTTTGAGTATAGAATAAATTTTTAGAGATAGAAATAATAGGGACTAGATAATTGGAGGAAAATATATTTTATTAGAAATAGATTTTACAAAGTGGTTGATAATTAGTACAAAGGCAAGAGACTTTTCTTAATAGAGTAGTAGACTTTTCTCACTCTCTCTACACTCTAATTGGCTACTGGCACTACATATTTATAGCCATCCTATGTCGGTGGCTTACATCTAGAATTTTCATATTATTTATTATTTTATTATATTTTGATTGCTAACTTCTCTAGAGTTTTCTAGTCTTTTTTATATTTTAATCTTGCTTGCTTGTTTCTTAAGTAACTTTAGTAAATTCTAGAATAACCATGAAATAAGCATCACTATTGTTGGAATTACAAGTGTTCAATCCCCATTATACATCATTTAATCAAAGCATTCAAAGCATAAAATGTAAGAAATCGAAAATGGAGCTCTACTTCCCTGTGTTTATGGTGTTGTCTTTAGGCTCGGGGAACAGCTTCCATGTCATGCAATATTACCTTCCAGAGAGAGCTAGAAAATCGGCAAAAAACCTCTCATTCTTGTCTGGGGTCCTCGATCAAAAGATCTATCAAATGTAGCCAAGAAAACAACCCTCCTCCTTCACTAATCACTCAAGAATCACCAAGGAAGCCTAGCCATGTTTCATGCCTAAGCTTACACAAGAATCTCACAAGAAGAAGAGAAGAGAGGAAGCCAAGAGAGTTCACCGAAAACCAATCGAGAGCAAAAGAGAGAGTAAGAGTCTGCCTATTTTCGAAATGGAGAGAGAGAGAGAGAGAGAAAGAGAGACTTATCTACCAAGTGGCTTCCCAAACAAGCTAAAGAAATATCTCCTAAGATTTAATCTCAACTATCCAACCCATCCAAGGGTCCAAAATAGAACTAGAATTAGGAGAACCATAGTTCTCACAACTATTTTATCACTTTTTGTGGAATGTGGGTTGTATTGTTTTAAAAGGTTCAATGATGTTTTAGTAACTTAGTTGTGGTATTTCTAATATTTTTGATTTGAATTTTTATTTTTTGTTGATGGCGTGTGTTTTATAGATTTTATGTTTATATGGGTAATGGGTTGGTCATAGATTTTCTGATTTCTGTTGATGAAATGGGATTTGCAGCAGCGGCATTAATTCCGGTAATCCAAATTCAATGGAATTGAGCAGTCTGTTTGATTCTCATTTTTAAGAAAATGCATTTTTCTCTTTCTTCTTTTTAACCATACATTCTTTATTAAAATAATATTTCACGTAAATCAAAACTTTTCCTTATTTTTCAACCACACATTCTCCATCAATCTACTATTCTAAAATGCATTTTTCCATAAAAATGAGAATCAAACGAGCTCGAGATGAGAAAATGATAACCTTGAATATGTTTCCTTAGGCATTATCTAATATAAAGTAATCCCAACAACCATTTTTCACTCTGATATAACTTTTCAGTTTAATGGTGGTAATGTTAGTCCAACATTGCCTGAGTTACAACCCTTGAATTATTTGAACCTCAGTCGCAGCAATTTTGATGGTGGTAATGTTAAGTCAAATTTGCTTATAAATCACATGCTTCACGTCACGGTCATTTTGTGCCCGAATGAAAGAAAAAGCGTTATGCGACGTGTTGAAACATCGTCCAAAGACAGAATTAAAAAAAAAAATGGATGGACAGGATTTTAGGCAGATGGCAGATCGCAGCCTTGAATTTAGTGGCAGATAGCTAAACGGTCCCCGCACCAAGTGTCAAGTAGGTCCCACCAAACTACCTCTCCACTGATCAGTCTGATCCTCAAAACTTACGATCCAAATCTATCCAAGCCATCACCCACACCACTGCCTTTCTACTTCCCTCTCACACTCACCCAGGAATATTCCGAACACCCATCTTGAAAATTCCCCACCTTCTCATAATCCAAAAAGAAAAATCAAATATGTTAATACCATTTTTGGCTAAGCTCATAAAATTTAATTACAAATTAGCCTTCGTTTGGATTTCATTTTCTTCTTAAACTTTTACTTTTTATATTTTATTGGTATTTCACAAAAATAAAATAATAATAATATTAAAATGGTAAATCAGGAGTTGGATAGGTTAAATAGATGTATATTTTAGCCATTGTTTGAGCCCAATTTGGGAGAAGCGTAATTTGAAATATAATAATTTTTTGGAAAATGTTAGGTTAAAAAATAGAAAAAAAAATTGTTAACATATAAAATTATTTTATGGCAGAATGTGTAATTAAAAATAAATTTCTAACAAATAATTTTTGAAAAAATTGGGGTTCGATAATCTCCATTCTCAACCCCTAACTCGAAAATTCCCAATATGATGGGGAATATGTGTCCCGTTCTATTTCTATTCTTATTGGGTTCTTAGCTTTTTACACTTTATATTTCAATGTTAGGAAACTATTTTAAAATAATTATCCAAACTAAGTGAAAATTACTTGAAAAGTTACTTTATTTAGTGCTTATACAAACATGCTCTAAAATTAAAATCACCCATTCTATAAATAGCGCCCCGTTTTCGTCTGAAATTCTTCTCTATTTATCCAGCCTCACAAATCGTTTCTGGACTAGATTCTCTCTTTTTCAAAACCAAATTCTTTAATGGATACATTGATATTAGATTCAATTGAGAATTTGTTGTTTTGTTCTAACGTTAATTGTTTTTTAATTCATTCTGAATCCTGCAATTTTTTTGTTTTTTTAGCTTCTTTTCATCGTCCAATTTATAGTCAACCTTGTATTGTTTCTTTTTTGCGTTAATTAGTTAATAATCATTGCCAGAGTCGGTACGAAGAGCGTAACGACACCATGGGTAAAAGTAAGTATTTTTAAATACTTGAGTTAATTTGTTATTGGAATTTCATTTTAATGGTTTTTCTACTTATTTTTATAGTTTCTATATATTCCCTTTGCGTGGTCTCTTTGATTGAAGTTGAAAATTGTCTACTTTAATTAGGTACATTGTTGATAGCATCACTGAAGCAATTTCTTTGTTTGATTAGATCTCTGTATTTAAATATTTAAAAATTGATTGAGATTTTCATGTTGTTTAATTTATGATAATTATCTCATTTTGGAGTCGGACTTCTCTCTAGTAAGTTCTCAGATTCGTACTTAGTAAGACACGACATATTTAGCACGTGGGTGTTAATTTAGAAACTTTCTTACGAACTCATTGGTCTGTTTATTAACTTTTGAATGTCTTAAATCTTGACTTTTTTTCTGGTTGGAAATGTGCCGGCTCAAATCTTGCTTCTGTTTTTGTTGGAAATGTGTGGAGCATGCTGTTCCATAGAAGTTAGGAATTTCGTATTACTTTATAATTATCTTGGTTTGTGTTTTCTCGTTAGATTTCTTTGCTTATGATTTTCTTGCTCAGAAATCCGTGCGTTCTCTTCGCTATTTTCTGGCCATTTTCTGATTTCGATTTTTCAAAACATTGAAAACGTCTTCTCTTTCTTATTTTCGAAAACGAGTTTTTGAAAACGGCTGAAATTTTTGTGAAGAAAATAGAAAATAATTTTTTTACGTTTTGGCTGTTTTCTTCACAAATCTGCCAAAACTCAAAAAATACGGGTTGTGAAATATTTTTTCAAAACGACAAAAAGAATGAATTTTTAACAATCTCAAAATGGACACCCAAAACACAAAACACAAAATGAATTCAAAACTCAAAATACAAAACTGAAACACAAAGAGAACGCCCCCTTAGCTTTGTGTTTTAACCTGTCTTATGTGATGTAATCTTATAGGAAGTTCTCAAAAAAAGAATGTTACTATGTTGGATAGTGATGATGCATCTAGTGTGAGCTCGTCATCGTCAACCATGCGATCAGAAGATATGGTATTTTCAAATGTTGAAGAACTGCAAGTGGATAAAGATAGTTTACTTGATCAATATTTGGATGCTTTGTTCGAGAAAAGGTATTGTTTAAAATGTTCGGTGCTTTGTCATTTAATAAGTTGTATGTTAAGTGAATGTTGCTAAAGTGTTTACTTTGGATATTGGCTGCAGTTCTAAGAGAACACTGAAAATTAGTATTTTCAGATTTAAAGAAACAAGAAGGAACTTCCATTTATTATGTATTTTGTTTGCCTTCTACAGAGGATCCACAAGAGAGAAGGCTTTGGCTGCCATTATTGAAGCCTTTAATAACAGCTTACAGCATGAGTTTGTTGAAAACAAGTATGCTTATTCCCTGTTTCAAATGTTATTCTATTTTATTTTGTTAATACTATATAGGTTCTTCAGCATAGATTTTTGTTTTTAAATTATTTATAGTTTCTGTATGTGATCATATTTTTTTGCATGATTTGACTGCAAGAAGTTGATGTGCATTCAATATGCTTTGAATTCATTATTTTTTGATGGGTGGTTAGAGACGGGGAGGGAAAGGAGGGGAAGGGTAGCTCTATAAATTTTCTTATGTTGGGCCTGGAGTATTGGGGATTACACTTGGCTAATTTGATTAATCATGCAGTAAGACTCATTTTGCTTAATATTTCTCCCTAGCTATTGAATTTTTTATCTTAGTAAATTGATTCACTAGAGATAATAGAATTTCATTTTTCTAATGCACATGTGTTGTATCATCGTGTTGAGTTCTGGTAATCATGTAGTGTTTCTTGGATCTAGGTTTGCTACACTCTTGCATCAATGTTTGAATTCGATCAAGAAGGGTTCTGCCAAGGAGATTACTTTGGCATCTCACGTCGTTGGTAATTATTTCTATTTCTCACATTAAAATCTTGATCTCATAATTAGCCCCTGTTTAGATAAAAATCAAATTGAAATCTCAAGTCAAAGTCAATAATTAATTTTAACCACACATTTTATGAGATTCACAACTTTTTAAACACACATTTCATTAATTTTTATCAAAATCTACAAAAAATCTGATTTTAATCTATACCAAACAGTGCTTAATTGCATACCAATGGTATATAATCCATAATTTTTTGATAGGACTTTTGGCCCTGACAATTGGTCCTGGGGAGAAAGCCCAGGAAATTCTGGAAGAATCTTTATCTCCCATATCAGAAGCTTTGAAATCTCGTTCTGAACCATCAAAGATATCATCTGTATGTCTGACTGTAGATTTAACATTTTTATTTTGAATTGCTATGACTTCTGTGACCTGTTATGATACTTAACCTTTGGAAATCATACTGATATAAATTGCAGTTGCTGGAGTGTTTGGCTATTATTACTTTCATTGGTGGAGAAGAACCGGAGGAAACAGAGAAATCAATGCAAATAATGTGGCAAGTGGCTCATCCAAAATTGGGTCCCAATGTATGTATTTTATACTTTCTTGCATTGATATCCGTTTAGTTTACCGTAGTTGGGCCCAGTTGATGTGGTGGTGTCTGTTTCCTCGATTTGATATGCTTTTGGTTTGACCATGGGTTAGTTTATTCTTGTTCATGATAGAGACTATGTTTTTGTTTTATCAATGCATGTGATCAAGCAATGTTTCTATTGTTGTATTGCACATTAATTATATTAATACTTGATCTTTCGCGTTATTTGCATTGGTATATTTTTAAGAGTGGCATTTTATTTAAGCATTTGGTTGTTTGGTTCCTGTTTTTTAAATTCTGTCCATTGATATTAGTGGTCATGACTGCCTTCACCAGCTATAAATTTGAGGATGTCTCATGAATCTGGATCTGATTTCAGGTGGCTGCAGCTAAACCTTTACCAGCTATGATAACCGTGGTTGTGTCTGCTTGGTCATTTCTCCTCACCACTATGGATGGGTGGGCTCTCAACCCCAAAAGTTGGCAAGAGTGAGTAATTTTTGTTCATCCTGATATTTTGTTGTGTTCATACTGCAATGGGTCAATGTGTGATGTATTTCGCAGCTTATTAATGGTGTTAAATGCCTCCATGAATGATGCAGGTCGATTTCATATTTTTCTTCACTTCTAGACAAGGAAGACAGATCTCTACGCATTTCAGCTGGTGAAGCACTTGCTTTAATTTTTGAAATAGGCAGCTTGGAGAAGTTCTCTGCTGAAGCCAAAGGATCTAGTGACATTTCCACTGATGGAGAGAATGGTCAGAGACAATTGGTTTACATTCAGGGGTTAAGGACAAAAGTTCTAAACCAAATGAGAAACCTTTCTGTTGAGGCAGGCGGTAAAGGTTCTGCCAAGAAAGATCTCAATAATCAGAGGAATACATTTCGACATATCCTTGAATTTCTTGAGGTATATGATTTTAATTTTACAGGTATAATTCCTATTCTTTCTGATTTTCTGATTTTTTTATCAATGTTGTAATTTTAGGATGGATATGGTCCTGAGACCTCAATGAAGATTGGCGGGGAGTCATTAAACACTACTACATGGGGCACAGCTGATACAGGTCTGTTCCTTCTTCATTTCCTTATAGTGGGCAATAGTTTCTATGAGCGGCAATTTTTGATGTGTGCATTTCAACAGCTAAACTTTCTGAAGCATTTTCTCGGAGGAGGATTTGTGAAGCATATGCGGGTGACTTTTTGTCGGAAGCCAAATGGATTTATGCTCGTTTTCTCTATAGCTGTGCTTAATATCATCCATTCTTTCTTTGTTCATACAGGAGAACGAATTTCTTCATGATGTCTTTGGCTTCTCGCCAAAGAAAAAGTTTCTGTCAGGTGTTGAGCATCGCATGTCTGAAGGTGAAAAGGTTAGTCTGCAGTATTCTTCCCACAATCATCTTTGGCAAGCCACTATCTTCTTGGCTCTGTTGCCAAATCTTGATATTGATCTTCTAGTTTGCTGGCTCTGATTAAGTTGTTGAACAATTTATTTGATTTTTCACTTTTACTATATTCATGGAGAATAATGGTAGATGTCTTCCTTCTCTCATTAAATCTTTGAGATACAGCGGAGCCATCTTTATCATGTGCTTTGGAACTTCTAATACCTTGAATTACTGAAATGATGCACCTGTGTAAACTGTGCATTGTAGCATATATATAGTTCCACTTTTGAAGCACTAATGATGGTATGTCTATCACATGGTGCTCTCAAAGTGCTGGATCAACTAAGATATAAATGCCAAGAGTTTGCAATTAAACATCATTGTGGTATCACTGGTATGTGCTCATATCATTTATGCTTATCCTTGAAAAGATTGTTCTCAATTTTTTTAGCAAAGATAAATTAATCTCTTGGAAACAAAATTAAATGAACTAGAAAATTTTAGAAAATAACACCATATCGAGTTCTTTTTCTTTTTGAAACCCAGTCTTAATAATGCCCTAGAATTAGTCATTTAGTTGGCTTGACCTTCTAAACTCGAAAAACCTCTTTCCTGGTGTACTTCAGTCTAGTTGTCAAGTTGATTTTGTTTAGCCCTTGGGTTTAGATAAAAATTAGATTTTTAGTAGATTTTGATAAATGCTCATGAAATACATGGTTGAAAAGTTGATAAAAGTTGTGGATTTCATGAATTGTGTAATTAAAACGAGTTTGGGGAAAAATGAGTTTTAGAAAATGGGGCCAAACAGGGGGTCTAATTTGTGGGGCTGTTAGAAGAATCAATTTGAAGAGTTTTTTCCTTTTTTTTCTTTTTTTTTTTTCTTTTTTAATAGGAAGAAGAACCAATTTGATGTGTTACTTGAACCTCTCTCTTGTTGTCTGTTCTAATTTAGTTTTTTCTCCTGGGCTTTGCAATAGTACTTTTGCACTTTTTTCCCGTGTGCGTGTAAAGGAAGGTGCCGGTTGTTGGTAGTTTTTTTTTTGGGTGCTTATTTCATTACACTGTTTTTGGAAACTGCAGAGGATGTATAAATCACCTAACTCAGTTCTCAACAAAGCAAGGACACAATTGCTAAACAAACAACGGATGTTATCCCAGGTAGTTCTCTCTGAACTTTTGTTACCCTCTCTCGCTCTCACTCTCACTCACAGGGTTTCCTCCTCTCTTCTGACACAGCAAGAAAGGGAAGTCAGTACTCTCTTCGTGTGGTGTGTAAATTTTTGTTAGTCTCCTTGCCTCGTACTGGCTGGAATCCCACACAATCCTGTTCTCATAGTTAGATCATAGATGTCTGTTTTGATTACACATCATTATAGGATGTGTATAGGACTATCATCCCTAGGTTAGGTTGATTCCTAATCTTATTATGCAAAATAGCATAAAGTATTATTTCGTTTCTGTCATTACCATTTGTCAGTTAAATATCAGGGTGCATCATGAACTGGTAGATGAATCTAAAAGCGCATAGATTGTATGATTTTGTCGAGCTATTTAGTATGCTACTTGTGCTACTGCTTCTGCATTAACCATAAATTTCGTACTTAAGTAGGTCATTGTAGTTGTATTGCATAGCCAATGGAGCAGCTACTTTTTTAGCAATGTGACAGTCCTAATTGACAAGGATTTTTCATTTGCAGGGTAAAAACACAGGTTACTATGCGGTTGGGTCCAGCTATGAGTGAAATTTGTTGGGATATGAGTAAGTTAGGGTCTTGGTTTTTCGCTTAGTTGATGCAGAAACCTAATGGCCTTATCATATTAAAATACTGTGGCATTTATCATTCTTAAGTGCGATGCAGATGATACTTGAACATTTTGCACATCGTGCTTTACTATATAATTCTTGCCCTAAACTTCAGATTTGGTAAAATTCAATTAGAATATGCTTGTGATTAGCATTTTCAGCAGGTAACATGATCTGCTTAAATTAGTTGGGAACACGATGATGTAGAATCGCTATATGCCATGTGAGGGTTTATCACGGTACATAACATTTATGATCAAAATATGAAAAATAAAACAGGTTGTTTTCAGTGCGAATAGCTTTTCTCAATATTCACGTGTAAAGATGATTTTCATGGTGGCGGGTTCGAAAAGAAGCATACCACTTTGTGTGGACGAAATTGGTGCATAAGTGATGCCCAACTGCAAAACGCAGTCAAGCAATATTATGCACGTGACGCTGAAAATGTGGCCATGAGTTCTCCCACAATCTCCTTTACGGATTACCAACTTATTGCATCTAATTATTGTTCCACATTATATAGCATTATCACCCTTCATATAATCATCGATAACATTTTTGGAATCTGAGGCAATTTGAGACGCTAGATTCCTCTTTGTTCTTAGTTCTTCATGCTTTATTCGATGTGTCATTTTTTACAATAGTGGTTACATCTCGTCTGAATCTAGATTAAGAACAATCACCCCTCTTAACTATAATTCCTTCCTTGCGATTTACTTCTACTGCGCCTCGTCTCAGACTTTGCCAAGAGAACTTGATCACTCTTTACAATACCACTTAATTTCTTCAGGTTGGCTATCTTCCTACAAATCAGTTGAAACCTAACTCATTGTTAAAATGATTTTTCCAACCAATAGCATGGTAGTGCTCATATGACTTCGTGAAGGTAGCCATCACAATTATTCCCTTATCTTTGCACTTAATCTTGACATTAACTCAGTCACATATTTATTAAACATATTCATAAAATTGTTTTACAATTATACCCTATTTTTTGGGAACTTAGACATATAGAATCTATAGATCTGATATTTTTCATAACTTAGGAGATTTCTCGATTAAAAAGTTGATCCCAATTCCTTAATTAGAGAGAACTCTTCTTTAAAGGATAATATTTAGATTTCACAGAAAATATTCACAAATTCACTCAAGGCAAAAATAAAATAATAATAATAATAATAATAATAATAATAATAATAATAATAATAATAATAACTGAATTAATAATCGGTGAACAAAAATGTGTTTTCTATAAAGAAGGAATTTAAAACCAATCTTTTCTTTTTTTAAACAGAAGCCTCTCAAAAAATTCTTTGTTAATCTAGATCGTTAAACTAAATCAATTATTGTTAATTTGGATGAATTGAGGCTTAATTTTATATAAATTTCATTTGTTAGATAAAGCTCGATACAAATTGATGGAATTGGAGAAATGGGCTAATATAGAAGAAATCAAAAGGTCGGGGACTAAATTACACAATTTCAATAGATGGTTTGAGGCTCGTGATGATAATTGGAGAGTTCTAGGACTGAATTGGACACATTGGAAAAGCAAGGGACTAAACAAGAGTATATGATACCAAGAAGTTTAAGGACCAATTGCAAACTACACAAACGGCACGGGTTCCAAAGAAAAAGTTGGCGCGATCGTGAAGAATTATAGGGTGCCAACGGTATTTGACATAAACTCTCCGTTTGATAGCAAGGGTGGAAAACGGGTGGAAAGGAATTGAATTGCAGGGAATTGAATTGTTTGGAATTGTTTTACCGGGAATTGAATTAAAGGTGTTTGATTGGTATAATTTTCAACATTTCTATTATAATACGTTTGGCTTTATTTTTTATGCAAATTGTCAATTAAATGAATAATTTTTTTTACCA
Source organism: Osmanthus fragrans (assembly GCA_019395295.1). NCBI lineage: Eukaryota > Viridiplantae > Streptophyta > Magnoliopsida > Lamiales > Oleaceae > Osmanthus > Osmanthus fragrans. The sequence continues at coordinate 15,737,933 of CM033352.1, forward strand.
TTGGGGACAAAATATGTTTAGATTGCCAAAAAAAATAAAAAAAAATAAAAAAAAAAATTATTTTTTATTTTTACGTTTGACTTTGTTTTGCATGAAATTTGTCAATTAAAGAGATAAATTTTTTTACACTTTATCTTAGAATTTGTTTATATTGCTAAAAAAAAAAAAAAAAAGATGGAAACAAATTCCCACCTATATAGTAAGTCATTGAATTCCACGGAATCACGCTTCAAGTGGTTGTACCTTGGAATTGGGTGGAAATCAATTCCATGAAAAATAAACGCTATCAAACAGCGCAAAAGTGGAAGTTGGAATCGAATTCCAACTTCCAGGAAAAATTTTGGCGTATCAAACACACCCTAATTGAGATGCGATTTTATCATCAATTTGACCTACCCAAGGCCGTTTTGGATGACAAGCCGCATGATACACAAAAGAAACACCATAAAGATGTCTAGCACGCAATGCAAATGCAATTAATTCAAGAAGTTGAAGATTCAAAGTTCAGTTTGAAAATTAACGAAAAAAGAAATCTGGTTTTTCACTTTCCATTCATTATTTCAATTCCATGTAATGTTATTCCAAAACATTTTGTATAATTTACATATCAATAAGTTAGATTAATTCTTTCCATGTATTAGATGAAGATGGAACTTATTTTTTATTTATTTTTAATTCACGATAAGTAGTTTAGTTAATTTCTTGATTAATTTTGCATGCTTAATTTCATTGTTTGATTGCTTGATCACCAATTGAATATATGATTGCTTGTTGTAGTGCTAGAAAGCTTACAGTAGGTCTAGAACACTACTTGATTAATATATGTGCAATAGATGTTAGTAATAATATTTATTACATGTGCAATCATTGAGATAATCGTGAAATTAAATGCATTCTAATCATATGAATTCGTACTAGGTCGTGATTAGAATAAACTTAATTTAAAATTTTAAAAAGAAATGTAAGTAGTAGATTTATCGATTGTCAATAATGCATGAATAAAATTAAGTTACATTATTAAAAGTTGAAATAGATAATAATATGTGAATTTGTAGTCTAATGTACTCATTCCATATACACACAAACTCTAATTTTACAGCTTTCTTAGAATAATTACAACAACAAATTTCTTTTGTTTGCGTACTTTGAATCTGAATGGAAATTAGTACACTTTGATTGAATTTTTTTATTTGTGGGATGATAGATATTACTTATCACGTATTACTTGTCAACGATCTTAAACACTTGTAGAAATCTTTATCACTTTCTGTTAATTTTTTCAGTTTCGGCTGATGTTATTCCAAAATGTTCTAGTTAAATTCTTGTTCTTCTTAAATAATCTTGCATGCTTAATTTCATTATTAGATTGTTTTATCGTCAATTGAATATATGATTGCTTGTTGTTGGAAGGTTCATAATAGATCTAGAACACTGCTTGATTAATATACATAGAATATATGTTAGGAATATTGTTGATCATGGGTGCAATTATTGATATAACCATGAAATTTAATGCATTCTAATCATTTAAATTCGTACAAGGAATAGACTCGGATCGTAATTAGAATAAACTTAATTTGTCCTGGAAAATAAAATTAAGTATCATAGTTTTATCGATTGTCAAGATTGCGTGAATAAGACTAAGTTAAATAATTGAGAATTGACATAGATAATAATAGATGAATTCGTAGCCCAATACACCCATTTCATAGACATAGAAACCATAATTTTACAACTTTCTTCGATTAATTTAGAATAATTAAAAAATAATAATTACAACATCAAATCTCTTTTATTTACATACTATGAATCTGAATAGAAACTAGTACATTTTGATTGAATTTTATTCCTTGTGGAACGATATACATTACTTATCACGTATTATGTAACGTCCCAAATTCTCTAATAACTCAAGGAGCAACTTAAGTCAAAATATCCTGTAAATAAATATTTTCAATAGTCGCCAAAATGCGTATGCGTATATATATATATATATATATATATATATATATATATATATATATATATATATTTTAAAACTATAGAAACTTAGCACAAAATGCAGAAACTTCATTATAATAATTTACTCACATCCAAGAGTCAATACCAAATATGATGAGCAAGTACCAACATTTGCAAAAATACTAAAATTTGATATTTAATTATCAAAATGGAAACTAGCTATTAAAATACTTCTTTCAAAACTTATAAATTAAATGGTCTATTATTTAATCAAGATTACCCCACTCATTGTCTCGCCTTGCCGAGCTCCTTAACCTGAAAGGGTGAAAAAATATTGGGATGAGCATAACGAATTATACTCCGTGGAGATACAACAATCAGTCCAAGTTAAGTCTAAACATGAAATCAAGTGATGAATATAATACCAATACAACATACTGTAGAAATATGTACTGTGGGCATTCCCAAGGACCCAATTACGATCCTGGACCTATTTACGGTCCCTGACAACATGTTATAAGCGCTTAACAAATTTTGCACTGTGGGACAACCCCAAAGACCCACTTTCGATCCCAAACCTATTTACGGTCCCTGACAACCTTTTCATATGTATGAACATTATATCACAATCAAAATCACACATCAAGAATTAAGATGAACAAATAACCACAATTGCTTAAATGTAAACCCCACCTCAAAGTCTTGAAAAATTTTCTGAAAATTGAACGGATGTGATGTTACCGTACTTTAAACTTTTCCCGCGACCTCGTCTAGCAAGAACAAAATTAATATAATTTAGGATATTAAGTCCTAATTAATATTTTAAAACCTTTAGGAACTTGATTGAATTTTCGTGTAAGTAAGGAAATGAGTAATTTGACAATTCTTTAAGTCTTTAGGGTCTAATTATCAAATTTTAGAATGTTTAGGGCCAATATGATAAATTTAGAAAGTATTTTATATTTAATTTGAAGAATACTAAAACTTTAGGGATGAAAAAGAAGTTAAAATCAAATAGGGGACTAACTTAAACTTCTGGCCAAACTTTAGGATTTAAAAGTGAAATTCGAAAATCAGCTTGCTCCACAATTGGGTTTTCACATTTTGATGGTTTTCCACCAAATTTAAGGTCAAAGGAAGAAGCCCTATGGTTTGGAGTTGTAGGTCACTTCAAAAAACTCGACTTATGGCTTGATTTCCCTCCTCCAGTGTGTGTCTATATGTGTGTGTGTGTGTGTGTGTGTGTATATATATATATATATATATATATACACACACACATATACATATATACACATATATATGTGAAAGAATGTATGAATCTAATTGTGTTATTGGATTGAAGAACTGAAGGAATAGTGTAATATGTCAACGTAGATTAGATGATGATGATGAAATCAAGGAAAAATAATTGTTCAAGGTTGAGAGATTTACCTAGTTGAAAGCCCAGGTTTTCTTGTGAAGTTTCTTCCAGCCGTGAGTAGATTTTTGGAGGTGGAATTGATTGATTTTTAGGTTGACACTGTTGAGCCCTACAACCCTATGCTCCAGAATTTAGACAATTGAATTGGGCTGATAATGGACTTAAACTTGGGCCAAAGAGAAATATTGGGTCAAGAGTAATTTAAAATAGATGTTGGGTGTAAAATTCGACCCGATAAAAAAAATATTGAATTATAAAATTTGCACTTTAAAAATTCGAGTCGCTACATATTGCTTGTCAACGATCTTGTATACTTGCAAGATTTTCACGAACACGTCTTTCTTTCGTCTTTCTAATGCTACGTGTAGCTTTTGCTACAAAAATGTACATATAGCTTTTAATTGTTCAATAAAAAAGGGTTACATTTGAAAGTAAATACAAGTGAATTCAAAAGTCCACAAACACTACCTATCAAATATAGTTATACAAGTACCAAAGGTCAAAAATGGAATTATTTCTTGTAGGTGTCAAGGAAAATAGAGAGCAAATAAGTTCTTGAATAGTGGATGCTCTAAGTACATGAACGGAGATAAAACTTTGTTATCAAGTTTCAAAAGAAGGATGGAGGCCATGTTATTATCATATCAAATTTGATCCTTCAAAATGTCTCATTGAATATGCTAAATCAATAGAGGTAATATTTATAGGAAGCTGAAGTAAGGACATTTATGTTATAAACATTACAATTTAAAGGTGACGTAAAATATTTATTTAGTTTAAAAGACAATAATTGATTGTAACATAGAAGATTAGGCCATGTTAGCATCGATCTACTTTTTAAAAAAATTCAAAAAATAACTTTTTTGTAAAATTTGAAATTAAAGAAACATTATTCAACTATAAAATATATACAACTTCTCCACATGAATCCTTTTAGACCATCTAGAATCACAAGCATAATTGATAAACACTAGTCATTGTTGATGACTTTTCTAGGTTTACTTGGATTTTATTTTGAACCTAAAAGATGAAGTTTTGAATGCATTTAAAGATCACTATAAAATAAAAGGGTGAATGGAGGGGCTGGACACGTGCCGCGATTTTCCATCGTCCTAATTCTTTTTTTTTTTTTTCCGCCATCAACTTCTCCCGACACTGTCTCTATTTTTTCACTCAACCAACCATACCTCCTGTAATTCAACTTTTTTTTTCCACCACCCGACACGAACTTTCTTCATTTTTCACTCAACCAACCATACCTCCTTACTCCTCATTTCCATTCCCACATTGACCATAAGATTCTTCTTCTTCTTTTATTTTTTGAATTTTTTTCTCCCTACGAATTTTGTCAACCAACCTTGTTTTTGTAGGATTCTTAAGTGGTGTCTGATAAAATGTCTCTGAGAAACTTATTTCTCGAGCACCGGTTGTGCTTGAAGAAGATGGCTTTTTGCAAAAGAATTTGTAGAAAAAAATTGTTGCTGGGCTTTTGTAATGACCATCTTCATTACTTCTCTTGATAATCCTATTTTTCCACCATGATAAATAGTAAATTTCAAAAAGCAAAGCCAGCAAAACACACCCAAAAACAAGACTCAGACCAATCCCTACACCGCTCAGATATTTCATACTTTTTATTTATATGCATATTCTACATAACTTCAGATGGCAAACCCATATCTTAAAAGTTTCTTCCCAACTTCCCACCAATATTGTCTGGTTTCTCGAAAAGGATGAGTCCGGCGCTAAGCTCTCCGGTAGAATGAGTCTTTCTATTTTGGAGGCCAAATTAGGACCCCGGTCCCTGGCCCGAGTAGGAAAAAGTCTTAGGACAAGAAATGTCTAAGGCAGTAAAAGAAAATCTCACTTGAACTTCCTCTGAGTAATTGAAGATAAAATGCAAGTATCTGAGAGAGTATAATGGAGATTCTCTTTACCAGAGGCTGTAGACTTCGAAACTTTCTCTTGTTAAATTTTTTCTTCCTTAATTCCATGTGCACGAATTATTTTTTTAAATTGAAGTAATCTAATTTAGTTTTGTTTGTAGGATTTCATGAACATACTGCAAAAATATTTTTATTTGTCAAATGAGTTAGCTTCTATTGATTTTTCCCTAAGGCAGGGATGTGCAAAATAATTTATAAAAATTTGTTCTTTAGTGCTTTTCGTCATGAATGTCTATTCTTTCGTTCCATTTTCATTCCTACATATTCGATTTCTAAGGTTATTAATAATATTCAGGTTTTCAATTGGTTGAAATGAGAAATTTAAACCAGTGATTCATTTCTGTTGTTGATACTTACTGGAGTATTAACTTTAGAGACCTCTGCACAAATGTACAGTGCATTTCGATATAATCTCAGTGTAGATTTTTTATTTCTTGTCCTATAGCTGGGTAACAAGTGCAATCACATATGTTCCCTTTCTTTGGTTTATCTTCTTTGAGATCTGAAATCACTGTCAATAAATGGGAATCTTGCTGAGTGTATGGGCTCTTGTTTGTGAAACATAATATTATAGTCTTTCTTTATATAATGCCACAAACTTAATTGGTCCTTAATTCTAGGTTGGAGTTCAATATCGGAGTAATGATGATGGTGAACCATCTGGTACAGCTGGCAAGCCAATACATTCTGCAATTGTCTCTTATGGCATAGATAGAGTTATGGTTGTCATTATCAAGTACAGGCTCCAATATTTCAGGTGATGAAAGATGGTGTAAGTTATTAAATTCTTTTATCGGTAAACATATTTTTATGAAAGATGGCATATTTTCGTTCTTGCATTGCAATTTCCAGAACTGAAAAAGAGAGAGTTATTATCTACTTCTAGCAAGCTCGATTTGCGTATCTTGGTATGTTTCTTGCATATATACAAGTTTTTATATTGTTATTTTTATGTTCTTGACTCTTTAAAATCTTCTTGGTTATTTAATGTGTTGCAGGTGGAGCAAGCATTACTAATTTGGGCTGCCTGAAGTAAGAGTTATTGAAGAAAATGGAAGAAAGATAACCTCAGAGTGGTGGAGCTAGCATTACAAGTGGCCATATCCCTCAGTGTGTTGTAAGTCATAAAAGTAAAATTTATATTACTCTCAATTTATGTTATTTGATGCCTTGATTCCAAAGCTTTAGTTATTATGCATTCTTTGCTTTAAGTCTTGGCAAATAGTTACGGCTTACTATATTTAGTTACATTAAGCAATATTAACATAAAATCAGTTTATCTTTCACACAATTCGGTTTAGTTTAATAATTTAGTAGCTCCATGTATTTGTATATCTTCAAACGTGTTTCTTTTTTATCTTCATCTTTATTTGTTCTGCTGATGCCAAGTCACCAAGCCATCTAATTGATTTTTTTCGATCAGAAACAATGTTCATGTGGAATAATTATTAGGTTCATCGACTTTTAGGTTGATTTTCCAATAAATGTTTAAGTATTTAATATTGAATACGAAATGAGCAGAGTTAAAGAAAGCCCCTTAAGCTTGAGATTCTGAGAACTTTTAGAAAATGTTTTTCTAATTTCCCTTTTATTTTTCACATACTACCTCTTTTTTCTTCAGATATTGATTAGTCATTCGTCCTACCCAAATTTGAATTCTACATGGTAGAATTAATGGAATCATTTTATATGCTACTTTTAGGAGTGGTGAAGACCATCTTTGAAGGTGCACCCCCAAAGGAAAAATTAATTACAGTGAGTAAATGATTTGCCTACTTTTACTTTCTATGACTCTCCTCAGGCCCTTTGATTTTGGAGATTTGTTATGTGAATAGTATACTAAGTATCTACCATAATATCAATGTCAATAATGTCAAATTGTACAATTGTTATATGAATTTTTTTTGTCGAATAGAAAAAAATTTGAATGGTGGGTGGGTGGAGATATTTGAATACCAGCTCCTGAAATGTGCTTTTTTGTATTTGTGTTTAACAACCTTCATCTTTCACTTTATATGAAAAATCATTGTGTTACAATATCGACAAAATCCAATACTCTTTCATTATTGGTGCATTTATTCTTAATGTTAACAAACTAATTAACGTACAACGCACGTTGCCCCACTAGTTCTTATAAAAAGGTCCAAAATAAAATGGGATATACCATTACTACCATTAAAAGTGATCATGGCAGAGAATACGACAATGATGTATTTGATATTCTTTTCAAAATAAATGGATATAAAAATAACTTTTTTGACTCATAGAGCTCCTCAAAAAAATTGTGTAGTAAAAATGAAGAATCGAACATTGTAAGAAATAACTCGTACTACGTTAAATAAAAATGGTTTACCAAATTTTTTTGGACCAAAGCCATTAACATCACTTGCTACATTGTAAATAGAGTTTTGGTTGAAAGAAAACAAATACTACATATAAGCTTTGAAAAAATAGAATTCTCAATATCGACTATTTTAAAGTATTTGGTTGTAAATGTTTTATCTTAAACACAAAATAAAATTAGAAAAAAATTGATTCAAAATTTGATGTTGAACTTTTTCTTGGATATTCATCTACTAGAAAGGTTTATAAAGTTTTTAACCAGAGAACTTAGTCGTTGAAAAATTCATAAATGTAATATTTGATAAAGTTAATCCTATTTATCAAGAGAAAGGAATTGAGAATAATGTAGGTTTGGAGATTTCTATTGAACAAATGAATATTCAAAATGAAAACAAGGAAGATCCCAAAAATATTGAAGATCTACATGAAGAAGAAGCAAATATGCAATAAGATAAAGTAGAATCTCTCATTGTACAAATTATCCATCCTTACCTAATGAATGGATGTTTGTCCCTTCTCATCCAAAAGAGTTTATCATTGATGAACCATCAAAAGGTGAAAGTACTAGAACTTCTATTAAAAATCTTTTTAATAATTGTGCCTTTATTTCACAAATTGAACCAAAGAATTTCACAGAAGCTAAGTTTGATGAATTTTGAATTCTAGATATGCAAGATGAACTAAATCAATGTTAAAGAATCATGTTTGGAATTTGGTAGCTAAACTAAGTTAGGGATGTAACCGAGCCAAGACGAGCCAAAGATCACGGCTTGGGTGCGACCCAAGCAAAAAATGACTCGAACGTTTTTGGTTAGAGCTAAACCAAGCCGAGCCAATGCTCGGTTGAAAGACAGCACCTGAAGTAGGCAACTGGGCTTGTGATACAGGCCATTTTGGCCTATCATACGAGATGGCCCGTCACCCAAAAATGAGTCTTAGTTCCACTAAGTAGTGAGTTAAAAATCGCAGCTCGGGTGCAGCTCGAGCATAAAATAGCTTGGAATTTTTTGGCCAGAGCCAAGCCGAGCTAAAGCTAGATTGAAAAATTGATGCTTGGCTCGAGATTTAGGCTCGGGCCTTGTTAGTCCGACTAGATCTTTTTAATATAATTGTTGGTGATGCAGATAGCCACCTGCCTAAAGCATGCAATTGGACTTGTGACATGGGTCGGCTTGAGCTTTAGGCATCCCCAAAATATGACTCGATTCCACCCAGCCGCGAGGCAAACTAGCTCGGACTTTTTACAGGCTGAGCCATGGGCCACCAAGTCAATGAATTTGATTGACATCCCTAGACCAAGTAGTCGAATCGTTATCGGTACAAAATTAATTTTTCGAAATAAACTAAATGAAAATGATATAACTGTACGTAACAAGACTAGATTAGTGAAACAAGGTGATAATCAAGAAGAAGACAAAGATTTTGAAGAAATTTTTGCGCCGATCAGTATATTAGAATCCATACACAAGCTTCTTGTTTTTGCTTGTCATAAAATATTCACTTTTTTAATCAAATGGATGTCCAAAATGTATTTTTAAATAATTTTATTCAAGAAAGTATTTTTTGAACAACCATCTGGCTTCCAAAATCAAAAGCATCCAGATAATGTTTTTTAGTTAAAAAAAAAAAAAAGGCTTTTATGGTGTAAAGCAAGCTCCTAGAGCATGATATGAATGATTGAACAAAATTCTTCTACTAATTAGACGGATACTAAACTTTTTATCAAGACCAAAAAGATTTATTTGATTATTATGCACATTTATGTTGATGATATTATCTGTGATGGCACTAACATCTCCTTTGTGAAGATTTTTTAAATTGTATGAGCAAAAGTTTGAAATGAGCATGATAGGGAAACTCAAGTTATTCCTTAGTCTTCAAATCAAACAGTCTAATGAAGGAATATTCATTAGTCAAACTAAGTACATCATGAAAATGTTTAAAAAGATTGAAATTGAGGGGTTGAAACGAATGAAAACCCCAATGAGTTCATCAATCAAATTGGACAAAGATGATAAGGTACTTCCATAGACATAACAAAATATTTAGGTATGATCAGATCCCTTATTTAGTTAACTGCTATTAGACACGATATTAAAATCAAATCCTAAAAATTTAAATCTTAGTGGCGTTAATTGAATTTTTAGATACTTAGTAGCATTAGAATTTTAGATCTTTGGTATCCTGAGGGTACTCATATTGATTTATTTAGTTACTCAGATGCCGACTGAGCTGGTTTCTGTAAGAGCACTAGAGAAACTTGTCACTTCTTTGGCTTTGCATTTGTATCATGGTTTAACAAGAACTAAAATTTTGTTGCATTATTTATCATCGAAGCCCCATATATCTCGACAGCTAGTTGTTATGCTCAAGTTTTATGGATGAAACAAACATTAAGTAATTATCGTTTATCTTTTGATTATATATCAATCATGTGTGATAATACTACTGTCATGAACTTGTCTAAAAATCTCGTCTTGCATCCTCGAATCAACCACATTGAAATTATGTATCACTTTCTAATAGATCGTACACAAAAAGGAGGATATTGTATTAGAATTCCTTAATACAGAAAACAATTGGCCATTATCACTAAGGGTGCGTTCTCTTCGTATTTCTGTTTTGTGTTTTGAGTTTTGAAATTCGTTTTGTGTTTTGTGTTTTTAGTGTCTGTTTTGAGATTATTGAAAATGCGTTCTCTTTGTCATTTTGAAAAACAGAAAACAGAAAACGCGTTCTCTTTGCACTTTTTTAGAATATTATTTGATAATATTTTATTCCATAAATCTGATTATTCAATTAACTTTAATTGTTTAATGTTAATATATTATTAAATATATTATAAACCTGAAATTTCTTTAAATTTTGAAATATTTTTGAATCATGAAATATTTTTTCATATATTAAAATAACATATAAATTTGTGAAAATTTTTATTAATATTATTTTATTCTAAAAATATGATTATTCAATTAATTTTAATAGTTTAATGCTAATGTAATATAAAATAACATATAAGTGTAAAATATTTATGCATTTTCAAAAAAAAAAATTTCACTTTTAATAAAATAACATATACATTTCAATAATAAACACTTCTATAAAATTAAATATATTTTTTGGGATTGCATGAAATCGATAATAAGTTTATTTTTCCATACAAAATAAACATAGAAAATAGAAGAGAGAGAAGGCAGAGATGAAGGAAGACTTTTTTTTTTTTTTTTTTTTTGATGGAAGAAGGAACACTGTTGAAAAATGGAGTGTTTCGCGTGTTTTCAATTTTTTCGAGTTTTGCACAGAAAACGTCCAAAACGAAAAAAACTCGTTTTGTGTTTTGTGTGTAATTTTTTTTTGGTGTTTTGAAAAACTCGTTTTCCAAAACGACAAAGAGAACGCGTTTTCGTCGTTTTGAAAACAGAAAACAGAAAACGGCCCCAAAACGACAAAGAGAACGCAGCCTAAAGTTCTAGCACTTAGTAGTTTCTCTCATGAAGGAAGAGATTTCGAGGTCAAATTTCATCGTTTAAGGGTCCATTTTAGCTTCTTCTTCTTTTTTCTCTTGAATTAGTTTAAGGGTATTTTTGTCATATTTTGGTTTTATTCAAATTTGTCTATCAATTTAGTATTTCGATTTGATTGGGATTTGTTTTGAGTCTTTAAATATGTGTTAAATCTTTGAAAACTCTATATTCGTTTATTGATAATAATATTATAGTTTTTCCATTATTTGGTGGATTTCAATATTTTTCAACGTTCGTTAGAGTGAATTCAAGCAACACACATCCGTATGTTACTAACAAGAACACTTTATATTGTTCATATTTATGTTTGGCGTCAGCTTCTCTATTGTACGAGACCATACATGTTTACTTTCACTATAAATTACTTTTTACGGTAATTTTTCTTTTTTCTAATCCTTATCTAACTTGAGTATTAGTGTCTTAATGACCAAAACCTCATGTTCGACTATTATCATACATATTTTGTGCTTTGAAAGGAAATCTTCCCTCTTACCCCTCACGACTTTACGTTGCGTTTTCCAAGATTCGAACATATGACCTTCCCTTAAGAGAGACTTAAATTGAATTCTAGTAGACTAATAAAAGATGCTCAAATTTTGCAGTACTAGTGCCTGTGCTATTCTTGGAATCATCGAATGATCCTTTGCATTACTATATCTAGAAAAATTACAGATAATAGCAAAAAGTTATAGCAAAGAGAGTTTTGTACAAATATTTTAATAGAATTTCTTTGTTCTTACCTATCTTTGCATTGGTGGGATTATTAGAGAGAGGCAAAGGAAAATGGGTAGCTAGATTTACTCATCGAGCTTAATGGTTGAGCTTTGAGTGATATTTCAAAACTTGACACTCATAAAAATTGAACATGTGTACTGTCTTGAAAATAGAAGTATATTTTTACTTAAAGAGTCAGACATAACCAAAATTCTAAATAGAGTCTTGCTCGAGGATTGTTGATTTTTGTTTCAGAGAAACTCAATGTCAATATATTGTTCTCTTTAAAACAAAGAAATAATTGTGTAGACCATCTTGTCAATATGAAAAAATACAAGGAGAAAATATAGTTGTTGTAGAAAATCATCATAAATCTTTTGATTTTTGCAGACATGACAATGGTAGCTTTTATTAGGAGTAACCAGTGTTTTTCTTTTTATTTACTTTCCAATGTACCAAAAAAAGGGATAGAAATTAGGGAAATTACCATAAACTATTCATAGTTGTGGGTAACAATTCACCACTCGCATAATTTACCCCTCGAATCTTCCTTGTATCATAAACTATTCGTAGTTGGGGATAGCAATTCACCACTCGTATAATTTTTCTCCTCAATTCTTCCTTGTATATGACAGTAATCTACTTGGGGCTTCTAGATATGATTGGCTTTTGTTCATCATTTTACATCGGTTAAAAGCAGTTGTTCCAATCTTTAGTGCATCTTTCCCTTCTAATTCTGACCTTCAATAAAATAAATTACGAGAATTTAGGCGGAAGCTGTCATTGAGAATGACTGTCGCCAATTTTTAAAAATTGAAAAATAAATAAATAATTAATACCAAAGATTAAAGATGAAATATTGTAATTTAATGATGATCTAAATGTTTGGTGTCAATATTGTAGAAAGCCCAATTCACAATGCATTTGGTCAAAATAATTCAATTTATTAAATTTGAAAATTGAGTAAGGTGCTATTCCAAAGACGACTGAGGTGCAGGTCAAATACACATGTTATAATTTTTAGATGCCCTAAATAAACAACTAAACCCATCCGTTTATATAGACTTGCAATTTACTTCGTCAATCTTTCTCCATTCATTTACTTTTCTAGTAAAATCTCATGACTAGGTCATACACGCATTGGTTAGTATCTTGCAACTTATACGGTTGCCACACATTTCACTAATTTTTATCAAAATCTATTAAAAATATTCTTAATAAAAAATATATATTATTCTTTGAAGAAATTAATATTTAAAGATTTTAAAATAATAAAAATTAGTACATCATAAAAGTGATACAGAATGTTTTCACTGACCTAAAATATCATATCGTATTCTTCAATTTAATTTTTTCCATCAAGCATGAAATATATTAAACGATTATACCCTACATCATAATGTCCTTGTTTGGGCTCCATTTTTCAAAAAATTCTATTTTTTTCTTTTTTCAAAACTCATTTTAACTACATATTCTTTCACAAAACAATATTACACGTAAATCATTTTTTTTTTAACTACATATTCTCCATTAAAAAAAAAAAAACACACTATTTCAAAACATATTTTGCTCAAAATCTCATTTTAATAGAGGTCAAATAGGGACAATGTATTGACTTAACAATGAGAATATCAAGGGATTACCCTTTCCTCCGGACAAGTGGATTTAGCTCATATTAGAAATTCTTACTTCACAAGATTTTTTTGGGTCAATCATTTGCTTCCTCTACTTCCCCTACGACTCCTATTGCTATTACGAAAAAATTGCGCAAGGCCGAGGAAAAAGCCCTTGCCTCCTTCATTAGAGGGAAGGAAGAAGAATGCTAGAGAGGAAAATAAGAAAGTTCAAAAATTGTATGGCATTCAATATCCCTTCATAGATAGTGAAATTCCTAGTGGTTTTTGGTCCGAAGCTTAGCTTTAAGCCGCTAGCGTTCGGTTCGGAGAAGAAAGACTGGTAATGGACCATTTCCCGTCTCCTCAAATTTATTGACAAAGTAAATTATGTCATCTAGTGCTGTAACGCCAACCAACTCCGACTGACTCGACCAACCTTTTGGAGCCGCTTGCAGGCCAACTAGTTGAGAAAAATGAGTTAGAAGTGGTTTAAACCCATGCCTGCCCTGTGGCTTCAAGAGGCCAAGTTACTGGAGCTAGCACTTTTTAATTTTGTTTCACATGCCGTCAAGAGACCTAAATTTCAACTAAAATATTAAAATTGCAATAGATTAACAATTAAAGTTAAACTTTATCAAATTTTATTGATACATTTCGTTGGGATGTCACATACCTAGCTAGTATAGTAAATAGTCAATTGAGTTCTCACAAAATTTAGTCTACTTTAAATTTAATTTTGTAGTGGTTTGTATTAATTTTAATTCTTTCTAATTAACATTTTCTATTGACGTTTTCAGGTCCCCGCAATTGGTATAATCTATTTAACGCTGGTAAAAATAAATTAAGCAACCCACGTGGACTGTAATCTTTTATTATTCTAATTACTATAATACCCTATTTGACAACCATTAAAAAAAAAAAGAGTTTTTAAATAGTAATTTTTTTTAAAAAATATGTGATTAAAAGGTATATGAAAAAGTTTTGAGTTTATATGTAAAATATTTTATTGTAAGAATGTGTAATTGAAAATGAGTTTGAGAAAAAAAAAATTATTTTAATGATTGTTAAATAAATTTTTCTTCATGTACAAAAGACGGGTTCATAGAACCTGCCCACGCTTCATTGTGTGTTACCTATACATCTCCAATGAAGACACTTTCTGTACGTCAAATGGGGTTCTTGTCAAATAGAGCTTAATTAATTATATGAAAAAAGTACAATTGGATTAAACAAAACAGCAGCCTACGCCCTGATTACATGTACCTAAACAAAACTGGTAGTATCCATATCGCATGACTCGGCCCACCACGAGTAGAATTCATTCTTATTTGCCTGCTGCTATTTTGTTACAATATTTATTTAACTGCAATTCCATATTGACAGCAGGTTTGACCGAGCTTCAAAATATTATTTATTAATAAATTTGCTTAAATGTAAATAATAATTTTATGCTATTTACTCTAGTTTTTTATAATTTAAAAACAAATAAGTTATATATTTTAATCGTAACTTATAATTTAGTTTCAAAACGTTGTAAATGAAAGCATTGGAATCCTCCTTCAATTAATTTTTTGATGTTCAACTCCCCTAACTATTAATTTTAGTACGAGTCGATTCAAATCAATGGAAATCATCCACTCATTTGATTTGCAAGTGACTCATTTTTGTAAGAGTATTTTGGTCTATTTATGTTTATAAACATCAAACTAGTTAGGATAATCATACTCATATTGTTGGGAAAATAGATGTGCATAAATTATATTCAAATAACATATCTTTTATGTGCATAAAATTGGATAGAGTTTTGACTTACCAAAATCAAATACGGAAAGTAGAAATGAGAAATGCTTGAATATGAATTTGGTATAGGTAAGAGTTCTGCTCTTTCTCCTTAAGACAATAATGCCTCCACACAGGCACACAGGTGCTAACGATTTTTCGATCACATTATGCAATAGTAGCATTCCAAATTAAGCCCCTGTTTGATACACATTATTTTTTTCATTCTCATTCTTCTACTCATTTTCAACCACGCATTCTTCAATAAAATAATATTTTTCATTACATCAATAACTTTTCTTTCTTTTCAACCACATATTCACCATCATATCAACCAAAAAAATGCATTCTTTCCAAAACAATGTGTATCAAACAGGGGCTAAGTAGACTAACTAACCTACATATGTTTTGAACCCTCTTGATATGAAATTTGACTCCAAATAAATGTAAAACTTTGAAGTGAATATGCATTAGTATAATAATACAATCGTGAAGTGGATGAATTAATGAAAACAAACACATGGATTCTATATATAGATGTTGAAAATGTTTGTATCAGAAGACACGACCTATGGAAGAAACAAGACTATTGGAATTAGTCTTTATATTTAAAAAGACATGTATATTGAAAAATAATAATGCCGAAAGCCACAATTTCTCATATAGAAAGACACTTTTTTAGCAAAATAACTTTCCAGAGTATTCTATAATATTCTACATAATTTTCAACAATTCACATATTTAAATTATTTAAATTTGACTTAATTTTTCATTCACCAAATAACAATTTCTACTTAAATAATTAAGAATTGGTCAAAACCAATTTCATATAGAAATTTTCAATAATCTCCACCATAAATGAAAATTAATGTAAATGACTATGCAAACGCTAAAGAAAGTTCAAGCGAAAAGCTATTACATCTAAATAAGTACCTTATGGGTTTGAATCTTCTGTAATGAAATGTTATCGGATTTATTTGGCTAATAAGTGACGTAATGTCTTAAACAATTATTCTACTTGTACAAAGTAGGATGACAAAATGGTTGACAAAGTGTCAAGTGACGACCCCCTATTGAAGGAACGACGTGTACACATAGCATTGCTCAATCTTAAATTGTCTACCCTAGAGGTAAACAAAGACAATAATACTCACATAATAACCTCCATTTTCGAGTCCTCAGTATTGTGTTCATTTTTGCCTTGAACAACTCTTGAGTTTCATAAGTGTTCTAGAAAATTCAAGCTTTGAAACATTCTCATAGAAACAGTCTCACTTTATAATTATATGGATGATCGAGTACCTGTCATATCCTACTTGGTTTGTCCAAGATATATGAATCATTAAAGTTGTGTTGTGCCTTCACTTACTTCTTATGTTTCCTTATATTGTTGAGTAATAAAAATGTTGGAAAGTGTTCTTGTATATGATGTAATCTGTTTTCTTCAATTCTGTTTCTTCTATTTTTCTTTTGTTTTTATTGTGCATTAGTGCTTGTTTTGTAAAGTTTTTGTTTACTAAAAAGTTAATCAAACTACATTTTTAGCCACATAATAAATTAGATGCACAACATTTATTCACTTCTTACCACACATTTTATGAAATTCTTTTATCACCTATTAGAAAAATCAAACAGTCCCTCAGTAAAATTTCTTACTTTAGCTAATTCTTATTGGGCAAAATAGGTTGTATTTTGCTTCAAAATTTGACTTGGTATAGATTCTTTAAAAATTCGGTCAGGCTTCTGTCAAGCCCTTGGTTATCATGGCAAAACCCACATAGGATTTATGATGGCTGCTACATGCTGTATTCTAAGACCGTGTATGAATTTTGACTCTTGACTTCTGACTCAGTCCTATTTCTTAGTCTCCCAGTCTTCACTCACTCCTCAAACACAAACAATGTATCTGTCTTTCCAATCCACTTGACCAAACTTGATTTTTCTATCTATATTCTATTCTATTATTAGTAAAAACTAATTTTTTTTTTCAGCAACTTGAGCTGCTATCTTACTTTCTCATCACCTGTCAAGCAACTTCCCCACGCACGCCAACCCACCCCACTCCCACACCCTTCTTATTCCTATATATTCACATGAATATGCATCCACCTTCCTCACTCCCACTCACATTCTTTCAAATCTTTCTAAGTAATTTCAAATTTTTAGTTGAAGCAAGTTCTTGATATGGCCCTTGAAGCATTGAATTCGCCCACTACACCGATGCCCGTGTTTCCATTTGAGATCACCAGTCTTGGATCTGTTGAGCCATGGACAAAGGGTAAGCGATCAAAGCGACAACGCAGTGTTGATCGCCATGAACCTAGTGAAGAAGAATATTTAGCTCTATGTCTTATTATGTTGGCTCGCAGCGGTGGATCCACGGCGGAGAATCAACAGAAACGCTCACAGACTCCTCTTCCGCCGCCGCCGGCACCGCCAGTGATGATGACGTTGGATTCTTCCAGGCTGTCGTACAAATGTTCAGTTTGTAACAAGGCCTTTGGCTCTTACCAAGCTCTGGGCGGACACAAGGCGAGCCACCGGAAGTCCGCCGGAGGTAGCGGAGGAGATGACCTGTCAACAAATTCCACCACTCCCTCAGCCACCACGAGTGGTGGCGGTGGCAGCGGGAGGACCCACGAGTGCTCTATTTGCCACAGGTGTTTTCCCACTGGCCAGGCCTTAGGTGGTCATAAAAGACGCCACTACGAAGGTGGCGCAGCCAGTAACAGCGGCGCTTTTGGCAGCAGTGCGGTGAGTTCATCGGAGGGTATTGGCTCCACTGTCAGTCACCGGAACTTTGACTTGAACCTTCCAGCCTTGCCGGAATTTTGGCCGGGATTCAGCTCCGGCGAAGACGAAGTTGAAAGCCCACATCCATTGAAAAAGTCGCGTCACTTCTTACAGTCGAAACTGGAAATCTTTTGAATAGAAATCAGTTAGACATGGAATTCTGAATTTAGGAAATTAATTTTGGAAATTTTACTTTACTATTTTTTTATTTTTATTTTCGTGAGCAAACAGAACTATATTGCAATGATTGTTTCATTGATTTATTCTTTGATGAATTTAGAACTTTGAAGAAATATTATGTTGTGTGTTTATAAATACTTACTAGAAATTATGATTAAATTTCTACACATTTGAAAATAAGTCATAATTTAGCCACACACGTTATTTTATCGATGGCTACAGTTTTTTAGGTTTGGTTGGCTTTATTTATTTTTTTTTTTTTTTATACCCAGGTTTCCCAACTTACGTCAGACTATATCCTGGACCATCAGTCACCAGCTCCTCAGTAACTGGCGGAAGTAAACCGCTAGTTATGCCCAAGTTGACCAGGGTCCGTGCACCCTTTATACTCAAGATCCCAAAGGAGTCTCCTCCATGATTATTACATTACCAAGCTGCTCCAACCAAGAATGGTTATTACATCACTCAACTGCTCCAACCAGAAATCGAACTCTCCACGTTGAGATTGCAAGTCCCGCAATGTCCGTCCTTTACAAACTTGAATGTGCCCTAGGGGGCGGCTTTATCTTCTTATTGCTCATAAGTTGGATGGGTCGTCAGTTTCAACAACATTACAGTGTCACAAGATTGAAATTTTTTTATTCAATTGATTGTTAGATTATCAGGGATTACATTTTTATTTCATCAATCCTTGTTCCTATAAAGATTGCATCCAATGATCAGAAATAACAAAATTGACTTTATTTCTAACATTCCAAATAGTTTGAACGATCTATGTATTTTAATATTTTCTTTTCAATCTACACTGACAAAATCATTATCGCGGGTTTACTTTGGAACTATTAAGATATAACTTTAACAATTCAAACTTGATAACCAATATCGTTCGTATCCAGCCATGACTATCACCTTGATTTAGGGAAGTTGCCAATGAGACGATAGCATTTCTTCTGTCTTATAGTCCCTTTCTTAGACAACATATTGAACATGCAGTACGAACTACGATCATTCGTTGCCGCATTGACCTTTTCACTCCCCAATTATTGCAATAACAAATAATTTCTAAGTTAGCAAAATAAGTTTATATTTTAAGTATTTTTTTCTCTAAATATAAGTAACTATATTATCTTTTTCAAGGAAGTAGATTTCATGAAAATAAAGTGACTAGATTTTAATGATAAGGTACATATAGTGTTCGCTACAATCTCCTTTATTTTTTAAATAAAACTAATTATTAGTTGAAGTCTGAGTTAGTTGTTAGGCCAATTGCAAAGCACTGTAGGGACCAATTGTGCGCATAATCGGAGTTTGCTTCTATGTTGAGAAAATATGGGCGGTGGAGGCAACTTGGGCTACCGTTTCGAACTGTACTAAGGCTGTTTATGCGGTCTCAACTAACGCCTGCATGAGGAGTGCTTTAGGAGAACTCAAAATACATCATTCTAACAAACAAGTGGACTGTGGACTAATTAATAAAGACTGCCGCATTTGAATGAAGAGTATATAAATATGAAAAGATATATTTTTATATATGTTGTAAAATAATAGATATTGATGAATGACTACTTAATCTTGTCAAGATATTTAGATAATAGTTCTACTTACTCTAAAAGTTTAGATGTTAATCAATCTATAACTCTCATTGGAACCCTATATATGGGCCCATCGTTGGAACCCTATCACTAGGGAATCGTAACCCTCTCAATCCTATTTTGATGGAGCCTAAAAACTCACGAGGATGTAATGGTGCTTTACTTAAAAAAAGAAATTGAAATGTACATTTGAGTTTTAACTCTGTTAATTATATTTTCTTATTCTATTATGCTCTCATTCTATAACTTGTTATCGCCAAGATCAATCAAATTTCTCTCTACATTATAACTAGTGTTAAGATTCAAATCTGAATAGGATCCACGTCAACGGATCCCACCTCCCGTCCTCTCCAAGGATGTTGTTATATGCGCACTTGGAATGCATGCGTTACACGTACAAGACTGGTGCTTATCCAAACACGACTGGTGCATATCCAAACAAGACTGGTGCGTTATACGTGCTCTAACCCTTAAGTCAGTCAAAATGGCTAGAAAATATGTTGAGTGCGAGAATGATGCTAAAGAAAAGGAAATAAGGGAGTCGGGTTTGTATTGTTCATAGAATTATCAAGGTTGCAATTACCTTTACCAAGTTTCCTAATGCAAGTATTTATAGACAAAGGGATATATCTAAAGCTCATTGGATTCTTGACATGTAATCTCATCCCAATGGCTAACAAGTCATGAACGGATCCAGAAATTTTGGGCGCATGGGCTAAAATTTAAAGTCAATATAATACATTCATATATATTATTAAAGTAAATTCATCTAATTTGAAGTAGTTCCCCGCGAGATTTTGAAACATAAAATTCATCTATAATCAAATCTACGTCTTCTCAACAAGTTCTCATTCAATGAAGAGTGTCATACGATCAGTAAGAAAGTTATTCTCCATTCTGTTATGAAGATTTTGTTGGGAATTTACTTAAACATGTACATCAGAAAATATAAAATGTTTTAATTCCCACTAAGGATTTGCTTTGTGTTTAGATAGAAACTGTGATAAAAATTGTACATTCTTTAGATCTACAAACTCTTTTGTTATTCCAGTAGTTTCAACAATCCTGATCTGCCTCCCACAATTGCCCAAATGTCCAACTTCCAATGGAATCCACACAAGGAATAAGTTAGAGAGAGAACCAAAGTTAATTTTTCTTGTGCTAGCAAAAATAATGAAAAATCCTTACATATTACAAACCCTGACAGCTTATTTATATAAACTCAAACGGAATTGGTCTGTGTCTTAAATTTAACCCCATCCAATATTTAATTAATTTAATTAATTAAATTCGGTCAATGAATTAATTAATCTAATTAATTAATTCGGGCATATTAATAAACAATCCAATTAATTAATTATCCATCGCTTGTCAATTAATTAATTAATAACTCTCAATCTTCTAGTTCTATTTTGTGTGTGGCCCATTAGGTTCCCAATTACGATACCTAACGACGTGAATTATTATTTTGATCTAATCAAAATTGATAAACCAAAACACTCTTTTGATTTATCACTAATTAACATCCCTCGTCCCAGATTGACATCTAGTAATATGTCAAAACAATACATGTGACAAAAAATGTCACGTGGTATGACAAAATCAAACTTGTTCGTTTACCGTGAAACTTTAATCATTTCATCAATATGATCCGATCAATTACGAGATATGAATATGCGTTAATCTCAATTATCGATCATATGTTTCATGTCACTATTAAGTCAATGTAAGTTGTAAACTCCTTTTCAACTTATAAGCACACATTGGTCAAGAATTTCATTATCAACTTAACTGGATGAAATGTAGATCATAATCTCTTACTATCTAAGAGTGATGAATCCACTATCGATCACTCACAACCTTCATATGATTTTTGACATATCCGAACGATGTCGTATTAGCGGCTCTTGGTAAAGTAACATCCAACATCACCAAAGTATGATTGTCCTCATATAAGGTACTATAATGACCTCAAGTTGAATGACCAATTCCACTATCGAATATTAAAGATTAACCACTGACACTCAGATAGTTATCCATTTGAAATCTCCACAGCGGGTCTCCATTGTTTTGTTATATAACAAAATATTCACGTATTCATTTAAGTGTTACCACACTTTAGCTAATGAGATCAGCTACTTATTTCATAAGTAAGGAATGTCACACATGATGGTCTATCCATAATAACGATATCCGTATCTCGTTATTACTTAAGAGCGCGGATGATTTAAGATTCAATCATATATAATTTGTATTTCATAATCATAACTCCTTGTGATTAACAAATTATCAAGACTTGAATCTGTGGACTCTATTATTTAATATCGTAATAGATCTTACCAAAATATATACAGTAAACATATATCAAAAGTGTTTATGCCCAAAGTTGATTAGACCTAGGGTATAACACTTACATATTCGTCTTTACATGTTTCATTTGCTGAAAATCCTCACTCAGTAGTCACGACATAAACATGTAAAGTTAATACAACGTGAATCAGTCTAGTAACAATAATATAAGTCTCCCAACCTTCTACTCTCAGTCATTTGTCGACATACCTCAACAAGTGTAGATATTTGAAATTGAGGTGCACTCTTTATATCTAGCTCGTAATATCTCAACTTATATTCCAAAGTATGAATAACTTGCTTCGAAAATCTCTAGGACAAAATTTCATGTGCAAGTGTACAAATATAATGACAAAGCAACAATCTACAATAATAATTAACTAATTTTCCAACAAGGCAACAACATTCTATCTCAATATTTTACTGACAAGGCAACAAGTAATGAGATTAGGCACTTACTAGGGAAAGGAAAGTATATTCAATCTTTTCCTTCAGGCTGCACGTTTGCGGCTTCCAAATCTACTGGTGAGATACTAACAACACACCTAAGTGTGCTGTAAAAGATGAAATACAACTTTAGGAAACTATTCAATGCAAATATGTATAATGTATTACTTCCCTAAATGTAGAAGCTATAAATGAGAAATTGCACCCAATGTATTATTGCTTTCTGAAATTCACCCAAATCCAAGCTTCTTAATCTTTTCCAATTACACTTTTTTAATTTTTATAGTTTTAAACTTCCTGACCAAGTAGGCAGTGGCCATTGTGAAAGAGAAATTAACTTAATTGTTAAACTTTTACAAGAAAATTTCAAAATTTTAGAGTAACAAATCTAAATTCTTGAACAATGGAAACATTTAACTCAAGAACAAATAACAATTAACAAGCACACACACACATAGGTTTGCAGTTGTAATGCAGTATAACTAAGTGAAAATTTCAGACTTCATTGAATAGAGGATGACCAGACGGAGGATTGGGGACCAAATTGAAAAACTGAACAAGATTTTTTGAGGTATTAAAAATAAAATAGAACTTATAATTTCTAATATACCTTCACGTTGGAACAATGATGAAGAGACGAAGAAGAGAAGGTGAACGAAAAAAAGAAGACAATTAGAAATGGGATTTTGATTTATGGGTTGGACTTGGAGATTGAAGAAAATTTGATTATAGCCAGTGGATAGGACAGATAAAGGTAAGAAGATGAATTATATTTTGGATTTGGTTTTGTGTCATGGCTTATCTAGTTGAGCTTGTATTGTTAGTGGGATAGCCCAAACCCCTTTAAATTTAGGGGTTGATTTATTCTATATATATATGGTTGTATTTCTACATTTTTGAAGGTGTCTTGAAATTGAACTATGGATGCTGCCCATACCGTCTTTTCCTCGTTCTCTTTCCATCTCATGTTCTTCTTGTTCTTCATGTCTTCCTATCTTCTACTATTGCATTTCTATCCTTTCTGTTTTATTCTTTTATTCTTCCTCTGCTAAACCAATTCTTTCTCTTTTATAATTGTTATTTTACTTATAATCCCATGCATTGTAAAACAATCATCAATTAAGGGAATGAATGTGTTGATTTTGGTTGAGATTAACTGGTTCTTGATTGTAATCTCAATTTATGTTCCTCAATTTGAGTAATTACAATTTATATTCTGCATTTTGAGTTTTAGCTGCTGGTTATTGGTTAGTTTTGGTTGAAGTTGAGCTCCAACCATAACAAATGGTATCCGAGCAGACATATTATACTGGGCATCACAAACCATGTATACCATGTCCAAAGTGGCAGATGACCATTTGCAAAAATTGGATTTGAAGATTGCTGATTTGGATACCTCGTTCAAAGTGATGTCTAGCAGACTAGAGAACAAATTGGCTTCCACGAATCAAACACTTCAGGTAATGGTTAATATACAAGAGAATATTGAAGGTACTGTGTTGGATATGAACTAGACGTATGAGAAATTAGTGGCCATGATGGCCCAGATGTCTTTTGATCTTAAAACTGAGAAGGAAAACAAAGTAATAGAAAGATCTATGGTTAACTTAAGGTCTGAGAGTGGGATATATATATTCCAGGAATTAATAGTAATGAGAATAATTTTAATACCACAGGTTTGCTTAACGGAAATAATAGGCTAACTGAGATGGATTTTCCACATTTTGGGAGAGAAGGACCTAGGGAATGGCCAAGGAAAGTCATGAAATATTTCCAACTTCATCAAACTCCTGATGAACTTAGATTGGGAGTTGCAAAGATGTATATGGAAGAGGAGGTTTATATATGATTTTATGGATTCATTGTAAACTATCCTAAGGTAGATTGGAGTTTATTCTCTAAGGAACTTTGCAAGAGATTTTCAGAAACTATTGAGGAAGAATCCCAAAATAATGATGGTTCAAAAATTTTGTTGGATGATCATGAAAATGAGACAGAAGAATTGGTGCCAGTGGCTAATACAAGAGTGGAAACAATGGTTGTAAGGGAGGAATCTGAGGCATTAGATGCTAAAACCAGGATAGAGACAGAGATTGAACTAGAGATAGGTGAGAGAAAAAAGTTTAAAAATGATGAAGTATAGTGGGTTGAGCCAATGGAATTTCAAATGGTTAAAAGCAATACAAAAGTATCTACAACTGATGTTACAGACCATAAAGAGAAGGTTGTTGTGGAATTAAATGATTCAGAATTTGAGGTTGCTGATGAAGTAACTATAGAGGATATTTCAACGTCCAAAACTAAAATGGAGTTTGGTAATCTAACTCCAACCATAAGTTCACCAATTCCAATTCACAAATGGTGATGGAATGTTTATCCCACGCATAGGATCAACCTCTGGAAATAATACTAATGGGAGAGATGAGAAGAGTTAAACTGCCTAAGATTGATTTCCTTATTTTAGTGGAAAAAGGGCCTAGAGAATGATTGAGGAAAACTCGAAAATATATCCAGATACATCTAATTCTTAATTAAATGAGAGTCAATGTATGGAGATGTATTTGAAAGGGAAGGCAGTTGTGTGGTTTCATGGATTCATTACGAGCAACCTCAACGCTGACTGGGAATTGTTCTCTACAGAAGTGTGTATGCGATTTACAGAGGGTATGTGTGAATTATCGAGCAAGATATCTTTTGATTTTGATGAATTTGGTAAAACCAAGGCTTCAATTATTGTAAAGGATACTAAGGTAATGTTTGCTGCATTAGCGGCTTCATTTTATAAATATCCCACTAGTAGTATATCAGTCATCGGTATAACGAAGATTAATAGGATGACAACAACTGCATATTTGATCAAAGGTATGTATGAGGCAATAAGGTTGAGGACCCGGATGTTAAGTAATGTGGCATATTATGTGCATGGGAAAAACAAGTTGGAGTCACCTAACATAACCCCAGATGCTATCTTGGTTCAGAAGTTGATGGCAAAGGTAGTGCATAATGACACAGAGGTATTAATTATGAAGGCTTCTCATGGATTAGCATTAGGAAGGGATATAAGGTTGATCTTGACATTGCAATTTCTACAAATCAATGCCTTGCAAAGTACTCAACGTTTGGTGGATTAAACTCCCCTCTTCACTTTGCTGCTGCTAAAGGCCACAATGAGAATGTGGCATTGTTGCTGGAAAATGGAGCTGACATGAATTCAAGAAATTACTGTGGGCAGACAACATTGATGCAAGCTGTCGATACGGCCATTCAGAAGTAGTTCAAACTTTTCTTCTCTTCAGATGCAATGTAACAAGAGCGGATTATATTAGTGACAAGACCGCTCTACATTTTGCTGTTGTGAACGTACATGTGGGATGTTTGCGACTAGTGGTTGCTAATTTTGTTCCCAGCGCTCCATATGACACCCTTAATGCTCAATCAAATGGTGGCAAAATCGACAACTTGAATACTAAAAGCAACCCCGAACTGAGTGCTCTTTCCAAATTTGTAAATAAGGCTGCTGATTGTGGTATTACTGCTCTTCCATGGTTGTATTAAATGTATATTTTGACTGTGTACAACTTCTACTTGACCCTCATACCAATGTGTCTGCTGTGACATTCCATTATGGAACATCTGTGGATATGATCGGACCTAGAAGCACTCATTTTCATTACTTGCTTAATCCAAGGATGGTGAAGAGAATGAGTCAGTTGCTAACAACATACAAAGAAGACATCCTGACTTTGAACGTTAAGGACTAGGTTAATTTTAAAGAGAAGGGTTGTCGTGACTTATCTAGTTGGGCTTGTATTGTTAGTAGGCTAGCCCAAAGCCATTTAAATTTAGGGCTTGGTTTATTCTATATATGGTTGTATCTCTACATTTTCAAAGGTGTCGTTAAATTGAACTGTAGTTGCTGCCCATATCGTCTTTTCAATGTACTCTTGTTCTTCCTGTCATCTGCTGTTGTTTTTGCTGTTGCATTTTCCCCTTT
Organism: Osmanthus fragrans; assembly: GCA_019395295.1. Classification (NCBI taxonomy): domain Eukaryota; kingdom Viridiplantae; phylum Streptophyta; class Magnoliopsida; order Lamiales; family Oleaceae; genus Osmanthus; species Osmanthus fragrans. The sequence goes on from CM033352.1 coordinate 15,764,595, forward strand.
CTGTTTTATTCTTCTCTTCTTTCTCTGCCAAACTATCTCTTTCTCTTTTATAATTTTTATTTTACTTGTAATCCCTTGCATTGTAAAAGAATCATCAATTAAGGGAATGAATGTGTTCATTTTAGTTGGAGATTAACTGGTTCTTGATTGTAATCTTGATTTATGTTCCTCAATTTGAGTAATTACAATTTATATTCTGCATCTTGAGTTTTAGCTGCTGGTTATTGGTTAGTTTTGGTTGAAGTTGAGCTCCAACCATAACATTTTGAGATTGGGATTGGAAATTTGGGCTAAGATATTCATTTTTTTTTCTTTTGTATCATAAGTAATTGTGCTGCTCTTTTATTTTGGACATGACATACTCTTTAAATGGACATTGACTCTATATTAGAAAAAAAAAAATAGAGAAAGAAAGAGAGAAAAAATATGGGTTAGGGTAAAGATGGGCTATATCCGGGCCAGCTAGTGCCTAGATTTACCTATGTCACTATTCAAGTTCCATGATATCACTAGGTCACCATGGGATAGGGCCAACCCTGGTACCACGCAAAAAAAAAAATCTTTAAAAAATAATTGCATCATTGAAATCGAACTCATTAAAAACCAAGTTATATCAAGTGATTCAGGTCTTCTTTACATTTCTTTCTTGAGGCCTTACTCTTCCAGTTTTTGCTTAACATTTCTTGTAGAAGATTAGAAAGAGGCACCCCATTTCTTTGATAACTACTGTTGCATCTCAGGTAATTTCTATATATAAAAAAAGCTCTACAAAGAGCAGACGAAGAGGTAGAGGACATCGGTAAGGCTACTAAGGAAGAGGAAAAACCTAGTAGGCATGAGGAAAATGAGATTAATGATGCGTATGTTAGGGCCTAGAATGAGGTACAGGAGGAATAAGAGGCTAAGAATCTCTTTGTAAGGAAAACCAAACATATTTCAAAGAAAAATAGGGCCTCCGATCTTTGAAGCGTATGTTATGGCTCTTAGATGAAGGCTTCTGAGGATCTTTGGAAACTGAAGAGTGAATCCAATTTAGGAAAATGGCAGCATCAACATACACCTTCTGTGTCCTCTTTGGTGTGATGGTTTTGGATGTTTTCTCACCCGCCCTCAAAGGTTCATACGATCGGAATGAGTGATAAGAAAGAGGTCATTACTCATAAAGGGGCCAAGAGAAAAGGTCGAGGAGCAAATATGGACCTCCACAAATAGCTTGGACAATATTTTCCTAAAATAGCTTCTTTCTCAAGCCATCATAGGCCAAGACCTTGACAACTACAGGTGTTTCCATTGTATTTTGGAAGTGTTCAAAACAAACATGTATAGCTCAATTCAAAATGGAATCTAAGTTTATATCTTTAGATCAACTGAAAGAAAGAAGATAGGCTTCGTAAATTCTTAGAAAACATTCCATATTGGCCTAGGCAAGTTCCTATAATTAGTATGCATTGTACTAGCCAGTTAGCGAATATAAGAGTACAATGTGATATGTAAAATGAAGTTTCGACACATTTATTGAAGACATAATACTATTAAGCAATTAATCTCATCATCTCCATCGATTATGTAAAATCAAGGGAGAGTCACTTAGATCTTCTTACTAAAGGTTTACCTATAAAAAATGATATTAAGGCCTACTACGTAACAATTTTTGAACGATAACTCAATCTTACTGGCTAGAGATCCCTAATCTTGTATCAATGATATAACTGATTATGAAGATTCAATGAGTACTTGAGAATTAACTCACACCCTTCATATTATAAGAAAAATGCTATCTACAAAATGTTTGAGGTTAAATGAAACTTTTATTTCAATGCTTGAATTCTCTAAATCACTTATAAAACCCAGTTTTCGAGTGAATGAGAAATTAAGGAAATAGAAGTAACTTGAAGTTCTATAAGTTGGAATTAGAAATGGTAGAAAAATGAAAAAGTGTGCATCCACATTTTTTTAAGCAAATACCACAGTGTGACTTATTTTATATCATAAAAAGTGAGAATACAAATAAATGAGGGGGCATAGACCTAACCTCCAGCAATTGAAAAAAGCTACAAATGTCTCAAATGAAATGTAAGTGGAAGCAAATGAAGCGTGAACAAAACCTAATGAAGATTACTCAAGGGTACTCCCGAGGGTAAATCTTTGGGTGGTAGTATATAGACATCGATCGGATCATACATCTGGTTTGAAACATTTCTGAGTCGTAGTAATCTGCGTAATCGGGCTCGCTTATTGGAGTGAATGTCGAGCAAAAATCAGGTGCATCTGATCTTATGATGCTCTTCGCAGGTGCGTCTGATCTTTTGGTGTTCTGTGTTGTAACATCTGAAGCATGTGATAGTGACTCGCTGACTAAAGGTGCAACTGCCTTAATATTCTTCAGCAATCTCTGAGACCCATGCCATCTATGTTACTTTGCATATGTGCCTTCATCGTATCCTGGAAAGGAGTCGTGAAATCTTCTAGTCCCATGCTACGCATGTCCCTCTGAATTTGAGCATCCACATTATCCTGTCTAGGCGTGATAGTAGGACTAGGTGATGATATGTCGTTGAAGAGCTTGCCAACGAGGTCATCAATGGCATCTCTCATGGAGGCTCCCACCTTGATGCCATGGGTCTTTTTGAAGTGGTTAATCAACATTTGCTTCGCCTGAGGCCTAGCCTTCAGGCCACTTAATGTAACGTTGGTACCTGGTATCTTGGTAATATTGGGGGGAGGTAATACCCCAACAGGAGCTTCTGGAATAGGCTCAACAAGTTGTTGATCAATAGGTGTTATCTTTAACGTATCCTCAACCACTGAGGGATCAATTGTCTGAGTCTGAATAGGAACCCCTGGAGTGTTCTCATGGACAATGGGAGGGACCTCTGGTGTAGACTCTGCCACTGGGAGAACAACTGGTGGTACCCTTGTATAATCTGTCGATGGAGAAGCTGACTTTGTCACAACCACAGTAGAGGTAGTGTGAAGCATAGAAAGCACTGTCGAAACTGGTACCCACTGCTTCCTTGGCTCAACGAAAGTAACATTGCATTTGCCCTTTTCAGCCCTATTAGTAGTGGTCACAGTAGGAAGAGTAGGTTGAAATGGGGGAGGCACAACAACTGGAGGAGAAGGTGGTCATGGTGGTGCAGGGCGTGATCTAACTGAACAATGCTCATCATTATGTCCAAAATGCTTGCACTGAAAACATCTGACTTCTTGTCGTACAAGACAGTCTGCCAATATCCTCCACAAGTGCATCGTCGATCAGGCCTTGGGTTTGGGTTTGGGTTTGGGTTTGTTCTAGGCCTAAAATGGTTTATATATATATATATAATTATGTTATTTTTACTATAATTATATTACTATATCCTTTCGAATTTATTTTTACGCGATACGTCTTAGACTTTAGAATGTGACAGTTACAAACATGTCTTTTTGAATAGTTATTGTCTAGACGGGGTGTATCTTTTGGTACACAACTTTCAAACCTCTATATAAAAACTGCTAAATCATGGATTTCATTTATCCAAAAATCTTATTCTACAAAATAATATTTCTTTCTTTTCAGCACTATTCAGTCTTTTTCCATTTCAGTCCCCAGTACTATATTTTGTATATATTTTAAGTCATCTTTTCAATTAAGAGAGATTATTACACTAGTAGGTTAGTTGATCTTGTAATTTGAAGTGCTATTATTACAAGTTGAGATCGTTATATCTTGAAAGACAAGTGTCGAGAAACCATAAGAACCTGTGTGTGGATCATTATCGTCTTAAGAGGAAAATGTCGAACTCTTACCTCGACTATTTTGATTTCTTTACATTATTTTCTTCTTATTGTTTTCGTGGCAAGCCAAAATTCTATCCCCCTTTTTCACTTACCGAAAGGTTAAATTTTGGATATAATATGTGGACGATAATTCTTTTTCCCCAACACGGTGTTTCCCATACTTCAACCTTACTCTGCTTCCAAGAATTATACACAACTTTTTTGAGCCAAAATAACCATTGAAAAATTGTCTTTTGACTTGTTTGAATGCCTGTTGACCTACTCAAATATCTTTTAATTGGTCTTGATTTCTGACATGAAGTTTCTTGCAGCCTTTCCACATTTTCCTAGATAATATAATCAAATCTAATATTGAAACACAAAGTCAACTAGTTGTTTTTAATTTGTATTTTTCATCTGTTTCTCACCAAGAATGTGCGATACATAGCTCTCGGTAGAGTGCTCGTTGCTTAGTTTTGCATTTTGTGTCTGTTTTTTAGCCGAGTATTTGGTGAATGCATGAGGGTGATATTTCTCCTCCTTCCTTTATCACCTACATCATTGGCAGAATCCCTTATTACATAGGGTTTTAGTTCTAGAATTTAAGTGCCTGCGATTTGGCAGTCTTTGCACTTGCATGCCTGCATTTGGTCTCTCTTTGTCTTACTCTCTCGGTTGTTGTTTCAAATTTTTTTTTTTGGCCTCTTCATTCTTGGATTAAAATGGATCATACACGTGCAGTTCTTGTACTTGCATGCCTGCATTTGGTCTCTCTTTGTCTCGCTCTCTCGGTTGTTTTTTCAAATTTTTATGATTTGGGCTCTTCATTCTTGGATTAAAATGGATGGATCATACACGTGCAGTTGCAACTAGGTTTTGGCATTACACTCTTTGAGGATCAAAAAATTTACAAAGAACTGCTTAGACTACTTTCAAACCTTTCTCGTTATCAAATTTCTGCAGCTGCTAAATATAAGTGCATTTTTTATCTATTATTTGGCCTTATTCTAAGGCACCAGTGTTCTTATCTCAGGCTCATCCATACTTAATCCAAGTGAGGGCTGCTGATGAAAATAGTAGAATGCTGATGCAGTAGAATCGGACTCTTTTACGTCTAAGAAAGATAACTATGTCTGGAATTTACATGTTCTGAAGATGATAGTTACTAATTAGCATTCTCCGAATCCCACATTGTTACAAAGATATTATATTTTCCGTACAGTTTGCCATTCCTTCGATGATTGCTCTTAGTTCGTGTCTTAGCTATCACAGCACTGTAGTCGTTAATATCTTGTTACAAGTTACGTGCCTCTAATTTAGTAGCCCGTTGCTTGAAAATGTACAAATATTATCACATGAAATGTGGGGCATGTTTAGTGCAAAGTACTATATTACACAGAACAAAACATTGGACTTCTAATTTTGTTGTAGTGTTATCCACTCCAGCCTATTAAACTTATAACGAAATATGATTGGATATTTGTGGTTGCTAATTGTGTAGATTTAACATGTAGAGCATTTCAAAATGTCTAAGCAAGATTTTCTAATCCATCTGATCAAACGGAATACAACACAAGGTTGTAGTCAATCCAAACACCCAGTGTAGAGTCGAGTATCGACCAAGTTTATGAGTTCCTCTATATGTACTTCAGTCTTATTCGATTAGGAAGCTATTCTCTTCCGAAAAGATGAGAGTCATCTTCGGTATCTTATCTCATTCGCTCCCCTAGCTTTTATCTCTCAGTGTCGGTGTCTGCACAGCAACTATGAGAGGATAGTGCACTACAAATGTGACAATCTTGCAGTGTTGCTGCCTTTCTTTTGTTCTTTGTTTATCATTGCCATAATGTGATAATCCATGAGTAATGGCAACCATTTCCTTTTCGCATTCATCCTCGCTATATTGAAAACTAGAAATCTGCTATCCCTATTTCCCGGTCTCTTTGGCTGTCCGGACCCCTAACATTTGACATCTCAAATATTGTTTAACAAATAGCAAGGCACCATAGAAAACACTACAATTGACATCACCTTTTAATTAGCATGAGTTCGATGTAATTAGTCGTCAAAATGTTACAGGGAGGACAGCAAAGACGACAAGGAAATGATGGCAGCAGATTGAAAAACTGGCACCACTAAATCATAAGATTTTCTAAGCTGCCAATCATACTTAACAGTAATAAAATGCACTAAAAGTGAAAAGAAGAGATTATAAACATATATAGAGTTTCAATCCATTTAACCAACAGTTTGGAACATTATTTCAGTAGAAACAATGAAATTTGGTTCGATCTTGATCAGAATGACAGATTGGAGACACAGTTCAAACCCATATTTTACGTTTTCTTGAACTGGAAATCATCATTTCTTAAGATGAGGAAAACAAGCATAGACATCAGCTTTGGGGTGCTTTGCTTCAGCATGTTCCCTGCATTTCACCTCTGAAGTAGTGCAGATAAATGTCTGCATGCACACCTTGCACTGCATTTCACAACCACCAAGAATTAGAAAATGATGATAAATGCAATAGTTTACCCGCATGCATCAAAAATATTAAACATAAGATGACTTCTGAAACTTTTAGAGGGAAAAGTCAGCGTCACTATAAATTCCTACTTATAGCTGTCGTAGACAAACAATCTCGTCTTCTATTGCCTGTGGGCCTGCCTGGGGGAAGGGGGGAAGTCTCAGAAAGAAGGATGCCTCGAAGAGCTAGGACCTGTTCCACCGTGGAAAAAGATGGGTCGACTTGAATTGAAAGTGTACAAGCACGTGATTTGGACTATCACCATATTGTGAAAATATATTTCCTTATTTTGTATATGTGACTCATATAGAGTCTATGAAGCACAGACACGCTATGGAAGACAGCGTATCGGTGTCTGACACGTATCGGACACCGGTACGCCTCCGACACGCCGCCAATGTGTGTCCGAGTTGCTTACGCGTGTCAGAAGTCGCTTGCGGCGGAGATGAAGAAGAAATTAACTCGGCGGTTGAAAATAGCGTGTCGGACATCCCTTGGGGCGATGAAGAGGAGGAAATGAACTCGGCTGGAAGAAGTGCAGGAATGGCAGGGAGGAAGAAATGCAAAGACGCCAGGGAAGAAGAAGGAATGTAGAGCTTGTTTGGATAAGTTTTGGAAATGAAAAGGCATTGTACATGTTTTTAAGAATGAAAAAACATGGTGGACTTTGGACAATGCACCCTATTAAATGAAATCTACTATTCAAGTCAAGTTTTTGAATGTGTTGGGCCCCCAAAACATTAAATATTCAGCAGAATTTACTTTTTTCTATGTCTATTTGACATGATTTTTTTCCAGTTTTACCCTCAACAAATAAAAAAATTACTTTTTTACCATTTTACTTAATAAAAAATATAAAAAAAAAAATCCTCAATCCCTTTTATTTGTAATGATAATACACGAAAATTGCAAAAAATTATTACTTAAAACTATTAAATTAAAAATAATAATATTAATCAACGTGTCGACTACATATCGTGTCGGAACTTTTTCGAAAAATCACATGTCGACGTCGACGTGTCCGTGTCGATGCTTCATAGTATAGAGTTGTATACAAATTTACTGGATCAAATAGACCAATGTCTGAGCGGAGCGAAGAGAGGTGTAGCACACCAAACGGAATGGAGCGGAGTTGTTCAAGATGGGAAAGCACAAGACAGCGAGCATTCTTGATTATGTACATTCTGATGTTTGGGGACCAGTGAGGAAGTTGTCCAAAGGTAGATCTCAATATTTCATTGCCTTACAATAAAGACTTCTCTAAAAACGTTTGGGTATATTTCACGAAGCGCAAGTTTGAAGCCTTTGTCAAGTTCAGATTGTGGAAAACAAAAGTAGAGAACCAGACCGGCAAAAAAATTAAGTATCTCAGTACAGACAACGGTGTAGAGTACACAGATTCACAATTTCGTGTAGCGAAGAGGATGAACGGGACAATTGCAAAATGGGCAAGATGTTTGAGGCTGAATACAAGACTTCTGAATAGTTTTTGGGCATAAGCGGAGAACATGGCATGTTACGTCATAAATAGATCACCACGAGCAAACTAGATGGGAAAGTTGCAGAGAAAGTTTGAACATGTAATGAAATCGATTATTCTGGATAGAGAGTATTAGGGTGTTCGGCTTATGTACATGTATCTAGTGATCAAAGATCTATGCTTGAACCAAAATAAAGTGCATTTTTCTAGGGTATGTGAAAGGTGTAAAATGTTATAAGTTTTGGGATCCAGAGGCAAAGAAGCGATGAAGCATTCATGCTTAAAGCTTCTCCAGATGAAGAGAAGCTCAGTTCAGGCGAGGGTAGCAACAAGAGCCAAGTGGTACAGACAGTGCTAGACAATGTTGACATGGAGATTAATGCTCATGGAGCGGACAGTTCTGGCTCAGAAGGGGAGCAGTATCATAGTATTGTCACATACCACGTCGCATTATCAGGCCGCCGGTGAAGTATGGATTCAAGGATTCAGTTTCTTATTCACTCATTACCAGGAGAAATTGAGTCATTGCATAAAAATGATACCTGAGATTTGGTGGAGCTTCCACAGGGAAAGAAACCAATAGGGTGTGTAAGTGGGCGTACAGAAAGAAAGAAGCAATGTCAGAAAAGGAAAGGAAATGATACAAGGCTCGACTAGTAGCAAAATGATACTCATAGAGGAAGGGAGTAAATTATGATGAAATTTTCTCTACAGTCGTCAGACACTTCCATCAGGTTGTCTTGGCAATGGTGGCCAATTTTAATTTGGAGTTAGAGCAGCTAGATGTGAAGACTGCTTTCTTTCATGGTGATTTGGTGGAGCAGATTTTCATAGAACAGCCAGAGGGGTTCTTAGAACCCGGAGCAGAAAATCTTGTGTAAACCGAAGAAATCTTTATAAGGGCTTAAGCAGTCTCCAAAGCAATGGCCTAAAAAGTCCGACTCCAACATGATTCAAATTGGCTAGGGCTAGTATAAATACTAATGATATAACCCTATTATTCATACTGAATAAAATATCTTCGTTTTATTCCTCGTGGACATTAGCACATTGCCGAACCATGTAAATACTCGTGTTGATTTCTCTCTTTCATCTCTTTATCATTGCGTATAAAATATAACACCTTACTTCATAGCTTTGGAGTTCGAATTATAGAGGAGAGAATACAATGCTCGAATAAAGAATTTTATAGCTTGCTGTTAAAAAGCTAAGTAAGATAGAGAGTACAACACAAAATGGAGAGATGGATTAATATTGAAGAAGTGAAATCAAAAGTAGGAGGACAACGTGTTTAAAAAGATGAAACTAAGTACTGAGGCAGTTTTTCTTTATGAGGCGAGGCGTAAGTCTCGAGGTGGATTGAGACGTAAGCCTCACAAAAAAAAAAAATCTAAATAAAGGAATTATAAAATAATACAAAAAAAATCAAAGTTGGAACATATAGTAAATAAGATATATAGCCAGTAGCAATAGTCCACCAAAAGAAAGAAGATGTTTAGCAAAAATTAAGTAATGAGATGATTATTTGACAAATTAAGTAAGGATCAATTGCAAAAGTTTCTGCTAATATTTTCCATTTCAGTTTTTGCCGGCTTTTAGTTCAAAAGTATGCTTGAATAGAAGAAAAATAGAAAAAAGTATGCTAAGAAGAAAAAGAGGAAAAAAAATACCTGATGAACTGATGAAGAAGACGACACTTTTGACTTTTGAAAATTCCAATTTTGGTCTCTATTTTCTAGCTGCCGTAATGCCGTTTAGTTCTGTAGGTGCTTTATTGTTTTGTTTGAACTCAAAATACCTTTTTAAATGGGTCATTTTCCTATTTAAGAAAGGTCTTTCAGATTTTTAATGAAGCGCGAGTCTTGAGGCGTGCGCCTCAGATTTAGAGGCGCGAGCCTCATATTTTTAGTATCAAAAAGCACGTCTCAAGGCATCTCACTACTACCTCACGGTGAGGCGCGCCCACTACCACCTTTTTAAACCATGAATATTTAAGCAAATTATTGGTATTTTCCACTCTGTCCCCTAAATCTACTTCCAAAAATCCAAAGTCATTCTCTTGTGAAAAGAAGTTGCAGGGTTTCTCAGGACGAAGGAAATGTTGAGCAAGTTTCAGACTCTCTAATCTACTAATGAACAGGGTTTTCCAAAGAAAACATAAAAAAGAGGCTTCTTTGTTGCTAATACAGGAGGTTGTTTTTAACTTCTCGTTGGAATAACAATCTAGGAAAAATCTACTTTAATTAAGCCAAACAACTAAAATAACGAAGGGAAAATTACTGCAAGTTTCATATACAGAATACTCCAAAAAATTATGCTTATTCAAAATATCGACAAAAAAATCCCTAAATAATCAGAAAGATAAAATAAAAATTATTTCGAAAAAACATTTATAATCTCAACCTGGATCGACATGGCTTTCTTGTTGGTTTCAAGCTGACTTCCTGGGTAAAAAAATACATCCTTTTCATCAGATCAACACGGTTTAAATAAATAAATAAATTCCCTATTTGATCTCAAAAATAAAAAATCGAAAACATTTCACATACCCCTTGAAGCGGCCTTCATCTTTTCCAAATTCTTTTCACGAGCCATCTTGGATTTCTGTGCATTACCACCACCCATGGCTTCAGATCTGCCTTTTTGGATCGCCCACAAAATTCGAAAAACTGTCCTTTAATTTTCTTCAACCCCGAGATAGGTGAAGAGAATTTAATGAGTGACGGAAGAAAGTTCCCAGAAATTGCAAGGTTTTGTTGACGGGGTGGGTGTGTATCTGTTACTTGTCTTTATCGCAACAATTAATGACTGTATTCATATACTACTATAAAATTATGAAACGTAAATATTACAAACCTAATTTTTCCAGACGTAAAATATATCTTACTTTATAAGGCTGGTGATGCAACAATTGATAGTTTTGTGAAAGAGAGAAAGAATATCTTGTCGAGTAAAATTTGATTAATTCATTTGTTGATAACATCAAAATGTTTACATTTTATTTTGAATAAGCTCGGGTTTCTTGATATCAACCCATGGCACAATATTAGTACGACGTGTAACAATCGACATTTAAATATTAACATTATTTTTCACTCACATATAAAAACAGAGCAATTTTAACATTGTCATTTAGGAAATATTTAGAGCCATGTTCAAAACAAAAATAAAAAATAAATCGACCAATCAAACTACACCATGCATTATCGTACATTATTTTATAATTGTTAACAACATTATTGAAATTTTAAAGATTCATAAAACATTTCTCGATGCATCAAACTATTTTAACAAATAGAGAAATAAGTCACTCTTATTTTCAATACCAAGTCTTCAAATTCAAAATTCACAAAAAACTTTAGCCAACGATCAAATAAAAATAATGTTGCAAGTGTATCGATGATAGGATACACCAATACCCATGCAGGTTAAGAGCACTTCTCCCCTAAGGAGCTACTCCACTTGCACCTCAAAATTAAACAAATCTTCAGTATACGCACAAAAGTCACAATAAAGAGTTAAACTTTCTTTTATTTCTAAACTTTTTTTTTTTTTTTATTTCACATAAAACTATCTTATTTTTACAATTTTATTTCCAACTCAGTGTGCAAAATAGTCACTAACAAGTAATGTTTTTAAAAATTTAATTAATATTATTTGTCCCTATGCCTTCCTTTTGAATGAGAGGACACTAGAAAACATGTGGTATTGAGAGACTTGTATAAGAGATCAACCCTGTGTCTTGGAGCAATTTTTATCAAATTTTTAGTGTTATATCGTTATACAATGTATGTCAGTGATAGGACAATCGCAATTATTGATTGAATCCATTTAATTCATTCTTCTTGAGAAAATGACATTTCTTGTAAACCTTTTCTTATTGAGTAAATAATTACGACACAAATTCAACCCACCTACAATTTTAACGATAAAAAAATGGATTAAAATCTTGTGAAAATCCCTCCCGGACAAGACTAATACATAAAGCTAGAGCTCACTATCTAATAAAAGTATAAACCGGTGGTGAATGTACATTGAGTGTTTGACCCTTTTAGCCTTGTTTGAGTCATATTTCTTTTCAAAACTCATTTTCAATCACGCATTTTTAGATAAGATAATATTACACATAATTCTAAAAAAAAATTTTAATTTTTAACCTCACATTCTCTATCAATTGACTTTTCTATAATACATTCTCTCCTCCAAAATGGAGCTAAAACAAATGTTCAATCAAACTCAAGAGAAATACATTATGGGCCCATCAAATTGCATCACCTAACAAGTTACCATGTGGGTTGGACGTTGGCTATTAACTAGTGAGAGTATTTTTTAGAAGATTTTTATATATAATTAGCATCTTATGATAATAAATAATATTTATAAGTTCCTATTTGACTATCATTAAAATAAAACTTATTTTTTAAACTTATTTTTAACTATACATTTTTAAAATAAAATATTTCACTTTCAAACTAAATTTTTTTTTCTATATTTTAATCACACATTTTTCAAAAAAATTAGTATTTTAAAACTCGTTTTCTTAAAAAAAATAAAAAATAAAAAAAAATAGAAAACTATTTTTTTATGATTGTCAAACAGGGGGCTTTAAAAAGTATATTTTTTTTATACGTTTTGACGATGTTCTCTATTTTGATTCTTTATTTTATTTTATTTTTCAAAAATATGTATTCATTCTTCTTCATCTTTTATTTAATATTTCTTTTATATGGTCCATTTAAGCTCATGTTTGATGGTGATTAAAATTAGATTTTTTTAATAGATTTTGATAAAAATTAATGAAATGTATAGTTGAAAATTTGCAATTCCATAAAATGTGTAGATAAAACCAGTTGTTGACTTTAATTTAAATTATAATTAGAATTTTGATTTCTCCCTAACATGAGCTAAATATGATTTGAATAGTTTAAGAAACGGAATATTGAAATATAACTAATTAAAGCATTTGTTATAAAGTAAGAATAAAAGAGTGAATTTGTCTCTTCGAACTCTCTATTTTAATAGTTAAAATTGAGAACCACTTAGAACTTATTTTTAATTATTGGCTTTCTAAAATGGAGAAATATTGTATTTAGGGATCTCTTTGAGATGTTTTAAGATATTAGTGGTCATTTTGACTATGTTTAAAAGTTATTTATGTGAAATTTAGTTTTTAAAAGAGAGTTTATGTTTGACAAAATACATTACTTAAAGTAGGGTTGAACAGGTTTCGATTTGAACAATTTGTGACAAATTTTCGAATTAAATCAGTTAAAGTGGTTTGAAAAAACGGAATGACTTTTTTTGTTTGATTTGATTTAAAACCATGGTTTGACAAATAGAAAAAATAACATATAGAGAACAAGTTAAATCATAAATATAAATTTAAAACTCATGTTACAAATATTACAAACCAAAGTTCTATACTTCTAATCATTATAATAAAACCTATATACTTTGTGTTGAACATCAAGGAAAAATAAGTATGAGAGTTTATTGCAGCAAATTAGGGGGGAAATTTCGACTTATAAGGAAGTGAAATAGCAGGCAGGTCCCGTAATAAAATAAAGAGAGCCAATTTATCATTTTATCAAAATTTTCATTTAACACTAATTTGAATTATCATCCATATGTTACAGCTAATAGCGTGTAACATCGAAAATCATGAATCCCACAATATTGTGCTTGAAACTAACCTAACCAAATCGATCCGACTCGATTTGGTATGATCTATTTGGTTGATTTTTCAATTTTTTTTTCTTACTCATCCCTAGTCTGGATGATCTAATTTTATTTTTTTTGGTTTATCCTCTCGTTCCATTTCTTAACTTTTTATCTTATCATGTATTATTATAGACAACAGTGCATTTTCACACATGTTATGCAAACTAATTGGTTGAGTATAAGTTATACCTTATTTATATAAGCAGACAAGTGGAAAAGAGGTTTTTAGTTCACTTGAATAGAATATTGGACGAATTGCTGAAATTACGCAATGAATCTAGTTCACCAACAATAAAATACCGAAGTGAAATCTAACCAACATTTAACTGCACGAGTAGTGATATGTTTCAATACATGGCATATGCCAATTGCTATATTTATTTTTTGGGAAAAATTCACAATCCAGGGGTATAGTATACCCCAAATCACAAATCAGGTAAATACTTTAACAATTCAAAAAACAGGTATTTCAACGGCAACTCTCTCCATATATATATATATATGTATATATATATATGGAGAGAGATTCTGTTACATCCGTTTCCTATAATTACGCTCACTTTCCTTGAGAAACAGGACTCCAAATCAAATTAAAATCGACAATCCAAAATTAAACAAATTTACGGAATCACAAAATTCCACAATTAGGTATCTGTGTCGATTGATTCCGGTAACAAATTGAACGATTCCACTCCAGTCGCAGAAATTGTTCGTCACACATCGGCGGGGAAGACGATTCAGGTAAAAAATCCTGTGTTAGCTCACAATCTCTTATTTGGTAGAGTCGAATTGAATGATAGACACAAAGAATCGAAGACACAGATCGACATTGAATTAAAATAATGCATTCAAGTCACATATCTGATGTTCGTCGACTGCTAGTCTTCACAGGAGAGTCACAAACTGTCCGATCACACGCAAAGGTTTTCCGAAACTAGATTTGTAATATAAACGATCAGTGACCTCTAATTCAACCGTTGTGCTATTAAATTTTCATCATTGGTGACCAGTTGTGTAGCTGATATGGATGTCATATGAACTTGGTGCCGTCGTTATTAATGGGTAAAAATGTGACCGGCAATTCCTGCTGTGACCTTTCGGACTAACATTATGATATAATTGGGCAACTGTGACCCGTAGTGAATATGATACTTGTGTGATATAGTTTATCGATTCTGTGAAACTCATTACCCATATGTGATCATAATGTGACCTGTGTTATCTCATTTTGCAAGTCCTTCTGTACATATGTGACCTGAATTGGAATTGATTCATATGTGACTATTGTTTGATATGTGACTGGAGTGAACAAAATATCAACTTTTAATTTATCCAAACTGTGACCTCCATTGTACACATATTTATCTCATGAATACTTCCTGTGAAATGCATGTGACCTGTGTTAGCTCTCCAATGCCTGACCAGTTTTGAGAACTGTGACCTGAATACGAGATTAATTGTAATTTGCAGATATGGTGTTCGTGCATGTGTGCTTGTTGAACGGGTCACAGACATCATTAGCGTTGGTAACACGCAATTGCAGTTACACAAACTTATTGGACACTGTAATGGCAGAGTTTGATCTAGATCCTACTATAGTAGCAGTCACCCTAAAGTATGTACTGAATCTGGACCTGCCACCGATCAGGATAAAGAACGACATTAATGTGCGTTCATACATAATGCTGAAGGATATGGAACGTGATCCTGCTAAATACCCAATAATAGTTGATATTGCTGATGCAGAGAACGTTAATGCTGTTATGCAGATGCCAGATAAGTCCATTAGTGAGATGTGTACTTTGCAGGTCATGGCCTCAGACATATGTGCAGCATCAACTGAAGACAGGGGTCTCATATGTGACACAGAAGTCACAGTTGTGTCTGTTGCAGATGCTAGAGAGGTGGAGGAAGGTAGGGTCTTTCGTAATAAGGAAATTTTGAAAATGAGCCTGTCTTTTTTTGCCATACAGAACATGTTTGAGTTTATGGTAGAAAGGTCTGACAAGAAAGAATATGTTATCCGTTGCTCACAGGATGGATGTAGTTGGTTCTTGAGATCGTCAAAATGGGCTAAAACAGACCTATTTAAGATTCGGAAGATTGGTAGTCACACATGTGCATTAAATATTGTGTTGGGGTCACACAGGCAGGTATCGACTGCAGTTGTGTCATCTACCATTAAGTACAAGTACACGTCGTCCCGTACAATATATACTCCAAAGGATATATGCAGTGATATGTTGCATACTTATGGGGTTTATTTGAATTACTCGAAAGCTTGGAGGTCTCGTGAGCAAACGTTAAAAATGATTAGGGGTGATCCAGCCGAATCATTTGGTAAGATACCAAGCTTCTTCTACATGCTCAGACAAAATAATCCTGGTACAGTCACGGAATTGGAGGTTGACAGTCACAGTAGGTTCAAATATTGCTTTATGGCACTTGGTGCATCAATACGGGGATGGAAGCATTGTAGACCCGTTGTTGTGGTTGATGGAACTTACTTAAATGGTCATTATGGAGGTACCCTATTCACAGCGTGTACACAGGATGCAAATAATAGCATATTTATTCTTGCTTTCGGCATTGGCGATAATGAGAACGATAAATCATGGAGATGGTTTTTCGAGAAATTGAAGAAGTCATATGGGTATAGAGAAGGACTGTGTTTTGTATCGGATCGTCACACCAGCATAAAGAACGCAATAGAACATGTTTATCCGGGCACATATCATGGAATTTGTTCTTATCATTTGTTGCAGAATTTGAAATCATATTACGGAAAATCAGGACATAACATTACACAAGCCTTCAATTCGGCTGTGCGCGCTTATACATTGGAAGAGTTTGAATATAACATGCGACAACTGGACACAATGAACGTGAAGATTCGTGGCTACCTGGTAATGTCATACAACCTAATTAAATTTATTTTCATTGTACATTAAAAACGGTCACGTATGACATTTATATGATACTAATCAATGTGATGTGTCTGCAGACTGATGTTGGACCCGAAAAGTGGTCACGAATTCATATGCCATCAAACAGATATTCTACAATGACTTCGAACATCGTAGAATCGGTCAATGCAGTCACAAAGGCAGCTAAGAATTACCCTATTGTATCCTTGCTAGAGTCATTACGGCAAACCATACAATCATGGTTCTGTAAACATAGAGATGATGCGCATGGAACATTTACGAAGTTGTCGAGCAAGTACGAGAAAGAGTTGAGGAGAATGAGTGTAGATTTGAGGAACTTGAGGGTAACACTGATTACTATGAGCCTGTAATTTATGACTGTGACCAATATACAAGTCTGTGACATATACATTGACTGATGACATATACATTGACTGATGACATTGTTGCAGGTATCTGCTTCCAACCAATCTGTGTTTTCTGTCTGCGACGAAAGGTCCACATTTCTTGTTGATATTGAGCAACGGACATGCACGTGTAGGATTCTACAAGTTGACTTGTTACCGTGTCCGCACGCCTTAGCTGTGATTGCAAATACAAAGAGGGATCCATATGATTATTGTTCTTATTACTACACTAGAGATGCATATGTGGATGCGTACAAAGATTCTATATATCCGGTTGGAAATCCAGACGAATGGACAGTTTGTGAAGAAGTGCAATACGAAATAGTGTTACCACCTAACCAGAAGCGGAGTTCTGGAAGACCTACTGAGAAGAGGAAGAGATCATCAAGAGAAGGGAAACAAACAGTGAAATGTGGACGTTGTGGAGGGCTTGGTCACAACCGTAGAAGATGCTCCAGTTTGGTTCCATTGAGCTAATAGAGAATAATGTGATGATACAGACAGATCAACTTAGATTCTATTCTTTTGATTGAATTTTTCATTGACTGAGATTACAGGCCAATTATCTGTGGCCACTGTCTTTAAGTTTGTGCATTTGATCTTCATAATAAACTTGGGTGTGGACTAATGAAAGAGCGGGCTTCACAAATTCATATGACATCCTGTTGTAATTCTTAATCTGAGTATGATTAGAACATATGTTCTATGTTCTAATCCTGTTGTCTGATTCGGGTAAACCTGTGACCAGTAGTGAGACACACTGTACAGGAGACTCAAAACATAAACGGTGACCACAAGTTCTCTTCACTAATCACATCTGAATCACAAGAATGCAATAATGGGAATGGAAAATAGTGAATAGTAGTTGTCTGTGACCAATATATGTGACCAGTATGGTGAGGCACATGTATGTGACCATCTAATCCATGCACATCATGAAATGTGACCACACTTTCAGTTGTCAAATTTTCCCCATACATGGCACTAGCTCCTGTTGTCTTAGGTGTGACCTGTGACCTAATGAAAACCATAATTAACTGTGACCTGAGACACACTGTGCAATGATCTGTGACCATTTTGTAAACAACAATTACTGTTCCATGTGATTATTAACATGTGACTTACTGCAATTCTATTAATGACATATAATGAATAACTGTAACAACAGTGAGCTGATTACAGACACTTGTAACCTACATGGTATTGATCTGTGACCTGTGTGTTATGGTATTCATAACTAATAAAAACCATAATTAACTGTGACCTGAGACACACTGTGCAATGATCTGTGACCATTTTGTAAACAACAATTACTGTTCCATGTGATTATTAACCTGTGACTTACTGCAATTCTAGGAATGACATATAATGAATAACTGTAACAACAGTGAGCTGATTACAGACACTTGTAACCTACATGGTATTGATCTGTGACCTGTGTGTTATGGTATTCATAACTAATAAAAACCATAATTAACTGTGACCTGAGACACACTGTGCAATGATCTGTGACCATTTTGTAAACAACAATTACTGTTCCATGTGATTATTAACCTGTGACTTACTGCAATTCTAGGAATGACATATAATGAATAACTGTAACAATATGTGACTAACTTTAACAACTTATTATTGCAGTTATTCAGATGAACCTGTTCAAAGCAATTCATCATAGAAAATGTTCAAAGTACGACTTTGCTTTGAGGTTCAATCTATTACACAGCAATTCATGTGAACCTACTTATACAAATGTGAATTGAAGTTCAATCGATTACAATCCCCTCCCCCTTGGTAGGTTGGTTCGCCCTCTTCTTATAAATCTCCCGGTGTTTGTACAGCAGTGTGGCAATATCCATTCTTGCCTTGCTGGCATCGATTTTGTTGGGTATGGACTGCCTGCCCTCACGGATGATATACAGTGCGTATAGAATGACAAAAATCCCGCAATCATGCCTGTCTTACACAATAGAAAAAGAATGAGCGGAAGGATTGGTCTTTATTACATGAATGCATGATATAGCCACAGGTCACAGACTTACCCATTCGTCTGCTGCGGTAGGGTGGGATCAATTGACACCTTCAGTGTCATGCAGTCGCCTTCGTTATAATCAGGGTCCTTCTTGGATATTCCCAAGGCTTTCATTAGAGCAGGCAATATTTTCATGTAAGGCTCTATACCTTGAAGAACCTTCCAGTCACGGTAAGTTTTGCCAGCCGAATTGAATATCGTCATGCTATGGCTTCGGAGTTGTAACAGGCCAAGCATCCAGTGTGCTTTGTTGGTGGGCAGTAATGGAATGAACACATAGTCAACCTCGGCCCATGGTGTGCTCATAGGTATGCTGTGACCTGTTATCACCTCAGCCAGGCTGGACTCTGACAAGAGAACATTAGGATCCTTCATGAAAGCAGGGTATATGTCCTTTACTTTGTTCTGGAACCAGGAGTTTGTTGTGGTGGCTCTGAACTTTAGTTTCTTTCCAAGTATTGCGACCTGACGAATGTAAAAGAAGCACACATCCATGTGCTGTTTCAACATAGAAAGGAAGAATTAGTTTAGTAGATAAACGTCAGCTTGCAATGTGACTGAATATGACGTAGATACATGACAGCTTACCGTGCTGCTAAGGGAAGAGTCTGGATTTATCAGCTGATAGAACCAGGTCTTGTAACCTACTGGAAACGAACCAAGAACAAAAGCAGGCTTGATAATGTCGTCCTCCTCGCTGAACTTCTTCCTGTAACCGATTACGTTGTTGAGTTAGGAGATATGGAGTGGTGTTCACAAATATATACGAAACATGTATACCTGTTTTTGGGTTTGTAGCCTCTGTGGAACCAAGCCGTGAATGCTGCAGTATCCACGTCTTCGACCTGACCTCGGTAGTTTTCAAAAATCACATTGTCAGCCTGCTTGAAAAGCTTCCCTTCTCCGGCAACAAAAGGTGACTGCAGTATCCTCGTGGGCCTTGAAACACGTTTAACTGGTAAGTCAGAAGTACGTTCTTCAGCTGGTGATCCCTGTGTAGGTCACATTGTAACATATTAGACTGGGTAATCCCATAAGATTATGTGACCTGTGACCTAAAGACCTTAACTATTTGTAAGAGTATAAAACCTGTGACCTACAGACCCTTACTATACATGAATAATAATAACTGTGACTACATTCGATCGGGATGAAGGTTTGTAAGTGTGAATGATGAATTCATGAATACCTCAGTATCAAGATGTTTGGTTGCCGTCACCACATTGGATATGATGGAATCAACGTGTTTCTTCATTTCTCCGGAAGGCGAAATGTCAAGTTGCGTTGATCCGATCCCCAAGTCAAATGACGGTGGTTCAAGTGTAAATGGTAAATCATCATCATCACTTGGGGCCATTTTACCCTTCCCTTTCCTGTCAACATTTTGTTCCACACTTTTCACCTGCAAATGGAGTGGGAAAGTTACAGATTTGTCAAATCCAACAACGGTTATTTACAAAATGTTTGTGTCATATACCTACCGCCTCAGCCGTATCGGAACCTCCAGCAGCCTGATGCTCTCTATCTGCGGCTCTACTGTCACTTGTTTTCTCGGCAAACCGTCTCATTATCTCATCCATTGTACTAGAAATCATAGCTGAGACCGATTCGGATAGGAATTGCATGTTTGTCCTAATCTGTATCATGTCACTCCTTATTTCTCCCTACATTTGGACAATGTCATTCATTTTCGTTGCCTGCTCGGCCTTCAATGATGACATCTGTGACTTGATGTCATCGACCTCCACAGTCAACACCTCATTGTTTGACTTGAGAACCGACATTTGCGTCCTCATCTCCTCGAGTTCCTGACAAATGAAAAATAAATTATCATATGGAACTTGATTACAGACACTTGTAACCTACATGGGATTGATCTGTGACCTGATTGTATTCATAGCTAATAAAAACCATAATTAGCTGTGACCTGATTTAAATCAGTCATGGTCTGTAATTTGAATTCAATCCAATGTAACATGACATGTGACCTGATTCCACTCACTCAGACACACTGTACAGTGATCTGTGACCATTTTGTAAACAACAATTATTGTTCCATGTGTACTGATGTGTGTATATTTTACTGCTAAAGTATAGAAGAACTTACATCATTCCCCTGCACACCTTGCGAATGACTGTCCTTCGGAGAATGACGGGCAGTAGACGGGCCTTCAGCAGACTGTTGCCTTGCAGGGGAAGGTGACTCCGGCCATCTTGGTGGAGGATCAACAAAGTCGTCATCTTCCGGGTCAGTAGCCGGTCCTGTTTTACTGTCTGTTAACAGGAGCACCGATGGAGCTGACTTCCCACTCGTACCATCTCCGTCAGCTGACCTTTCCGTGCTACTCTTCTTTCTGCAGCCTTCTTCTGCAGGCTTGGGTGGCTTGGGCTTCTTGTAATGGACACCATCCATGTATGGCATGGCCCTTTCAGCCTCTGACGGTTCCATGATTCGTATCTCAATCTGCAGTAATCATGTAACTTAGAATAATAGGAGTAATGACAATACTTGTCTAGGTACATAACGCTAAATCAAACATTACATTCGGGTTAGAGAAGCATTCTGGGCCTTCCAGTTTGGCAGCAGAAGGTTGCTCATCTGCAACCCAGTTCTTGATGCGAGGATACGTCGTCGATACCCGTGTGACAACAATTTCATCGAGGCTTGGAAAGGTCTCGTATATCCACACCTGAAAGGCTACCAACATACCCCGTAGCCTGTAGTGAGAGTTCCGCCTGCTCAGGCTATCCTTCAGTGCCCCCAACGTGACCTCAAAAAGTAACTTTCCCCATAGAAAATTGTTCATAGCAGTGAAGTCCTCAACGATGGCAAACAAGAATTCATCTACAACCTTTTTGTAATCTCTAGGGAAGAGATATGAAGTGATGAAATACAGCACCCCAATCATAGCAATGTCCTTGTCAGGAAGGGCTTCAACTAGGTCCAAGTCAGGCATTTGGCACGCAGATATGAATGTGGACTTTACATCTTCATGCGTGACATTGTCAACTGCTGAGAAATATTTGGACTTTAATTGAGAGGGTCGACTTGCAAAAATTTCAGTGTCAGTATCCCCATAACACCTAAGCCCTGTGACTAGACAGAATTCGGAGATAGAGAATCTGACATATCGGCCGCCTACATAAAACCACATCTCTTCGTGGTTGGGGTGATAAACCTGCCTGAGTAGGAAGTAGTGAATCAGTTGAGGTTGTATCACAATTTCATGGCACTCCATAAAGTGTGCAAAGCAGGTTCCCCTCAGTATTCGTTTCTGTGACCTGCTTAGGTTTGTTTTAAATGTTGTGAGAACACCTTTATACACTGAGGTTGTTATCTTTCCTGGAAACCAACAGTTCTCAGGTATTCTAAATTCCCATGCCTGCATTGAAAATAGTATCACATCGTGGTTAGATGAATGAGTCACATATATACGGTCCATAACGCTTAAGTCACATATATTACAATAGTGGTCACGGACACAGAACATATCTCATATTCGTCTAAACTTTGGTCACATTCTCGTATTATAGACACGTAAATCGCAAACAATTCAAGCTACAGGGTCACATACACAGGGTGGTCAGAACAACTTCGGTCACATACACAGAGGGTGGTCACAAACCGCCTCAACCTCGGTCACATATGCATAATCATGGTCACCATTGGCCTCTTCGAGGTTGGAAATCGTTTTATGCAATCAAACAAAAAGAAAACTTATGTTCTAGATTGCTATTGATTCACAGGCGAAAACCATCTATCATTCCAATAGAGTCACATATTTCTTAAAAAAGTCACAGACGCATTACAGTATCCCATTACTCATCAACAAAAAAATTGTAATTCAATGTCTGAAAAACAGTAAATTTGTGCCGGCAAACCCTAACCCATTCCACATCGGTCACATATGCATAATAGTTTGGTCACAAACACAAATTGGTGGTTACATATGCTCAATACATATCACATTATTGATAAATATTAGAAAAATCGAAAACACCTTGATAGAAAGCCCTTTCCGCGTAGTCACAGACGACGCAACCTTCTTCGGAGGAGTTTTTTTGGGGCTCCCCTCGTTCTTCCTCTTCCTCCTTGTTTGAGGCGTCTCTTCGACGTCTATTGCCTTCTCTTGAACCTTTGTTTTCGCCATTGTGCTTCGCCG
The DNA here is from genome assembly GCA_019395295.1 of Osmanthus fragrans. NCBI lineage: Eukaryota > Viridiplantae > Streptophyta > Magnoliopsida > Lamiales > Oleaceae > Osmanthus > Osmanthus fragrans. Next base: position 15,787,608 of record CM033352.1, read on the forward strand.
TGAAATGCTTGCGTTTTCGAACTAATTTTTGAAGGTTTATATGACTAATGTATGGAATGCTTTGAATAATATACCCAACAAACGACGGTTTGGACTCGACGTGACCGGGAGTTAAAAAACTGGTCGGAGATAATGGGTGTAGTGGTGAGGAGTTTTTGGGTGAGGAATTTTGAGAGAACGACGGGTTGGATAATAATGGAAGTTAGGGAATTAGCAATTTGAAAGGCGAGATTATAGGAACCCGCCATATATAATAATTATTTAATTAGGGCTCTTATTTGAAATAAGAAATAAACAGTTACGTGAAAATCCCTGATTTTTTAATTAATAACTTAGGGACCTGACATTTGCATTGCTATCTTGATTTACCTGGGTGCATGTAATTTCCTCATATTTTTTTCACATTACTAATAAGTTGCACGATACTAACTAATGTCTTCGATTTCTTGCAGACATCTACTCAACATACCATCAATTGATGAAGATTTAAAAAATTAAACCTTTATTATGGTATCCTGATTTTATATCTTTTTTATTCATTGTTATTATCTAATATTATGTACATTGTAGGAACACACTATAACCCCTGATATCAAAAAAGGATATTTGCATAAGGGTAATTCTACTTGTACAAAGTAGAAAAATAAAAGGTGGGTGCTCAAATGATGTGTCGACCCCCTATTTCACTAGCCGCCCCTCCCAATAGCGAACGGACACATCATTTGGAAACGGACACATCATTTGGACACCCAACTTTTGTCAACCTACTTTGTACATCTAACAAGGTTCTTTGCAGAATTCAAAAACTGATTTTGTGATAGATATAAGCTGCTTGCCCTGTATTCGTCCAATATGTGATATCTGCATCCTCTTTCGATCCTATATGTGATATCTGCATCCTCTTTCGATAACTACTTTCCAACTAATTACAGTAAGTTCAAGTTCCAATTCTCTGAAGACATCATCCATCAACTATTTCACTTTGGACCTTACATGATCGACAATAAGTTGTTGTGGTACGAGATCTAGCAACCAACTTTTAACCAGAATGATTCAGTAATATTCTCATTTGAATATAATTTGATAATTTGTAATGCTGATGGATAATACGGACATACATGCCATATCCAAAAAGAATTCGAAAAATGTCCTCGTCTCTGGTGGGGATGACAATTCGAACCGTTAAAATTGAAAATCGCGGTTAACCGAATCGAATGGGGCGAACAAATCGAATCGATTGTGCAATGTGGTGGTTATGATTTTAATTTTAGTGAATTGATTCGTGGTGGGGCGGGTATATTATTTAGCAACGGTACCCCGCCTCGAACCGATTATCCGTTAAAAAAATTAATTGGACAATTGAGCTTTTCATTATTTTTTTTCCCAAAATTAATTGGGTAATTTTGACAGTTGGGTTTCTCCAAAATTCTGGCCCAATGAACATTGTTAAGTAAACTCTTATAACCCATTAACCTAACTCTAAGTCTCTAACCCTACACGACTACACGTTAGATCTGAAAATTGGAAACAAAAGTTACAAGACACTCCTCCACTCAATCGATTCGCCAGCGCTCTGCTGTACATCAGTTTCCATTGTCGGCTCGCTGCTCTCCATTGCTATCGTCACTCGCTATTTAGAAGGTAACAATTGTCTTCAGTCAAATATGAGTAAAAAGAGCAAAATATCAATGATGAGGAATAGATAACTAGCAACTTAAAGCGTAAGCCACTCTTTCATATTATTTTCTCATTCATTTTTTCTGCTTTCTTGGATATCTTGGATTTGCAAGTTTTGTACATTTACCAATGACATTTATAATTTCAAAGACGGTGTTGTTGTTGCACTCGAACCCATGAATTTGTTAATAAAGTTTTTAACAGAATGGTTGAAGCAATAATGATATTATTTGTTAATAGAATTTATGACAGAGGTAATGTTTTAAATGCACTTAAAGTATTGATGGTTAGCTTAACTTCTTGTTGCTAAATGTGATTGGAGATCCTGGATTGGTAGACTAACATCATTTTCCTGTAAAGGCTTCTGAATCCGATCAAATATCATATCCATTCTGTTCGTTCTACCTACTCATAGAAGAACAATGCTAGCATTTAAAGAGTTTACACTATCTACATGCTGAACCACAAAATGTAGTTCTCCTTAGAGACTTAGGCCATCAACTGAAAAATTCATCCAAAACTAACAATATTTTTTGGAGCAACCTCAACAATTGATATATTTCCCATAAACCAAAGTAAGAAAATGATAAGACAGAGAGTTGAAGTGGCAGCAGAAACAATGTATAATTATTCTAATTACATTTCTTAGATTATGTAGTATGGTTGTTTTATTACTTTAATTACATTTCCTATTCATTATATAGGAATCAACTTTGAGTCTTGACTCTTGACCTATGCTAGTAAGAGATGTGGGAAAGAATGAAAATTGATCTATGCTAGTAAGAGTCCTGACCTATGTTTAATAATATTGTTTTTTAAATTCGAATTTTGCATTTGAAAGTTGAGATATTGTTTGTATTTTCATTTTTATTTGAAATATTGTTTGCTAAATTGATATTAAGGGCGCGTTTGATACGCGATATTTGCCATGGAACTAGGAAAATATTTTCCTAATTCCTACTTTTGGTTGTTTGATACGCAGAATTTGCCCTGGAAAATGTTTGCCACTAATTTCTAATGTACAATCCATTGAAGCACAAAAGTAAGAAAATATTTTCTTATGATTTTTGTGGGAAATTATTTTCCACATTATTGGGTGTTTTTTTCCCTTTTTTTTTAAAAAAAAAAACTTTTTGGTAATAGAAACATATTCTAAATTCAATGGTAAAAAAATTTATCCATTTAATTGACAATTTACATGAAAAACGAAGTCAAACGAACATAAAAATTTTATGAAAATATTTTTTTTTTATTTTTTACTTTTTGGCAATCCAAACAAATTTTAATACAGATTGTAAAAAAATTATCCCAAAAAGTAATCATTTGCATGAAAAACAAAACCAAACGAATTAGGTGGAAAATTATACCAATCAAACACCATTAAATCACTTCCCTCTAAAATAAATTCTAGGCAAATCACTTCCCTGCCAAATATTTTATTTGCCATCAATTTTCCATCTTTCTATCAAACGGAAGTAAATTGTGTTTTTGTTTTTATTGACTTTTCTTCATATTTTTTTTTTATTTTTTTTCAATTTGACGGTTGAAATTTGGACTTATAAAAAATAATTTATTTTAGTGATTATTAGTCGAATCGAATCGAACTGACTTATATGATTATGCTACGATTATGGTATGTTCAAACATTTGGTGGTGCTATTATAATTTTGATCGAACCGAACTTTTGTCATCCCGAGTCTCTGGCTGGTGGAAGGAACCTTCTATTGAAAACTGCACACCCATTTTGACCACACACCAAATCTGAAGTCAACACCCGCGGCACTGAAACGACACCGTTACTTTCATATAAAGAGGCCCGCGAACGACTGCAATAACTCTTTCGTTAATTATTCTATAACCAGGAAGGAAGAGAGAAAAAAAGGAAACTGTAATTTGAATTAAATCTTTGATTCACTATTTTAATAAATTTTTCATTTATTTCCCTCATCGAGATTTTAATTTGAATTGGAATCCGTATTTCGCTCAAGTTCATTATTTCTTTAAGCTGAGTTAGTATTTAGGGTTTTTTTTTTTTTTTTTTTTTTTTTTCGTAATTTTCTTATTTTTGGTGTAAAATTCAAAATTGCAACATATATTTTTGGTGCTACTTTGTATCTTTAATTCGAAGCCTGTACTTTTTGGGAAAATGGCTACAAATTTTGATAGATGGGAAAAAGATCCCTTTTTTTCCGCTGCAGAAGAGGTTCAGGAATCTGCCGACAGGTAATGAAAATAAATTGATAAGTGTATTGTTACGGAAATATAATATGCATTCAGCATCATTTCTTGAATTTCGATGTGGTAATGTTTGATTTTGTATATGGGGACTGTAGTGTGACGATAAAAATTGAAATTCTTCAACTTTTTTGTTTTTTTTTTTTGAAAGGATGGAATCTACTTACAGAACATGGATTCGTGCAAAGAAGGACAGTTCTGCTGTTTGGAATTCCAATGACCTTCATAGAGATCTCCAAACTACCCTCGGTACTGCGAAGTGGCAGGTCAGTTATCTGCATATATGTATTCATAATTACAAACGCAAGTGTATATATGCACACATACATGAGTATTAATGTATTAATGTTGATAGTTAATCCAGAATCCGAGGGTGGAAATTCTGTTTATAGCATTATTTTAGTGTCTTGATTATTGGCATGCTTAATTAATGCAGTTGGATCAATTTGAGCGGGCAGTGAATTTGAGTTATACTAGTAGTAATTCAGCTGATGATGCAAAAGATAGGCACCGGGACTTCATTCATGCTGTTGAGAGTCAGATTTCAGAGGTTGAAAGCACTCTAAATGAATCTACAGTCTCACAGGGCAAGCCACCTGTGCCTTGGGTTCAATTAAATGAAGGAGAACGCAATGAGCTCGCCATATTTCTTTCTGGACCACCACAATCTTCCACAGATAGAATCATGGCCAGTGTTCATAGTACGGACCAGGGAATGGAGTACTTGCAAGAGTCTTGTAAACAGTCAATGCCTGAGTGTTTGAGGAATTCAGCTAATTTGATGGAGTGGGATCGAGTGGAGGCTAAGGAGGAGAAGTTGCCAGAACCTCGGAGGACAGCTAGTGTCAGTGCTGACATTGGCTCCTGGAATATTGTAGTGTCTGATGGTGCTTTACTCCATAGTTCCTCTAGTGAACGACCTGATCCCCCACCTAGAAAGATACCTAGCTTTTTAGGGTTGTTAAATATGATGGAATCATCTGTGTCAAAGTTGAAGTGCTCTAAGAATGGTTACTGGAAGTTAAAGCTTACGGATCACCACCAAGAAGCTGATAATGCATTACCTCAAACTCAAAACCTCACCAGAGTGAGTATTTGATTTTCCGTAACAATGTCCAAATTTAGTCTTCATTTTTAACTATAATTTTTTTGGCTACAATATGCTGATCTTTAGAGAATCTGCATTCCTTTATGTAGGGCATCAACGAATGTTATGAGAAGAGTAAAAGCTGCCTTGATGGTTATGATGATTATTATGACAAGCAACTATATGGTTGGTATGGAGCCATCCATAGACAGCTTCAGAGGTCTCAATATCAAATGCAATACAGTCGACCTGTTCAAGTCGCCTTGTCCACTATTCTCCTTCTTTGCTTGATTGGTGAGCCTCCTAATTGATGTTTTCTTTTCTACTTCTATAGTTATTTATCATTTTTACGAGAATATTTCTCAAGGAATAAATTCTGAATTGGGCCAAATTTTTTGGTCTGGTGACGGTTGCCAGTGTTCTTGCTATTGATTACAAAGAGCCTCAGCAGTTGATGGCATCTGTTTAGTTTGAGAATTATGTGGTCAATTTATCACCAGTTTTTTTATTTTTTATTTTTGAATAACTAATATACGGTTTGGGACCCCCTCTTCATAAATATGACCACTTTTTATTGCAACAAGATGGATATTGTTGTTATGTCATGTGTGGTCTTATATTTATGTCATTGAAGTCTAAGCTGGACTTCTTGAGATTTTTCTGGTACATGCCTGAGACATATTCGCTTGATGATTAATCTTGCTGATGCTCAAGCTTTACATGTCAGTTGATGGACCTGTTTGTACTATAATTTTCACTGCTACTACAGCATTATGTATATTTTGATTTACAATGTTGCTATATTTGTATATTTTTCTGGTTGTCTGTAGCTTTTCTTGAGGGAGGAAGTCTCTGGTTTTCTAGTTCATTTTTATGCTTGCGAAACCCTATATTCTTTGGTTCAGAACTGGTCTTGAAACTTGAAGTTGTAGACATATAAATAACTATGGCTAGTGGCTAGCAAATTGCTAATCAGTTCCATGTGGCTTAGTATTATGTACATCTTTCTTTTGTTGCCTGGATTTGTCAAGAGATATTGAGGTGTAGTGTTTAAATGCATGTTGCGTGCTGAACCATTTCACATATCACGAGCCAGGGTGTTATTATTGTTAAAATTTTAGAAAATTGTGGAAAATGAAGTAAAATATAAAATTTAAATTTCTGCGAAATCTGCAACTGACACAATCTACATCTTGACAGTTTATATAATAATAGCCGTCTTAACAAAAATGAGCAGGAGCAATTTCAACTTTTCTTGAGTGTTAGACTAGCAACTGATAATAAAATATTCTTTTAAGTGGGAAGCTAAAATAATCGATGGACTTGAAGTAGCATAAGAATTGTTTGCTATCAAAGATGAGGACTGTAAATAATCTTGTTTAATCTTGAACGTGATTCACAGTATTATATTTCATACAAAAAGTAGCAAAAAGAAAGGAAGTAAAAAATTTAGCTGAGAGCTATGATGCTCGGCTCTTTGAAATGATCGGAGTACCCATGTCAGACACGACGCGATATAGGTATGAGTATGGAATATGCGTCGGATCTTCAAAGTTTCAACCACACACTTTGTCGTTTTTGCTTCTTTTTCTTTCTTCTTTTTTAATCTTTTCCTTTTCTTTCGCATTTCTGCTCTTTATAAACCTCGTGTTGCCTCCAATAGGGCGAAGAAAGGCGACGGCGCTAGGTTTTCCCTTCTTTTTTCTTTTCCTTTTCTTCATTTTTCCTTCTTTCCCTCTCTGTATTGGTGGTTTAAGTTTTTTTTTTTTTTTTATAAAATGAAAATGGGTTCCATATAATACTATTTAGTGCTCCACTAAGTCCAAATTGCAATCAAGTCTCTCATCTTCTATTTTATATAACATTTAGTAATTAATTTTTCATAATTGAAAACTAAACCCCAATATGCTATTTTATTCGTCTTAACCCCATGTTCAATATTCATTTCGTTCTTTATAAACAATTGATTTTGATCTATTTAAAATGATATCTTGGGTTAGTAAAATAAATTAAAACTTGAAAGACGTACCCACATACCCATATCCGAAATTTGGAATCTTTTTAGTCATATTCCCATATTCTACATTTTAGAAAATAAAATATTTGACATTTAGATACGTACCCGAGTCCGGCATCATAGGCTGAGAGATGCTTGGAACCTTCAAATGCAGGCAAGGAAAGTATGCACCGGTTAATGGTGTTGCATGTGACTGAGGTATCCCTGTAGATTTGTATCTATGAAAGAAAAGATATAATGGAAAAAATGAAAATTTTTCATAAGATGTTCTTCTAGGTTTTTGCCTGGAAACTTGTGGGCAATCTCCAATGCGTTTTTCTTATACTCCCTGGTTCACTTTGGACTTAGCATACCCAAGGACGTTGCCCAAAAGAGCCTTTCAAGAGACTGAAAGTTTCCAATTGTTAATATAGATCACATGGTTGTTTTAAGTGCAAGGAAAAGATATTGAGGGATACTTCTCTATAACCTGAGTGAAATCTCACTTGGAGATTAGGGCTGCTTTAAAGCACATAGGACAACTATCTGTCACGGGCCTAGTTTCGTCAATCCCGAATTATGTTAGTCCTGTGCGGCCTTGATGCTTCACAACTCCCTTCTCCACGAGATAGCGTTAAGCCAGCCTTAAGCCCCCATGATAATTTAACCAATGAGGCTAAATTTTATGTTTTTGAGTAGAGAAGGTAGATAGGATATTATGGGGAAAAGAGCACACAAATAAATATGGGTAAATTTCTTTGTATAAATGTAAGAGAATTATTTATAAACACTCAAATATTTTTTCTCTACAAGATAACACTCAACCTCACTTTACTCCCATTCCATCCATGAGAATTTTCTTTCAACTCCCCATTCATGGGATTTTACAAATGGTTAAGCACCTCTATTATAAGCAAACTCTTGCTAGACAAGGTGGTATCAATGGCTATGATTAATTTTGATTTAAGGGTCTTCATTGGTTGCAAGTTGCCATCCACCTCCTTAGACCACAAAGTAGCCAAATTGGAATTTGCTACCTTGCAAGTTACACGTTTCTACACTTACAAGTTGTCATGTTGCAAGGTACATATCTCTTTTCAACTTTATGCTAGTTGGCATATCCCTTTCCACGCAAGTAGATAATTTCAACAACTCATATGCAAGTGGACATGTTTTTATTATAGTGGCCAAGTTGGACTTTGCTTCCTCCATCAAGCTTGTAGTAGTCAACTTGGACTTGACTTCCTCATGCAAGTTGCACAATTGTCACAAGTTAGCACCCACTTCCATCCAAAACTATCGGCCGCATTCCATGGTATTTCTCTCCTTCATGATATGGTTTTAACCTTAGAAAAGCTTGACTTTCGTCCCTGTGTCCCTTGCCGACATTTTACCAGCCTGCGTCCTGTCTGCACAACCTGACTGCATTTGCTGCCTGCATTCTGTTTACACTGTGCTCCTGTGTTACTGCTTGCGTCCATCCCGCGTCCCCGTCGTAATGCTTCTGTTCTTCCATCTTGCGTCCCCTACCGAGCATTGAATACGTTGTTATGTTGAATTGGACGATGTTTGAATTTATAGATTTCTAGAAAAGAAGAGTTCTATAAAAGTATAAATTAAAATTGCAGATTTGGTGTCAAGATGATACTCATTGCAATGAATCGGGGAATGTCATCGCACATATCAATCGTGTTCATGGCTTCAAATAATAAGTTGATGACGAATCAATTCTTGCCACCAATTTTCTTGAAGTTTTGGACGAAAATTGTAGACCATTTTGATATTCCAATAAACCATTACTTAATGGCATCAAAGAATTCATCAACCATGCATGCATGCGTGTATGTAGGTACGTAGGTATGCACTTACGTGCATGCATGCATGCCTGTATGTATGTCTGTATGTATGTATATATGTACGTACGTACGTCCGTCCAATGCTTTTGCCTTTTCTAAAGCTTTGATAAATAGGAGATTAATGGCTATGAATAACCTAATTTCTAATTGAAACATTCTTTTCATATTACTGTAGTCAATGACAACGCTATAGAATGCCAAGTTGCAAATCTATATTTTTAATTGTCACCTCAAGAAAAAAAATAAAAACAAAAAAAATCAATGGAATGTTTGTCTACATCTATTCTCACTGTATATCTAGGGGACTTGAGAAAGAAAGAGGATGGACTATAGATGTATGGAAATGGAGAAAACATACACGAGATACATTTTACAGTTTGCTCTTTCTTTACCGGCCCTTTGTCCTTTATTCTCACCATTTTCACTCTAGAGCTTAGTTAAGTTATATGTACATGTACACGGATAACAAACTAGACCACTCTTCCCAATGCTAGATTTCTTCTCCTTTAGCAGTAGAGACAACACAAGAAAACATCTTTTTTTAATTTTGGATGTCCATGCATGTACAAAACTTTGAAGCCTATTTATCAAACAGTATGAGTGAAAGCATAAATATTTAGTTTTTTCAGGTAAAAAGGGCACAAGACCATCAATAAAACGAAGTTTAAGTTTTTTTATTGAGTAGAATATTAATCGAAAACACAAAATATTGTTTTGGAAGTAAACTATACTGTACTGGGGACATTAATATAGAGACTTAAAGAATATTGTTTACCTAGCAGGAATATGATGAAATGTGATAACAATATTATTGCACATTTTATAAAGCAAAGTTGTGTTCTCGGTGATGGTACTGTTAGGTCTCTGGTTCAAGGCTAACCTGCATAATGTCTAGTGCCATTACACCTGACTTTTAATCAGGTGCAGACCGTCAGTGATGGAGATGTTAATAGATATTATGTCAAAGACGAGATGATATTAGGCTGTTATTTTGGGAAAAGAAATGAGGATTTATTTTGAGGAATTTCCATATATTTTATTTATGCTCTTCCCTTAATAGTTAGGTTCAAGATAAGAAAGTTTTCATATTGTTAGTTTGGTAATTATCCATTTATATATATATATATATATTTTCTAAAGCATATATAGGCATAGAATTTTTATTTAGATAGACTATTGATTATTGAGATATTGAAATGTCCATTTCCAGTTCTTGTACCTACTCGTCTCTTTTCTCTTCCGTGTTTTTATACTGTGCTGTGCTACATCAGTCAGAACCATCAATCTTCATAGAAATAGTCGTTGTGGTCCCTTCCATAAAATTCATGCATGAACATGAAATTGTGGCATAATAAAGTTACTGTGAGAGAAAGGGCAATTTCTTGTGCATTATGTCCTCTACATGCTTCTTACAAACTGGTTATAGGTCCTCCTGATTGTCCCCCCCCCCCCCCCCCCACCCAATCCCCACCAAAAAAAAAAATTAAATTAAAAAATAAAACACGCATTCCTAAAAGAAATAAGATATATATGAATTAGGGGACATAGATGCAGATGAAAATTTTGAGTGGTTTATGTGATTCCCTATTTTCTAACTTTAAATGTAATTACCAATTTTATTTTTCAACTTTTTGGAATTGGTGGTTCACTTTTCAATATTAAGAAGTATAAAATTGCTACTGTACAGGTTAAACGTTCCTTCCATTGTGTATTCATAATTTCCTATTGTAGAAGTATATGATTCCCTATTATGCATTTTTTAGTAAATTGCCACTAAATTTGTGTTGCTTAATTTGAAGCAAGTATTAGGACTTTTTGAGTTCATTCATTCGTCAACATCTTATATTTTACTCTTACATGTAAAGAAATCCTATGCTGTAACTTTCTAGATAGTATTAGATTAGTCTGCATGATCTTGAATTCATTAGCGAGTAGTTTATTTACTTGTATGAGAAATGCTTCTATGAAGTGGATACAATGTGAAAATCCCATTGTTATCCACATAAATAAAATGTCATGTTTACGGATTGCGCATAATCATGTGTAAGATTGGCATGCTATATTGCTGTGCAGTATAGGAAGTTTACTTATTATTCATTAAGAGTTGAATTTGTGAGTTCAATTTTGTTTATGACCCATAGGTATGTCTTTATCTAAAACGGATAAGATTTATGCATTGGAGTTTATTTTTGTCACTGGGATGCTCATACCATTGTTTTCCTTGCAGTTCTATTGGCATTATGTGCAGTGTGAAGAGGAGCTGATCCTTTCTTCGTTAGATTTAGGGTTTGTTAAGGTCAAACGTAAATGGGTGTTCAGGAATGGACTACAAATTCACTATTGTGGAATTGCTAGACAATATCTTGGCTAGGTCTGTGTATCATACGAATGGGTGAATTGCATTTGTGCCACTTCCCCAGACAAAGTATCTAAGCTGACTTTTACACAATGTAGATGTAATCAAACACCAATGTGAAGGCTCATAGTAATATTTATTCTCTTGTTTTTCCTTGATCAGATTTCATTTATTCTTGAATTGCAGATTGTCTATAGATGGCCCTGATCTTGTCATGTTTCATATGAGATTGACGAATAACATGACACAATGGAATGATTGATTTGTTCGTAAGATGAAATGCTTGTTATAGATGCTAAATACCCGTGGTCTTAGATAAATATTTTATTTGTTGCAATTAGTTTTATATTGGTCTTGATGAGGCAGTGTCGACTTTCAAATATATTTAGATGAATAGGTAAATTCAAATTTGTAGCATTACTACGGAAATTGTACTTTTGCACTTATTGCTATTAGATCATTTTAATTTAGAACCTTTTGAGTGAGATTTCGAGGAGAGTTATGTAAATTTGAGAAGTTTTGATTTGCATATGACATTAGATTATTCGTCGCTGAGAACTGTCTCAAATTTTACGTGCAAAGACAGGGCCAATTATGTCGTGCAAAATCAATCTAGTTTCACATTCGTGCAGAAAAATGCGAGATTTTGTCAGCAACAATCTCAATCACATCTTTCTAATAGCAATCCCATAAAAAGAGGTCAATGTAAGGTGAGTAATTACAAGAACAACAAAACAACAATTTAAGAGCTGGGTTGAGCAGTGTTTATAATTAGGGCTGCACTACATGAACAACCCCTTGGTTGTCCACGTGGTTGTTCAAGTGGCATTTTCTTTATAAATATATAAAAATGAATGACAGATTAGTACTTTTGAATTTCTCGAAACGTAGATACAAATTAATGCGATCCTTTTTAATTATTTATAAACACTTACCAAACATATGCCAAGTCTTGGTCTTTATAAAATTAGAATAAGCTCTAGTATATTCTTGTTTTAATAAGTGATGTTCATTTTCCCCTACTCTGATCCTGCTCGACCATGATTACATTAATTACGGTTTTATATTTGCATAAACAGTTGGTGCTCAAACCACAATGCCAAGCTCAAGGAATCTTTCATGACAGCAAGAATAAATACTGCACAAAAATATTGAAAGACACTGCATTGTAGAACATCCAGACAATTTGTGGGCCAACATGTTGCATTTTTCAAATCTGAATATGGAACTCTAGTCATTGCACGGGAGGGTCCAAAGAAATTATTGAGAAGCATGAATTTTCTGAACGTTCTTTGATGAGTTTTTAGAATCTCTTTTTTCATCACGGTTTTTATTATCAAAACACGTGCCTTGGAATGCTACTCTAGAATTTCGATCCTGACTGCCAAATGCTGTTCCAAATCCCCATCCAAGGCCTAACCTGACACCGCAGCCTCCACCCGCACCAAGACCCAAGAAGTTTAAAGGCACGCCTGTAGACGGTAAGCAATAGTGGTAAGGACAAAATTATCATGTATGCGACATAGGAACATTATAGTGCAAAATACCGCCAAAAAGATGGGAAAATGGCATATCAGTGATAGTACTTTATGACAAAATGATGAACATTTCTTGAAGCTATCAAACTTCGGTATAAATGAATAAATGGATGTCGTGTAAAATGTCGGCATATACTTGGTGAAAAAGAAGCGTTGGGGTGTAGTAAGTATAAGATAAGCCAAAAGTTAGTTTAATGCAAGCGTTCCTCAGGAAAATACAAGTAATTTAAAGTCAGGACATATAATAAACACTACTTCCTCTAAATGAGTGGGCACCATTTCAATCCCCCAACTGAAATGACCTGTCCTTTGTAACTTTAGTAGACTTGAGATGTGACTTATGTAATTAACGATGCTAGCTGGGTGCCAAACCCACCATCGAGGCTTACTCTGATCTAATACTACTTGTGAATTATTTAACAAAATTGCAGGAGCATCTAACAAGTAACACGGACTAAATATAAGCTTTAAAATCAGCTAACCCACTGAACGGTGAAAGTACATGTTCCAATGATTAGTGCCACAAGTCCCTTGGAAGTGTGAAGAAGAGAATTTTATTTCAATGAATTTAACCAGATACTTCATTTATCTGTCAAATCACTCAGTACCAACATTTTGATTCAATAGTTAAGATGATGTGACGATAATATGAGGGGTGACAGAGGATTGCAAGTCCAAATCTCATGCAGGCTGTCATCCCGAATTATCTTGGCTTGTACGTACATCATGATAATTGAATCGCTTTGTACATTAGGCCATTTCCGGAGGGAGTTAGTTATGATAGAAAGTGGATGGTGGTCATCTATAAGCTTAAACTATTAGAGACTGAAAAAAAGTATTGATCGCAGTTTATCTACGACATGCGACCTCACGTGCAGGCTGGATCATTTTCCATCAACACATGAAAATTTAACAAATGGGTGGCAGTGAAACTTGAATCTAGGACCTTTGTCTGCTTTTGATACCGTGGCAAACCATCTCAACTACCTATCAATAATAAAGCAATGACGTGATTGCAAGTAGGAAACATGAAATAAAAAGTGGAGTGATTCCTTTCAGATTATCAAAGGATCTACTGGAAGTAATTTATTCAAATCAATGAACCTCTTTAGAGCTGTAACATTCAATTTTCGGGAAACCTAAACATTTGAAGGTTTGTAGGATCCTTTTGAGGGAAACAAATAAAGAATGAACTGCTAGGTTATAAAATTTCATGAGATGGTGAGAAGGAGAGCGGTAAAAACAGCCAATGAATAAATAAGTGCACAGTTCTAAGTGAAGTGACCTTGAACAGAAATGCTAAAATGGCGAAAGACATAATATTAGCAAGGAAACTACTAATACAGTTCTTTGTTTAAGCTACATAAATCCGAGTAAAGATTTTCAGTTTAAAAACAGGTCTACCTGTCAAATACATCAAAACTCTGAAATTAGGACTTGTCAATACAGTGAAGTATCGTGATTTTTTTAACCTCTTGCTTTAGTTTTGCCCTAAAATGATGTCTAATGAAATATAATTGTAGAACAAATCAAGCAATATTGAACTGCTATGAAAATATGTGAGCACTATGAAATATCGAATGCCTCCCTCCCGTACTTGTTAGAGTTTTAGGGGTCCATTACAGCTACTTCATACTTCTATAATAATCAAAGTAACATAGTCCAACATTAGCAAAATTTTCTGCACCTAAAGGGCCTTCAAATCTAACCGATTGAATGAATAACAAGAAATGAAGTATATTTTGCAGTAAGAGAGAGCAGTGCATTGCATTCAATATTTTGAGTTTTGATGTTTACTGATATTAATATTTCGGTTGGTGTTTTGATAGACATTGATGTTGTTGGAAAATATAAAATGTTTGAATGAAAACCTCCTCCATTGATTGAATCCATTTGAATTTGAATTTCATCACACTATACAAATGTGTGTAACTCCTCTTTTCAATGCTATAATTCATTTTCAATATTGTAACTCCTCCTTTGATGCCCTTTTCAATGTTGTAACTCCTTATTCAATGAAATAAAGAGTTGGCTCCTCCTCTATGGGTATAAATAGAGGACCTCTCTTGGTGGAAAAAGAGAGAGAAAAAAAAAAACCAATCTTTCCTTCCAACCTCAAACCATCCGGATCTAATTTTCTTTTCTTTGCTAAAATTCTTGAGAGATAGACACGGCTAGTTCGTAGGCGGTTAACGTAGTGCAGTGTAAACCGACAACCGATTGTATCCTGGGAATCGAACACCGATCAAAACCTCTTGCACCCCGGTGAGGCGGCGAATTCGATTTAAGGAAACCGTGTAAACACGGGCCTTCGATTTTGATTTGATTTACTTTGATTCTCCAACTTTCCCCTACAGATGTCACGTCTGAAACTAGCATGTTGATTTGTGATTAAGTGTTTCATTTGTTATATTTCCTATATTATGTTCTTTTACACTGGGTATGTGAGTTTTGGATTTTAGGAAACAAGTTTAACAAGGAATGCAAGATTCAGTGATTGGGTATATTGGGTAGACTAGTTTATGTTTTTCAAGTCTTGACTTAATTTGTATAGTTTTGTCACAGAATGCCAAATGGGGTTTGTTAAGTCCAATGGTGTAATTGACAATTTTGTAAACAAAAATGATTTAATTGATCATGTGTAAAAAGTTAAGGACTTGGGTTACAATTTGTATTGATAGTTTAAGTTAGAGTTTGAGTTTGGAACAAGGTAGAAGACTCGCCAGATTTTTGCTAGTTGCTCGCCAAGTTGTTGCTCGAGTGTTATAAATAGTAAACTCTTCGCTCGCTTGTCGCCCTTGCGTCGCTCGAGCGAAAAGCTATCGCTCGCTTTTCGTCGAGTTTTCGCTCGAGCGATAGTGTTACGCTGCCAAACCCTAGGAATTCCACTTGGAAGAGACAATTGGTATAAGATCAGCCTGGAAGAAGACAACAAATCTTGGAAGCTACGACAGTAGATCGTGAGACTAGAAGATTGACAGCGAATCTTAGAGAGTACAAGAATTACAATAGTTAGAACTAGTGAAAGTTGTTAGATCGGAATCACATTGTATCCATATTTGTCTATAGTAGAGGTAACTGACTTGATCCTAGAGTTTTTCCTACGTTAGATTTCTTCGTCAATAAATTGTGTGTTCTTATTGCTTTCCATATTATTATTGCGGCATTCAAATTTAGGAAAATTTGACTTGTATGTATAATTAATTAGAAAATTAATTAAAAGTGACTTGTTGCTTAAATTAGTCAATTTCGCATGTAAGGTCGAATTAATCAGAACGTTCTAGAACATTCAGGGACTAATATATCACTCGATTGGAGAACAAGTTTTATCACAGGTAAGTGTAGTACGTCAAATGGTGTCTGTAAAATGAAATAAGGAATCCAAATACGTTAATCAAATTAAGTTTTTCAAAAATTTACGTTTACTTATTTTCATAGTTCTAATTGCCTTTCATTTAATTGGTTGATCTTTCTTTTTCAACTTTTTAGTCCTTAACTCTAATTCTTTACTTATTACCAATCGGTTCCTATCTAATATTTCAGTTTCCATTTATTTTAAGTTTGATTTTGAGGCATCCTACAGATCACTCTTTTTTTCCTTTTTGTTCTATTTTTCTTGTTTAAAATAAATTATAAAACCGTATGATATAAAACACGACTTGTAACTCTTATGATTTTCCCAAAATTGACTATAAAGAGACAATTCTTCCATAACTGATGCATTTATTGTTCAATTTTGTGTGTAGCTTGACAATGCATGAAAAACATGATATGCATCTGATAAATATGATTAACCAACTATAATATTTTTGCATAATTTAATATACCCGAATGATATAATCACTGGCGGAGGCAGGGGGTGTCCAGGGGGTGTCCTGGACACCCCATTTTTCTGAGAATTTTTTTTTTTTTTTTTTTTTTCTTTTGGGTTTTTTTTTTTTTTTTTTTTTTTTTTTAAATTAGAAGGATTGTAGAATGGTAACTTTTATTTTATTACAAATAAACTTGCGAAAAAAGTTAATCTTATTTCTTCCACTTATTTTAAGTTAATTCTCAATTTATTAGTAATATTTACACTGATGTACTATTCGCAGAAAAGGTAAATAACTCAATTAGTGAACTTTTATTTCCTCTCAATTTTTTAGTTTCCTTAAAAAAAAAAATTTCGGGGGCGCTGCCCTCGAACCCCCGTCGGCCCCACCCCTTTACCTATATATTTTCAAATTTGGATCCCCCATTTCCAACAAGCTGGCTCCGCCACTGGATATAATGTAAGTTCTCAGAGAACTTATTGGATCAAAGTATAGGTATGCTCTTATGGATTGCAATTTGAAACACACGTGATAAGATCATATTAATAATTTATTTATTTTTTAAAAAAAATGGTACAAGAATAATCTTGTTTACCCATGCATTTGTTGAGATATGAATTATATACTGATAATTTTTAAAATTATTAAAACTCCTAAAGAGCTTTTAAACGAGTTAGATTACTTAAAGTAAGTGTGAGATGAAAGATCTTAGAACTTGGCTCTAGATCAAGCATTTACCAATTAGAATTATTTTTATGATTTATGTTGTACAAAAAAAAGGTCCTAAAACACTTCTATATGAAAAATGCACGTTTTTCAATCTCGAGATTATATAAAAAGAAATTACAACCCTGTTACTCGTACGGAAAAATTGACAGAAAAGATTGACAGAATACTCACAATGAGGGGCTCCACACTTTTTTTGGACTTTTTTATTCATGCAGGATCCATGCACATGTGAGTTGATGTCAACCTCTTCTGTCAAGCTCTTATGTACAATGATCTTTATTCAAGAAATTATTGGTCATGAAGTATCATATCTTAGCATAATATGTGCACTATTGTACCTTGCTATAGTAGAACTAGACTAGATATGGTACTTGCTAGTAAAATATAGGCTCTTCCATGACATGAGGTTTTGGAATGGAGTCAAATGTATAATCGATTTACATGTGGTGTTATTGCCATATTGTGGCAATTTGCAAATTATGATGAATTTTTGTAAAAGAGGCAATTGTTGACGACACTTGATTAATGTGGTGATAATGAAGCAATACTTGTGGAACTAAAAAATAAGATTGACTACATTGATTTTGAGATATCAAGTAATGTTATCATGGGAGAGAGTAACTATGTAGCGTACTATTTTTTCGTTGATCGAGGTTTCGTTTTAATTTTACCAGTTTTCTACCAAAGTTTTTTATTTAAAATTTATTGTTGTGTATTAAAAAAAAATGTAATCTTTTTCTTTCACTATGGCTTTTTGTCCGTATATTTTCTGATAATGTTTTAATGCGAGATAACATTATTTAGTAGATATATCTAAGGGGAAGTTTTAGAAATATAATCCTTTGAATTCATTGCTTACAAATTGTAATTGTTGTAAGATATTTGAGCCCTGCTTAGTGTGCAGGGCATGTTTACTAGGCCCTGTACAAGGGCAGAGACATGCGCGGGCCCCACACATTTTTTTTAATACACACGGGCCCTCCACACAGTGAGGCGCCTGTAAAACATCTGTAAGGCATTTTCCCAAGATATTTTACCCCCCATGACATCAATCCCCCATTTACAATTCTCATATAAAGTTACAATTCTATCTTGTAAATAATAGGTGTTTAGACCCGTGAATACAAGTTGCAAAGGGCAATCTATATTACTTCCAATTCTTTATGCATTTCTCTAGGTCATGTTATCTTTCTTGCCTAATTTTACAACCCACGATTTTTAAACCTTTTGTAATAAAAATTTCAAAATTAGGTCGCTAAACCTTAATGTCTTCATTGGGTCCCTGAAATCAGGTCGCTAAACATTAGTCTTAAATGAATCACTTTCAAATTTCATTACTCTTCCACATTCAAACATATCATGCTCAAAATTAATAGAAATTGCTTATTGGCAACTATACCGTTATAGATTTTTCCACGTTAACTTTACGTTGCACCCAAAAAATAAAAATGGTAAAATGAGAGTAATGAGAATGTCTTTATAATAAAAGTTAAAAGATGTGTGTGTGTGTGTTTTTTTTTTTTTTTTTTTTTTTTTAAATTTGAACATGTGTTCGGCGTGGTTCAATGGTAAGTAGGCATGCCACCACACAATTATGTGGAAGATCTGTTGCGGTATATCATTCAGTTAAACCTCCATTTAGGAAGAGTTTATACGCAGTTTAATTTATTAAAAAAAAAATGAGAATAAAATAAGTGAATAGTACTTATAGGTCTATTGAAATATGTGAATAAAATTAAAATTTAACCATTCATACTTTCATGAAAAATTTCTTCACTCTTGCAGTTAACAGATGCTCGAGTAGAGGTATTTGAAATCATAATTGAAATCTAGATAACCAATTGAGATTTTGGTAAAATTCAATGGTCGTAGGTATAATTACACGAAATATTGGAAATGTACTCACAAAAGTTCCACGTGCTCTACACATGGAGACGATCTGAGATTTACAAAGAAATTAAGCTAGCTATTTCTTGCTGTCTCGAAATTGATTTGAATCGTGAAAAAACCGAACTCAATTCCAATACAAAAATCAATCAAACACCAAGAACATGAACCATTGCTATAATGCCCACTTGGATGACCATTCGGATGACCACCTCCACACACATTGAAGAGAAAATATTATTTTATTTTCGCGGGACCCACACACCCATGTGAGGGTGTGGTCATCCAAGTGGGCACTATAGCATTTTTCATAAAACATTGTCTAGATAACTGTCACGTGTGACGTCTGTATTGACAGGTCTCGACCTCGTGCGAGCATATCTCAGAATTTTCGCATCAAATCTCGCTAAACTATGTTCGAAAGGCACATTGATTAAATTCCAGCTCCAAACACTATAAACCTATGTACATCTAATGCATTCTCACCAGATGGCCCATTCCAAAAGTATTACAGCTATCATCCACATTTAGCACATTAGACAAATCGAATTATTAAAAGGTTGAACCCAACCTTGAGGGTCCCACACCTCTCCTGTTCTGGAGTATCGTGAGGGAGGTAAATCGCAGGTTATGCCTCCAAGGATACAAGATGGAAGGCTGATTGTACACTTGCACTTATCCAATAGCCAAATCCATATTTCAGGATTCGAATTCTTGACGCGACAGCCTCAAATAAAGCTGAATTTCTCCACATTTTCCTTTTACCACTTGAAGATGTACTCTGAGGGCGACAAATCGAATTATTAAACCACAACGTGCAACCCAAACCCCAAATTTCCTAGTTTAGCCTGTCAACCATTAAAATAATTTTTTTATTAAATCTTACAAAACATTAAAATTTCTAACAAAATACTATTCCAAAATATATTTTGACTCACAAATAGGGATCAAACAAGAGCTTTATTTTACTATATATATATATATATATATTATTTTCCTTATGTTTTATTATTATTGTTAACATTTTTTAAAATTATTACATTATTTTTCTCTATTGAAAATTGAAATACTCTTAATACATTTAGATCATGTTTGATGCCCATTATTACATTAAAATAATTTTTTTAATAGTGAATTTTTGAAAAATGTATAATTAGAAAGTATGAAATTTTTTTATGTTTATATACAAAATATTTCATTGTGAAAATATTTAATTAAAATGAATTATGAAATAATGAAAAATCAAAAAGGGATTTAATTATAGAAAATCTAAAATAACTAAACTCACTTTCTATTTTAAAATATTAATTTGATGTCTATTACAAGATAATTTTAATGACCGACTCTTGTAAATATAGAACATCTTATGTTATATTTAAAATGATTTTTCCATTTGTACATCACTCTTACATGAGGAGGCCCCACGAATAAAGTACCTAACATGTACCCCTCACATGTGAGTACACTATGAGTCTGTTTGATACATATTCTTATTCTCATTCTTATACTCATTTTCAATAACACATTTTTTAATAAAATAATATTTTTCATCACATCAATAATTTTTTCTTATTTTTCAACCGCATATTCACCATCACATCAACTAAAAACAATGCATTCTCTTTAAAATAATGTGAATCAAACAGACGCTATATAACTTGGTGTACACTCTCATAAGTTTGTGTTAAAGGCCTCTTAAAAATGCAAAATGCTCTCGGCACGTACCGAGAAACTTACTCCAAAAGTCTGTCCGTAGGCAATCCTACAAGTTCTCCACATTTGAAAACTACTTTTACTCAATGGAATTTTTTATTTTAACTTACCCTTCCAATTCAAAGGCCTCATAAATTTTGGAGCTTTTGCATTACAACACAACATAAATAGGCTATATTATGAAATGATAAAGTTCCATAAAAAATTAGTCAAGATTAAAAAAGAAAAAATGGTAAAAGTTAAAAAAATACCACACCTCTACCTAAAAAACCAAAGCGTGCCCTGTTACCACCCATTTCACCCTTGTCTCTACATACACAGACACAGGTCCCCAATTCCGAGTTAGTAAACCTCTAAAACTAGCTACCCACAAAGAGCCAAATGTGAGCTGGCTATAGAAATCCAAAATCCATAGTCACCCACAAATTTTTTTACCCCTCAAAACAGCACAAAAATCGAATCTATCAAAGTAAAAATCCATTAGGTGAGTAAATCCTGAGGAGGGCATAATTCTTTCCGGAGCTTGTGGGAGAAAAGCCTGCAAGCATCCATGCTGAGATCAACGGCAGCCGATAATGCCACAAAAGCAGCTGCATCCTCCGTGCAGTTAACATGCTGCGTGCTAATCTCCACCGTTGGTTTACTACTGCATTTTCCATTGGCCCCTTCGCCTTCGACACTGGAAGACATCACAAATCCTCTGTACATACAGTAGGGCCAGAGTCCGTAACCATAATCTCCGCTGCCCTGAGGACTGCATACCGGATATGTGGCACTGCTCGGTGTCGACCTCCCATTGAAATTATTGGTGTTACGGTTATTCGAGTCGATTACAAATTTTCCACCTTTGCTGCATCTGAGGATGGACTCTGCCAAGACAATCCCAGCACCGGCCGGGGCAGAGTCGGGGATCAATTCAAACCTATAGCCGAGTCCGTCTGTTGAGCCGCGTTCACGCCAAGCTTCCAGCCTGCCCCAGGGTTTCCATGTACCGTCACCCGGACGAAGAATGAGCCATGAACCAGGATTAGATCGGCTCACTCTGTTTGAACCAGGAGAGGCAACAAATGGGGTAACCATGGATGCGGTTGCAACTGGTGAACCGGAGAGGTCGTGGACTGTGATGGACCATCCTTTTCTTTCTTTTCCAGGCCTCTCTCTCTCACTTCCAAATGAACTTAACCAACCTCTAGAACCACTTTGCTCATATGGTAATGATCTGTAAATCAACAATTTTCTTAAATAAACAAAATCAACGAATATAAGAAATACTTAATTCTTCATTCACAATCAAGATTCCCTTGCAAAGAAAATGATTATTTCAATTGCGAACCTAACCTTAATGTAATCAATAAAAAGTAGATTAGATAATAAAGTATATGATTTTGCTTTAACTTGAAGTGAGAGTGAAACAAAAGCCTTCAATAACCAATTGCAGAACCAGTTTCTAAATAATCACACAAGAAGCTACTTTTTCAGCTTTCAGTTTTCAATCCAAAAGGGTGAAGTATCACGAATTCATTCTAACGCCAATTAGACCCATTTCGAGTAAATTCCAGCAAGAAAATTATCAAATTTTTGACCGGGGAATTGGATTAACATATAAACAAATAATACGAGAAAATTCAGAAAAAATATGTACCTGCATCTTTGATTGCGCTCGCCAGTGGCACGAAAACTGAATTTGCAAGTAAAAACTGGCTGGCGAATACTTCCTTGAATTTGAAAAACCTGCGGGCAGCATTCTGGATCCTTATCGAACTGGAACACGAACCTCGGATCTGGCTCAGACTTCACATTCAAATGAAACTGAGCACTTGAAGAACTTATCCCTTTTCCAACATTAATCCACCCGTTGTGGAAGAGTACGGTCCGAGATTCCGTTTCCGCAAGATCTAACGGCACGGAGATTTTTCCCAGAAGTCGATCGGAGTTCACACCACAAGTTGTGCCCCGTCGGCCGGTGTAGATCGAGATTTTGAGTTCAGGCTTCTTGGTGGTAGCAAACAGCGACGACTTCCCAGTGAGCCGGTCGAGATCAGACTTGCTAAGGTGGAAACTCGCGGCGAGTATTTGTTGGTTTCCGTCAGGGAACTGGGTGTTCTCTGGCGGAATGTACGGCACCACCGCCGTTTGTAACGAGAAACTCTTAAGCTTAATTTTGCAAAAACATGGAGAGGACGAAGGGTGCACCACCGACCTTGCCGGCTTCGACGCCACCGGATTCTTCAACGCCAAATTCCCTACAGTTAACCGTACAAAAGGACACGGATCCATTACCTTTTTCCCCAAAAATGAATATATAAACAGAAACCCTAAAAGCCCAGTTGAGAAAACAATGTATTTAACTAAACAGGAACAAAACTTTCTTTTAGAGGATTTTGCTTGGTTTGATTAAGGAAGGCGTAGGGTAGTAAGACAACAGTTAAAATGCGCTGTCTGTGTAAAGAAGAAATGAAAGAGGAAGACGAAGAGCCAATTAGGGATGCGTTCGAACGACGTGCGCAGTACTCCCCCCTACCACTTCTTCTTGGCTTCACTTAACGACACTCTCACTGCAAATTTTTTTGAATGCTGAGGAAAAAAAAACTCTTATCTTATTGTCTGGATTCTGGTGAATGGGACCCTCTCTTTTTAGGTTATGTTCTCTTGGAAAAGTGAACCATTGGTCACCAACTTATTAATTTTGTGGTAACTTGGTCTTCAATCTCTTTCTCTTGTTAATATTGTTTCCAACTAGTTAATTTTGAAAACTATTAACTTGTGATTAATTTAATTGCCATTAACTCATTAGTGTTTTCAATTTAATTGGCCATTAAGTGTCATTAACTTATCAGTCTAATATCATTTAATTGTCATCTAAATTTGTATTTATAATAATATCAATGTTGACCTTAATATTAAAATTTTGATTTATGTAAACAAGGACGATTAAATTATTACTTTTTTAATTAAAATAACTAGTAAACGAGGAAGTAAATAAAAAAATAAGTGGGGACTTGGAGCAACTAACGAGGTGTGAGCTTAGAGCAGAACAAACCAATTTAGGTTTAGGGTTAGGTATCGACTCACAAAAACAAGAGGGTGTAGGGAGCATAACGGCTGGGGGGGTAGGTGAGAAAAAAAGAAATATAAGATTCTATGTTTGGTTCCCTTTTCTTATAACTCATTTTTCTTAAATTAATTTTTAATCACTTAATTCATAGAACACACCTTTTCTCAACGTTTTAATACATATTTCACAAACTTTTATCGAATTTTACTAAAAATTTATTATTCATTCAAACGAAACAGGGACTTATTAAGACTTGTTTAGGTATTGTGTACTTGCAATACAATGCTCACATTCGTCTTAGACAATATTCAAATAAATAGAAACAAACTATGCTACAAAAGTAGGTCACATAATAAGTTGAAGAGCAAATTGAAATATAATCTATAAATTGGGGGCACAATTTCCTCTTATAAAATTTGTGGGTGAATAGGGCAGACTCGGCACTTCATTGCCTAAATCAAGTATTTGTGGGTTGGAATACAGCTGGATACAGCTTGTAATTGATTCCGTGCCCAGTTTCAGAAATGTTCAAAGTCCTGACCTAATAGCAAATGTCACGTGGGGACCATCATTTTTTATTTGACCCAATTACCCTTATGCTTCCCTCAGAATTACCCCACTGTTTCTGAAGATTCAACTTGGAGGATAGGCCTGGGTCATCTATTCGGCCACCTGGTGCATCTAAACGCTAATATATAGGCCCCATTTGATTTGAGAAAAAAATATATTTTAAATAGTTGATTGATATGTGTAATTAAAAATTAAAAAAAAAAATTATATTTATGTATAATATTATTTTATTAAAAAATATGTGATTGAAAAAAAAAAATAAAAAAATAAATTTTAAAAAAAATAAGAATCAAATATAATATTTGACAACTTGAACTTGTTTTCACGAATGTTCTAGATTTTTCTTTTATCATGGTATGAGTGGGTAATTTTTTATTTTTTATTTTTGGGTGCAAATAATGTTTGTAATGACTAATATCATAGCTTTTGATAGGTGATAGAGACCTATTTTATGGAGCTATTAATCTTGAAAAAATATTTAATGTGCTTTTATACAGTGTAATTCTCCTAGAGTTCTAATGATTTAGGATTTTAGTCAATTTTTTTACTTTGAAGGCTCTTCACTAGAAAGCGGAGTATTGTGAGTTTTTACAACTAAATTATTGGTTTTGTAGATCTTCGCCTAGTCCCTTGAACTTCGTCGAGCGTAGAACCATGTCTAGTGATTTAGAGCCTTAGCCAATTTTTTTGTTTTGGAAGCTCTCCACTAGACCGTGGGGTATTGTGAGTTTTCACAACCAAATTATTGGTTTCGTAGATCTCCGCCTAGTCCCTTGGGCTTCGTCGAGCGTAGAGCCGCGTCTAGTGGTTTAAGGCCTTAGTCAATTTTTTGACTTTGGAGGCTCTCCACTAGATTGCGGGGTGTTGTAAATTTTTACAACCAAATTATTGGTTTTTGTCGATCTCTGCCTAACCTCTTGGGTTTCGTCGAGCATAGAGCCACGTCTAGTGGTTCAGAGCCTTAACCAATTTTTGGCTTTGGGGGCTCTCCACTAGACCACGGGGTGTTGTGGGTTTGTTAGGGGGATTCAAAGCTGTAGTCTGACATAAAAGTTGCCTGGATTTGTGAGCTTTTTTATTAAATTAACAATAATAATTACAATAGATCGTTCCTACATGAGGCATTACATTAGGGAATTTTAACAATGCAACATATCTACTGTATTTATAAAGACTTCAACTCGTTTTCCTACTTGACAATCTATGGGTGGTATTTCAGTTTCACTGGTCTAGCCCCTAGTAAGACGTTGAGGTGGTACTGGACGATCGTCGAGTTGACCTCCGGGATGTCGCCTAGACTCCATGCGAAGACATCGAGGTTGTTAGCCAGATATCTAATCAATTCCTCTTTTTCATCGGATTTCAGATCCGCCCCAATGCTGAATTCTCGTCCTTCTGACACGAAGATTTTTTTAGTCATGTCGAGCGACTCGATCCGTCTTCTTGGGGGGTCTAAGTCTAGTATCATGACAGACGATGAATCCTTAGTCTGGATGCTATTAACAGCATTTTTGTGATATATATTGATCCCCTCGCACGCATCCGACCCCTCTGCTTGTTGGAAACTTCAGAATTTGATGGTAGGTCGAGGGGACAGCTCGGGCGGCATTCAGAAGTGGTCGACCATAGATGACGTTATAAGCTAGGGGGTCTTGACAACCAGAAAACTTGTCACAATCACTACAGTCGTCGGGTACGTGCCTAAAGTAACTGGAAGCTCTATCGTTCCCTCGGGTATCACCGTCGCCCCTCCAAACTCCTGCAGAGGGGTGGTCACTGTCTTCAATTTCTCGAGGGAGATTTTCAAACCTCGGAAAGCTTCC
Organism: Osmanthus fragrans; assembly: GCA_019395295.1. NCBI lineage: Eukaryota > Viridiplantae > Streptophyta > Magnoliopsida > Lamiales > Oleaceae > Osmanthus > Osmanthus fragrans. Next base: position 15,813,942 of record CM033352.1, read on the forward strand.
CAAGTGAGAACGTTCGCTGCACTTCCCCTGTGGACTAGCACCCTCCTGACATCGAAATCTACTATGTCACCCACTACCACCAGGGCGTCATCATGGGGGTGCGCCATGCCTATTAAGTCCTCTTCACCGCAAGTTACGTTATGGTCGAACCTTGCTTTTTTCTGAATCGAACAGACCCCTACTGAGCAAGCATAGCCCTACCTAGCCGAATTTGAGTCTCTGCCGGCTGCCACCCTGCTACTAATCATGTTTATCACTCCGGCCCTGGGTGGGGGCGACCCTCCAATTTTTGTTTGCCTCTATCTTCTTTCACGTACCGGGTCAGGAGTCCTCTCCTCAGGAGGCGTTCGATTTCTTTCTTCAGCTGCAGGCACTCCTCGATGTCATGTCCATGATCTTTATGGAATGACAATATCTACCTTGATTTCTTTTATTGACGTGCGACAACATTGGTCTTGACCACTCGAGCTCTTCATGTCCCGAATTTCCATCAACAACTTTGCTCGGGGGTGTCTAACGGGGTGAAGGAGTTTGAAGGGGTGAATACCTTGATCTCCTCCCGCCTTTGCCTGGTCAATCGATCCTGTGAGTATCCCTTGTTTGAACGTTTGTTTTTCAACTCACTTTCGTTAGTAGATTTTTACTCATCGCCCATCTTTCTCTTGTGACCTTCTGTCTCCCATCCCTCTCTAAGATTTTTGGTGACCTTCTCCGCTTCTTCCCGCATGGGGTCGATGACTCAGCGTGGTAGGCATGGGGGTCGACATTTCATAATGGTTGAGTGTTGTGTTGGCCACGTAGTTGTAGAGCGCCCTAGTATATATTGGTCGATGGTCCGGCTGCGTAGTGATAGAGCACTCATAGGGCTCGACGTTCCAACTGCGTAGTGGTAGAGCACCCTAGGGGTCGACGATCCGGCCGCGTAGTGGTAGAGCACCCGTAGGAGTCGACGTTCCGGCCGCGTAGTGATAGAGCACCCATAGGGGTTGACGGTCCGATCACGTAGTGGTAGAGCACCCATAGGAGTGTCTCATAGCTTTTCTTCACGTGGTAATTTCGCAGCGTGCTGTCGCGGATGAGTTTAGTCCCACCCAACATCAAACTCCAAACTACCACATTGCATACTTGACACATCAAAACATCAATTATGGATTATAATCAAAATGTCAACTCATTACTTCGACCAAATTCCAACTATAAGATCAAAAAGGTATTATCTGTCTGAAATTTTAAAATTTTCGTACTTCCGAGCATTCATTTTTTGAAATCTTGGTTTGATGGGTGAGGAGTTGGGATTTAGATAGGTGTTAGTCTTATTTGTGGATTTAGGATGGCAATTTTTTTGTTGAACCTATTTATCCAACGAACTTAATTTTACAGCTTGTTTTCCTACCCACAAGGTATCAGTTAAATGCCCCAACTAGGCTTGGTGAAATTTCAGCCCCATTTTCGTACGATCCACGTCATTCCCTATATTATGGCCCCGTTTTATTCTCATTCTTTGTAAAATGAGAATGAAAAATATAGTCGTTATGAGTCCCCCACAAGAGATAGAAAGTCAAAAAATTGTGGTTGAATGTGATGAATAACGGTTATATTTTTCATTTTTAGGGAAGAAAAATGACTACCAAACCATATCTCATATACTCACATTTACATTTACATTTTCATTGCATATACGCGATGATGTGATCACATGAAGCATGCAACACAAGATAACCACCGTCCACCTTTTTCAGCCCCTATTTCCATCACCCTCAATTCATGCACATAGTGGTCCATTTGATGTTATTTGTACTTCATGATATGCATTCGTATCATATTCTTTTTGGGTCTGTTTGATAAGAAAGCTTTTTCATGAAATTCGAAAATTATTTTTCATCTTTTCAAATTTAGCTTGTTTGATACCAACTATTTTCTGCAAAAGTTTTTCCCAGGCCACCCCCACGCACCCCTTTTCCTTATTTTCAAACAGTTTTTTTTTATTATTTTTTTAGACAATTGAAAAAAATTCTAGACCCAATAATAAAAAAAATTATCACTTTTATTGACAATTTCCATGTAAAACAATACCAAACGAATGATATTCAGTATGTTAATTTTTTTAATTTTTTTGGACAATTGGAACAAATTCTAAACTCAATGGTAAAAAAATTTATCACTTTTATTGACAAATTTCATGCAAAACAAAGTCAAACAAATACCAAACTTATAACATTTTTCAGGTGAAAAATTATATCAATCAAACACAATTAATTACAAGTCACAGTAAAACAAATTAGGCAGTGTTTGATTCACGGAATTTTCCATGGAAAATGGAAAATATTTTCCTAGTTATCACTTTTTTGCTGTTTGATTGTTTTTATTTTCACTGGAAAATATTTTCCATAGAATTCTAGGTACAACCTTTTAAAGCACAAAAGTAGGAAAATATTTTCTTATGGGTATGGTGGGAAAATATTTTCCACCTTGCTGGGTTTTTTTTTTTTTTTTTTTTTTTTTTTTTTTTTTGACAATGGAAACATATTCTAAATTCAATGGTAAAATTTTTTATCCATTTAATTGACAATTTGCATGAAAAATGAAGCCAAACGAACAAAAAAAATTTCAAAAATTAATTTTTTTTTAATTTTTTTTTTTACTTTTTTGCAATCCAAACAAATTTTAATATAAATTGTGAAAAAATTTATCCCAAAAAGTAACAATTTGCATGAAAAATAAAGTCAAACGGATTAGGTGAAAAATTATACCAATCAAACACCATTAATTACAATTCCCTCTAAAACAAATTCAATTCAATTCAATTCCCTACAATTCATTTTCTTTCCACCCATTTTCCACCCTTGCAATCAAACGGACCCTTATAGACAATTCAATTTCATGTAATTCATTTTCTTTCCATCTAAATTTTACATTTGCAATCAAACGGACCCTTAGGACTTCTGTAAATTAGAACTACATCCAAAAGATGCCAGATGGATTGACAGTTTACAAGGATTAGAGCAGCAGAAACGAGACGCCGTTACCCATTCCCGTAGGGCCAACATGGCTGTGAAGATCAAGGAGAAACTGACTGAGGATTGCAGACTTAGGTGTCAAGGGGATTGTTAAGATAAAGCAGCAGGAAGGGGCAAGAATTCAAATTTTGCATACTTTGTGTCATCATCACAAATTACATATATCAACAGAATCGGAGTGATGGTTCGGTTACCAAATAATAACAAGTCCCATTCCATCCCATAATAATATAAACATCAAGCACATGACTCACACTAACGCAATGTGTATACCATGTTCCATCTAGAAAAGTATTCCTTCGCCACAAAAATCACTTGATTTTGAACAGACACTAGAGACAAATGAACTACACGAGCATTAATCATATTTCAATGGGTAAGGAAGTCAGAAGAGCCAACGAAATTCAATATTTCAACATTTAGAACCTGAATAGAGGATAAGATACATCTTTTCTACCAAAAGAAGGAATAAGAACAACAGGGGGAAAAAATCTAAGTTGAAGCCCTGAGTTTATCCTGTTTTCCACATTAGAATTAATCTGCGTCCTTTGAGAGTTGTGACACAAAATGTGCCTGTATGAAATAGACGTCTACACAGAGAACATGTTCCAAGTTTTTCATCGCAAAAATACTACAGAAAAACCACATTCTCAACTATGAATATTGTTGATAGCAGACCGCAATGCATCATCTCCAACAATAGATCTTAATTTTGTCATGAAAATATCCTTCCCCATTTTTCCCTCCTGTAATACCATTGTAGTAAAATCAATAAGCTAAAATTCTAAAACCTCATTCATTATTCTCACATATCTTGTAACAGATTAGGAAATAAACTGCGTAGCATCTAAATGCAATAAATGCTTACCTTATAAGCACCGCACAACGTTTGCAATTCTTGAATTTTAGGAAGAGATAGAGAACTTTTCAGATTTGAAAATAATTTCGCAATCAAGGAATTTGAACCATGAGGAACCCAATTCACATTCGACATTCCATTCATTCGATCTGAGAGAAAGAACATAATATTCCTATGAAAAGTTGCTCAAATTACTTCTCAAAGTTTATAAATGCAGAGAGAACAAGGTTTACCTGACAGATTTATAGGTATATAACTGACAACGCACTCGGGAAGAATGTGGGTATTCATGTTGGCAAACCAAACCACATACCACTTGGGATTTTTCAAATCATCCACACCAGAATCATATTCCGCACTCGAAGGATTTGACTGCTGAGAACCCTCTTCAACCTTCTCGCATTTTCCCAATGTCACACGACAAAGAATAATATGCTTCTCACCATTCTCATCTGTCTCCGACAACATTGCACTGATCAAGTTTACACAACCAGCAAAAAATGTAAGAAAACCAACAAACAAATGCACTATATCCCGAAAAGAAAAAAGCAACCAAAAGCAACACTACTATAATATGCAGTTAAACACTTAAGACAGACCGCCAGCTGACAAATATGAGCAACAAATGCGAGGCAATAATATATAACCATATTAGAGAAACAACACACCTATAATAAGGAGATTGTATAGGAGACAAGTGTATCCCATTGCCATGACCTTGAGGACCAGGAACTTTGCCAGGCATACCAAAACCATGTTTCAAAATGCTCTCCACACCCTTGGCCGAGGTTCCATACCATGCAAAAACCGTATCACTATCCCCTCTGGCAATTTTTGTGATGTCCATCTGCTTCAGAAACATTGCATGGCGTGCCTTGTCCAATAGACCAGTCCTCACGCATTGATGAATCGAAGTAATTTTAGCACCGTGATTCAACATCGCCAACCCCGACAAGAACAAATTCTTCACTATTAAGTTCCCCTTTTCCTCTCGTCTCAATATTCTCAAATTAGGCCACCTCGCTGACTGAAATTCATTGCCAACTATTTGCCGCCTTTTCGCATCATTAAAATTGGATGAATTCCCTTCAGTTTTTTCCTCTTCTGTACTTTCCAAACACTCTCTCTTTCTCTTATTCAAATTTTCGAATTTATTCAAATCCCAACAATTCGAATCCTCTAAATTCCCAGAATTTTCTCTAACTCTTATCTCAATTTCTACTTTAACGCTATTCTCATCGCAACTCTCGAGAGTATTATCATTATTTCGATAGCCATCGATAAAAACCATGGGGAAAAAACACTTACCATTAACATCAATCCAGGCAATTGACCGTTGATTCCCAGTATCCAATTCAAGCTCGAGCATCCTGTAGAAGTCAAAAAGACACTTATACCCATTAATTTTTCCCCTCAATCACCGGTTTGCCCCCCACAAAACCCAGTTTCAAGAGCTCCACCACTTCTTCCGGGTAATCGACCCAGGATCCGTTGTCGAAGTACAAAAACCGGGCCGGTTCGGAGCTCCGCTTGAAATTCGGGTAGTTCTGAATCAACATACGCGCGTGGTCACGAAACGACGCCTTCGAAGATGATGACGATTTAGGAACAGTAATTTTGATTGAATTTTTTCCTTCAGGTTTCGACATCGTCAAAGCAGAAGAACTGGAGATAGAATTCATGGCAGAAATGTACAATTCGAGAAGCTCTGTGTACAAAAAATCACTGCGACTCCGCTAGAACTTCTGAAAATATCATTTCTTTGCCGCTGGGTATGTATAGAGTAGGATAACGGTAGTGAAAAGACATTTTTGCTCCTCAACTTAAGTTTGTTTGGGGAGAGAACAGTAATTTGAAATGGAGGGTATTTTTGAAATTCACTAATGAGTAGTGGCTTTATGGTTAAGGAATTCGCGGCAGGGTTTAATTTAGGGAAAATTTCCTAAATCCTACTTTAAGAATAGTGTATTTTCAAAATCAGAAATTAACTTTCAAATTTCCAAAATCAGATATTCATTTAAAAAATATTTATAATTTATTCAATTAATTATATATTTTATTAATTAAATAAATTAAGGTCACAGATTTACACACTTTGGTCACAGATTCATAGTTTGGTCACAAATCGAAATTTATTAGGTCACAATTTTTTTTCGAAATCACGGATCGAAATTTATTAGATCACAGAGTTTTTTGAGGTCACAAAATGAAATTTATTAGGTCACAGATTCTTTTCGAGGTCACGGATCGAAATTTTAATAAGTCACAATTTATTTTTCACCGTCACAAATGATAATTTATTAGATCACAGATTATTTTTGAGGTCACAGATTAAAATTTTATAGTCACAGATTTGTTATTAGTCACAAATTAGCTAATTTAGTGGTCACAGTTAACCAAATAATCTGTGACCACCGCCCGACATCCATTGCTGTCCCGCCACCACGTCACAAATTGGATCGATCTGGACACCACCGCCACCTCACAAATTGGATCTGGACACAACCGCCACCGCCACCGCCCCCACCACCACCACCGCCACCGCCACCGCCCTCACCACCACCTCACACAGTCTGGATCTGAAAATCAACACCACACAATCGCACCACCACCGCGTCACAGTAGCACATCACCATCGCACCCACCACACCTTCGTTCCCGCCACCGCACCACAGCACTACCACTGCGCACAGCACCACCACTGCGCACAGCACCACACAACTCACCCAACCACCGCTTCGCACCGCACAGCACCACACAACTCTTTCTCAAAACCAAGAAAGCCACCAATCTTCCTCCACCACTACCGGTTTCCTCATCTAGGGTTTGTTTTTTATTAGGGATTCATATTCCAATTTTTGACAAGCGATCTGACGGATCTGAAGGAGTGGCATATGCGAGTGGCCGATGGAGCCAGAACGGTGGTCCTGCGCACTGCGTGTGGCGGTCCTACGAAGTCTGCTGGCACGGGACTGCGGTGGAGCACATTGCAGCGGTTGGTCTCCAACTACGGTCGATGGTGGTTGTTTTCTAGAGGAAGAAAGAGGCTAGTGACGGCGACGGTGGTTGTTTTTCTCTAGGCTACTGACGGCGACGAGAGTAGAGGAGAGAAGAGAAGAGGAGAGGAGAGTTAGAGAGAGAACGTGTTTGGTGGCACAGTGGATGCCGGATGGAGGCGGCTAGAGAGTATAGAGGGAGGGAGTGAGTCGGTGAGGAAGAAGAGAAAACACGTGAAATAAAGAAATACAGTTATTAAAATTGATTTAAATATTTAATTTTAAGAAAAAAAAATCTGATTTTTGAATTATGAAACTTTCCATCTTATTTTAGAATGATGAATTTTTAAAGTAGGGAATTGTGTAATTTCCACTTTAATTTATTCGGATTACTTCGGCCCAAAGAAATAGAAGAATGTTGAAGAGTGTTCTTTTAATTTTTTAAAAGTCTACCTTCTTACTTTTTTCTTTTTTCCTTTTTCTTTATTCTTTATTCTTTATGGATATTCTGGTGAGCAAGTTACAGAGTCTTCGACCTTTTATTCTTACACCTTGTTTCAGCCACATTCTTCTAAAAAAATTATTTTCAATCACACATTTTTTAATAAAATAATATTATAGCAAATTAATAATTTTTTCTTAATTTTTAACCACACATTCTCAATCAATCTACTATTCAAAATGTATTATTTCCTTAGAAATGGAACTCAAACAAGGACTTATTGTATAATCAGCTTCAAATGACATAAATATCCTAAATTTGTTATATCATAACTTGTCCCTTATAGAATAACCTCACTTCAAATTTTTTGATACAAATTCGGGGGACGGGGGTAGGGGTATCATAAACTTTAATTTTGAAGGTCATGTTACAATCTAATAATAATTTGAATTTCGTATCCGATTTGCTGTGAGTAATTGAAAAAATTATAATGAAATATTGAAGAACAATATACTTCTTTCAAAGATTGGGGACCAACTTTCTAGTGAGACAGTAAGTTAGGAACTAGTGGTTCAATTTCAAACTCTTTTCGTACAACTCGCTTCTTACCTAACTAGTATTGACCCTTCTTTGGAGTTTGACCTTTAGTGTATAGTTACTTTTCCCTCCAAAGCCCAACCCAAAAAAACATATTGAGGTTCATATTGGTAAGAATAATATTATTTATTGGTAGTTGTCTTACGTGGTATATACATAGTAATTTGTTATTTGGTGTATAAGATAATAAAAAATTATCATATTAATATATCAAATAACAAACTAACATATATATGTCATGTATAACGAATACCGATAGTGTTCAATGTGAATAGCATTACTCTATTAATAACCTTACGTAAACCACAATCCTATTATTACCGTGACTTGTTAAGCTTAGCATAATTTAAGATATAAATAATTTTGACCTTTTATATATATATATATATATATATATATATATATATATATATATATTACTCATAATCTGGTTCTCCAACAATGTAGCCATGGTTGAAGATTGGGAGTAACAATTATTGACTTTAATTCAACCAACTCAATCACAATTGTGCAGATCCGCACGAGAGTTTCTTCTCGCAGGGCGGACAAAACACTCCGCGCAACACGGAGGAATTGCTTTTGTCATGTATTGTTGGTCCATGATTTCATTTTGCTACTTTAATCGTTTGATTTTTTGTCTTCTTTTCGTTCAACCTTCATTGAATACTTCGCAAAACCTGGAAACAGTTCCACATGAAGTGGACAACAAAAATAGAAAATTTCACTCGAACTCGACCTTAGCTAGTAGCGACCTAGAGTTTTCTTTGTGCCTCAAGTGGCGCAGGATATGCAAAAATTGTAACCCTTGGCTATGTAGCATGTGTGTGAGTGCCAGCAAAAATAGAGATTGAAATGGGTGGTGCGCATTTCAGCAGTGGCCATCGGAGGACGAAAGCTCTCGTAATTGTTGAAGAAACAAGAAAGCTCTCGTATCCTCCTTCGTCCTAAAGTCCGTTCTCAGTAAGCTTTTTTTTATAAATTGGATTTGATTTTGCTTTGAATTCTTCATATTTCAGCATCAATTAATCCCTCATAAATGTATTGTAACAGGGTTGATTGTTTATAATAATTTAAGCTTGTCGAATTTTTATTGAAGAGTGTTTTAAGACCCCTTGTTTTCTAGCTTTGTTAGAGCTTTACGTAATAGGCAATTGCATGGGTTCCTCTACGCCCTTATTTGAATCACATTTTTTCATCAAAATACATTTTTCAATCGTGATTTGATATCACTTCAACCACACATTATTCAATAAAATAATATTACACGCAAATCAAAAACTTTCTTCATATTTTAACCATATATTTCTCATCAATATATTATTTAAAAATACATTTTTTGAAAAAATAGGGCTCAAACAAGGGCGTACAAGAATTGATACCTCAGCCCATCTGGTATTTTCATATCCTTTACTCACTTTTTTTTTTTTGGTTTCAAAATGAGTTAAAGATTGTGACTTTAATGCTCTTGATTGTAACGGTTAAAAATCTATTTTTGCTTGTAAAATCGAATCTGATTGGCTTAAATTGATAGAGGGTTTGAATGTGGCCTCCAAAGATAAAATCCTTTCAGTACGGTAAAATCCTTTTAGTGATTTGGTGGTGCATGATTCTTGATTCTTAGTACGATTTTTGGATGTGAAATTCATTAATTTTTGTTCTTAATTGTGAAATTTTGTTTTGTATATTTGGTTTATAAGTTCCCTTAATTCTTCTTCTTTTCCGTGTCTTGATTGTTTGGTTTATGATTTTATTCAGATGTAGAATTTCTTGACATTTGTCTTACTATGAAATTGAAGAATTAATTATTTTAGTTGATTATTTCTTATTTTTTTAATTTAAGTGAAACAATGTAAATTTCAATAATAATAGTTACTAATAACAAATTCCCACACCCACCGTTTTTCATGATTGATATTTCGAATTTTGGTTTTGATTATTTTTGTTTCAAGCCAATGGAGGACTTCATTTTGGGCTTTTGGCAGCTCTTCGTCAAATATAATTTTGTGTCACTTTTCACATCTATTTGAAAATTCTACCGTTTTTTAACTGTATCTATTGAGGTTTTCCATGAATTTCAAATTATAGAAAATAAAATTGTTGAAAATGATCGATTTCTCTCTTCTCGTGACTATCAATTATTTTATTTTATTTTTTCACTTGATGACTTTGCTACGAGGAAGCTGGCCAGATAAATAAAAAGCCCAAGTGCGAGATTGAGGACCCCAAGGCCAAGGTAAATTTCCTCTAACTTCTTTTTTTGAATTGGAACCCCAATCGTAAGTAACTGTTAGGAAAACACTCCTAGATTAATACCTTGGGCACATCAACCCCGCCCCGAAGGGCCATGCCTTCTTGGGCACGTCAACACTCACTATTGCTATTCCGCATAGTTTTCTTGAAGGTGACAGGCTCATCATCCTCCAATGAGAGTGCGTACTCAGCTACATTGGTTTGTCCATAGTGCCTCAGAAGTTGGTCTAACCCCAACTTCTGAACTTGCTTGTAAGCTCGCTTTGGCCTAGTGAAAGGCAAACTTTCTTCGAGCTGTACATTCTCTTACTGAACCACCTCATGTTTAAGCTCATCACCACTCTCCACTTGAGTGTTTGCATGATACTCCTCTTGAGCACGACTAGGACCAGTTTGGTCCCTAGTTTCTATCTCAACAACTTGAAACTTTGAACCCCCAACAGCTTCAACACCGGGCACCGTATCTTTCAACCAAACTACCATGGAGTTGTCATCAAAAGTAACATCCCTACTGATTATGAACTTAAAATCCTCTACACACCAAAGGCGATAGCCTTTTACACCTGTTGCATACCCCAAGAATATTACCTTCTTGGCTCTAGTGTAAGCTTTCCCTCGTTGACGTGGTAGTAGGCTGTGCATCCGAATATTCTGAGTCTATCATAATCTGCATGTTCTCCTGACAATACCCTGTAAGGTACATCTCCATCTAATTTTGAATGTGGAGACCGGTTCACTATGTAGCAAGCATTAGCAACCGACTCTGTCCAAACCAGCATAGGATCACATGCACATTAATTTCTCTCGAAGTGTGCGGTTCAGTCTTTTCGCGACCCCATTCTGCTGTGGTGTAATCCTAACTGTCCAGTGTCGGGCAATACCTTCCTTACCACAGAACTTCTTGAAAGCACCATCTGTATACTTTGTACCGTTATTAGATCGCAGTGTCTTCAATTTCTTTCCTTTTTTTTCAACCATTGCTTTCCACTTCTTGAACGTGTCGAATACCTTATTCTTATGCTTCAAGAAATAAATCCAAGCATACCTAGAATAATCATCAACAAACGTAACAAAGTACCTGGAACCGCCTTTAGAAGTGATCGAAGTCGGACCCTAAACATCTGTATGCACATAGTCTAGTATACCTCTACTTCTATGGATGCTTGACTGGAACTGAACTCGGTGTGCTTTACCGTACACGCAATGCTCACAAAAATTCATGCAAGGGTTCTTCAAGCTCTTCAGCAAACTTTCATTACTGAGCAGATCTAGACCATTTTCTGACATATGCCCAAGCCGCCTATGCCATAACCGAGTGCACTCATATGGGTCTCCACCACTTCCACTTGTTCCAACTGCTACATTTCCTGTAACTGTGGTACCCTGAAGAGCATAGAGGTTGCCTTGACGAATACCCTTCATCACTACCAAAGAGTCCTGAACAACGTTTTTAATTCCATTCCATGTCATAATCTTGCAACCACTGAAGTCCAAGATACCAACAGAAATAAGGTTCTTCCACAAATCAGGAACATGTCTAACATCCATCAATGTTCTAACCACTCCATCATACATCTTGATTTTAATTGAACTAAGCCCCACCATTTTACAAGAATGGTTATTCTCCATCAACACGGTTCCACCATTAGTGTTTCTATAGGTAATAAACCACTTCCTATTTGGACACATATGGTAAGAGCAACCAGAATCAAGAATCCACTTACCGGAGATTTCTTTATCACAAGAAATGGAGTAACACTCATCGATGCCCCCTTCTTCCGAAACATAGCTAAGTTCTTGATTGTTTTGAACCTTCTCATTGTTGTTGTTCTTATTGTTCTTCTTCCATCCCGCTCTTTTGTTAGTACAATTCGCCTTAAAATGCCCAAACTCACCGCATTTGAATCAAGGCCTTTCCGCAAGAGGTCTAGAACTCGATCTAGACTTTCCTCCCTTGCTCTTTGCGTGCTCATTGTACCTTCCTCTTACAAACAACCCTTGTGCTTGCTCCTTGTGATCACTAGTAAACATGCCACTAGTTGTAATCTTCTGAAAATCATCTGTTAGAAGTGACCTTCTAGTGTGTTCCATCACAAGTTTATCAACCATAAGCATCAATGTTTGTACTAGATTCTCATAAGACTTTGGCAAAGAAAGAAGTATTAAAAGTGTTTGATCCTCATCATCTACTTTCACATCAACGTCCTTCAAATCTGATATGCACTTATCAAACTTGTTGGCGTATTCTCGGATTGGTGTACCTTCATCCATCTTGCAAGTATACAATTTGAACTTCAATTAAATCCGATTAGTTAGAGTCTTTGTGATGAAGTTCATCTCCAACTTTGTCCACACCTCCGCCGTCGTTATCTCACCATCAACCAAGAAAGTAACATCTCTTTCAAGACATAGAATGATAGACTCTCGTGCCTCAAAATCTAGCTCTTCCCAATCTTCGTTAGACATATCTTTGTGCTTCTTCTCCTTACCCACCAAAGTTTTGTGCAACTTTAGAAAAATCAACAAATTTTTCATTTGCATTCTCCAATAAGAGAAATCATTCTTCCCATTGAACTTCTCTATCTCATACTTCCCAACCTTCACCGTTCCACTAGTAGATATCATATATCCACTTGTTTATGGGAAATTTGCCAACGAAGTTCTCTCGAAAATTTTCACAAACACCTTGTGTACCAAACAAAGTTCATGCCAACCACAAAAAATCAGAGCTTAACCACCCTGATTTAAGAAGTAGCTCTGATACTAAATTGTTAGGAAAACACTCCTAGATTAATACCTTAACCGGTATTGCCCAAGAAATACTTGCAATGTGATAATCTCAAATAACTCGAAAATGGAAGAAGAGATCTTGGGGAAGAAATGAATTTCCAATATATATGAAGAACCTTGGATTACTTGAACAAACCTCAAGTTAATCCCCTTGAAAGAAAACAAGCTTTGATTTATAACACAAGATAAATCTAACCTCTATCTTGTAAAATCTCTCAAACTCTTTATAGTTTTCTCTTGATTTTCGGCCTTAAGAAACAAGGAAAATGCCGGTATATTTATACCGGGTGATTGGCGCCTTGGCGAGCCACTGCCCTGCCCCCCTGCTTCACAGTAACAAATAATATCATTTTTTATTCTATTTAGATTAAGAAATTCAAATTTGTGTGTCATTTGGGAGTGGTGGTTGGAGTAATTATGGTTCTTTTATTTGCCATTTTTTTTTTCCTTTTTTAGGAGGATTCCAAGTGGAATAAGGATGATGAACGTCATGGCGTTCGCAGGGTGGGCAAAATGACAAGCCCATGGAATAATTAGTCATTGTCCTAATTCTAACCTCGCATAACGAGAGTAGTAGAGAGGCAATAAGTAAGCCTTATTTATGTAGGATGTGGTACAATGATGGTATAGCTAGTTTTGTTAATTATTTATAGATTTCATTTGGAGGTTTGCCCCATTTTGCTTTATTCAGCCAATCTAATATCATTCTTGTGCTTAGCTCTCAGTTGTTTAATATGTGCCTAGCACTTATTTGTTAATTGAAAATTTGGATATCTCTGTTTAACAAGATATAAGATGAGATATTAAAATTAGTTTCAAAAATTGAACAAATTCAGAGCTGTATATTTGACTTTTGATCAAGTTTGGTAAAACAGTTTTTACAAGCCCATTCAGGTTGTTATGTTCTCATCATCTTGGGATTGTTTTTAACCTTCCTTGTTTACAAATCAAATCTTCCTTCAAACCCAATTGCAAAAAGCGCATTGAAGCAACTGCTGGGTAAGCCATTAGCAATGTCATTTAACAATTATGTATACACAACTTGTGTTTTCGTCATTTCATATCTGGTCTCCGAGTTCTAAGATTATGTTCTTTTTTATTTTTTTTTATTTTTCACAGAAGATAGACATTTTATTTCAGTTATTAAGTCAACTATGTCCATCAATTGCTTTTGAAGAGTTCCCAGTGAATGAGATAGAGAAACACGTAGCTTTATTAATTGATTGATTCATATTTCATTTTGTGCTAATTTATTATATTACATGGTTTTTAATGACAAAATAAAGGTGCTCCGTGTTCTTGTTCAATTTAATATGTCTTGAAGTTTTAATTTTCGATCCTTGTTGCATTCATAGATTTGGACATCAACGATATAATGGGGGAAGCCAAGACCAGTTGACTTAGAACAAATGATATTCATGTCATACTCTATAATTGTAATGATTTAATAATTAATGTGACACTTGTGAATTTGCCAAAGAATGATACATTTGTATGTTTATATTTTTCCCATATCTTTAATCATTGATTAAAATGAATTTGGGATCAAATCGTGGTGTAGTTCATCAAAATAAGCAAATTACACCTGAAGAAGGTGATGAACTTGATATTTTCTAAGTATTTGCATTTGTAATACAAGTTTCTAATGGACTTTGTCATCATTTACTTTATTTATGCATGCAATTTTTTGGTCATAGGGAAAATTTAGACTATGATTTACCTAATTTCCATCTTTTGGACTATTATTAGGGTTTGATATGTATCCCTGTAAATAGTAAACTCTTATTTCAAGTTTTGCATTACTAAAAGTTAGAATATTATTATATTTTCTGTCCATTATAGTTTAATAAAATCTTTAATTTTTCTGTCATATTAAATTCTTGTTTTTGTGTTTATCTTGTTGTTGTGATCAATACTTCATGTTGCATATGAAGATGGGAGGTACTAGCTCAGATAGATTTGGATGATGCATTGTAGGGATTCAACAAGATACCCACAACTTGGATGACAAAGGAGAAAAAATGGAACGATCGAAAGGTATTTTCACAAATTCATCTTCATCTTTCGAATAATATTCTTCAGGACATTTTGAAGGAAAAAGAGGAGTTGCATTGTGATTCAAGTTGAAGCAATTGTGCATGACGAAGAGTGTGATAAGCAAATTGTACCTGAAATAGATGTTGTATTTTCATTGCATGACAGAATGCAGATCATTGGAAGGTCACTTGGTTGTTTTTTAAGAAAATCATCGCTGATTTGAAGACTTTAGAAGTAAAGTATAATGAAGAAGATTTGAATTTAATTCTTTTGTGTTCATTGCCCGCTTCATTTACATTGTTTTGAGACACGATATTGTACAGTTGTGATACTATCACCATTAAAGATGCGGATGATATTTTGTTTTCAAAGGAAAAGATGAAACATCTGATTGGATATGAGGGATTGCAACAAATTGCAAAATAAAGATAAGTTGGCTACAAATTAGAAAGGAAGACAATCAAATACTTCAGGTGAATGTGATGTCATAAAGGACTATTTGAGTGATGGAGTTGTCTTAGTTATTTCTGATAGAGACTCCAATCCTGGCGAAGATTAGATTCTGGTTTCAGCTTAGACTTTTCATATGTGTCCCAATCGAGATTTGTTTGCAACCTATGAAACTATTTTGAAAGATATGATGGTCATGGGAAATAATGCACCTTTTCGGGTAGCTGGTATTGGTAAAGTTAAATTTAAGTTGTTGGATGAGATAACTAGAACACTTGATCAGATTCGAAATATTCCAAATTTGAAGGAAAACTCATCTCGTTGGCTAATCTTGATTTAAAGGGGTACGAGTTCATTGGTAGAGGTGAAACGTTGAATGATTACAAAGGTGTCTAAGTTGAATTGGAGGGAAGGAAAAAGTCCTAGTTATATATCTTGCATGGTTGCGCAGAATCGTTGAAGAATAATCAACAAAGGTTAGTACCGTGGTGGATTTTAGTTTGGTACAATACTGTTGGGAATTGGTTTGGGGTCTGTGTTGAAGAATACAACTCGATCGAGTTTAGAGGATATAGGTAATGCCGCTTTACCACCATCATCTGCAGTGCAATCGTATTAAATTGTTAGGGACAAATAAATTGGAGAAAGGTAAGGAGAAGTTGATTTTGTTGCACATACTTTAAGTGTATTTTAAGTTGTTCAGTTAGCATGAGGCCTTCTACAAAATCATTTAGTATTGATTTTGCTTTAGGGTATGTTTCGGCTCTATTTGGTAAATTTAAAATCCTTTTTTCTAATGACCAGTACTTGATTCATGTATTCTAGTTGGATATTGTGGAAGAGATAGAATATTTTTTGGTTAATTGGAAAAAAAAAGTTAGTTTAGTTATTGTTGAAGAATTCAATTCATTCTTTGAAGTCAAATTTTTGTCTTTAAGTGGGGAAATTTTGAAGTCTTGTTCGTTGCATCGAAATTTGTATCAAGGTAGAGATTGTTAGGTTATGTGACCCACATTCGGACTAGAGTTTGCATGGTTTGGAATGTTGGGCTTGAATATGTCAAAATAAGGTCTAGGGAGGAAAAAGGGAGTTGACGGCGCTCGCCTACCGCCCTTGCAACACTTGAGTGGCGAGACGAATTTTTCAACTAGAGTTGCCACTCGTTTAACGCTTGCCTGGTGCTCAAGTGGCACCCCTAGCACTTGAGTGCCGTAGCATTTTCGGGATTTTCCCTGTTTTGTCTTTACATGTGTTTTTTGACCTAGTTTCCATCTTTTGGCCTATTATTAAGATTTTGCATGTAACCCTATAAATAATATACTCTTCTTTACAAGTTTTGTATTACAGAAAGTTAGAATCATTGTGTAGGAACACAATTATTGTATTTTCTCTCCATATAGTTGAAGAGAATCTTCAATTCCTCTGCAAAATTAAATTCTTGTTTTTGTGATCAATACTTCATATTGTGATGTATAACCTCATCGCGTTTCTAACAGTTATCCAAGTGTATGCTAATAATTCATATGTCATGAACTACATTGAGGACAAGGAATGAGATTTACTCGAACTTGGAGCTGTCCTCCCACATGATTTGCTGAAAGAGTTGAAAGTATACCTATTTTTGATGAACCAATTGCCCTTTATCGGAACCTTTGCTCATCAGGTATATTCCTTGTTTAGTCTTGCATTAATATAATCAGTCCTAGAGCTACCATTCAATCATCATTTAAGTATAACTTCGTTAGTAATGGGGCGTAATCCAAAAAAAAGTAAAACTTCACAATTTTTGTTTTTTCGATTTTAAGTTCATACGTAGCATATATAGCGTAGGGCAAACTAGGAGCTAAAATATAACTAGCATATAAATTGTAATGTAGAGTGGTAGGTAGGTAGTGGTTATGAAAGGTTAAGGTTGTACCTCCCCTATTTCCCTTGTATATTTTTAGAGGCAATGCGAAGTCATCTTTTATTCAACTTTCATTTTCATATATCATAAGGATTGGGAACCCAAACCCCATTAAAGTTTGGCTTAAAAAAATTATCGTCCAAACTGGATTGTCACTTATTATACAAAAAAAAAAAAAGGGGCCAATACAACAATTTAAGCCCTTGTTTGGCTAATAACTATAAGGGTGTGTTTGATAGAAAGATGGAAAATGAATGGCAAATAAAATATTTGGCAGGGAAGTGATTTGCCTAGAATTTGTTTTAGAGGGAATTGTATTAATGGTGTTTGATTGGTATATTTTTCCACCTAATCCGTTTGGCTTTGTTTTTCATGCAAATGATTACTTTTTGGGATAATTTTTTTACAATCTGTATTAAAATTTGTTTGGATAGTCAAAAAGTAAAAAAAAAAAATTAAAAAAAATATTTTCATAAAATTTTTATGTTTGTTTGGCTATATTTTTCATGCAAATTGTCAATCAAATGAATAAAATTTTTTACCATTGAATTTAGAATATGTTTCCATTGCCAAAAAGTAAAAAAAAAAAAAAAAAAAAAGAAAAAAAAAACACCCAACAAGGTGAAAAATAATTTCCCACCAAAATCATAAGAAAATATTTTCCTACTTTGTGCTTCAAGGGATTGTACATTAGAAATTGGTGGCAAATATTTTCCAGGGCAAATTTGACTAATCAAACAGCCAAAAGTAGGAACTAGGAAAATATTTTCCTAGTTCCATGACAAATTTCTTGTATCAAACACAGCCTAAATTGTTTATAATTGATCAAATTATTTTTTATCCACAATATTTAGTCAAATGAACAAATACTAATCATCAATCATTTTTATTTATATAATTAAAATAATTTATGAACAACTTCCAAATAAGGATGTCAACGGGGTGGGTCAGGATTGGGGCCAGGGCAATCTCCCCTGTTCCGCCTAGTAATTTTCTACCTCGTATCCATCTTGTTACCCATTTAAGGCTGGGCAGGGCCCGACCCTTGTCCCATTTAATACCCCGTTTAATTTTTTTAATTTTTTTTTGATAATTCATTTTATTCCTCATGTTCAATAAAGTGGGATAATAATATATTTATTAAAATTTTAATTAATTATTTTATTTTTAAAAGTTAAATTATTCAAATATATTTTGTAAACTAAAGTTTTTATTAATTGTCATATTTTTTTTTTAGATAATTTTAGTTGCTATATTCTATTAGAATTAATGAAAATTCTAGAGTTTTCTATTTAAAGTATTGAATTCTTAATAAATTTTTTTTTTAATTTTAAAAATGGGGTGGGGCGAGTGCGGGGCCCTTGTTACCTATACCCAATGTTCTAAAAGACGCGATGGGCGGCAAAAATGCTAAGTTAAGTGGCTTGGCGCCTAATGCTTGCTTAGGCGTGATAGGCGTGCAATATTATATATATATATATATATATATATATATTTTATATTTTTATATTTTTATTATTTTTTTTAAAGTTAAAACTTAAATACTGATTTCTTCATTTTGTCTGCCTTAAATTCAAAACAACCGAATAAAGCCTTGAATAAATGAGGATTTCGAAAAATTTCTATATATTTACCATTTAGTATTTACATTTGAAACTTATCCTCTTGTTGAAAATTTTGAAAAAAATGTATAAAGTTCCTATAAATTTATTTGAAGCCCCCGTTTGAGCTCCATCAAATTTATAATACATTTTTCTTTATCTTTCTTTTAAACACACATTCTCCAATAAAATAATATTACACATACACAAAATTTTTTCATTCTTTTTCAATCACACATTCTTCAAAAAAACATTTATTTAAAAAATTATAATATCAAATAATGAGGCTCAAATAGGGGCTAAATGTTTGGTAGATATTATTTTTAATTATTAAATGATTTTTTGATTGATTAAAAATTAAAATAATATTAAATTAAGAAAACGTTTTTTTTACTTTTTTACGCATTTGCCTCGTCTAATCCATTGCTTGGCCTCCACGTATCGTCACACATTACGCCTTTAAAACCCGCCTACTCGGCCCCGCCCCTAATACTTGATTGCGCAGGTAATTCTCGTTTCATTTGAGTCTGGCCCGTGGGTATACGGTTTGACAAATTTTTTTGCAATCTCTACTTCCAAAAATGGCATGACCATCGTTCATGTACTTCTGTTGTTCATAGTAACCAAAGGCAAAGTGAAATATACCACCCAGATAATATTTATCCTGTAAAATTTGTTAAACACTTCCTCCAAGAATTACAGAAATTAAGATAAAATGTGTTCTTTGTTCTTGACTTTTTATGTATTAAATTAAATACAAATAATCTAACCATTAAAGCAAATTTGAATCTTTAGTTTTGCGAAAACTCTTTCAGTGCCAAATCAACAAATAAACCAAGTTTTGAAAAAAATAAATAAATAAAAATATGAACCATTTAAAACATAAATTGAACGACGAGTGACTATTCGAACCACCTGTCTCCGTTTCCTTTTCTTCCCTTTTTAATGGGTCTGGCTCCACAAACGAAGGGGTTTCATTTTACAATTTCTGTAATCCCCTTTCCAGGCCAAAAACCCTAGAGAGCTCGGTCAAAAATCAAAGGGAGAACCCACAGCACTTCCTCTTGGGTTAATTTATTCCCGTAAGTTTAATCGTTCTTAATTTTACTTTGAATTCTATGTAATTGGTGTGAATCCTTTAATATTTTCTGCATTCATTTGGTAACTCCGGCCGTTAAACTTCGCTGTCAATCAATGTACAGTTGTTATGTTCTCTATTTCAATTGAAACATCATCATGAATTAATTTTTTGATAGCAGCAGAAGACGCAAGATATGTCTATCTGTATTTTTAACATATGGAAAATACCGCTTGTGAGTAATAATAAGAATAAATAAAATTTTAGTGTATAAAAAAGTGTACATTTTTTGTTTAAATTTTATTCCAGTAGCTGCAAGAATCGATACTAGTTTAATGCTGAAGCTAGTTGTGCTGATAGAATTTCTGGCAAGAAATTATTTACTTTTTGTGATGAGAAGAAAATCCTGTAATTATGATATAGGAACAATTAAATGTTCAAATTTGGTAAATTACACGTGGAAGACATATTTTTGGAATATATTTGTTGAGTCTATCAAAATATTGTTTATTTTGACATGTGTCGAATGGTTACCGACACTAAGCCTTCTGAACAAAAAGTTTGAAAGATTATCTATGATGTTCGTGTACCATGAAGCAAAGTGCCCTATTAGAAGGCTTTTTTCAGAATAAAGCAATCTGTATAAGATTTTATTTAATGGAACACGAGAGAGTGAGGTGAACCGCATAGATGGGTTTTGTTAGCTATGCAAATTTATCACATACTTGTGATTTTTGCGCACAAGGAATCCCATTATGGAATGACTAAGATTTAATGGTTCATGCATTGAATATCTTCTGATGTGCTTGGGTAATTCATATATACATTCCATTTTTAGCTGTCGGTTCACTTCAGAGACTTCTGACTTGAAAGCTCTTGATAAGATGCTGTTTACCATTAATACTTCTATGAAAAATGATTCAAGTCTTGGACTTGTAAAATAAATTTTTTAATGTCATTTTAAGTTAGACACTACAGGAAATTTTCTTTGCTTCGTCCCATAAACTTTGGTTTACCATTAATACTTCTATGAAAAATAATTCAAGTCTTGGACTTGTAAAATAAATTTTTTAATGTCATTTTAAGTTAGACCTGGGAAGCACGGACACTCATCCAACTCCGGTGTGTCGGTGTCGGACTCGTGTCAAACACCGACACATCCTCGATACGTGTCCTGCAAGCCAAGTGGCACGTACCTTCATTTTTTGGATTTCCGACAACCAGAAAAGATAAAAAATGAAAGACGAAATGAAAAACTAACCTATCATGCCGATTTAGTTGGGTTTTGTTGTATATAGATCCAAACTCTCATGGGTTCTAGCAAATTTTTGGCACCCACTTTGGATTGCAGTAACTTGACGGAACCGCATGAGGGGGAAGAAATTCTCTATGGGAAACCTAATTTTGTGGAAGACGAGAGTTTATTTTCAATTTTAAGATTTTAGTAAATGGGTCAAATTTTTTAAAGTGGACCTAGCCAAATTTAAAGTGGGTCAGGCCAATTTTAAATTGGGTCAAGTATTTTTTAAAAATGGATTTACATTTTATTTAGTCATACAAGAATTGCATGTTAAGCTAATTCCAAATAGTGAAAAACTTTTTTAACAACTAAATTATTATTTTACCAATGTTTTGGAATACAAACTTACACAGCCCATTCCAATTACAGAAAGCTTTAGGTTGCTCAAACCCTTTAATTTTTTATTCTTTGTCATAAAAAATATCAAAATTTTAATAAAAAATAAGAAAAAAATTAAAAAATTATTTTAATCAATGTGTTGGTAACGCATTGTGTCGATATTTTTTTGAAAAAATCGCTTATCGACGTGTCGGACACTCGTGTCCGTGTCAGTGCTTCTTAAAGTTAGACAATACAGGAAATTTTCATTGTTTCATCCTATAAAACCTTTACTTTTTCTCATAATAATAAACTTACTAGTGCGTCCTTGCACTTTTAGGGCTTTGCCCTCTAATAGTGAGCTTATTCCTTGGTCCAGTGGTATTTTAATACTGCTACATATAAGGCATTTGATGAGTATCTCATTCTCATTACTCTAATATGTATGTTATTTGCATTTTATAACTATATAACAATATTAAATTAAGTATCCTGAGCTTTATATTTCACTTACTATAGCATTTCTGGCTGTCGTGGTTGTATGCTTTATCAGGTTTTTTGGTCGATCGCTTGTTGATTCCCAGCACTAGGAATTCTTTGCAGAAATCAGCATTCTGTTGATTCAGATTCTGTAAACATGTCAGTTCAATTGACGCCTTCAAAGAGATCGTATGATCGAAATCCTAGAGAGTTAAATGGTAGAGGGAAATGGCAAAAATCAACAGCTTTTGGTGCAGATAATTCTGCATTGAGAGGATCCCCTGCTAGCAATATTATACGTTTACTCTGTCCAGCTTCCAAGATTGGTGCTGTAATTGGAAAAGGTGGGGGTGTTATATCTCAAATACGTCAGGAAACAGGGGCAAAGGTCCAGGTTGAGGATACTTTTCCTGGATGTGATGAAAGAGTCATTGTTATTGTAGGGTCAGATGAAGTTGGCAGTGGACACCGCAAGGCAGATGGTGAGGAGACTATCACCACCGGAAAGGGTGATGAGGGTAATGACACAGATGAGCATGGAGAAAATGATGAAGATAAGCAGTCCGTTCTAGTTGAGGGTTCTCAAGCAGAAAATGCAGTTTCGTCTGTTCACAAAGCTCTGTTACTTGTGTTTGAAAGGATCATTGATGGAGAATCAGAGATGGATGGGAGGGATAAAGGGGGTAATAAGGTCCTCTCATCTGTTTTGAGGTTACTTGTTTACTCGAGTCAGGTGGGGTGCCTGCTAGGGAAAGCTGGTAGTGTAATAAAACAGATGTCTTCTGAAAGTGGAGCTCAGATTCGAATCCTTCCGCGGGACAAACTGCCTTCTTGTGCATCTTCTTCAGATGAGCTGGTTCAGGTATCTTGTCATATATTTTTACTTAGCATTTCAACATCTTTGGCTCAAATATGAACACTATAGCTAATGATAGCTGCACTTCTGGTTTGCCTTCTACGTGCCATTTCAGTACTTGTTATCAAGATTGTCAAAAGTTGCTTGAAACTATATTTGGGCAACCACAAGGACTTAATAAACTCTGGTTTCTTATTCTTTTTAATTTTTTTCCCAGAGGAACCACCATCTTCAGTCATGTGTAATGTGTTGCAGAATTATAATGTTAAAGCTAGGTGCTGACAAGGACCTTCAAACACTGGAGGGCAAACTGATTGTTGATGTTAAAAAAAGTTATTAAATATTAGGAGCACAATTATTATTTATCTTTTGTACTTTATGCTTTGTTTCTTTTGATATATTTGTTTTTTTACTTAC
Organism: Osmanthus fragrans; assembly: GCA_019395295.1. Lineage (NCBI taxonomy): Eukaryota > Viridiplantae > Streptophyta > Magnoliopsida > Lamiales > Oleaceae > Osmanthus > Osmanthus fragrans. Next base: position 15,837,336 of record CM033352.1, read on the forward strand.
TATAAGTTGGAGGGCCGAGTGTAATTTCAAAAAATCTGGTTCGCTTCAGCACAGCTGAACACATCCTGTGTGGTTATGGTGTTTGTGCTAGTTTGATAACTAGCGCCTATTTATTTGTGTTCCTTATTGAATTTGGGACTCAGATATTCAACTCTAGGACATAGCATTTTTGTTCTCTTGATTTGTTTGCTTTACATCCAAGACAATTACTTTTAGCATAAGAAGTTTATTTTATTTAATTTTGAACAATTTTATGGCAGATTTCTGGAGGACTTGATGCTGTTAAGAAAGCTCTTCAATCAGTTTCCCAGCAACTACTTGAGCATCTTGCTTGCGATCAGGACTCTCTCTCTTCAAACCCCAGTGGTCCCTCATCTTTTTTTTTTGGTCCTACTACTAGACAGGATACATTTCAATATTCAAAACGTTCTCTCCGTGGACATGGGCCACCACATTCTTCTGGATTTCATGGTGATGAAGCCAGATTTCCTGGCAGGATGAATCCTTCTCCAGGCTTGCTTAGCTTCCGGTTATTGTGTCCGGACGAGAAGGTGGGTGGGGTAATTGGAAAGGGAGGAAGTATAGTCAAGGCAGTTCAACATGACACCGGCTGTGAGATCAAAGTTGTGGATGCGGTTGCTGATTCAGAGGATCGCATAATTGTCATTTCCGGCCCAGCTGTATGGTTTTGTGTCTTCTGAAGTTTCATACGTGTTTTCTCTTTTCCACTTTTTATTATTGATTCAATGCGGAAATTGTAAAAGTTAGTTCCAATTTTACAGTACCCAGATGAAAGAATATCTGCCCCACAAGATGCAGTACTTCGGGTACAATCAAGAATATTTAGAGCCTCACCAGAAAGCAATGAGGAGACATTGATGGCAAAACTCCTTGTCTCCTCTAATCAAATTGGATGTCTCCTTGGCAAGGGTGGTGCTATTATTGCTGAAATGAGGAAGTCAAGTGGTGCTTATATCCGTATACTGGGGAAAGATAAAATCCCAAAATGTGCTTCAGAAAATGAAGAAATAGTTCAGGTTTGGCTGGATGCTGAAAGTAGTGTTTTCTCATATGGTTTTTTGCAGAGCCAATTTTATTCCTGTTGTTTCTTTACCACATAATCAAAAGTTTTAACTCTCTTCCCCCTTCCTTATGGTGTTTAAGATGAAAGTAAACATAGCACTGGACTCATCTTTGACCTTTTCTTATTCCTTGGCTTATTTGCTTGTGTAGATAAATGGAGAATTTGAAAGAGTTGAAGAGGCTATTCTGCAGATAACTGCAAGATTGCGAGATCATTATTTGCGTGATGCATTTCCTTCTATGCATCACCCTCCTAATCCAGGCTTTCTGGACCAAATACCTCAGTTTCCTTCATACATGGGAAGGAGGGAGCTTTCACCTTCAGGAATATTCTCTTTAGGGCCATCCTTTCACAAGTTTGATGCTCCTGGTGGCCTGCCACAGCGTGGTGGCTTCCACCCACATAATGATCACCCTCCATTTGAGCATGATCTTCATAGACCAGGCCTGCCTCACATTTCTGAAAGAGTGCCATCCGCAGCACCATGGGGACCTCGGGTATCTACCTATTATTTCATATTGTGTTGCCAAGTCTCACATATTACATCATTGTGATTTGCATAAGCCACGGATGACTTTTCTTCCTTGTTCTTTTATCAAATAATGCTGGGTTTCCCTATCAATATGGTGGTTTGAAATTTATTTCAACTCTTTAATTTTTAGGAGCATTTCAACATAATTGACAAGTATCCAATGCTATTGGTCATTAGTGAAAGTTAGCAGTAGTTCATCTTTTGATGTTTTACAAACTCTTGCACAGGGGGGTATTGAGGACACTGGTCCAATAGGTTTCCTGGACTATCCAGGAGCTCCTCAGAGAAGACTTGGTGGTTTTGGAGGGTTTGTCTATTCTAGATTTTTATAAACAATTATTAGTTTTAGTTTTCATGATTTTTTGATCAAATATTTATTTCACCAATGTAGAGGAAATCATCCAGCTATTATCACCAGCACAACTGTGGAAGTTGTTGTTCCTCGCTCTGCTGTTCCTGCGATCTATGGAGAGGATGGTGAATGTCTTAGACAAATACGCGAGGTATACATTTCTGAAACATCCTTTGATGACCAGACTTATAACTTTTGCTGGAAATTGACATTTTCCTTTCAAAACAATTTCTATGTTTTGTACCTTAGATATGTTGGCCTTTTTATTTGATTATATAGGTGGTCTTGTTGGAATTGCCACTAAATTTATCCTATTACTTGGATTTAGGAAGTATTTTAGTTACTCCCTTTTACAATTTTCCGTTTTAAAACTTTCTGGTCCCTTCTTGGTTAGAGGTGCTAATTTATGGCCACTTCAATAGATAGAGGCCTTATGGTTTATCTCCAGTACTTAGCTTTCAAGGCTTCTTAGCATGTCTTGAATCGGACACCTTTTTGGTGGCATCATGGTGGATGTAAACTTTCACAGGAAAAGATGCTTGTAATGCTTCAAACTGCAGTGGCCTACTTTTGCTTTGCCATTGGAGTTATGAATTCAGTCTTATTTCAGTTCTGAGGATGTGTATATTTAATGGTAAAATAACTAGATTATGCTAAGTTCCCAGTTCTAGGGTTTTAGATTTGGTAAACAGCTTAAATTGTGCCTCTTGCATTATTTCTTTTCTAACTTTTAGTTCTTAATTATGAATGTATTTTAACATACATCTTTGAGTATCCAAGATAGTGTTGTTAATATCTGTATTTCAATGGCTGAATTGTCTTAAGTTCAAAGCTCTTAAATATATAACGACCCAAAATTTTTCCTTTGAATCATTAAAACGTATTGTAAAATAAAACTTAACTTTCATATAAATATAACTTTTGTCCTAATTACAATAATTGAAAAAGAAGAATTCCCAAATCATAAAAGTAAAATAATAAATTGTTCAATAATATTTTTAATATACCACCAGTGGCCAGTTTCAAACTCCAACTCCTCGAACTTCAATTACCTAAAAGGAGAAAAATCATAAACAATGACATAAATCCTAACTAAGTCACATAAATCGTAATTCATATTTTAAATAAAAAAATTCTTAATGTACATAAGGAGACACGAAGATTAGAAATGGAACATAGGTTGTCATAATCCCCGTACATAATCATTACATAGAGAGACGGGAATTAAGAACCGTACTTCGTTGCTATAATTCTCGTGCGTAGCGTTACTGAACTTCGGTTCCTTGAACTTACACATAGGACTCATCATATTCATAAATCAAATTCCTTATTTAAAGTATGAAAAGCGATTCAACATATGCTACACATGCTACACTTACATTGTAAATTTGAAGAGGATTTGATAAAACACGTACGAAAGAACTTGACCTCAAACAAACATTTATGAATTGTGTGTAGTGTGAAACAATCATAGTTATACACACATGTATATAAATGTACGTAATTATGGTAATCATATAATTTAAATCAATCAACTATAATTATTTATAATTGTACATACATAGATTCACATAATTATCGTAATACTATAATTTTACTTAATCAATCATAATTATATATAATTATACATATATGGACGCAAGTAATTGTAGTAATATTATATTTGAAATCAGTTAATTTAATTATATATAATTATATATACATAGATGCACATAATTATAGTAATACTATATTTGAAATCAATCAACCTATATATAATTATATGTATATAGACGCACGTAATTATAGTAATACTATATTTAAAATTAACCAACCATAATTATATAAAATTACACATATATAAACGTACGTAGTTGTAGTAATACTGTAATTTAACTAAATCAGTCATAAACATAATTATATATACTTATACCTACATAGACGCACGTGATTATAGTAATTTAACTCAATAAATCATAATTTTATATAATTATACATATATAGACAGACGTAATTATAGTAATGTCCTAATTTTCATTATTAACAGTTGTAAAGGATTTTGAGTTTTATAAATTATATCTTTAATTATTCTGTTTCAGATTTCTGATGCAAATATTACCATCAATGGTACGAAGCCTGGAGCGACAGAAACAGTCATCATAATATCTGGGACACCTGAACAGACCAGTGCAGCACAGAGTCTCATTCAAGCATTTGTAATAAGCGAGTCTGAAGCAGCTTGATATTTGATGGAGGTATTTCCCAAGTTTTTTCTGACTGCAAATTAGAATTTTATTGTCTTCACAAAATTGGTTTCAGGCTAGCATTTACTATGAGCATTTTTTGGTTAAGCTTAAAAAGAAAGTTAAGTAACTTTTAGCTTCCAAACATGTTTAAAGATACTTATTTGAAAGCAACTTTTACTTTGCTGTCAAAATAGGTAACTTATTTTAAATTTTCACCAATTGAAAAACTTGTTTATTTTAAAACATACATATTTACTTAAACTTAACTTACCTATAGGTGAACTTTTTAAGCTTAGTCAAACATTCTGATACTTTGTCTTGCACGAGTTTTATTTTCTATTTGAAGGCAAGACTTCAATTTGTCTTGTTGATATTTGCTGATGCAGGTGAAGCTTTAAGTGATTGAAGAATGCATATTTCTAATTTATCCTGTGGTGAGTAACTGCTTCGCATATGCAAAGTTTTACTAGGAAAAAACTTTAAATTGTACTTTGGATTGCAGAACCCTTTAGCTTATATTTGCAATGGGATGGGAAGAAAAAAAAGTTTATTTTACATTGTGTATTCCCCTCATTGCATGGTCTAGCATATCTATATTTTCTATGATGCAGATGAGCTCTCAATGGCCTGTTTAGTTTAGTTTCTAAGTTGGGATTTTGGAAGATATTGGAGGTATTTCTGCAACATTTTCATATATGTTATCTGTCTTCCAGCATATGAATTCACCAATTGGAACATGGAGGTAGCGGTTTTTACCCGTTTCTTAAGAACGTTTTGGTAATAAAAAATTTGAATAGTCCCAAAAACAGATAACATAAAATTAGTATCTTCTATAGAAAGGAAAAAAAGGTATAGATACTGTATAAAACAAATCCAGCTTCCATTATATGGATCTATGTGTCATAAAATACTAAAAATACTTGACCAAATAATTTCCAATATTCTTATGAACAGAGCCCTGTGTGCACTCTTTTTTACATAATTTTGATAATCAAATTAGAAAAAAAATGAAAATTACTAGGTAAATAAGCAAATAAATGAAATCTAAAGATCTTCAAATAATTTTCTGTACACATTGTTGATAGAGATCCAAAGGGAATAGCATCCCCCCAGGGTAAAGCAACATTCATTTTTCTTAGTATTAGCTATACTGCAAGACTGAACAGAACTTGAAACGCTTAAGTTGTGTTTGATACATGTAATTTGCCATGGAACTAGGAAAATATTTTCCTAGTTCCTACTTTTGACTGTTTGATTAGCCAAATTTGCCCTGGAAAATGTTTGCCACCAATTTCTAATGTACAATCCCTTGAAGCACAAAAGCAGGAAAATATTTTCTTATAATTTTGGTGGGAAATTATTTTCCACCTTGTTGGGTGTTTTTTTTTTTTTTTTTTTTTTTTTTTTTTTTTTTTTTACTTTTTGGCAATGGAAATATATTATAAATTCAATGGTAAAAAAATTTATCCATTTAATTGACAATTTGCATGAAAAACATAGCCAAACAAACATAAAAATTTTATGAAAATATTTTTTTTAATTTTTTTTTTTACTTTTTGACAATCCAAACAAATTTTAATACAGATTGTAAAAAAATTATCCCAAAAAATAATAATTTGCATGAAAAATAAAGCCAAACGGATTAGGTGAAAAATTATACCAATCAAACACCATTAATACAATTCCCTCTAAAACAAATTCTAGGCAAATCACTTCCCTGTCAAATATTTTATTTACCATTCATTTTCCATCTTTCTATCAAACACACCCTTAGTTCAATTGGTAGCCCTTTTATGATTTTGTTTACTGGCAGTGTATTATGAAGTTGGAAGATTCATTCCCCAAAAAAATTATACTACAAGTTTTGAGTTATTTCTGTTTCATTTTCCCCACTATTCTGTTATTCATTTTCAGTGACTTCATTGCATGTAGTGCATTTATTTATCACTAACTTCGTATTTGATGCACGTGCATGTACTATATGTTCCATTATGCAATTGAAACACCGTGTCATAGGACAAGTCCGATGTACTACCCAACTGTAGAAAATTTTTGGCTTCTTGTGAGTCATAATGGATTGGGAAATTCTTGTGCTTTGGGTTAAAGAATAGTGAAGACCAGGAAAAGTATCCTAATGCCATCAGTTTTTTAGTAGATTTTGATAATTGTTGATGAAACTTGTGGTTGAAAAGTTGCGGGTCTTGTGAAATGTGTGATTAAAATTAATTGTCGACTTTAACTTAGATTAAAATCTTGATTTTAATCCTTACCAAACAGAGGCTAAGTATAACAATGACTTGAGAAAATTGGCTTTTTTGTTGGTGTTGTGATACGGAATGAAGTGGCCTAAGATAATGTAATTTTGTCTTCAGCCCCACAAGGGAAAGGCGAGTTCTCATAGTTATAAATTACTTTACTAAATATGCAATATCAATTCCTCGTGATCACAACTTTATTGATGGTTTGTTTGAGCCCTATTTTTAGGTAGATTTTGTAATAGTGATTTTTTTGGAGAATGTGTGGTTGAAAATTAGGGAGAAGTTCTGGATTTACGTGTAAAATTATTTTATTAGGAGAATATGTGGTTGAAAAAAATGAGTTGGAGACAAATGAGTTTTTAAAGAATGAGGCTCAGATAGGGGCTGAATTAAGGATACATTAAGACCTATAGGTTTAAAGTTTCTAATTCTAAAAGGAGACTTTTATTGAATTTGGTAATTACACGACTTTGCAAGTTGCTACAGAGGAGATGTTTCATAATTCCCCAAGTACGAAAACTGATAATTCCATACCCTTCGGAGATGTTGAGGAAGCTGAACCGGATAGTGTTACATAATTATCATTCACGGTTTTGGCAGAATAAAATTGGGTTTGAAAACATTGTACTTGTGACCAATCTTGGCCTGAAATACTGGACGTTAATGTCTCTTCAGCTTCTGACTACCCATTCTCCTCTTAAGTCTCCTCCTTAACTCGATATTCAATAATGCTGGAATCTTGCTTTGAATAGGTCTCATTTGTAGACTTTTCTATCTCAACTAGTGATTCACATAAAGAGCTCATTGTACATCAATGGCTAGTAGTAGGAACCGGTAAAGCTGCCCTCTCCCTGAAACCTCCAATATGATCTGTCTGTAGTCCCAATTATTATCATGTATCTTCTTGCTTTCATTCCAGCCCCTTTCTTGCTCGCATTAATAAAGCATTTGCATTTTACTTTAATTCACCAACATAGCTTTAATAACACTAAAAGGTGATGATTTTATTTCCCAAGTTGAATTAAATTTGAACTTTCGATAGTTTTTCTGTAACATGAACGTTCAGTCTCCCTCTACCTAATCATGGTTACTTGTGTTGCATGGTAATATTGAAGGCACTGAAAGTAGTTTCTTTGGTGGTATCAGTTCTTTCTTTCTAGCATCTGAAAGTGATGAATGATGGTTTCCTTTTTCCAATGGAGGTATGTTAAGACCTAAAAAATGTTTAGTAATTCTGTTTGGAGTTAATTCTAGAGGTAAGGTTAGAATGTTTCACTTTTGGTCATTGATACTAACTCTTTCTATTAAAGGACTAGGCAGGCGCAAATGCTGACCCAGGTAATTTTTGTTAAAAAATAAAAAGTAAAATATGATTTCATCCTCGGACAAAAGAAGCAAGGACTCATTGAAGGAGATTTTCGCTATAATAATTAAGGAGATGTTGATCTTTCTGGATTGGCTCGAGTTGATGTAAGCTCTCTGGTGATTCAATCTGTTGTGTTCTAGTTGCAAAATGTATATACTACCTGCATATTTTGTGATTTTTTGCGATCTTCATGATGTAATTCAATTACATCTGGCATGTTTGTTGAGGGGTTCTAAGGTTTGGATACGAGTATAACATGGTTAAGTAGCGTCAATCAATTTATCACTAGATTCTCCAATTCCTGATAAGTTGTGTCGTGGACTTTAAAATTAGCACATGAATGTTGATACCAAAACTTACGTCTGTCATAGAGTGCTGGTAGCGAGTAATTAATCATATCAAAAGTTTCTCATTGCTGCTTCTCTTCTCCGTCTCTGTTTCTAACATTTGTTACAATTTTCACAGCCCAAGCCAATTTAGTCCCGAGGTAAGGAATGACCACTTATGCCAAAAGATGCTGTCAATACCCCTATGAACCAACCTTCTATAGTGAAATAGACACAAGGAAAGAGTAATAGATAGGATCAGCTAACAAAAATGAAACTGTCCCTTCATAACCAGTCATCCATAATATCAAATGTCATTTTTGTCTTTGGTAAATTTACAAAGGGCTATACTCAGTGATCTTCCTATTCTTGACTGGTATCAAATTTCTTTCTTATGAAAGAGCTGTAAAACATGGGTTAAATGTTCTTCGATGTGCACTTTAACTGCTGCTTTATTCAAGTTGTATACTTTTTTTATATTTTAATTAAACCGTGCATCGTTCATAATCTGGTTTTACTACAGTGTAGCGGCAACAGTTGAAAATTGAAAACCACAATTGTTGACTTTATTTAAAAGAGGAAATTTCAAAACTTGTGCAATGCGGAGATGTTAAACAAAATGCGAATAAAACGAGGAAATGTTTAGTTTATATGTATCGATGTTACTTTTTTACTTTTTTTCATGTTCGAACTCGCATAATCTTTTTCAATATGTTGGTTTGAAAGAACGGATCCAAGATCCCCAAATTTAGACTGTTTTATTCAACCTAGGTTGAAAACTCAAATCCACAATTTGTGAATTTAATTCAACTGATTGAATTTTGCAAATTAAGCAATATAATTAAAGAAACCGCAAGAAATATATAGAAGATGAAGAAATGGAAGCGGCGAAAATTATACGTACAGGGTATATGCCTCAATTGCCTCAAATTGTCTAGAAATTCTATACACGGACGAGAGAGAGAAATAACGATTAGGATTAAAGGAAAGAGGAAATTCCATAACTCGCGCAGCGTAGAGTCCCTGCTCTGCTTTGGATGCTGTTCGCAAACGAAATATCTATTGTTCATGGCTAAATATCTTCCCACAAATAGGACAAGTAGAGATGAAATTGCAAATTGGTCAATTGTTGAATTTAACCCACTTAGTTTGAAAATTCAAAGTCATAGTTTTTGAATTTAATTCAACCGACTCAATCACAATTGATATTATATATATATATATATATATACATATTTTCACTTTCTGCTTTCCACAAGTTGTTTTTCCTTCAAACACAATTTCACTGTTATTATTATTGTTACTGTTATTTTAGGTGAATCCTAATTTCAGTAGTGTATTCGATTTGTGTGGAGAATAGATCTCATCATTTGCACAAAATCATCTTCAAAAGTATGCTTCAGAAATTTTTTGTTTTTTGTTTTTAACGTTTATTGTGAAGTGTGGGACTTCGATTTCCTGTTTTGATTTGGAAATTTTGTTTTAGTTTTTGAATCATCTGCACAAAATCATTATAAAACTTTATTTTAATGTTCTTTCTTATTTTATTACATTTTTCAGATTAAATATTGACTTTTTTATCTTCCTGTTTTTAGGTTTATTATCATCAATTGTACTGGACTTAAACCACAATTTCTTTTAATCATGGTAGCAGGTACTAGGCATTATTATTTTCATTTGTTTTTTGTTTTTAGATTTAGATGTTATGTTTTCTACTTTTATTTATTTATTTATTTTTTTTTATAGAAAACTGATAATGTAAGTTGTTTGCATTATTTTTTGCTTCAATGAATAATTTATGCCTTTTATATTCTTTTCATTTTGTATGGTAATTTTTTCTTATTCATTTATATTATTAACATTATTTGTCATTCGTTTGATTTTTGTGGGTATGAACATAAATATATTCTGTTTGTTTCTTTTTCAAAGTGATTTATTATGTGTTTTTTTATCGTATATCTGTCATTTAATTGTAATTTCTTTTACATTCTGACTTAGTTGAACATATATGTTATTGTTTTATATAGACAATTTTTTCAACTGTAAAATTTCTATGATTTAAAATGTGTAAATGATTTTCTTCAAATTTTTTATTCTATATATTGCTTACTTTAGGCTCTAAATATGATCTAAATATTCGATGATTTATCTTATTGTCGCAGTAGATGTTTCAAAAGCGCCTGCTGATAGAGAACCTGTTTTTCTTAATCCTGAAACTATTTCTCCAAGTACAAATGAGTCGTATAATGCCTTCATTCGTCAACAGGAAAATCAAAGACACAAGGATCGACAAAATCGAATTAGAACTAGGTCCATTGATCATCGCAGGAGGATAACTGATACTACTATGTTAATAGAAAATAATAATTCGGATGTTGTAGATATGTACTTCCAATTCTAATTTATGAGGAAGTTTTAACCTTTTGAGTGTACCAACTACTGCATATGTATTACCAATGCATATATTGTAAACATTGTGGCGCTCAAAATTTTTATAGAGAAAGTAAAAGTTTTTGTTGTTCTGATAGAAAAGTTAAGCTTTTTATTTTTGATTCACAAATTGAATTGCATAACTTGTTTACTTCTAAAGAACCTACATTTATAGAATTCAAAAAAAATTGCAAGAAGATATAATAATCATTTTGCTTTTACTTCATTTGGTGTACAGTATGACAAAGAACTCTTTAAACCACACATATGTATTTACATATTTAAGGTTCAGGGACAAGCACATCATTATGTAAATCAATTTATGCCACAAAATAATACGCCTTTTTATATGCAGTTATATTTTTACGATACAGATAATGAGCTCAAAAATCATATAATTTTTTTTTAAAACTTTGTGGAATCTACATTGATTAACTTAATTGAAATCTTGAAAGTAAATCTATATAGTAAATTTTTTAGGTCTTTAAGTAATGCGAGTAACTTGCACAACCATCAAATATAGATAAGATGCAATCCGAGACTTGATCAAAGAGTCTTTAATACTCCTACAACTTCTTAAGTAGCTGCTATATGGGTCGAAGATACTGAAAACGCAAATGTTCGTGTTCGTGACATTGCTATATACGGTCATTCTGGTGATTCGCGTAGGGTTCATTATTACTCTGGATGTTATGATCATTATACCCTTTGCCTTTTCCATATGGAGAATCTGGTTGGCTCGTATTGAGAGAAATAAAAGCATATACTTTGAGGCTCAACATTTGTCCAATTTTAACACTTTTCCTAGCACATTTCATTCCGTATCTCAAATTATCGCAAATGAGGATGAAGGTTTGCAAATATACCTTTTAATATATATGATTACTTTTGCAATGTAAATATTATATGGATACTAAATTTTGTTTTATTTTCTATCGTACAGTGCTTAATGGAAAGAAGAAACGGTCTCAAGTTTCTTGTCGAGAATATTATTCATACGAGTTACAAATTAGGCCTTCCGGTAAGTTCGTTTTGTCTCATACTGGTAGATTGTTTCAACAATATGTTGTAGATATGTATGTTAAAATTGAAACTGTCAGATTGGATTATTTTCGTAATAACAAAAAACAAATTCGTGCTGAACTTTATCAAGACATTGTAGACAGTGTTGAAAATGAGGAAACAAGAGGGTACAAAATTGGAAGAAAATTTGTTTTACCATAATCCTTTACATGTGGGCCTAGAGATATGCTGAGATACAAAGATGCAATGGCTATTGTACAGAGTTATGATAAACCAGATATATTTTTAATTATAACATGCAACCCAAATTGGCCTGAAATCAAGCAAGAGTTAAGACACATCAATGAGATACAAAATCGACCGGACCTAATTGCACATATGTTTAGAGCAAAATTAGAAGGGTTAAAAAATGATTTGTACAAGAAAAATATCTTGGGCCATGTTATTGCACATATATATGTGATTGAATTTCTAAAAAGAGGGCTCCCCATGCACACCTATTGTTAATTTTTTACTCTGGTCATAAAATTTCTTGTGTTGAAGAGGTTGATAGGATAGTATCTTGCGAAATTCCTGACAAGAATATATACTCTCATCTCCATTATATTATTTTTAAACACAATATACATGGCCCTTGTGGAAACCTTAATCTAAAAAATGTATGCATGGATGGACATAGAGGTTGTAAAAATAAATATCCTAGAGATTATCGTAACACTACTTTGTTTGGTCATAACTTATACCTGTTGTACAAACGTCGCAGTGATGACAGTTCTATTAAAGTTAGAGGTCAAATGTTAGACATCAGATAGGTTGTATCATACAATCCTTATTTAAGTGCCAAATTTGATTGTCACATTAATGTTGAAGTATGTTCTTCTATCAAAGTTGTAAAATATTTATACAAATATGTATACAAAAGACACGATCAAATTAATTTCTCAATTGACATGAATGAAATAGAGAAAGAAATTGACGAAATTTTCGTTTATCAATAAGCTAGGTGGATATCTTCACCTGAAGCTATGTGAATGATTTTTCTTTCAATATGTCCTACCGTTTATTCTTTACAGCTTCATATTCAAAATCACCAACAAATAACGTACAAAGACAATGCTGATTTATCTACTGTTATTGGCAATGAAAATACGAGGAGAACAATGTTGACAGAATTTTTTTGAATGAATGAAGCAAATGAATTTGCTCCAACACTGCTGTATCGAGATTTCCCTACACATTTTGTTTGGAATACAAATAAAAAAAATTTGAACACTGAGAAAGAAACAAATTGTAATTGGATGAATTATTATAGCCAATCCTTCTGAAGGAGAACTCTATTTCCTCTGTGTTCTTCTTTAATCACATTCAAGGCCAACATCATTTCAAGATTTACGAACTTCAAATAGGGTAATTTTTTCAACTTATCGAGAAGCCGTAATTCTACACGATTTATTAAGCAGAGACAACCATTGTAAAGAATGTTTATATGAAGTTATTGTTCACAAAATGCCAGTATCTTTAAGACATTTTTTGCTACACTTCTTATGCTTTGCAACCCTGATCATCCAAAATTGTTGTGGGACAAATTCAAAGTTCATATGATTGATGATTATGTACACAAAAATATAGCTGTGCAGGTTGCTGAAGTACAAACTTTAGAAGATCTTAGTTCTATTTTAGAATCGTTGGATAAAAACATAAATGACTATCGAATGGTGCCATTCAATATAAATATAGATGACAATGAAATGTTGAGAAGAATGGTTACAGAACAGACAATTAATTTGGATATTCAAAGTGGCTATGCTTGTTTAGCAACCTTAAATAACGAACAATGGCTTGCGTACGCTACAATTTTGGATAAAGTAAAATCGAAATCGAGTGGTGTTTTTTATCGACAGTTCAGGTGGGATAGGAAAAACATTTTTATATAAAGCACTCTTGACTGGTGTAAGATTTCAAAATTTAATTCCTCTGGCAACTGCGTCTTCTAGAGTATCTGCATCTTTGTTACCTGGAGGTAGACAATTAATTTGGATATTCAAAGTGACTATGCTTGTTTAGCAACCTTAAATAACGAACAATGGCTTGCGTACGCTACAATTTTGGATAAAGTAAAATCGGAATCGAGTGGTGTTTTTTATCGACAGTTCAGGTGGGACAGGAAAAACTTTTTTATATAAAGCACTCTTGATTGGTGTAAGATCTCAAAATTTAATTCCTCTGGCAACTGCGTCTTCTAGAGTATCTGCATCTTTGTTACCTGGAGGTAGAACATCTCATTCGAGATTTCAAATTCCTTTAGAAACAATTGGTGAAGTTACATGTTCTGTTAGCAAGCAATCGTGTTTGAGAACTTTGTTGAAAATGTTTAGACTAATAATTTGAGATGAAACACTTATGGTAAATCGTTGTGCCGTTGAAACTGTAGATAAAATGCTCAGAGATACTACTGATTGTGACTTGCCTTTTGGCGATAAGTTGTAGTTCTTGGGGGAGATTTTTTTGACAAGTTTTCCCCGTGGTACCAAAAGGAGAAAAAAGAGAAGATATAATTAGAGCTAGCTTAGTATTCTCTGAACAATGGCATTTGTATTTACATTTACCATTAGTTGAAAATATGAGGGCAAAGTTGGATCCCACATTTTGCGATTACTTGCTTAGAATTAGAGATGGAACAGAAGAAGAAGATACTTGTAAGTACATTATGCTTCCAAATGATCTAATTTTGCCATTTGAGAATGAAATTATATCTTTAAAAAAATTTAATACATCATGTTTTTTTCCAAACATAGAAACATATGCTGATAATTTACATGTGATGGCAAACCGAGTCATTCTTCGCCAAAAAATGAATGTATCGATCATATTAATAGAATTTTACTTGAACATATTCCTGGTGAAATTATACATATTATAATTTTGATTAAACAATTGACAAATCAGAACAAAGTCTGCAAGAAGATTTCTTGAATAGTTTGACTTCAAATGGTATTCCACCGCATGAATTGAAGCTTAAAGTAAATTGTCATGTAATGGTATTACAAAATATCAATCATTCTGAAGGGTTATGTAATGGGACACGCCTTACTTGTCGAAAATTTGAGAAGAATGCAATTCTTTCAGAAATTGCCACTAGTGAATATTGTGGAAAACATGTTTTCTTACCGAGGATCCCTTTTATACCTTTTAAAAATGATCAAAGCTCAATTCCATTTAAAAGAACTCAGTTTCCAATTAGGTCATGTTTTGCAATGAAAATAAACAAAGCACAGGTCAAACACTTGATGATTTCGTCGGCTTGTATCTTCCAAAACTAGTTTTTTGTCCTGGTAAGCTCTATGTAGCACTATTAAGAGCAAAAAAAAGCACATCTATAAAAGTTCTACTCAAACCATCAAACACAGAGAATTTACAAAATACATGTACTAAAAACGTTGTGTATAATAAGGAAATTCTTTCATTCATACATCCATAGAACTACAACCTTCATATGAGTAGTTTTGATATTTCTCATGTGTTTTTTCGGATGTACTTCCTCAGCAATACACATTCTGACAAAGGTTTTTATTCCAGTTTTATCAATCAATGATCTATTTTCTCTTATATTTCTTAACTTCAACTGGATGGGTGTATATAAAATAATTTTTTCAATCACATGTACATTTAGAGAAAGTCGAAGACACTGGTACTGAATTCACTATTGTTGCTCTTTTGTCTATGGTATGTTTTCATTAAACCAATTTGTACAGTGGTTGAATTTGATTCTTGACAAATTATATTGACATTATAGTATTCTTGATCAGAAATAAGCAGATCTTCTAAATACTAAAGATTTGGATGGTATGCATGAGGGACAATTGTGTTCATGCAATTGGTGCTAGAAACGTTAGTAATTGCTCTAATTCTTTTTTTTCTCTTGTTTCAAATGTTAGATTTATATATATTCATAATAAGGCTTGCTAGAAACTTTTTATAATTATATAATAAGGCTAGCTAGATTAAGTACATTGTATTTTCTAAAGTTTGGTTCAATCTTGGATACAAGGATATATCAAATAAATATTTTACAATTGATTACACGTTTAGACACTTTGAGTATGTCCTATACATTGGTTCCATTTTTTGTACAGTGAAATAGATATTTTACAATTGACACATGGATAGATTGGTACATGCAACTTTTAACATAAAAAAGGATTGATACTTTCAACAATGATATTACGCAACTCTATCTTTTTTGTTAAAAAACAAAACAGCTAAAAAAAAAAAAAAAACAATACGACGATTTCTGACATAAAATTGTCGTGTTAGATATTTTACAATTGACACCTTGACAGATTGGTACAAGTAAATTTTAATAGGATAGAAGACTTTTCAACTTCATAAAAATTTATTTTCACATCACATACATATACAATATTTTTTTTTATATAAAGTTATTATGACTAATTGGTATCAATAGTTATCTTATACGTAATTTTGTCGAATATATATTTTTTATAGCTATAATACAGATAGATACATGCATTTTTACTTTATATAACTATCCTCAATGTTCTATAAATACTCAAACTTACTACTATAAATATCACAAACTCAAAGAATACATAATACATTAGTATTCCTTTAACATTAACCAATATCTTCCAAATTTTCTCCTCATTCTCTCATTTCCATTATTGATAAGTTCTATTCACATGTCTCATTTTTTCCTTATTTTTCTTCTGATGAAGTTGTAACTTCTTACTGCATTTGGTAGATATAAAAAATGGCTACAGTGAATAAACTT
Organism: Osmanthus fragrans; assembly: GCA_019395295.1. Taxonomy (NCBI): domain Eukaryota; kingdom Viridiplantae; phylum Streptophyta; class Magnoliopsida; order Lamiales; family Oleaceae; genus Osmanthus; species Osmanthus fragrans. The sequence goes on from CM033352.1 coordinate 15,853,724, forward strand.
ATCCTACAAATTTCTACTTTTGAGAAGAATTGGTCTACAAAAGTGATAATTGCTGGTAAACTAGCATCTAAAAATGCCCGTAATACCACAAACTGATACCAAAATCTCGTTTTAATGGATTTAGAGGAAACTATGTAATTATACTAATTACATTAGAATAATTTTCTTATGCTATAAATGTATCTCCTGCTAATATACTTAACTCTTTTCACATTTCAACAGGGTCATAAAATTATAGTCATACTGCACGATGCGAATATTACAACACTTGCTGATGAATTGAAACTTGTTAAAAGATATATATATATATATATATATATATATATATATATATATATATATATATATATATATATATATATATATATATATAATCAAACGCAACCGTGAGAGACAACAAGAATGAATTTTGAGGCTCACTTAAAGAAAATGTTTGGACTATTACAGGAAGAGCTAATATTCAAGAACTGGAGGAAGATAATTTGAACTTCCCCTTTTCACAATATGAGCTAACTCCATTTAACTAGCTAGAAAGATACATGGATAACAATGTAGAAATAAGAAAGGTTTCAAATGCACTAACTTCTAGCTAATATTTCTTTCTATGTTTAATAATTACTCAGTTCATATTTATATTCAGATTTATAATATACATAAAATAATACTCGATAAGAATATTTTTTATGTAACTTTTCGTAGGTGTTATAGGTGTTGCCATAGAAGTGCAACAAAAAAGAGTTATCAAAACACACTTTGGCACACAAGCATGTCTTCAAAATGTTGTACTAATGGACAAGCATTTTGAGACTGTAATATTAACACCGTGGGACTTTTTGTCGAAAGAGAATGCATGATCATCATTGAAAATCTTGGAAGCAAACCTGTCTTATGGGCTACAAATCTCAAAGTTTTTCATTCAACGGTTAATCGAATATTAACATAGCATCTCTTTACAATAATACTAAATTAGAAAAAAAAAAAAACATAAATCATGTGTTATTTTCTTATCAGGTATAACCCTTTCTCTAAAGTCAACAACACATTTTCCTTAACGTTGGAATTTTAGTAGTCGCTCATTACAAAGGATGGTTGTAAATCAAAACTAACAAAATTTTACACCTTCTGCATCTATATAAAAGTACTTAATAAAAATTATTTTCATTCTTAATTGTATAATTTCTATTGTGCATGATTAAAGCAAATGAAGAAGAGCTTGAGAAGCTAATAGAAGATAAATCATCTTTTGTAGTAACACCACAAAAAATTTCACCTCCAGATAAAAAAGTTTTGCATCAATTATAGATTTACAAGGAGTTTACTTGGAGTAAGTTTTCAATAATTTTATTCAACATTCTTAGTATTTTAGGAAACAAAAGCTATTCTATTACTATATTGATATTTAATTATGAATACTTGTACATAAATTTTTTCATAGGGTCTAGGCTCAATAGAAAATTTTATCCCTACATCAAATATTTTGTTACATGGTCCGGTAACAATTGCAAAAAGACATCCAATGCAGACTTTTGACAAATCCACAAATGTCGTTTTTGCAAATTTGAACATGCAAAAGTAGTACCGATGTAACATGCATCTCTTAACATATATCTATTTATTCAAATAGAAGTAGTACTTTATTCAACAAAACATAATACATTCATACATTTCTATACAGAGCAAATGCTTTTGTGCACCTTGAAGATAAATCAGGAGGATTGGATGCAAGCATTATTGGCGATGCAGCGAAAATGTTTTTGCAAGTTAAAGCAGAAGAAATAATGAACCATTTCGAAAAAGGTCAAAGTCACATACTACAACACTTACAAATCTCTATTGTACACTCTACCAAACTACAATTTTTGTAGTAAACTAAACTACAAATTTCATACTGTAGGATCCAGATGCACCACCAAACGATATTATACAAACCGAGAGTGAAGAAGAAGTGACATTGTACCTGATAGTAGCACCTAAATGACAGAATCCACCGGAGTATCGATATGAAATAGTTTTAATATTCTATTCTTCATGCAACGTGAATTCATCAATGAGTGAGCTGGAAGTTTCACCAGCAACTAATGACATCAACAATTCAACCAATATTCATGACAGTCGGGAAAAAATAACTTCAAAGGGCGAGACTATGCTCTACATGACAGATGTTGAAGTTCCAACAAACATTGAAGAAGTAATTACCCTAAATGTGAAGAGAGCGCTCTTCAAAGATGAAAAATAAAAAATTCTTCAAATAAAAAGAAGAACACGAACAAAAAGAATGAATCTGATGTGAAAGTTTTCGTCTCTCGGGAAGAAGACAAGTGAAAAATTGAGGTTTTTTTTTTGTACGCACTCAACATTGTCTTTTTGTATCTATAAAGCTACGACAGCACGCTCATGCACAAAACTAATAGATAGGCATGCACAAAACTAATAAATATTTTGAGTCTTAAAGATAGTTAAATATCGAGACTCAACTTTCTATTATATTTTTTTGCAGTAAACACTACTTGTGTAATGATTGCCAGTATTGTATGGAACTTACTTTTATGAAAATAAAGAAATAGTGTTCTTATATGCATATTAGCAACTTACCATTTACTTCATTTTATTTACTTAAATTTTATTACGATATTCTTCATTTAAATAAATCAAGAAATACAATAAAGTTATATTCATATTATCATTGTAATATAAAAACAAATATTAGCAAATAGTATAACACACAGAAAATATCTATGCGTTGCGCAGACATGAGATTCACGCAGCTGCGGATACAACCTCCGCGCAGTGCGAAAATTTTCCTCTATTTTTTTTTCTTTGACAATAATTTCGACTGCTTCTCTCACTATGTAGAATTTCTTGTTCGGTTTTAAGTTATAGTATTCTCTATTTATATATCAAGGACTTGATTAGAAGAAATACACAACAAATTTCTTGTCCTATTTTGTAAGTAACATATTTTATTGCACTTTACTGTCTAAATTTTACATTCATACTTGATGCCCTATAGTTTAGAAATAACATGCTTATTGTTTGGTTTTGACTTTTGAACTCATGTTAAGTTCTGTGTTTTGAGTGTTTGTTTTGAAATTGCTGAAAAAGTTTAATGGTTCCATGTTAATATCCTGCTATATAAAAATATATAAAATGGAATAAGAAATAATATTTAATTTCATTACAATTAAGTTAGAGCTATTACAATTAACAGGGATGTACAAATTATTCATTATAACAAATATCTAATGCAATATTCTTTCTGTATACAATCATCCTGTCTGATGAAACTGATTTTGTTGGATATGCTAAAACAAAGCATTCTATGTATTTGAGCACGAAAATTGTACAGTTTGGCCTGTAGAAAAATAGTTTTATGTTAGACTAAATTAGTACGAAAAATATAAAATCAAATTAAACAGAATCAAACATATTTTAGCAAACAAAACACTCACCCATTGTTTGCACAAGGTAGATAGGGTATGATCTCCAACTCCATTAGTTTATTTCTATATTACCTTAACTTTACTCTGTCGATGAGAAAGTTCGAAACCACAATACTGTGTGAACCATATTGAATACTGCATTTGCATGCACTTTCACCTTTTCTGGTGTATGAATATTGTGGCTGCAGTCATATATCTGGAATTTTCATTCATGTAAATTAACGAGAAAAAAGAGACCAAGTGTTGCCTGGATATGGACATGGAATTAACAGATAATTACACATTACCCATGGACGATCAACAAGTGACAATTATCATTTAAGTACTCCTGTAAGATGGGTAAATTTGCTGAATCTTCGCTTGCATTTCTACGTTGAAAGTCTGCTTGCCATATCATGTGACGAGTACATTCACTTTCAAATTTAAAGTCCAAAATTGCATATTCTATAGACATAAAGATGCAACCATCAATAATCAGCTGCCTCAATAGGTTTAACTCTAGGTCAATATGCTAATAGAATAAGTAGATGTAAATTAGATATATTAAGTATGTAATGAAATTAATTATGATAAATTAATTATAGTTAATATTAACCGCAGTATTCATCTCTTTAGTCATCTATTATTATTTTTAACAGATCTCTTCCATACACATTATCGTTTCTATCGTCCCAATATGAACTGCATAACATAACTTAAATTAGTGTTAAATACAACAAATGACAATTATAATATTCAAGGTGATAAAGTAGAATTAGATTTCGTTACCCTGATGGATTTCGCAATACCCAAATCTTTGATCGTTATGTACCTGTCTATAACATAGTCTTCTAAAGGATAACTTGTCGATGAAGACTTAGCCTTTTGATAAGTGCGGGTTTTGCACTTATTTAGGCCTTTAAACTTTGATAATTGTTAGGTTTTCATTGTAATTCATCGTTTAATTTAGTAAATTTTATTTTATAGGCGAAAACCTGAGCTAATTGACGTTTGGAAAGATTTTGCGCGAGAAAAGAGTGAAAGGATTTATTATGCAAATATTCTGAAGTTTGGCGATCTTACCATCAATTTGCCTATGAAGAAATGTGGCTTGAGAGGTGAAATGGGTGAAAAACTAGTAAGAAGATGAAGCTGGCACAGAATTGAATTGTGCGTATGCATAGGCCTGCAGAGGTGCATACGCACGTTTGGCAAAACCAGCGACTGAAGGTAATTTGGTTTCACTATACGTATGCACATAAAAAGCCATGCGTATGCATGGTATAAATCTGAAGCAAAACCCGGGAAAAACATGCGAAGTCTAAGTTTAAATTTTCTCGACCCATTTCAACCCGACCCGTCTCCATACCTCTCTACACTATAAAATACACCTTGGAGACCATTTCTAAGGCAAGTCTTGAGGAAAAAATAGGCCAAAAAGGGGGAAGAAAAATCTGGTGTGAAAGATTGCGATTTTGGAGCTTTGGAGAAGAAGAAGAGGAAGACCCTTTGACATTGAAGACTCCATATTTTGTTCTTCTCTTCAATAAGCTTTCGATCCTCTTTAATCTATATGTCTTCCATGTATTGTAAGATTTTAATGGTTATTTGTAAGTACATTATGATTAACTAAACCTAGATGCGATTGTGGGCAATTCTTGACCCGAGAAATGAGATTCCAATAGTTTTGTACTAAATAGTTCTTTTGATTAATGTGATGAATCCATTGAGTTTATTGTTTATATTTTTCTTCTCGATTGTTTTGGAGCGCTACTAGATGATTGAGTTGTTTTGATATTTGCTAATTTGGAATTTTTAGTCCATAATTGCTAATTTGACCAAACCCTAGTAGCAACTATATTTTGATGGATTATGAGGAATTTTCTATTAAATGTAGGTGGATTATCACTTAAGTCAACAAACCGAGCTTGTGTGTTTGTGCTTAATTCAATTCGACTCTTTCGTGTGAATACTTTTGTTAAATTAATTCTAGCGATCTTATCCTAGGTCATTTGATGAGTAGGGTTGGATAAAGAGCTTATTTTATTAAACTAAAATCTAAGGAGAGTTTGGGGTAATCGAGCTTGTGATTATTCTTGAATTGTTGTTATTTGATGAATAGGGTTGGGTAAATAGCTTATTTTATTCAACTAAAATCTAAGGAGAGTTTGAGGTAATTGAGCTTGTGGTTATTTCTCGAATTGTTGTTAATCGATTGAGTGAAAATCTTTTGTGAAAATTGAATTGAAAAATCATTTTCGCGGTAATGAATTATGCCCCGATCACACTCTCTCTTTTGTTGACTTATCGCCTCCGTTGTTTAATTTAATTTCATTGCATGTGTCGAGCCGTTGCTATTTTCATTTTATTGTTTATTTGTTTTATGATTCAAAACCAAAACCCCCCCATTTATATGCTTTCGCCGTTTATTTTTTTTGCGCAATTAACGTAATTGAACCAATTCTCTGCGGGTAATGACCATTGTTTGCATTATACTATTCAAACGACGTTTATTTTGAGCAGAGTAAGGAATTATTTTTGACGCCTCTTGGGTGGTGATCACCTTTTTCCCTATTTTTTTTTTTTCTCTCGTCGATCGTTCAACACGTTCAACTTGTAGAGATGTGCTAGGAATTGGACTCGTACGGACATGAACATCTTGTTGCCTGGAACCTATAGTCGCTTCCATACTTGATTCTTAATAAGATAATATGTTAAGCACATTCTTATTTTACTCATCGATATAAGATCTTACTGAAGTTAGACTGGTATCCACATAGGAGTGCATGCCAGATTACATGCTCGTGTAGTGCTCTTGTTGCCATTCCTGTTGCTCTTGGAAGAATTATTTTTTATTGTCAAGTATTGTCTGGTAATGAGCTTCTTGTTTTTTTTTTTTGATTTTTCGGCAATGTGTGCATTAAACAAGTTTTGACACAAAGCTTAAGTATCCACATAAGGTTGCACACTAGATTGCTGCATGTGATCTTCTTGCCATTTTTGATATTGTTCAAACAATTGTTTTTTATTTTCAAGAAAGACATGATAATGAGCTTATTGTTTTCTTGACTCTTCAGCAATGTGTGCCTTCAATTTGTCGCACAAAACAAACACATCTGAGACTACATGTTGCCTATACACACCTAACATTTCTTCCATTTGTTCTTTAGTTACATAATTAGAGTTACCAGAAGTAGAACTAGACCTAGCTCCAACTGAACTGTATATACGGGGAATAGTCGTTTGTTGCACATCCATGTTCTCTAGGATTTGTTGTGCTACAATATCGGATTCCCCATTCACAATGCCATTTAATATGCTATGTTGATTGTCCAATGACAGTGAAAGAGTTCTATACCACATTGTCTGTAGTCCTTCCTCTGTAGGTTGTAAAATTGCAACTACCTGAATCTGTAATTATAATTAAATATTGGAATGAATTTATTAAAATTATTTTGAAATAATTAAATACATATATAATTGTGGATGCATAAAAAAAATATACCTCTTGAGTAGTAAAAAACAGTTTAACCATTTGAGGATGGTGTAATGCATTATGTACGTCAAAATGGTACATGTAACATCATCCTAAATAAAATAGTACATTCACTTAAAAGTGCAAAAAGAAAAGGACTTCCCCACCGCTGGATGGGTAGTAAAATGCAAAACATAAATGCTAAAATATAATTTTCATGTTGTCTCATCAGGGTTTATGTTCTTGTAAGATATTTGTTTTGCTCATTATCAGGTGTGAAATCACTTACTTGTCAAATTCGCTGAAAATCCTTTAAATAATCAAGCTTGTAATCATATATAAGGTTGAAGAATGTTGCTTCTGTATTGAACTTGTAGCTTGAAACTGTAGCTTATAATGGCATTTTCAATCGTGATGAAAATATATCTAAATTGTGATTTTTATATCCAAAGTGGCCGAAAACTTCTTCAGCTGAGAGATGCAAAGATGTAAATTGCATTTTACGGCAAATTTTTTTAATTATTAATTTTTAACATCCACGAGAGGCAAAAATTAGAATTAGATCTTCCCATTGAAGCAAAATTTGAATTTAGATCTATCGAAATATAAATGAGAATACAAAAATGATTTTAGAGAAATCGAATTTGTTATTATTTATTTGCAAGGCAAGACTAGTGTTCATCTAATTGTGAAGGCACCCAAGTGACAATTTCCATGGGGGAAGACACGAGTGAGAGTATACACAACAGAAGTGGAGCTTTGACAAGCAAAAATCCACACAAAAATCTTACTCTTGCTGGAAGAGTGGAACATGTAATTCTGGTCGCCTCTCAAAGGGAACATCAACTTAAGACATGTCCCAGTCTATCAACGATGTCACTGACGGATGAGAGTTCAATGACCTATGATGGGTAGTTAGAGGATTATTCTTTGGATATGGCACAAATTTCGTGCCTACGGACTCCCAATTTGTACCAAATTACATGTCAAATACAAAATCATCAGAAGAAAAAGCTAGGTCACATGGCGAAACGAAACAATGTCCCAAATGAGGAAAGAAACCTGAAAGCAGCACGCAAGGATTGTCAATGGATGGGAAGAATGTCAAAGTACCCTAGGTTAATCAAGCTTTATGGATCTGAGAAAGAGTACTTCTAAAAATTGATTGACTAATTTTCATTGAAAATAATGGCTATCAAACAGCAAAAGTTGGAAAAATGACTATTTTCATGGAAAATAATGGCTATCAAACATTAAAAGATGGAAAGTACTACATATTTAAGATTGAAAATTAAGTTAGTCAAACACATTTAATTGACATTTTCCATACAAATAAGGTTATAGAACTTATTTTATTTCCATACAAGTTAGATGCTTGCAATTAACACACCTAATCATTCAAACTAAACCCAACAAGAATTGATAGAGTATTGAAAAACAAAGAGGAAGATGAAGCTAAAACTTTCATTCATAAAAGGTAGAAAATGGCTGTGTCCATACTTATACAAAAAGAAACCATACTTGAAGACATCATTTTCTACCTACTACCACTTACTCTATTGGGCAACATATCTATTACAATATTAGACCATACTTTCTAATACTTAGAAACTTTAACTTAGACACAAAATAAATACAAATAAGACACTTAATATAGGACAACAAAAGTATCAATCCTAACATCAATACTCCTCCTTGAGACTTTTGTTGGAAACACCAAGGTATCCCCTCAATGTTTCAAATCTTCCTTTAGACAAAGACTTGGTAAAAATATCAACATATTGGTCTTCAGCATTGCAGTGCACCAGCATCACTTCCTGCTTTTCCTGTACTTCCCTGATTGAGTGGTACTTGATCTTGATGTGCTTTGTTTATGATCAAGATCTTCCAGCATTTTTCTCTGCCAAATTACTTGATTGGTAGCTTCAGATGCAGCTATATACTTTGCCTCTACTTTGATTGAACCATCGTTTTTTTGTTTCATTGTGTTCCAGCAAATCAGATTTGATCCCAGATAAAAAGCATATCCAATGGTGCTCTTCATATCATCCAAAGATCTAGACCAATCACTATCAGTATAACTAGTTAAATTCAAGGTTTTTGACCTTCCAAACCAGATTCCTAATTCAGCATTTCCTCTGATGTATCTCAGTACCCTCTTCGCAGCTTGAAAGTGTAACACACTTGGCTCTTGCCAGAATCTGGAAAGCAAATTTATAGCAAAAGTGATGTCTGGTTTTGTTATTGTTAAATACACTAGACATCCAACCAAACTTCTATACACTTTTTCATCAGTTTTCTTGCTTCCATCATTTTTCACTAGCTTTAAATTTTGAACTAGAGGAGTACATATTGGTTTGTAATTTTTCATGCTGAATCTCTTCAAAATCTCCTTAGTATACCTCATTTGACAGACAAAAATGCCTTCTCGAGATTGATTCACTTCCATTCCAAGAAAAAATATTTCATTTTCCCCAAATTTGTCATTTCAAATGCCATCATCATTTCAACCTTTACTTTGTCAATTAGACCTTCACTGCTGCCAGTTATTAAAAGATCATCAACATATAAGGAAATGATAGTTGATTCATCCTCCACTTACTTTACTTATAGAGTCTGCTCATTCATACTTTTCACAAAATGAAGACAACACAAGTGCTCATCAACCCTACTGTACCAGGCTCTTGGAGCCTGCTTCAAACCATATAATGCTTTCTTCAATAGATATACTTTGTCTTCTTCTCTAGCCACCAGAAAACCATCTGGTTGTTCAATGAAAATTTCCTCATTCAACCATCCATTTAAGAAGGTTGACTTAACATCAAGTTGATGTATGTTCCAGCCTCTTTGTGCAGCAATAGCCAATAATAATCTAATGGTTTCATACCAGGCTACATGAGCAAATGTGTCTGTGTAATCCACTCCATATTGCTGAGTATAACCCTTCACTATTAACCTGGCCTTAATCTTGTTGACTGAACCATCAAAATTTAACTTGGTTTTATACACCCATTATACCCTTATCACATTCTTGTCTTTTGGTCTATCAACCAACACCCAGGTTTTATTCTTTTCAATCATGTTTATCTCCTCCTTCATTACAGCTATCCAACCCTGAGTATTTACTGCCTCACTGAATTTTGAAGGCTCCAACACAACTAAGTTACAATTGACATAGACATCAGCAAGAGGTCTAGTTCTTAGTACTTCATTTTTAGAATCTGAATCACTATCAGTTCTCTCTTCTACTTCATTAATATCAGTGTCGACTGAATGAGGAATAACATTTGGAACCTGACGTTGATTGCTTACAGATGATTCCCAGTTCCATGAGGCTTCTTCATCAACTTTGATGTCCTTACTGAAAATTACCCTCTTGCTAAGAGGGTTGAATACCCTATAGCCTTTGGCATTATTGCAATAACCAACTAAAACTCCAACCTCAGCCTTTTGACTCAATTTATCCATCTTCACATCAGGTACATGAGTATAATAAAGGCTTCCAAAGACCTTCAGATGAGAGACATCAAGTGTTATTCCATACCAGGTTTCAAATGGTGTCTTTTTGTCCAATGATTTCGTAGGCAACCTATTGAGTAAATAGATTAAAATATTTGTAGCCTCAGGCCAAAACTCTTTAGGTATCTTTTTCTCCAACATATGACAACTAGCCATCTCTATAACCGTTCTATTATTCCTTTTACAAACACCATTATACTGGAGAGAATAAGGAACTGTTAACTGATGTTGTATTCCCAAATCTTTACAAAATTTATCAAATTGACCACAGCAATACTCGATTCTATTGTTTGTTCTGATGGCTTTAATTTTGCTGTCACTTTCATTTTCCACCAAATTTTTGAACTTTTGAAATATACCAGCAACTTTAGATTTCATTTTCAGAAAATACACCTAGCACATTCTTGTCAAATCATCTATGAAGAGCACAAAGTACCTGCTGCCATTGAGAGTTTGTGTTCTCATTGGACCACACACGTCAGAATGGATTAATTCCAATTTATTTGTAGCCCTTTTTGATTGGTATTTTGGAAATGACAATCTGGTTTGTTTTCGAAGTTGACATATATCACAAACACAATTATCATAACATATATTAGGCAAATTTTCAACAAGTTCCAGCTGTGCAGTTGCTTGAGTAAGGTGAAATTTGCATGTCCAAATCGTTTATGCCAAAGTGAAGACTCTACAACAGTGCTAAGAGTATGCATGTGATGTCATATTTTTCCAGTTTAAAGGAAAACTCCTTTGTTTCATTTTAACAGACATTAATTCACTTCCATTTGCATCCAATATAGTGCAACCATTTTCTTTGAATATCAAGGTATAATTCTTCTCAATTAATTGGCCTACACTCACTAAGTTCTGATCAATGTTAGGTACATAAAGAACATCTGGAATGTGTTTAATACCTATTGGTGTTGGCACAAAAATCACACCAATCCCTTCCACTTTGACACACTTACCATTTCCCACTTTTACTTTTAATTTGTACTTGCTGTCAAGTTCGACAAAGGTGCTGGAGTCTGAAGTCATATGATGTGTGCAACCACTATCCAATAGCCATGTTCCAACATCACTCTACATCTTGTGATTTGCAGTTGTAAATAGATACTCTTCATGCTGATGTTGTTGCTGATTTTCAGCAACTTGTGCATGTTGCTGAGGTTATTTTTCTTAAGGTTTTTACACACCTTTTGAACATGTACAAACTGTTTACATGCTTTACATTGAACTCCAGGTTTGTACCAATACCATTTTGGAGAATGTTCGGTTTTCTTGCAATGAGGACAAGGTGGATAACCTTTAGTTTTTACAGCATTTTGTTGCCATCAAACTTCTTTTTCTCAGGTTGATGCTTCTTTCCACCAAAACTCGTTTGAGCTTTATATTTTCCCTTGGTAAATAGGGCTCCTTCAACTTGTTCTTCCTATCTAAACAACCTCCTTTGCTCAGTAGCTTGCAAAACATTTATGAGCTCAGATAAGGTTATATTAGACAAATATCTGGAATTTTCAAGTGAAGAGATTTTTGCTTCAAATTTCTCAGGCAAATTGATAAAGACCTTTTCTACCACATGCTTATCAGGTATATCATCCCCTAACAGTCTTATTTTGTTCACAACTTTCATCATCCTATCTGAGTATTCTTTAACAGATTCAACATCTTTCATCTTCAGTGTCTCATACTCCCTTCTAAGATTGAGAACTTGCATTTGCCTTGTTCTTTTATTTTTCCTAAACTCTCCTTGCAATTTGTTCCAGGCTTCCTTTACTGTTTCACACGTGATAATCCTGGTAAAAATTGCATCAGAGACGACTGATAGAATGCAAGACAAAGCCTTAAAATTCTTTGCAACCTCTGCACTATGTTGCTTCAACTGAGCTATAGTAAGATTTGCTCAAGTGGTGGTTGCTCTGCTCCAGATTCTATGATTTTCCACAGATCATAGGCTTTAAAATAAGCCTTCATCTTTGTAGCCCAAAAATTATAGTTCTCACCCATAAACACTGAAGGAAGAGGTGCTGAAAAACTGCCTGAAGCCACTTCTTGCTGGTAACGTTCTATCATGATTTATTCAAGCTTACTGTATTTGATCTCAGCTAACTGGATTTGCACACAACTTACCAGATATGAACAAAAAATCTTTGCTTACCAGATATGAACTTATCGAATTTGAACTGCTTACCGGATTTGGAAGTTCCATGCTTACCGAATTTTCAATGAGTTAACTGATTTTGTACTTACCGGGTTTTCACTTACTGAATATGCAATGATCTAACCGTATTTGCTCTGCTTACGATTTTTTCACTTCTTCAACTTTTTTTCCACCTTTTTTAAGATCAGAAGGGCTCTGATACCACTGATAGAGTAACGCCCCAACCCCTAGTGGACCGGGACGCTACTTACTTTACTTAACTTAACCGGTGGTTTAGTAACAAGTGGTTTAGTAACAAGTGTACATATCTTAGCGGAAGCTTAAATCTTAACAAACATTCTTTTTGAAGGATATTGAATTAAAACACTTTATAACTTTCCAAAATAACGAAATATAATTTATTTGATGAAATCATGACTTGTTCAAGATACTCGTTGGAAATAACATTTGAAACGTTAAAGATTTTAAATCTAAATCACTTGTTCACCGGGTTTCCATAGGCTTATTGTATCTCCTTCCATCATCTAACCCGGTGCATCAATATTTAATCTGTAGATATAGGGTAGAAACTCGTGAATTGAAAACTCAATAGGCGTTATAGGTGCAATCGTGATTAAGCTAAGCATTTCATAACAATTAACATTAGAACTTCCATAAAACATGCCGTGCCCGGAGGTACCATTTGACATGAAAATGTATGCCGTACCAACGGAACCATTTGACATGAAAGGTGCATGCCGAACCGAAGATACCATTTGACATACAACATTAACCTTTAAATGTATGCCGCACCGTTGGAACCATTTGACATGAAAGGCACATGCCGAACCGACGATACCATTTGACACACAACATTAGCCTTTAACTTAGAACATTACTTGCTAGAAATTATAACTTAAATACGTATAACAATTTTATGTACCTCTACCTACCTCGATTTGATGCTTGATAAACTTTGAAAAGAACTTTGAAAAACTTTGATGAACTTCAAAAACTTTGACGAAACTTGGACGGTTGGACCTTCATTTGTTGTTTGAAAACACCTTTTGAAATCACAAAAAACCTTCTTACAGAATCTTTTTGCCCACACTTAAAAATTTTGGAAAACACTTTGAAAACCACCTTCCTTTTCTCTCCCAAACTCTCTATATTTCTCTCAACTTTGAAAGCAAATTGAAAGTGCTTTTGGTGTGAAAAATCAAATGAGTGAAGAGGGTATTTATAGGTGAGGTTTGGGGTGGGTGAAAGGTCATATTAAATAGGGTAATTAAGTTGTGCAAGTAGTGGCCATTAATTCTCAAAAATCGTGGGTTTCGGCTTTTCCGGTCGACCGGTTAGTTGTTCCGGTCGTAAGTAGTCCGGTTAACACTGCACAATCTACAGTATTTGTATCTTAACTTTTTCTCCCGATATTCGATTGAGGTGATTCAAAGTGCGTTGGAAAGATAACTTAAAGAGCTACAACTTTTCTTCAGATATAATTTTCCAATTCGAATGTTTTCTATGTTGAAAATGGGTCTCAAAGGAGATTAAAAATATTTGAAGTATACTTTAGCCATAAAATGAAATACTTTGCATTCCGTTCAATCTTCATGAAATCATTTTTAAGAAAATACTTTATAAACATCATTTTACCTTTAAACATGTATTGGACTATCTTTTGGGCTTATATTTCCTTTATTGGGCCTAATGTGAAGTTAATCACACAATTATGGGCCTAACTTTGTAGAAAAGATTCGGGCCTCTACATCCCTCCTCCTTTATATAAATTTCGTACTCGAAATTTACCTTACAATTGGGCAAGGAGTATGGGATACTTGACTTTAACTTCTTCTTCCTTTTCCCACGTAGCTTCTTCCATTCCGTGATTATTCCACTGTATCTTAACCAGTTGTATCTCTTTATTCCTTAGCTTATGCACTTTTCGATCCAGTATCTTAATTGGTGATTCCTCATAAGATAAATCCTTTTGTACTTCTAGGATCTGATAACTTATCACATGATTAGGATCGTGCATGTATCTCTTTATCATTGATACGTGGAACACATTGTGTACCGCTGACAATTCAAGTGGCAAAGCTAATCAGTAAGCCACGTTCCCAACATTATCAAGTATCTCGAAAGGTCCAATATACCGGGGTCGTAGCTTGCTCTTCTTTCCAAATCTAAGTACACCTTTCATTGGTGCTACCTTTAAAAAGACTTTGTCTCCCACTTGAAACTCTAAATCCTTTCTTCTCGTGTCAGGATAACTCTTTTGCCGATCCTGTGCTGCCTTTATCATTGCTCGGATCTGATCGATCGCTTCAACTGTCATTTCAACTATTTCTAGTCCCAAAATTCTCTTCTCCCCGACTTCGTCCTAATGAACAGGGGATCTACATCTTCTTCCATAGAGAGCTTCATACGGTGCCATTCCAATAGTTGCTTGAAAACTATTATTATAAGCAAATTCTACTAGGTGTATGTATGACTCCCAACTACTACCTAGATCCAAAACACATGCTCTCAACATGTCCTCTAAAGTCTGGATGGTCCTTTCAGATTGTCCGTCAGACTGTGGGTGTTATGCTGTACTGAAGTTCAGCTTCGTTCACATAGCTGCTTGTAGGCTTTTCCAGAATTTAGATGTAAACCTTGGGTCTCTATCAGACACAGGTACACCGTGTATCCTTACTATTTCTTTTATGTACAATTGTGCCAACTGGTCCATACTGAAAGTCATTTCATTGGAAGAAAATGAGCTGCCTTCGTCAATCAATCTACTATAACCCATATAACATTGTGTCCTTTTGTTGACTTTGAAAATCCAACCACAAAATCCATTGTGATGTTTTCCCATTTTCATTCAGGTATCTCTAAAGGATTCAGTAATCCTGCTGGTCTTTGGTGTTCCGTCTTAACCTACTGACATACTATGCATTTCTGCACGTACAGTCCGATACTCTTTTTCATGTTTCTCCACCAGAATATATCTCGAAGGTCTCGATACATTTTCGTACCACCGGGATGTGCGGTGTACGGGGTGGAATGAGCTTCTTTTAATATCTCGTTCCTCAAATCCTCATTCTTAGGCACGCAGATTCTTCCTTTAAACATCAGTGCTTGGTCTGCGGCTATTCCAAATTCTTTCCTCTTATCTGTTCCAACTTCTTCCTTGATTTTCATCAAGAACATGTCCTTACCTTGTGCTTCTATAATTCGCTCTCGAAGAGTAGGTTGAATTATCAAAGCTGCTAATCTCTCTGTGACTTGTCTAGGTGTGGTAACCACCTCAATTTTCAATCTTTCCAAGTCCTTGTCTAACTCCATTTGACAAGTGAGTAGTGACGTCAACTGTCCTGTCAATTTTCTACTCAAGGCGTCGGCCACCACATTTGCCTTACTTGGATGGTAGTGAATGGTACAGTCGTAATCATTCACTAACTCTAACCATCGTCTCTGTCTCATGTTTAGTTCCTTCTATGTGAAGAAATATTTTAAGCTCTTATGATCCGTATAAATTTCACACTTACTTCCGTACAAGTAGTGTCGCCATATTTTCAATGCGTGTACTACCGCCGCAAACTCTAAATAATGCGTTGGGTAGCTCTGCTCATGCTTCTTCAATCGCCCTGAAGCGTAGGCTACTACCTTTCCATTCTACATCAGTACACATCCTAGCCCTTGCTTGGATGCATCACTGTATATAACGAACCCTTCTGTTCCCTCAGGTATTGTTAACACAGGCGCAGTTATCAGCCTCTGCTTAAGTTCTTGAAAACTCTTCTCACAGATATCCGTCCATTGAAATTTGACTCCCTTTCTTGTAAGCTGTGTCATTGGGCCAGCTATCTTGGAAAATCCTTCAATAAACCTTCGATAATATCCGACCAATCCTAGAAAGCTCCATACTTCACCAGCATTAGTCAGCGCCTTCTAGCTAGTTACTGCTTCCACTTTTGCTGGATCTACTTCAATCCCTTGGGCAGTGACTACATGTCCAAGAAATCTAACTCGTTCAAGCCAGAATTAACACTTCTTGAATTTAGCATAAAGTTTCTCCTTGCGTAGCACCTCTAGGGCTACTCTTAGATTCTCTTCATGTTGCTCCTTACTCTTGGAGTATATCAAAATGTCGTCAATAAAGACTATGACAAATTGATCTAAATACTGATGAAATACTCGATTCATCAGATCCATGAATACTGCTGGTACATCGGTTAATCCAAATGGCATCACCGTAAACTCGTAGTGTCCATAACAAGTCCTGAAAGCTGTCTTAGGTAAATCCTCTGTCTTCACTTTTAATTGATGGTACCTAGATCGTAAATTGATCTTGGAAAATACCTTGGCTCCTTTCAATTGATCTAACAGATCCTCGATTCTTGGGAGTGGGTACTTATTCTTGATGGTTAATCGATTCAACTCCCTATGATCGATACACATCCTCATGCTTCCATCTTTCTTCTTTACGAACAACATTGACGCACCCCATGGAGATACGCTTGGTCGTACGAATCCCATATCAAGGAGTTCCTGTGTTTGCTTCCTTAACTCTTGTAGTTCCTTCGGAGCCATTCTATATGGGGCTTTCGACACTGGTGCCGCTCCAGGAATTAGCTCTATGGTGAATTCCACTTGCCTATCTGGTGGAATACCATATAGCTCTTCTGGAAACACATCTCCGAACTCCCGTACTACTGGTACGTCACTGTCTCCTGTTTCCCTCCTAGGATATTTACCAAATATCATTGACAAGCTCATTTTCTCAACATCTTCTCAGCTTGTAAAGCCGATACTAGTCGAATAAAAGGTTTCGTCTTGATTCTAAAGAAGGAAAATGGTTCCTCTCCTGGTTTCTGAAATAATACTTCCCTTTCCTTACATCGGATGGTGGCATAATTACTACCCAACCAATCCATGCCTAGTATTACATCGAAGTCATTATCTCTATCATGTATAAGTCTGCCATAGATTTTCTCTCAACTTCAATACTAACAGATTTGGCTATCTTATCAGTACTCAAAGGGTTACCTGTAGGGATACTAACTTCTAATATACCTTCCGATTTATCACAGGTAATACTAGACTTAGCCATAAAAATCATCGATGCAAAGGAGTGCGTAGCTCCTGAATCAAACAGTACATAAGCAGGCATATTGGCTATCAATAGAGTACCTGTTATGACGTTCGAGTTTTCCTCTGCCTCTTTCTGAGTCAGTGCAAAAACTCGTGCTTTCCCCTTCTGATCTTGATCCTTGCTGTCATCATTTTTCGGTGCAGGCATGGGACAATCCCTGATGATATGTCCTGGCTTCCCGCATCGGTAACAAACATTCTTCCCTTGCAGACATTCGCCACGATGCGTCCTTCCACACTTAGCATATGGCGCAATGACCAGCACTATGCTCTTATTGGCATTGGCTTCGCCATTAGCCCTCTTGTTCTGCCACTTGCTTTTTCCTTTATCTTGGTCGTTCTACCATCGTTTCCTAAACTGCCTTTTATCCTGTCGGTTGTCCAATTGAACCGATTTCTCCGCATTGGCCTTCTGATACCAGATTGCATGAGCTCGTTCCAATATTCCATGGTAAGATGTGAAATCGTGGGACATAAGAATCATACTCATGTCCGAGTTCAGCCCTTGCCCGAACCTTCGTATTTTCTTGGCCTCCGTGTCTACCAAATGTGTAGCATACCTTGAGAGTTGGTCAAACTTCCGTTCATACTCCGTCAGGGTCATGGTTCCCTATTTGAGTTGAAAAAATTCGCCCTCCTTGAAATCCCTTAGAGATTGGAGAAAGTACTTATCCATCACTTCCTCCTTGAACTGTTCCCATGTTAGCGCCAATTGTTGTTCCGGAGTCCTAGTTCGAGACATTGATTCCCACCAGTGACTTGCGTCACCGGAGAACGTAAACTCAACACACTGGACTTTTTGAGCGTCCGTGCACCCTATCAATCGAAATATTCTCTCCAACTTGCGAGGCCACTCCTCGGTTGCAAGTGGATCAGTTGCTCCATTGAAAGTAGGGGGCTTGTATCTTCGAAATTGCTCGACCACTGAAGCATGGGTTGGAAGAGCATTAGGAGCTGGTGGTAGGGGTTGAGCTTGGTTCGGGTTCTGTCTGCCTAGGTCTTGGACTGCTTGGAGGAGATCTCTTATCAGGTTGTTCTGGTTAGCTCGCGACATTTTCCTACGGATAAGATGTAAGGTTTCTTATTAACTTCTTTTTTGTAAGGAAGAAAGATATGATCTTTATTTTTCATACTTCTTAAAATCAGGATACATAATAGTTTGATAAACTTAGCATGAAAGAAGACATCATAAGGAAATGAGAATATCTAGATCTCTAATCCCTATGAGTTTTACGAAGCTTCCTTGGTGGAGTTTCATCTTTGGAAGAATCTTCCGCCTCAGGCCCAGACTCTATATCTATCACCACTTGTGGTTCTGGTTCAGGCTCCTGCTCCTCCTTGGGTTCCTTTTCAGGGTCTTCTTCCTCAGCCATAGGTTCTTCCTCAGGCTCCTCATGGATTACATCATCCCATAAATCTATCAGGGCATGGCAATATCTCTCGAACTCGAACATGTTTGGATTGCCTTCTAACATTTCATCTCTAACTGTGACTCCCATATCTCTCCATTGAGGTGAGAGGGAGTGTATGAGGTTATTTATGGTTTCAATATGCGTGATCTCCATACCGGCATTAACCGCCGTCATGCATCTCTCATAGATGTCATGCACATAATCGCTAAGCGGTCGGTTAGGATCCGTTACATAGTTCTCATAAGTATGGATAGCAATTCTACGGTTTAAATCTGCCCTATAAGCCCTAGCCGTAGTCTTCCTTGCCGTTTGTAAATATCTAACCATTCTGTCACATAAATGCCCAATTATGCCTTTTATCACATAACATCATAACATACATATCCTTCATGCCCATAACTTTAAGTTTTAGCCCAAGTCCAATACATATATTTGAAACAGCACATTTAACTTTAACATAAACATAAACATATACTTGAAAATGTGCCATAACTTATCAAAGCATCAAATCATAACTTCCTTAAACATAACTTCCATAACTTTAAAATTTGCACATACCTGGGCTGTATGATGAGATTCGATGGATGAATGCAATATGCCATGGAATACCTTAAACTTTCAATTTTTTTTTGTTTTGTTTTGAAAACATACTTAGTCTACAGAACCGGTTTAAAAACCATTGCTCTGATACCACGCTGTAATGCCCCAACCCCTAGTGGATCGGGACGCTACTTACTTTACTTAACTTAACCGGTAGTTTAGTAACAAGTATACATATCTTAGCGAAAGCTTAAATCTTAACAAACATTCTTTTTGAAGGATATTGAATTAAAACACTTTATAACTTTCGAAAATAACGAAATATAATTTATTTGATGAAATCATGACTTGTTCAAGATATTTGTTGGAAATAACATTTGAAACGTTAAAGACTTTAAATCTAAATTACTTGTTCACCGGGTTCCCATAGGCTTATTGTATCTCCTTCCATCATCCAACCCGGTGCATCAACATTTAATCTGTAGATATAGGGTAGAAACCCGTGAGTTGAAAACTCAATAGCCGTCATAGGTGCAATCGTAATTAAGCTAAGCATTTTATAACAATTAACATTAGAACTTCCATAAAACATGCCGTACCCGGAGGTACCATTTGACATGAAAATGTATGCCGTACCAACGGAACCATTTGACATGAAAGGTGCATGCCGAACCGAAGATATCATTTGACACACAAGATTATCCTTTAAATGTATGCCGCACCGTTGGAACCATTTGACATGAAAGACACATGCCGAACCGAAGATACCATTTGACACACAACATTAGCCTTTAATATAGAACATTACTTGCTAGAAATTATAATTTAAACACGTATAACAACTTTATGCACCTCTACCTACCTCGATTTGATGCTTGATGAACTTTGAAAAGAACTTTGAAAAACTTTGATGAACTTCAAAAACTTTGACGAAGTTTGGACGTTTGGACCTTCCTTTGTTATTTGAAAACACCTTTTGAAATCACAAAAAACCTTCTTACAGAATCTTTTTGCCCACACTTAAAACTTCTGGAAAACACTTTGAAAACTACCTTCCTTTTCTCTCCCAAATTCTCTATTTTTCTCTTAACTTTGAAAGCAAATTGAAAGTGTTTTTGGTGTGAAAAATCAAATGAGTGAAGAGGGTATTTATAGGTGAAGTTTGGGGTGGGTGAAAAGTCTTATTAAATAGGGTAATTAAGTTGTGCAAGTAGTGGCCATTAATTCTCAAAAATCGTGGGTTTCGGCTTTTCCGTTCGACCGGTAGTCCGGTTGACACTGCACAGTTTACAGTATTTTTATCGTAACGTTTTCTCTCAATATCTGATTGAGGTGATTCAAAGTTCGTTGGAAAGCTAACTCAAAGAGCTACAACTTATTTTCAGATATAATTTTCCAATTCGAATGTTTTCTATGTCGAAAATGGGTCTCAAAGGAGACTAAAAATATTTGAAGTATACTTTAGCCATAAAATGAAATGCTTTGCATTCCGTCTAATCTTCATCAAATCCTTTTTAAGAAAATACTTTATAAACATTATTTTACCTTTAAACATGTATTGGACTATCTTTTGGGCTTATATTTTCTTTATTGGGCCTAATGTGAAGTTAATTACACAATTATGGGCCTAACTTTATAGAAAAGATTCGAGCCTCTACAGATAGAGTATTGAAAAACAAAGAGGAAGATGAAGCAAAAACTTTTGTTCATAAAAGGTAGAAAACAGTTGGGTCCATACTTATACAAAAAGAAACCATACTTGAAGACATCATTTTCTGCCTACTACCACTCACTTTATTGGGCTGCATATCTATTACAATATTAGACCATACTTTCTAATACTTAGACACTTTAACTTAGACACCAAATAAATACAAATAAGACACTTAATATAGGACAACAAAAATATCAATTTTAACATCAATAAAAATAAACAAATTTTTGTAGGGAGAGGACCAACCATTAAAAATGGGATTGACATTACTAATTTATGGAATGAGAAGGAGTTCCGATGTTTGTTCTATGCAAAACCCAAAAAAAAATCTCGAGGTTTTGCTGATGTAAAATAATATTTTGATAACAAATAAATTGTGTTTTTATTTATCATGTATTATTGCATCTACTCAATACTAAGCATGCAAATTAAAATGTCTGTAATCAACTTTGATGATATAATTTGGATATTTGCGTTGAGAAGTACAGTGTGATACAAATTATATATGAATCATAAATATTTTGTTCACGATGATCGTGTGAAGAATTAAATTTCAGTTGATCTCATATATTTCATCTGATCTATGGGCATGGTTATGTATATCTTTGCGTGACTATGATGGTTTTTTGATTCACCAATATGCGAGACAAATATAAATGATCAAATATCTCGATGTATTAGAAACTTGAGAATGAGTGAAGCAACCGTAGTGACTACTTAAATGTTCTGTATTGTACGGTTATATATGATCTCATTGTTTAGCAATGCTAAACTTCGATGTCTATGATTAGTTTACACATTATTGAAGAAAATGAAACTTAATTTTGTGAGTATAATTAGAGGGACAAAATTATCATTTTTGCCCATACTTAAATCGAATGGAGCAACAGGGATAAAATACTCACATGATAGGTCACAGGAAAGTATTACCGATATATATTAGCTTTTATGATTTTATGTATTTCGAGAGTGTTGTCTTTTGCCATTAGCAGGAAAAAAAATTTAATATTAAGATTGAGTGGTTTAAGATCAACTGGACATGATTTAATTGTTGAAACTTGGATAATAAATGCGGTCAAGTCCCCATGTATCTCGCAAAAAAAAAGATTCAACTGCAATTACTTGAAAATTTTTAAATTTAGTTGCAATTGCAATTAATGTATAGAGACTACGTGTACAATAATACCAAAATGAAACATAATTTGACATGGACCTGGAGATCAATTTTTTTCCAATAAATAGAGGCCTTGGGAGGCCGAATCATCATCAGAACAAAAAGGGAGAAAAACTGAAAAACTTATTATTTTTTGTTTCGTTCATTCTATAATTCAATTTTTTGATTAAACTAAATGAAGGTGAAAAAAAAACTTAAAGCATTCACGGGAAGAAAAAGATTCAGTCTTCCCACAGCAGCATGTGTGGTGCAAACGCCAATCTACGTGGTTCAGATCGGATCGTGTAGATCAATTCCACCTTGGCAGGTTTGGGTCCGCTTTGCAAGGGCCAAGTCAAGATCTGAATGGGTCGAGTTCAGACTTCTTTTTTGCAGGTACAGTGGCAAAGTCTTATTGTTGTTTGGATTATTATTGTTGGATTCTTGGGAGATTTTTGGACCAAGAACTTTGATTAAATATTAGACTTGGCTCCATTAGTTCTTAATTTAATTTTTGAGTCATTTTTCGATCACAAATAAATGTTAATTTATTGCACATGAATGCTTTAAGTTTGTTTTGAAATATTATCGCTCTAATTATTATGAAATATAGATTTATTTGTGACATCGTGCGTGAAACTATGAATATGATGTATATCATCGAAAGTTGATATTTTCCCAAATTAATTTAGATTGAATTTTAAGGAAAGAAAAAGTCATAATAATTAAACTGTATATTAATTACATAAATGTGAATAATTGGTAATTATTTTAAAATATTGAGTGAAAGATGGTGTTTATTTAAATAAAAATTTGGGATCTCCTTTAGTCAATTCATTTGCAAAGAAACGTGTTGACCTCGTGCCGTTAATGAAACAGACTTTTATAAGAGGTCGTATAGTTCAAGTTGTTTGATTAGATTCCTTTACGATAAGATGATGAAATATTTTCAAGTTTCTAGAGATCTAGACAAATATTACTCAAATCAAGCTCATTTGCAAACCTTCTATAAAGGCTCTTGTTGGTGGTTTTGGTGGCCAAATAAAATGATACTAGAATTATCTAAACATTTATTATTAGATATGATTTGTCTAGTTGGAGACTCAAGCTTGATATGTGGACACAATGAACTTTTTTTTCAGAGGGACTTGTTGGATCACAAGAATCAAATATCGTAGCATTATTGTGATTTTATGGATCATATTTGTGCATCATATATTAAGCTTCTAAATTTTAATACGTGATGTATGATTATTTTTCATAGAAATGTCTCAATCCATTTATCATTACTATAAACAAAACAAATTTATTGGAGAAAGTTATATAGATTGGAAACGTAATTTGATGTTTATATTTGTTGCAAAGAAATTTGATTTTGTGCTTGAGCTGGAATTTCTCAAGGAATCTACTGAATCACGGGCAAGTCCAAGAGGATTTTCTAAGATCACATGCAAGTCCAAGAGGGGCTACATATGATAAATGGATTACTGTCAACAAGATGACTCACTATTACATTTTAAGAGTTGAAGTCAAATCTGCTACAACAAAATCTTGAAAGATCGTACCTCTTATGACGTACTAGAAAGTCTTAAGGACATAATCGAGCATCAAATTAGGAGGGCTTTTTTCGAGGCCACTCATTCCCTAAAAATAATTTGCACAAAATCTGCAAAGCCTATGAAGAATCATATATTAACTACGATTGCACATTTAACACAGAGAAAACTCCAGGTGCAATTATTGATCAGAGAAACAGATTGATACGATATTAAATTCTTCATCTAATTTAACTAATTTATTAAATTCTTCATCGGAGACTCAGATTGATACGATATTAACTAATTTATTTTTACAATCTCTCTCGACTAACGTTAAACATACTCTCATATATGATCCTACCATATTTCTATGACGGATGCGAACATACAAGAATGTATAAATTTTTATGAACACTTAAAGATTTACATAAGACATAGCAGTATATTTTTATCTCTTATTGGACCATATGATGATTTATATCATGTTGATCCTATTTTCTTTTTTTTTCGAATGCATAAAATAAGTCACCTCATTCATACAATTATCGTGCATAATACTCGTCGAGAAGAGAATCATATAAATCATTCAATATCCAAAACGTGTTTTTGATGTCTAATATATAAAACTAAAGATTAAAAACTCATATTACACGGTTCATCGTTCACCTAACACAAAGAAATTTAGCCCAACATATTAGGAAGAAGAAAACAAAAGAAATATTCAAGAATTGAGATCATCAAATAAATCTTCAATTGAAATTTTGACTCTTGGAATCGTTCTTCATCTTTCTTGCCTTTTTCTATGCTCCAAAATATCTTAGAATGTGTTATGATGCGTGTTAAACTACTTATGGATGGCCATAGATCTTTAAAAGACGTCCCAAAATTTGCTTCTATAAGAATTTGAATCATATAAGGAAACCAAATTTTCTCCCCCGGAAATGTACTACGCTGTAGCATAGTACAAATGCATGCTATAGCATAGTCCCAAGAAAATCAGCCTCGGCCCTCCATGAAAATGACCATGCAACCGCATGTTGTATTACACTAGTGTTACAACAAATCCAAAAATTACATTTTAGTCCCCGAATTCCGTTTTCTCGTTTCTAGACCTCTTTTCTCATTTTGTTTTCTTCCAATACTTCATATCTTCACTAAATTGGTCTTCGACTCTTTCACACTTTCGTTTCTAGTTCTGGGTCATCTTTTGACTATTTGCACTTTGGTCATTGAACTTTGATTTTCTTCCATTTTGGTCCCTTTTTGCTTGTTTTTCCTAAATTCCACCATATTCATCAATGTTATCCTGTAAAACATAATTTATCAAGTATAATTTGAATAATCACTTGCATAAGATGAAGTCATTAACTAAGTCGATGAATGAGTTCCAGAATATGCAAAGTGGTCCTAAGGAGTAAAGGTGACTTTTCCCATGTAGCGATTTCCAGCTCTTCCATTAGAAGTTGAAAGATCGAATTGGAAAGAAGAATAAAATTGCTAATAAGAAGCAAGGAAGCAACAAATAGCCTAAGGAAGATAGAATGCCTAGAGTAAAGTGTTTCAACGGCAGTCACATAGGACACTGGAAGAACGATTGCCATGATACACTAGTTAAGAAAGATGGTGATGGTGAGTTTTTCATTGCTCAGTCGTATCAAGTGGTTGATTCTACAAATTCTTGGATTGTAGACCTGGAGCCACTAATCATACCTACATGTCTATGTAGGTGGTTTAGGAGAGAAGAAGAAGAATCAATAAAGGTCAGTTTAAAATCGCCGTTAGCATAAGAGCTCTAGTTCCAACAAGAGCTATAGGAGTAATTTACATTTATTTCCTTAGTAGTAAGCACTCAATTCTTAGAAACTATTATTATGTCACGTAGATGGAACATAATTTGATTTCCTGTTTCCTATTTAATAGGACAAGGTTATTTTGTAAATTCGACATCTGATGCACTTTATATTTTTGAAGAACAATGCTCCTATTTTGGAGATACTCTTTACCGAGCAAGATGGGGGATCCCATTTCGTATACAAAAGTTGCGGATGATATAAATGTTGACCATTGGAGGAGTGTCGTGATTTAGAAATGAAATCTATTTACGTTAATTCAGTTTAGGGTCTTATAGATGGGCATAATAAAGTAAAATTGTAGGCGAAAATAGGTGTACGAGAAGAAAATATGTGTAGACAAAAATGTGGAGACCTTTATCTAGATCATTAAGGGTTTTACCCAATAAGAAGACATTGGTTACAAGGACATATTCGTGCATGTGGCCATACTTAAATCTATAAGAATTCTATTATCCATTGTTGCTCATTTTGATTATGAGGTATGGAAAATGGAAGTCAAGACTACAGTCCTTAACGAGAATCATAATGAAAGTATCTATATGATGCAATAAGATTGTCTTGTCTAAAAGAGTCAAAATGATGAAGCATGCAAGTTGAAGATGTCCATTTATAACTTTAAGCATACGTCTAGGTCCTGGAACATCATGTTTGGACAAACCATTAAGATTTACTGTTTAAATCAAAATCTTGACGAAACATGTGTCTATAAGAGAATTAAAGACAACAAAGCTATTTTTTGTTGTGCAACATGTTGATGACACTCTACTCATTAAGAATAACTTGAGAGTACTAGTTAGTTAAAAACAAGTTAACACAATAGTTTGACATAGTGGTGGCAAAAAAGTTTATGGGTTGGGGCCGCCCGGCCTCGGAGCCCGAGTCGGGCTCGGCTCGGTGGAACCAGGCTAGGCTTGGGTCGAGCCCCCTTTTAGGCAACGGGTCGAGCCCGAGCCGGCCCGAGAGCTTGAAAATATGTAAAAAAAAAACTGGAAGGAAGAGGGAAAATGGGCCGGCCCGACTCGGCTCCAAAAAAGCCCGAGTCTCTTTTTTTTTGGACGAACAAAAGCTCGGCTCGTAAAAAAGCCCGCACCTCGGGCCCAAGCCTCAAATTTCGGCTCACAAATCGGCTCAACTCGGCTCGTTGACACCTCTAGTTTGACATGAAGAATTTGAGATATGCCAATTATGTTTTAGAAATCCTTAGGGATAGGAAAAATAGAAGAATTTCTATTTCTCAAGCTTCGTATGTAGACAATAATACTAGTAAGATTTGCTATGTAGAATTTCAAGGAAGGCCAGATGCCTTTTAGGCAGGGAATTCACTTATGACTAGACCATTATCCCTAAAACTCCCAATAAAGTGGAATACATGAAGCAGGTTCATTATGCTTCGACTGTAGGAAGCCTCATGCATATGATGTGTGAATACGACCACATATTTGCTATGCTGATTGTTAACAGATATTAGTTGAACCCACGACCTCAGCACTGGAATGCTGCTAAGCGTATACTCAAGTATCTTCACAGAACTAGAAATTGTATGCCGGTTTATTTAGCCACAAATTAGTTCCTATAGGGAATATGTAAGTCTACATCTGGATATGTGTTCAAATTGGATGGTGGTGCGGTTGTTTTTAGGTGCTGTTGTTTTGAGATGTATCAAGCAATCTTGTATTACTAATTCCACTTGGAGATGGAGGCAGAGTACGTGGCAGCTTATGAAGTGGCCAAGAAACAGTATGGCTAAGAAAGTCTTCGTAGACCTTGAGGTGGTTCCTTCTACATCATGTCCTGAGTTCATACGTGATAAGAATTAAGCGGTGGTAATTGCAAAAGAACCAAAAGTTATCTACGTTGAAGCACATTGAATGAAAGTATCACATGATTAGGAAAATCATTCAACGGGGAGATATCGTAGTGTGCAAAATAGCATATGCAAAAAATCTAACTAACGACTTTACTGAGAGCTTAGCTGTTAAAGTTTTGAGGGACACTTTGAAAAATTGGTGTACTTAACATGTCTAATTTTCTCTAGGGCAAGTGAGAGATTTGTTGTATAGAGTTTGTTTGTCCAGTAAATTTATTTTTTCTATTAATATTTGAAATATAATATTAATTATTTTTATTAATTTGAGCATGCATTTGTTTATAGACCATTTTGATTATATAAATCGAGTGCTTAAGCTGTTAGTCACGGAAAGATTCAATTAATAATTCAATCTAGAATTTTTTTCGAAATCTTCAATCTAGTTTTTTATAGTCCACAATTGATAAATAATGACAATCAGTTTACTTTATTAAGATAATCTCAATTTTATCAAAGTCCATCTGTAAATTTTGCAACAAGATTGTCAATACTTTTTGAATGTATTAGATTGGACCACGTGAAGTTTATTTATTTTGGACTTTCGTACATAGGACCTTAATCTTGATAGGGTAATGAACTTCGATTACTAATTTGAAGTATTTTGATGTATCAATGGATGTGATCAAATTATCAGTCAATATTTTGGTGCCGTGGAAATTGAAGTGAAATAACATGAACATATATTCTTAATATGGAATTCATCATCTATTTAATGGGCATGATCATGACCTCAAAGAATTTTCTAGTGAAAAGATAGATTCAAATAAGTTAGGAGTCGTTCTCTTCGTGTTTCAGTTTTGTGTTTTGAGTTTTGAATTCGTTTTGTGTTTTGGGTGTCCATTTTGAGATTGTTGAAAACTCGTTCTTTTTGTCATTTTGAAAAAATATTTCCCAACCCGTATTTTTTGAGTTTTGACAGATTTGTGAAGAAAACAGCCAAAATGTAAAAAAGTTGTTTTATGTTTTCTTCACAAAATTTTCAACCGTTTTTAAAAACTCGTTTTTGAAAATGGGAAAGAGAACGCGTTTTCAATGTTTTGAAAAATCGAAAACAGAAAATAGCCCGAAAACAGCAAAGAGAACGCCCCCTTAGAGATTATAATCATTGATTTCGCAAACTTCAATAATTTTAAATGTACTGAGAGTGCAATCTCTTTCTTTTACTGGAATGGAACAAAATTAATAAATTATTTCGGTCGATCAAGAGTTTATCGAGTTATGATTATTTAAGCATAGTTTAATTAGGACAGTTAGGTCCTTTTGTGGCTTCAAAATAAGACCCAAGATAGATTGTAAGAGTTATAATTTACTGTGGGCTACAATAAATTAATTAAATAATTGGACAAGGATGTTTCAATCAAGCAACCTCGTATATAGAACACGTGAAAGTGAAATGTGACAAGTTTGTTTCACGCGTGTGTTGCTTGTATATTGGATAGACTTATTTGGAGTAAAAGAAAAGGAAAAGTTCATTTCCTATTTATTTTTTGTCACAAAATATGATGAATACTAAAAGATTTTCACCTTAACTTGGATCTGATAAAATTTGTAGTGGCACTATATTTACTCTTTAATAAATTGTAGATTAATGATAAAGGGTGATAAATATATTTTACATGCTTAATTATGCCCTTAAAGTTAATTAAAGTTGATTTATTTTGGCATAATTATACTATTTTAGTGTATATATAATTGTTTAGGTTGAAATCTCGACTTGGACAATTTTATAAAATTTGTGAATTGTATACATAATACATTTTCAACTCAGAAAATTATCTGCAATTTCCTCTTTTTATTTAACTTTCTAGCGTGCAGTTTGGTCATATTTGTCTAGTCTTAAAGCGACATAATATGCCCGCCAGGTTAAAATCAACAACCACTACACGATCCACACGGATGACCGTAGGGATGACAACTACACACACACATGGGATGTCGGGATTATTTTATTCGCATGAGATCCACACATCCCAAATGAGGAGGGTGTCATCGGGGGTGTCAACCGTGGTGACAAAATAGCTTAATTCTAAAATCGACCTGAAGTTGTCTGAATTGGTCAATCAACAAACAAAGAAAACAGAATTCACCAATAGTCCGAAAAGATTTGTTTCACCATATAGTTAGAGCTCAGGACTCCATAGTTGAATTCAAGAAAAATCGACTGATATGGCTTCTTGACACTATTGCCAAGATTGAATAACATAGCAATGACCCGATACTGACAACAGCAGCAATAATATGTAGAAAACAATAATTTCAAAGTTGCTCAATAGAAATATTTCCGACTTCAACAGCAATTTATGTGGTTTTTGTGCCAAACTAACGAAACTGCATAGATGTATTGCATGAGAGCAAGAGCTAAATAACATTTTCCCATCTTTACTATGTCAGAAAACTTCAATAACTAGTGAAGAGTATACTGATTGCAAGATACACAATGTCATTTGACGGGTTTGAATATTACATATCGAAGATGCAATACAAATGAATAGCGGTTATCAGGTCACAACACAATATATAAAATATATATATATATATATATATATATATATGGAAATACATTACCATTATCATACCATACATGTAACATAACATGATAAGGCAAACACACACAGACAGAAAAAGAAGCAAGATAGGGATATTTAGTCACAAAAAAGAAGTGATGAACACAGAGTATATTCAACCTAAGAGAGTATGTTGACTGCAAAAAAGGTAAATACTCATTCAAGGGATCAACTAGTTGCCATGACAGCTAGCTCTGTTCCAAATGAGGTGAGTAGAAAATAGAAAAAAATAAACAAACCGGAACTTCTTAAACAACATTTGAAAACACGTAGAAGGTAATGAAACTACAGAATAACAGCCGGGTTGCAGATTAATTTAATGAGCTGTGATATAAAATTTTAAAGAATCTTTTGTTTTCCTTAGCTCCACAGTAATTCTACTACATAAAAAGGGTTAGAATTAAGCAAGACGAGATTAGCGAGTACCATGAACAAGATTTTAAATTCGTCTTTCTTATTTAGGCCCCGTTTGATTCCCATTTTAATTTTCATTCTCATTCTTCTACTCATTTTCAACCACACATTCTTCAATAAAATAATATTTTCTATCACATCAATAACTTTTCCTTCTTTTTCAACCACACATTTTTCATCATATCACTATTCCAAAATGCATTTTTTCCAAATAATGCCTATCAAACACACTCTTAATACTGTCCGCAAGCACTGTTTTATCCTCAAAATCATATAGTCTGGAAGTACTTATCCAAAATTATTTCACAAAATCTGAAATTAAAAGTTTAACAACTGCAAATACAATCATATGAGAATAAAACGAAAACAATAATTTCAAACAATGCAACAAGAAATACGTTAATCACATTAGTATTAAACTGTCTCCTCTCTCCCTCTCTATCAGTGCACACTCCAATCGACTATCCTTCTAGATCTTTGCTCCAACATAAACCTTCTTCCTCAATAGGTTAAAAAACTCTAGGCCACGGGTTCTTACCATCTAGCCATTGGCACTCCGCATCTTCATGGAGGATTTTTACATGGCAACAGTGTTAGGACAGGACAGTTCTACCCTTGAGGAAAAAATGAAAGCATTTTTTGTAAATGCCTTCAATTGCAAGATCATTAAATTGCTAATCAAGTAAGAAGGCTCTTTTCTTACACAAAACCAAAAGATACATCCATTTCTTCATCTTTTTCAATCAAAATAAATCTTTTCCAAAGAGCATAAAAAGGCCATTTTCGCCAACAACATGGAGAAGGTCAACTTTTTGTTGTCTCTTAAATGCAAAAGAGTGATCCATATCCATACCCATACCGAGTTTTACATAAAGATCAGGCATTGTAACTATAAATTCTAAAACAAACAAAATACCAGAAGACAGAAGTACCAAAATTGGAAAAATGAAATACAAATAAACTATGAACTTATATTATCAATTCAAAATTGGGAAAAAGCAGTACATCATCAAATACACCAATGTTTTCTTGCTTACATAAATATGTAAAATGTATCAATTTCCCCATTCTCAGGTGTTTCATTACACCATATTCACTCATCATTAGGGTTATTTGATGATGTATCATTGGCTCTTCACATCCTCTAAATTCGCACTAAAAATTTGGAAAATTACAACAACAAAAAAACGTGTAATAATTCATTTCTTCCATGGGTTAGGAAAAAAACTAAAAAACATATATTTTTCTAAATAAAATTGTAAAATCATGCCTGGCTCCAATCTGTCTGCCTTCATCCACGCTGAATATCAAGGCAATGGAGTTTTCAAAGTACTACATTCCCAAACCCACCTTGGATTTAGAGAGCCATGCTCAGATTGTAACACTTTGTTGACAAGGGTATCTTCATCATTGCACAGCATGACCCTGCTACTACCGCCGCTGCCGATGGTGGCAGTGGCAGTGGCGGTGGTTTCAGACTCAAAAACAACCATTTTACACCTTTCAGAGTGTGTTAATAGAATGAAAATCACTTTTAATTTTTCCCACTACACAATGCAAAATAAAACGCAGTCTTCTTTCTCTTTCTGGGAAACTGAGAGAGAGAGAGAGAGAGAGTGTTTTGATTGTTTTGAAAAGGAAATGGAAATGGAAATGTCAAAAGTATTTGGGGAGGCTTGGTGCGAGGGTACTGTACAAGTAGTTATTAATTTTGAATGTTGCATCATTGATACCTGAAAAGACTATTGAAGGGATGCACGTGTTCTTTTCCTTGCGTATATTAACGTTGTGACTGCATATGCATACTACAATAAATAGATGGAAATAAAGTCATGTATGACATGTAAGTAAAGAATAAATTCCTGTTACAAAAAGAAAAAGAAATGCTTGTAAATAGACGACAGACGAAATAAAAAACTGCCGGTAGAAATAAAGAAATTAACAGAGTAAATATACTTCAATAGAATACACAAAATATACTTGTTACATGATGAGTATTTTCCTGTCAATCATTTAGCTACTTGAGCAGTTAACATACGTATCAAGCATACATGAATGGGGTTTGAAATTCAAAAGAAAATACAACTTGTCAATTTTAAATCCTCGGTGTAATACAACAAGTGTTTCATTGGAAGCTAGATGATCTGGTGTCATATATGATTATAACCACAGCTTAATGATGTTTACACCAATTGCTTTCTTTGGAATTCAATGACCAAAGAAGCTTAAATGAAGGAAATGTTGGACTTACATGTCATCTCCCTTTTGCCAAAAGAGAAGAACAAATAAAATTCCTATGACAACTGTTGTGAAAAACCTAATTGCATTGTATTGTGAGTTCCTTCGAAAATTGGGGGTGAGGTCCCAAATTCAAGATATCACATTAATGGAGACCTACATCGGAATAAAAAAAACACAAAAATGAATCAAGAATCACTGCCATTTTATTAATATGGACAAACAATTAAAACCTCTATATTTCATTTATTTACAAATATGAATGAAAATTCAGTAGACAAAATAAAGAAAATTCATAATGACCAACAGGAAAGACCACCCAAATTCAAGCAATTCAGACCTTAATATGAAAGATTTCCACTTCAATTCACCAACAGTTAAAATAGATCCATAAACAATACTCAAAATTTAACATACCTGAAAGTCTCCAACTAAAAGAACTCCAAAACTCCAAAGTTTCTGAATTTCCAAAATTTTAAATTCCTTGCATTTCTCTCTCTGTAGAAAAAGAAAAACAAACACAGAGAGCAAAATTGAATTTTCTTTTCTCTTTTCCAATAGGCATCATACAGACGAAATTTAAAATGAAAACACAAAAGTTCAGAATCCATTTCTTATATAATGATACCAAAAACATTTTGTGATAAAAAGGGTATGAGAACAGGTAGAATATAATCATAACTAAAGAAGAAATCCACATATTACAATATTATTTTTTAAATCCCGCATATATAATGTTACATCAAAGAAATGTTAATCATATGCAAAATCAGAAACCATTTTTCTAAAACCAAAAAATTAGAAAATGACTTGACCGCAAATTCATTGAAAAAAGAATACCATGTAGCAATCACAGACAACAATAAGCTTTTCATACAGAATCCCCCCCCCAATCAGCCTCCACCACTCACAGGTCTAAGATCGAAGTCGAAATTACCATTACTTTGGCTGGATCATTATTTTCTTTGGACAACTCAGAAGGTTTTCCTTGCAAGAAATACAGCTAGCAACAGAGAATTCAGTGAAAGAAACATAATTATACAAGGGGCTTTGGAAAAGCATATAAGGGTATCCTTTCAGCCAACACAAGAGTTGTTGTGAAACGCCTAATGGTTTATCATAGTCTTGGTGGACAGACTGCATTTTTACGGGAGGTTTACTTGGATAAGTATTGCAGTTCGCTAAAACATTCTTCACCCATTTATGTGTAACCTCAGTGTTGTATATTGGTACTCTCATCACGTTTGACTTCAATTGCCTTCTTTTTCATCAATTGTCTGCCTTCAGGCTGACATAGTTTACAATCTGAAGGCTTTTTAAAATGGGAAAGAACATATATGGAAAAATCATGTTTTAGTTCCCTCACTCATATAAGTTCAACAAGATTATTGTCCTATGAATTTTTCTTAAAAACCAGAATCAATTTCTTATTTTAAGATCAAGAATTTTGAGAAAGATATGATCCCCCATTTGAAAGTTGAAAATAATCGCTTAAGGTTCTTCATTCAGAGGTTAACCCATCAAAAACACCCTACATATTCTTAAAGAGCTGACTCGATTGATCACTTAATCAAACACACCGTAATTTTTATACATAAAACCTCTAGAGCATGTGAATGGAAGTTTTGATGGGGACAATAATAATGTGATTGACATGGAGATAGACATGATTGATGAGAAAAATGCAGGGTTGTATAGGGTTTTAAGTGATACTATACAACCTAGATGCTTGCAGTCGTGTAGAGTTCAGTTGCAAAATAGAAAAAAAAACTGCAAGAATCTATAAAATATTTACCATTACAAAACAAAAAAAATAGTTCCACAATCTATGCGCCAATCATGTTTTTCTCCACATCAACTACCTAATTATTGTGTCCACGAAGTTTCAATTCACACCTTCTAAAGATTCTATGTAGAAAGTCAACATTCCATATTGGTGTGCAATAAACCTTGTTTCAATAATTCATTCGACTGATAACTATTAAGTTGAGTGTATTTCTCCATAGCATAAATAGATGCCAATGTTTGGGGTTTTGAAATTATGCAAATATATGAAGCATGTGAGATTTGCAGCAAAGAATTTTCAATCTAAACTACAAGACGTGTGAAACCCATTTAACTGAGCAGAAACTCTACATCACTAAAAGTATGACCTGTTGCTTTTTCCTTAGACGTGAAAGAGCAGCATTACAGTCTGAAAGCTCAGAAATGATATTATTTGATATTCCAGGATGAAATTTTTTCTCTTCAGGACCCATCTCATCATCCTTAGTAGCTACAAACAAAATAGAGTTACACAAACCAGCAGACACAGAAAGTAAATAGAATTATTCCACAAGCAATGAAGTCAGGTACCTCTTTTCCTGTTGCTTAAGGCAGCATTATCAATTGCATTTGGTGCTGTTATTGACATGGGTATCTGTCCTTCTGCCTGTGCTAGTAATGCCACCGTCTCATCCCTTTCCTTCTTTAGCCTTGCAATAATACGACATGCAGCATCATGCTGCGAAGACAAAATAGCCATTATCGGCAACTAGAAACCACACCAAAACAATGCATCAAACTCTTTCCAAGGGAGAAAAAAAATGGCATATATTCACTCATAGATGAAGTTGCCAAATAAAAATCACTATCACATTTATTACAAACATGATCCCATAATAAATGGAATTCTAAGTTCTCATTTCTATCCTGGCATTTTGAAAATAAAATTGATAAAATTTTACTCTAAAATTTAGAGCGCTAACTTTTGAATGCACTCAACTTCAACGTAAATTCTCAATCATCAGCACAACCCTACACAGAATCCCCAGTCTTTCAATAGCTTAAAAAAAATCCCATTTTATGAACATGGCTTCGCAATTTAAACCCATAATCACACAATCAATAAAAGGAAAAATACCTTATTGTGCACGAGTATAGAACAGTCAGGCTTTAGCTGATCCTTATAGATGAAGGACAAGATCCCAAAATAGTACTCTGGCCCCACAAATGACGAAACAGTGGCGTGGTTCTCATCACAAATAATTATGGAAGTAAAGCATCAATGATGAGTACGCAACCAAGTGATTTAGAAAATAATATCAGAGAATCATGAAAATTTCATTCAATTAATATTATTAAAAACTTACTCTTGTAGGTTCTAGAGCCACAAGGACGCACGCATGTGATACTATGCCAGTGCAACAATGAGAAATAGTAATGATTTTTATGGAACCTAGACCAGGCTACACATGAAAGGAAGTAAAAACTTGAGGATGATCGAATACATGATTAAAAATACAAAGAAAACCTCCAAATATCAGCCAAGCAGAAATTATCTTAAATAAAATAGAACTCTTTGTCTCTCGGCAAATGAAACGTAGGATAAACTGGAAAAAAATGAGAAGAGAAATGCCCAAAAATTGGAAAGACGACTAAAAATCATTTATAATTAGAATGAACCAAAGAACATACAAGAAATGTCCACTTTTTTCCCCTTTCCATCTTACTGGGTGAATAAGAATAGAGTTCCAAATATAAGGAAAAAAATATTGAAATAGTGCATAATTTTGTCTAATGAGGGAAAAGCTGTATATAAAGTGACAATGCATATGAACCTACACCTTTAATACACGTAACAATAAACGAAGCCCTTTTCTCCATTCGTCAAAAATTTTCTTGCCATTTTTAATTTCGTTGAAAAAATGGATATAGTGAACGTTATAACTTTTAAAAATTGAAACCAAAGAATTTCATAACCTTCATCCTGAGAATTTGGACCCACTCCACAACAATTTCAATGGCCTTTGATAGAATCTCTGTTAAGGTCTCTTTTGCAATGTAAAGAAGTCCGAGAAAAATACAATAAGAGTATGTTAATTATAGAACAATAGAATAATAGAACTAAAGTAAAACAATCATTGTCCACTAACCCTACAGGAAGTCAAGTGTTGTAGACCACTTGTGATCACCTATTCACAACTATTATACCTGGTGGCAAGGGTTGCCTGCATCAAAAGGAAAAACGAACCTATTAAGTAATCGAAACAAAGAATTAAAAAATAAATAAAATTTGCGAATAACATTTTCCAATCAAACACTTCAGATCCAATTAATAAATGAATATATTTCATTTAAATTCATAATTACCTAACATAGCATAAGTTGAGGGCAGTATAGTTCTTTCATATTTCCACCCAACACTGATATTTTGACATAAAATCGAGCAACTGTTAGCCATTCAAAACAACCAAGAATGCAATGGAAAAAATATCCTGGTCATCTACCAAAATTTTCAAAACAATAATCAACAAGAAAATTTAACTTATGTTATTGACCGTTCTTCAAGATTTGTCAATCAGAATGCTTGATCTTAAAATTTTGCTTTAATCCATCTGTTTCAAATGAAAACTCTTCATATTATTCACAAAAAGAAATAGAAAAAGGGAAATCAAAATAAATCTAACTACTTAATCACACAAAATAAAGAAGATTCTTTATCATCAGCAAGAAACACCACCCAAATTCAGGCAATTGGAACTTTAGTACTAAAGATTTCCACTTCAGTTCGCCGACAGTTACAAAAAATCCATAAATAATACTCAAAATTTAACATACCTGAAAGTTTCCAACCAAAAGAACTCCAGAACTCCCAACTCAAAAGCAACAACCTGAAAGTAATCAATACTAAGACTATTGTATAAGTCCACCCCCTTGAAGTCCTATTCTAAGGGTTTGTTTGGCTAAACACTTCAGGCAAAATATATTTGAACAAGAAAAAGAAGATTTAATGAAGAGATGGAAATTTTTTAAACAAACGCATCAAGAATCAACTGGAAGAACTAATTTGTTTGAAAAACCTTACCCGACAGCAACCGCATCGCTACAGTCATCGATTCACCAATCAGTCTTCCATACAGAATCCCTCCCCAATCAACCTCTGCCACTTACAGGTCCAAACTCGAAGTCGATAAAGGGCTGGATTATTCATATTCGAAGGAAGCATCTCATTTGTATCAACTCTAATTTATAACTATATCACGCACTTGTCCTCTTGCTCCAATGGAACAATGGCTTCTAACCAGCACACGGCTTCTCAGTTCAGTCTACCTTAAACGCCCTATTTGTCCCAAATATTAAACCTCCACAATTCCAGATTCCCAATTATCTACCGCCCTAAAAATAATATAATTTTTGCTGCCCCCGCGGAAAAGCCAGTAGATATAATAAAAGTGAAAAAATCATCGTAAATTGACATAATCTCGATTCAATAATTCTCAAACTGATATCATATTCAGTACAAAAAATGGGAGAAATGTCAAAACAGTTTGAATACAGAATGAATGAAAGGGGAACCTGTACAGCTCCTCGAAGCTAAGGCCGCTAGCATTATGATTGTAAATCTCTTGAATCGCATGTTCCAGAACACATTTGAATCCACCACAAACTGATAATACAATGATAAGAATCAAAGCGATGATGATGGCAAGGACAATAAGTTTTATCTTCATATTCTTAAACCACATCTTTCTCCTCATCTTGGTCCCTTGTGTCCTAAAATCTTGCGCCTGCAATAAAATTGTAATGCTCATAGCATCATCAAAGAGGCAACAGTATGATAATTTAAAATCTCAGGGTAAAGGCTGAATGCAGCAAATTAACGAATTCCATAGAATTGTGAACTCCCCAAGGAATTTCATGAAGAAATTTATAAAAGAAAGAAATCTCAGTTAAAGAGTGCTCATGCTCAAATGCCGCAAATGGCTACAGCGCCTATCAGCCTAGCAAACTAATAAAATTCAATACCATTGTCTAATCATATAGAGACAAACCAAAAACCAAAAACCAAAATTCAAAATTAAGGGGCTGACCCTACAGAAATTAACATACACAATCTTATAAAACCAAGACCACAGATGGCAGTTAAGCATTTGACAGAATCTAATAAAATCTAGACTACACAAGCAATTATCATAGATCCGAGGCACAAAATGTAACTAATTGCTCTATCAGCATTGTGCCTCTACTTTTGATGTTTTCATACTTTTTCTTCACTAACATTGTTATCATTTGGCTTTATATACCTTGCTGTCAAGTCCAAACATACAGTAATATTAAAACTATAACCACTAAATGTAATTTCATTGAAAACTGTTACTTTACATGGCTTCTAAAGGTAGCATCTCATTAAACAGGTAATCCCGAAGTCCACTTGTAGAATTC
Source organism: Osmanthus fragrans (assembly GCA_019395295.1). Taxonomy (NCBI): domain Eukaryota; kingdom Viridiplantae; phylum Streptophyta; class Magnoliopsida; order Lamiales; family Oleaceae; genus Osmanthus; species Osmanthus fragrans. Next base: position 15,892,913 of record CM033352.1, read on the forward strand.
ATAGTCAAATGAACATTTCAAAACAAAGTGTACAAGACTTTTCATGCAAAGGAAAAAATGCAGGTCCATTTACAAACCTGCGATCGAAGATTCTCAGTTTTATCCACTAGAAGTTCAATTTTCTCTCCTCGATCAAGAACCTGCAAGCACAAAATCCTCAATGACAAATTTTGCACCATATTTATGACGCTAGATTGTACAAATCTCACAAGATGGATTAATAAATAAAAAAAATGTTAAATGCACCTTACCTTCTCAATATTTTCCATCATTATCCCTTTGACTTCTGAAACCTGAGCCTTTACCTTTGCAAGCTTGTTGATCTCCTCTGGATGATCCACATAGTACTGCATTTGCTCCTTCAATTTGGGCCTAAATATTTGTCATGATTTTGATAGACAACATTCATTAATTGAAATTTTATCACAAAAAATCAAAAAACAAAAAAAGAACGAAATATAGCTCCTGTTGGTTTGTAAATAAAATTAGATTTTATTTTGATAAAAGTAGATCGAATGTGTGGTTGAAAAGTTATAGGTGATTTCCTTAAGCAACAGCTACAGTGATTTTCTTAACGAGACGCACGGCACCGTGCGAGGCATCTCGCACAGTGTGAGACGCGTCTTGCACGCACGGTGCCTTGCGCGGCGCCATGTTCTGCAGTAACCCTAAAAGATGAGAAAGGGAAAGTGATGAAAGAAGGAGAAATCGATTTCATCTGAATTTTTTTTGAAAAAACTCAATAATGGAGAGTGAGCTTCTTGGGAAAATGGAGAGGAAAGTACGTTGAATAGCTATGTTGCGTGTGGGAAAAATTGACAGTATAGTTTCTACAGTGAGGATCTACAGTAGGAAAAATATACGTGAGTGATTGCCTTTTACGTGAGTGATTGCCTTTTTAATTTATTTGGTAGTTTCTACAGTAACTTATTTCCACACTCTTTTTATATGTGTAGGAAATAAGTCAATCTCCGGCCTTTCAAAATAGTGGCATTGGCACAAAATCAACTTAGGTCTTGTGTATATCAAAATTTGGATCGTTGGTGAGCAAAAAAGGACCATTGGACAATTGTTTATTGAAAAATTCTTGAAAGCTTTGCAGTACCAACTCAGACATTTACACTCCCATTCCCAAATTTGTCCTCAAAGTTGGTGTTAATTTGAGAGAGAGAGAAAGGAGAACCTTTACACACATCTTGGAGGATAAAATGATCACATGTTGTGTTATTTCTGTACAACACGACTAAGTGAGGTTAGTGATGGCAATTGAGCCGAGTCGCTCGTGAGCTCGTGGGCTCGGCTCGTAAAAAATGAGCCCGAGCAACGAGCCGAACAAAAAAAATTTGAACGAGCCGAGCCAAATAGACGAGCTCACGAGCTTGGGCTCGTGGCTCGTCCAAATGCGGGCTCGTGGCTCGCAGCCTCGTGGGCTCGTGGGCTCGTCAAAACCGAAAAAAAAAAAAAAAAAAAAATTTTTTTTTTGCAGAGTGACCGTTTGGTCACTTTTTTTTGACAAAATTTTTTTTTTTTCAAATTTCATTTTTTTCCTATAAATACCCATCAATTACAACATTTTTTCCTCACCAAATTTACTATCAATCTCTTATTCTCTACTATACTATCTACAAATCAATTATAATCAATATTATTTATTCATTCTTATTTCTATACTCTTCTACATTTTATATTCATATCATTAAATTATAATCTTGATTTTACAATATATTTTCTACACTACTACATTATATTCATTCATTCACTTCTCAATTCTACTTCACTTCTTCTTCTTCTTCAATATTCAACTTCAATTATTCACAAATGGATCCATGCTCATTTATTGAAAACTTGTTCGATGTCGGAGTTGAGAATGTAGCACATGTGCCCCAAAATCAATTTGGGAATGAGTTCGTCGGTCTAGATGAAGTACCCATTCCAGAAAATATTGAAGATTACAATGTTCATGAAAGTAGTCATCCAATTGATTTGGATGACGTTGATCTCGATGCACCAATTGATTTGGAACAGGATGATGAACCTGTTCTTGAAATTCCCGATGCAAGAGGGAAGAGAAAGGGGAAGAAGTAGACAAAATGTTGGGATCATTTTAAATTGATTCAAACTGGTCGTGTGATCGATGGAATTCAAGAAACCAAAGCAGTATGTAAATACTGTCAACAACGATTGGCCCATCAAAAAGGCATTGGAACCACCCACCTCAACCGTCACTACAAATCATGTGCGGCCAAACATGGTCTTCTTCCTGCTGGTCAAACGCAACTACAATTTGGTAGTCCAGGCAACGATGCTACTACTACGCCACTTAGTACGTGGATGTATTCGGCGGAAAGAACTCGAACAGGAATGGTGAAATACCTTGCCGGATCTGAGTTGCCACTAGCACAAACGGACAACCAACATTTCGTTACCTTTGTGCAAGAATGTCTTCAACCGAGGTACGTTGGGGTAAGTTGAAATACTGTTCGTTCTGATACAATAGAATATTTTGAAACTGCAAAGAAAACATTGATTGCCGATTTAGAAAAATATGGGGGTGTGATATCTTTAACTTCGGATTTATGGGAAGGGATTAATAAAAGAGGTTATATTGCTGCAACTGCACATTATATAGACCCACTTTGGATCATGCATAAAAGAATAATTGCTTTTAAAATTATTGAGTACCCGCACAATGCTCCCAATATATTTAGTGCTATTATGAACATTATCAGAGAATATAAATGCGAGAGTAAAATTTCGTTCTTTTACGTTCGACAACGCTAGTGTAAATAAGGTTGTTATCGAGAAATTGAAAAGAGTATTTCAACCCGAATTCGGTGGTTATTTATTTCATATTCGATGTGTATGCCATATTTTAAATTTAATAGTACAAGATGGTTTAAAATATGTTAAGGATGAAATTCAACGAATTAAGAATGCACTAACTTATATCACTATTACACCTAGTAGAAAACAAGCGTTTGAGAATTTTTGTGCCGAAAATGGGGTGTCGCATTCAAAAACTTTTACTAATGACGTAGCGCATAGATGGAACTCCACATATTTATTATTAAAATCATGTGAAGGTTTCGAACATTTAATTACTGAATTTTATAACAATAGGCATATGAGGGACGACGACGAAAATATTTTGAATGAATCCGATTGGGCTTTAGTTATTAAAATTAAAGCTTTTTTGAAATGTTTTTATGATTCTACAAATATTTTATCTGGTGTTTATTATCCTACTAGTTGTATGGTCCTTCAACGTCTTTATCTAATTTCTAGGGCTTTTGATAGATATAAAGATGACCCCGATTTTAATTCAGTTATAATTGCCATGGAATTAAAGTTTAGAAAATATTGGGAAGACTTGCCCATGTTATTTCCATTAGCATGCGTCATGGACCCTCAATATAATTTATCGGGTACTAAATTTATAATTGAACGAATGTCAAAATCTTTAACTTTTAACGTACCTATTACTTATAGGAATTTGGAAGTAACTTTATCTGAAATGTATGTAACATATGCTTCACGAATGGGTACACATGTTACTCGTGTACCCTTCGGCTCTACAAGTACTCCTCCTACTAATTTAGGAGATGACGACGCTGAAATTTTAAATTTATTTGAAGGCATGAACTCATATAGATATGGTCAAACTGGATATGCATATGGTTCATCCAGTCATAGTAGTTTGTCTTCCACTGCATGTACTCAAACATCGAGTAACAGTCCCAATGCAATGCCTGCTGAATTACTTGATTACTTTAATCATAATTGGCCCAGTAACAATGTACTAAGGAAAAATTCAGAAGAAGTAGTTGACTTCTGGCGAAAGTACGAACGTCGATGGCCAATAGTTTCTGCAATGGCAAAAGATCTACTAACACCTCCGGTTAGCACTGTAGCTTCGGAATCTGCTTTTAGTGCAGGGTCTAGGGTTCTCTCTGAAGTTAGGAATCGACTAAAAGAAGATATTTTAGAAGCATTAATGTGCGTGAAGGACTGGCAAGACGCTCATTTTCGACTGCAAGATAAATATGTCGAAATTGCATGTAGTCAAGTAAGTGATATTTAGTTTAATCATATTTATGACGAATTTTTATTTTAATACCTTTATAATTTTTATAAAAAAATTGTATACGTAACAAGTTGTTCGTGTACAATTTTTAACTCCGCCTACTCGAAATTGAACTATTGAAGTAGCCGGTCCCAAGCCCGGATAAAGGAGGATGGTTTATATTTTATTATTTTTAAAATGAAAAATATTTTGAAAAATCATTTGACAATTTCTCATATTTTTTTTAATTTTATCATTTATAAAATAATTATTTTCAATTATTATATTTTCTTCAAAATAAACTTGAAAATGAAAATATATTAATTAAAAATTATTTATAAGTAAAAAAATTAAATTGTAATTACAAAAAACTTATAAGTATTATTTATAAGATAAATTTATAAAAAAATATATTATAAAAATATACTTTATTAAAATCTAAATAAATTGTTTACAAAATAAAAATACTTATAAAATAAAATTTTACCGAAAATCTAATTTTTTTAAACAAAATTTAGGAAAAAAACGTGTATTAAAAAAAAAAAAAAAAAAAAAAAAAATTTAGGCGAGCTCAGCTCGTGAGCTCGGCTCGTCAAAGCCCACGAGCCACGAGCTCGTGGGTCGAGCCGAGCTCACTTTTTTTTTACGAGCTGAGCAGAGCAACGAGCCGAGCTCGTAGGGCTCGGCTCGACCCATTGTCATCTCTAAGTGAGGTTGTCAGGGGGACAATTTAATTTGATCCAAAAATTGATTTTGGTGTTGGGAATTTACTTAAACATGTACAGTAGAAATATAACAATTTTCAATTCCCACCAAGGATCTACTTTGCGTTTAGATAGAAATTGTGATATAGATTTTACCTTTTGTGAAATCTGCAAACTCTTTTGCTATTCCTTCTGCTTCAGCAATCCTGATCTGCCTCCCACAACTGTCCAATTGTCCAGCCTCCAATAGTATCCATACTACAATATAGAGAGAAAAATCAGGGTTTTATTTCTTGTGTTAGCAAGTAGAATAATGAATAATCTCTACAAACTCAAAACCCTAGCAGCTTATATATAAGCCCAAACGGGTTTGGCCCGTCCCTTAAAGTTAACCCAGTCCAGTATTTAATTAATCCAATTAATTAAATCCGGTCCATGAATTAATTAATCTTATTAATTAATTCGGGCCTACTAATAAGTAACTCAATTAATTAATTATCCAACGATTGTCAATTAATTAATTGGTAACTCTCAATCTTCCAATTCTCATTTTGTGTGTGGCCCATTAGGTTCCCAATCACGATGCCTAACGACGTGAATTATTATTTTGATCTAATCAAAATCGATAAACCAAAACACTTTTTTGATTTAATACTAATTCACATCCGTCGATCATATCTTTCATTCCACTATTAAGTCAATGTTAGTCAAAAACTCTTTTTCGACTTATGTGTACACCTTGGCCAAGGATTTCATTATCAACTTAATTGGATGAAATGTAGATCACAAACTCTTACTATCTAAGAGTGACGAATCCTCTATTGATCATTCACAACCTTCATATGATTGTTGACATACCTGAACGACGTCGTATTAGCGGCCCTTGACGAAGCAACTTTCAGCATCACCAAAGTATGACTGTCCCCATATAAGATACTGTGATGATCTCAAGTCGAAGGATCAATTCCACTACCGAACATTGGAGATTAACCACTGACACTCAGATAGCTATCCATGTGGAATCTCCCCAGTGGGTTTCCAACGTTTTGTTCTATAACAAAACATTCACGTGTTCATTTAAGTGTCACTACACTTTAACTTGTGAGATCAGCTACTTACTTCATAAGTAAGAAATGCCACACGTGATGGTCTATCCGTAATAACGATATCCGTATCTCGTTCTTACTTACGACCATGATTGTTTAAGATTCAATCAAACGTAATTTGTATCTCACAATTACAACTCCTTGTGATTAACAAACTACTGAAACTTGAATCTACGGACTCTATTATTTAATATCATTCATCAGAATATCAATTTAAATAAACAATAGATCTTGCCAAAATAAATGCATTAAACATATTAAAAGTGTTTACAACCTAAATTGATTGGACCTAGGGTATAACACTTACAAACTCCAACTTGCACTAGATCCAATTACTCATGTATCTAATACCATAAGCCTCTACATGACGATCATGCTTATGCTGTGACAACGGCTTTGTCAATGGATCTGCAATGTTATCATCCGTGGGAACTCGCTCTATCTTCACGTCATTTCTTTGTATAATCTCCCTGATGAGATGATATCACCTTAGAACTTATTTGGATCGTTGATGAGACCTCGGTTCCTTCGCTTGCGCGATAGCTCCATTGTTATCACAATACAAAGGTATGGGATCAACAATGCTAGGAACAACTCCCAGTTCATTGACGAACTTCTTGATCCAGACAGCTTCCTTCGATGCTTCAGAAGCAGCAATGTACTCGGCTTCCGTTGTTGAATCAGCGGTTGTCTCTTGTTTGGAACTTTTCCAACTAACCGCTCCGTTGTTGAGAGTAAACATATATCCAGATTGAGATTTGCTATCATCCTTGTCAGTTTGGAAGCTAGCATCAGTATATCCATGAACCTTCAGTTCATCTCCTCCATATATCAAGAACACATCTTTAGTTCTTCTTAAGTACTTAAGAATGTTCTTAACTGGTATCCAATGTTTCTCACCAGGGTTTGCTTGAAACCTGCTCGTAACACTTAGAGCGTATGAAACATCTGGTCTCGTACATAGCATCGCATACATGATAGATCCTATCGCTGTGGCATAGGGAATCTTATCCATGCGACTCCTTTCATCATGTGTTTTAGGACACATATCTTTTGAGAGATAAATCCCATGTGACATGGGACACAACCCCCTTTTGGACTCTTCCATGTTAAATCTTCTCAAGATTTTATCTATGTACGAAGATTGGGATAAGCCAAGCAATCTTTTAGATCTATCTCTATAGATCTTAATTCCTAAGATATATGCTGCTTCTCCCATATCTTTCATGGAGAAATTCTTTGACAACCACAATTTTACTGATTGAAACATTGGGATGTCGTTTCCCATTAATAATATGTCATCTACATATAATATAAGAAATACGACAGCGCTCCCACTTGTCTTCTTATATACACACGGTTCATCTTCATTTTTGATAAAATCAAACTCTTTGATTGTCTCATCAAAATGAAGATTCCAGCTTCTAGAGGCTTGCTTCAACCCATAAATGGATCGATTAAGTTTACATACCTTGTTGGCTTCTTTGGACTCAAAACCTTTAGGTTGTGTCATGTACACTTCCTCTTGTAGGTTTCCATTAAGGAAAGCGGTTTTGACATCCAGCTGCCATATCTCATAATCATGGTATGCAGCAATTGCAAGCAAAATTCGAATGGACTTCAGCATGGCTACAGGCGAAAAAGTTTCATCAAAGTCAACACATTGTCTTTGTGTGTAACCTTTCGCTACTAGCCTTACTTTGTATGTATGGATATTCTCATCCACGTCGACCTTTTTCTTGTAAACCCATTTACAACCTATAGGTTTTATCCCATCAGGAGGGTCGACTAAGGTCCAAACCTTGTTTTTATACATTGAGTTCATTTCGGATTCCATGGCCTCTTGCCATCTCTTTGAGTCAACATTTGACTTTGCTTCCGCGTAATTAGTAGGCTCATCATCCTTGATTAACAATACTTGATTAGTAATCGTGAATTCGTACCTTTTGGGAGGTCGAATGGTCCTACTTGATTTACGCTGAGCTGGAGTGTCCTCAGGTATCTCTATATCCTTATTAGGAGTCAATCCTTCAGCAGGTGTGGGATCAGACTCAGGGTCATCTAATCGGTCAACAACATCTGTGGATTCATGAACTTCTTCAAGTTCTAACTTGCTCCCACTGCCCTCTCCTAGAATAAACTCTTTCTCTAGGAATATGGTATGTCTTGAGACGAACACCTTCTTCTCAACGGGATTGTAGAACTGGTATCTAATTGTTTCTTTTGGATACCCCACAAATATGCATTTATCAGACTTAGTCTCAAGCTTATCCGATTCAGTACGCTTCACATAAGCGTCACAGCCCCATATTTTCATATGAGATAAGTTGTGTCTTTTTCCCTTCCATAACTCGTATGGAGTTTTGTCCACCGATTTAGATGGGACATGATTTAGTGTGTAGCATGCAGTAATTAGTGCATAACCCCAAAACGATTTTGGGAGATTTGCATGGCTCATCATTGATCGCACCATATCTAATAGTGTGCGGTTCCTCCGTTCAGATACACCATTATGTTGCAGTGTATATTGTGGAGTCCACTGCGAGAGAATCCCATTCTTTTTTAGATAATCTAAAAATTCTCCCTTTAGATATTCTCCACCTCGATCTGATCTTAGTGTGAGAATATTTTTACCTGTTTGTTTCTCTACTTCAAGTTTGAATTCCTTGAACTTTTCAAGTGCTTCATTCTTGAACTTCATCAAATATGCATAACCATATCTAGAATGATCATCAAGTAAATGTGATGAAGTAAGAGAGGCCACCCCTAGCAGTTATTGACATGGGTACATCGGTATGTATTAGACCTAGTAATTGTGCAGCTCTTTCTCCCTTTCCAGTAAAAGGAAATTTGGTCATTTTGCCTAATAGGCACGATTCGCACTTTTCAAATGATTCAAAATCAGTTGACCCCAAGAATTCATCTTTATGTAACTTGGAAATGCGTTTCTCATTGATGTGACCTAGTCTACAATGCCAGAGATAAGTATTATTTAGATTATCACATTTATTCCTTTTATTTTCTATACTCATAATAGACGATTCAGTATCAAGAATATAAATGCCATTTTGTAATATGCCACAACCATAAAAGATCTCATCTTTATAAAACGAACAACGATTGTTCTTAACAATAATTGAAAAATCATTCATGTCTAAACATGAAATAGAAATAATGTTTTTAGTAATGGCAGGAACAAAATAACAATTTTCTAGTTCTAATACTAAACCCGAAGGCAATGGTAAGAAGTATGTCCCTACAGCTAATGCAGCAACTCTTGCTCCATTTCCCACACGCAGGTCAACTTCTCTTTTCTGCAGTGGTCTACTTTTCTTTAGTCCCTGCATATTTATACAAATATGAGATCCACATCCGGTATCTAATACCCAAGAAGCTAACGAAGTATACATATTAACCTCGATAACAAAATTACCTGAAGTAGAAGTTTCAGAAGACTTCTTTGACTTCAAGCTTGCGAGGTAAGCCTTGCAGTTCCTCTTCCAATGACCTTTCACTCCACAGTGATAGCACGAGTCATCAGACTTGGTATTGTCCTTGTTTGCTTTAACTGTTTTGATAGTACCCTTAGCCTTCTTGGATGTTTTCTTAAAACTTCCTTTAATCTTCCTCTTAGTGCCCTTAGAGGATTGAATGGCTAACACATGCCCAATATTCGCTTTGACATTGGGCTCAACAGTCTTAAGCATATTAAGCAATTCAGGAAGTGTGCATTCGATCTTATTCATATTAAAGTTCATGATGAACTATGAATAACTATCTGGCAGAGATTGTAGAACTAAGTCAACACTTAGCTCGTGGTCCATTATGAAACCCAATTGACCCAATTTTTCAATAAAGCCAATCATTTTCAGTACATGAGCACTGACTGAAGATCCCTCTGCCATTTTGTACCGGTACAGTTGCTTGGAAGTATCATATCTTTCCACACGTGATTGTTCATCATACAACTCCTTGAGACGAAAAATCATGGTGTAAGCATCCATACCCTCATGTTGCTTTTGCAACTCAGGTGACATGGCTGCAAGCATCACACATGCTGCAGTATTATTGTCATCACTGTGTTTGTTGTACGCAGCCACCTCTTCCTCAGTAGAGTTTTCAGTAGGTACCCCTGGAAAGGGCTGCTCAAGATACCCAATTTTCTCATGCCTGAGAACAATTCTCAAATTACGGTGCCAATCGAGAAAATTTGGTCCGGTCAGTTTGTTGGCATCAAGTATGCCTCTCAAATTCATATGATTACTCATGATTCAAAACTGTAAATGACGAAAAGTAAAGAATTAATATGTATTAAAATGCATTGCACAAATTTAATATGGACTTCAATTAAATTTGTTCCCACTGTTTAAAATAAATTTATGACCCTCATATATAAATTATTAGAATCAACATTTGATTCTGAGTGGGCTGGGATTCCATCTGTTATGTCAAAACCTTGAGTGTACTCAACAAATCTTGATAAAATATTTGGGTAGATATTATTATCAATTGTATCTCTATACAACTCCCAGATCATTAAGCCGATAACTCATTATCTTCACCATCTTATGTGTTAGCCTAACACGCCTCTAAATTTTATCTCCTTGAGTGTACTCAATAAAAGATAAATTTTAGTTAAGTCAAACCCATCATTCAGAAACATCTAATGTTTCATAGTGTCAAATATATCCCTAATAGACCAGCCTTGAGTGTACTCAACAAGCTGAGATCGATTTAGGACTCTCGTTTTTCACTATAATGATGGAAGGCTAATAATAAAATTGACTTAATATTTTGGCGAGGGATTTATCATGCATATGTCTCATCAATTATGCAAATAAACATACATATAATAGTGTGGATGATTATGGACTAATTCTATCTAGTCTTCCTGAGTCAAAAAGGAAGACTAGTTGGTCAATTTCTAGGGGGTATTGCATTGAATCATTATCAATGCACCATCTCCATGGTATCCTCCTCTTCCTGTGTCTTCAATTAGACCAGAACCTGTATCCTATACTAGTTTGCACACATGCCTAAATGAAATTGAACTCGCAGGCCCATATATATAATAACAGCAACGGACTCGCAGGTCCAAAATAATTAAGAGCTCGCAGGCCCATAATAATAACAATATCAACAGGCACGCATGCCCAAAACAATTAAGAGCTCGCAGGCTCATAAAACAATAAGAATTAAATCATTCATTCAACACATCCACATGGTCGAGTCCATAATCATCCACTAATAAACATTCATCATATAAATGTTCCTATATAATATCTAATATTATATGCAAGCATATTTCAAGAATCTAGCAATTAAAGTCGTCTAAACCATTTAGACATATGGATCGGAAAAATTAAATAATTAATTAATCGAATTAATCAATTAATTTAATTAGCGGGCTTATTTAATTAAAATCAAATTTTAATTAAGTATCGAATTTGAGTCAAACTCTAATTTCATAATTATAGGGCAAAACCATTTAATTAAAATCATATTCTAATTAAATATTAAATTAGAGTCTAACTCTAATATTAAGAATATACTAGGGTGAATAGTTTAATTAAAATCAAATTTTAATTAAATATAAAATTAGAGTTCAACTCTAATTGAAAATGAATTTATATTTTAATTTAGAAAAACTCCTAAACAAAATAAAATTCAATTTAGGGTTGAAATTAAATATTTAAGTTAAAATCTAATTTTAACAAAATATAAAAGTCGTCAATTTTAAATAAAATTTTAATTGGGTCAAAATTATAATTTTAGGTCAAACCCATTTGAAAATCAAATTTAAAATCATTTTAATATTCCAATTCAAAACCACTTTCAAAATTGCATTTTTGACCCCTTTTTCAGATTTATAAAAGAGACCATCCCAATTTCGGAATTTACATCACAGGTCCTCCATTTAAAAATTGCAAAACAACCCCCTTTTACATAATTGCAGCCGTAGCCCCACAATTTGACAAATTGCAGAGAAGCCCCCGTCTCCACCCGTTTTTGAAAAACCTAAATTTTTTTTTTCCTTTTTTTTTTTTTTTTTTTTTCTCTTTCTTGGTTTTGCTTCCACCGGCGCCGCCCAATCCTGCAGCCCAGCCATTGCTGGGCTGCTGCCCGCTACAACAGCGTGCGTTGCTGCAGCGAGGGCAGCAGCTTGCTGCCGGGTGGCGCGCCACTTGCGCGCCGTAGTCGCCCACCGATCCAATTTTTTATTTTTTATTTGTCAAAACATATTTTGAATAAAAGAAAAAAAATTATTTTCTAATTGCTAGATTCAAGAATAACATGAATAATCAACTTTTGATTGTGTTATCATGAAAATCAATTTCTAACAAGCGCAAAGGAGGCTCTGATACCATTGTTGGAAATTTACTTAAACATGCACAGCGGAAATATAACAATTTTCAATTCCCACCAAGGATCTACTTTGCGTTTAGATAGAAATTGTGATATCGATTTTACCTTTTGTGAAATTTACAAACTCTTTTGCTATTCCTTCTGCTTCAGCAATCCTCATCTGCCTCCCACAGCTGTCCAATTGTCCAACCTCCAATAGCATCCACACAGAGAACAATGTAGAGAGAAAAATCAGGGTTTTATTTCTTGTGCTAGCAAGTAGAATAATGAATAATCTCTACAAACTCAAAACCTTAGCAACTTATATATAAGCCCAAACGGACTTGGCCTGTCCCTTAAAGTTAACCCGGTCCAGTATTTAATTAATCCAATTAATTAAATCCGGTCCATGAATTAATTAATCTTATTAATTAATTTGAGTCTACTAATAAGTAACCCAATTAATTAATTATCCAACGATTGTCAATTAATTAATTGGTAACTCTCAATCTTCCAATTCTCATTTTGTGTGTGACCCATTAGGTTCCCAATCACGATGCCTAACGGCGTGAATTATTATTTTGATCTAATCAAAATCGATAAACCAAAACACTCTTTTGATTTAATACTAATTCACATCCGTCGTCCCAGATTGACATCTAACAATGTGTCCGGGCAATACATGCGATGGGAAATGTCACGTGGTATGACAAAACCAAACTCGTTCGTTTATCGTAAAACTATAATCCCTTCTTCAATATGATCCTATCAATTACGAGATATAGATATGTGTCAATCTCGATTATCGATCATATCTTTAATTCCACTATTAAGTCAATGTAAGTCGAAAACTCCTTTTCGACTTATGTGTACACCTTGGCCAATGATTTAATTATCAACTTAATTAGATGAAATGTAGATCACAAACTCTTACTATCTAAGAGTGACGAATCCTCTATTGATCATTCACAACCTTCATATGATTGTTGACATACCCGAACGATGTCGTATTAGCGGCCCTTGACGGAGCAACTTCCAGCATCACCAAAGTATGACTGTCCCCATATAAGATAATGTGATGATCTCAAGTCGAAGGATCAATTCCACTACCGAACATTGGAGATTAACCACTAACACTAGATAGCTATCCATGTGGAATCTCCCCAGCGGGTCTCCAACATTTTGTTCTATAACAAAATATTCACGTGTTCATTTAAGTATCACTACACTTTAACTTGTGAGATCAACTACTTACTTCATAAGCAAGAAATGCCACACGTGATGATCTATCCATAATAACGATATCCGTATCTCGTTCTTACTTACGACCATGGATTGTTTAAGATTTAATAAAACGTAATTTGTATCTCACAATCACAACTCCTTGTGATTAACAAACTACTGAAACTTGAATCTATGGACTCTATTATTTAATATCATTAATCAGAATATCAATTTAAATAAACAATAGATCTTGCCAAAATAAATGTATTAAACATATTAAAAATATTTACAATCTAAATCGATTGAACCTAGGGCATAACACCTACATTTGGTTTGGGAAAATCTCTCCCAAACACCACCTTATAATATTCACTTTGCACGGGGTTCATAAAAGAAAGTTTGGACTCCTTGATTTTCACTCCAAATCCAAGGCATGTGTTTTTCATTCGAGTAATTCCATGTAATACTAATTTAGGTTTCGATTGAACCCAACTGATTCAATGTCCAATATGTTGGGATGCATCTAGGTTCACATGAATTGTTGTTGAGCACCAAATTGTGCTACATAACATATTACTCTACTCTCGTGGCCCAACTAGTAACTGATGACAAAAACAAAAACAAAAACAAATATATATATATATATATATATATATATATATATTGGAAAAATATTTTGTCCAAGTTGTTTAAAAATCAGAAAAAAAAAGTTGAGGACAGACATACTTTTTTAAAAGATTAGAGACAAACTTGCTACATATTATTATATATGAAGGACCAAAAGTACAGTTTTGCCTTCTAATTTTATTTGGGAATTGGAACAAAATGACAGGCCGGTGAAAGGCCATTTTCAACTCTCTCTTTGTTCCTTTTTCGTCCCCATGTTCGTCCCCATGTTAATGTTTTCCGAATGCGACTAACCTTTTATTTATTTTTTTAAATTGAATTTAACTAACAACATTTTTTTAAAAATAATATAATTAAATAATTCGAATTAACAAATAAAAATGGAAATGCTAGAGTGACATTAGGGATTTCTTGTTTACAAGTCAAAAGACAAATACATAAGCTGGGAATAGTTTGACGAAATAAAAATTGTTTGTCCAACTAAACATAAGATTTAATCAACTTATAAACAATTATAAACTTTGAAATGCATAAACTGTATTTATTATATTTTGTAGTTTTGAATAGAAGTGTACGGGCTAAATCATCAATTTGGTAGTAGATGTAAACTTTTGGCCGAACGAGACCAATAAATAGGCTGTGTTTGATAGTCTTTAATTTCATGGAAAATGGAATTCAATTTTCCACTTTAGTCAATTGAGAGTGTTTGATTGGATATATTTTCTTGACAACTCTTTTTCTAACTTTTGCCACCTGTCAACTTTTTTTCACCAAATGGTGGAAAACAAATTTTTCATCCTTTTTTTTTTTTTGGGAATTGGAACACATTTTGTACTCAATGGTAAATTTTTTTTATCCATTTAATTGATAATTTGTATGAAAAACAAAGCCAAACGAACACTAAAAAATGTAAAAAAAAAAAATTTAAATTTTTTTTGGCATTCCAAACAAATTTTATCTCCAATTGTATAAAAAAAAAAAAAAAAATCCCAAAAATTAACAATTTGCATGAAAAATAAAGTCAAACAGATTAGGTGAAAAATTATACCAATCAAATACAATTAATTACAATTCCCACTAAAACAAATTCTAGGCAATTCAATTCCGTGCAATTCATTTTCTTTCCACCCAAATTTCATCTTTACAATCAAACGGACTATTAGTATCTTTTGTCTACATTTGGAGTATCTGCTCATATTTTCTCTCCTAATGTTCGTCTCACCATATCAGTGTATCTGATATAAATATTTTTTTGGTACGAGAAATTAAGCTTCATTTTCTATTTTTGTTCCATGATTGCATAGGACTTACCTTTTTTTTTTTATGGGTTATACTACATGTACATTATGATATCTATAAGAGTATCCATAATGTACATGTGGCATAACATTATTGGAGGGTTAAAAAATAACATTGTCAACCTTCCAATGATGTTATGTCACGTGTATATTATGAACATCTTTATGAATACCATAATATACATGTAACATTATTCTTTTTTTATTAGTATACTAACAACTCTAAATTTTTTCAAAAAATTTCTAAGATGACTAAAGTAAACATCTTTAATAGCCATAAATAGTCCAAAATTATAGAACAATAATGTGACGAGTCGTTTTTTCTTCTTCTTGAAATTAGTTTTTCTCTATATTTTGCCAAACTTATCAAGAAATAATGTAATATTCTGAATCTTAAGTATTAAAAATAAAATGTATTTTAGATTTTACATATCTTATCTTTAATGAAAATATTTTATCTCTACTCAATGCTTAATTATTTCATTAAAAATTAAAATGAAAAGGAAATCAATAAAAAAATGTGAAAACAGAAGAGGGGAGTCTTCTCGGTTGCTTGCTTGAGCTTTTGTTTTTTCGCAAGAAATTACTAAACTAATATTTACACAATATTTTTTAGTGGCTGCACCATGTTTAAATTGTATAAAAGGTTGACAACTTATCACTATCACATTTATGCTCAACATTTCTTTTTCACATTCTTATTCTCCAATTAATGTAATTGTTCATTTATGTCGAAATTTTTTGTTAAGTGTTGGTCCCAAATAAGAACAAATTGACGTTGTGACTCAAACTTCTTTTTAAAAACAGTAAAGAAAATACTCAAAAATAGTAAGAACACAAAATTTTCCTACCAAAGGCCTCAGAGGTTCTGCTAATACTTAAATCCCACATTGAGTATTGTTAAGAATATTGCTCGAATCGACTATAAAGCATCTAAAATAAGCAATGATCGAAGTACAGTACAAACAACAAAGGATTTTTGAAACCCTAATATCTCAAACTCCCCTTATTACAACAATCACTTACAAAGCAATATTTTTTAACCATTTTCTCTCAGTTTACAATAATCTCACAAAGAAATCACTAATGAATCATCTAGTTGATGACCAAAGTCTACAGACACAGAGAGATATCATGAAGATGAAAGAGACAGAGAGATTGATTGAACCCTAAAGGCACACGAGTGCCCTTTATATCAAAGAAGGCAATAGTGCCCATCCAAAGGTACAAAATGCTCCATGTGTCAATCATCTAGAATAGCCATATATGATCAAAGTTGCATTCAGTATGACATGATTTTTAACTCTTCTGGAATAATCTATATATTGGATTAGTAATGGACAGGGTATTTGGGCTTAAAAATTGTATTACTGGATCAAACGAATTGGGCTCTCAAAATAGCAACCCAAATCTACAATTCCACATTTGCTGCATTTTGTGACTCTATAAGTGGATTCAAACTCTATCACACAGATCATTTGCTCTTTTTAACCAGTTACAAAAAACAGAAAACTAGTTAGTTTCAAGATTCAATTATCTTAAAGAATCTTGAAATTTATTCAATGGTACTACCTTTGAGCCTACATCAATTGAGTTCACTTTTGTAGGTATTTTAACAAGTTTTATATAATCTTTTTTAATTACATCTGTTGGGTATGCGACCAAAGTCTCATATTGAATAAAAATGGGGAGGATCATGAGTTTATAAGTGTGGAAATATATCTCCATTGGTATGAAACCTTATGGGTAAGTCCAAAAGTAAAGTCATGAGGGTCTAGACCTAAAGTGGACAATATCATACCAATGTGGAGATATGTATGAACCCATGCTTATAACAAGTGAGATATGTAGTGTTACATATTCCTAGCAGTTGTATCAGAGCCAAACCCCAAAATTGGCCATGTGGATGAATCCTTGGAAAGCCGAACGAAGGTGGTGCCTCGGTTAGCTCGCGATGAGATCCGTTGATGAGCTCTATTGGACAGGCGGTGTGCTTCGGATGCTTCATGTAAGGCGTATGCCCGAACGCGGTGGAGAGGAGCTGATCTGGATAGAGCAAACTCTTGGTGAGGAAGATGGACGGATAGATGATCGTTTGAGGGAAGGCTCGGTGGTCCTTTGTTCGAGGGGAGGATTGTTAGGTATGCGACCAAAGTCCCACATCGGATAAAAATGGGGAGGATCATGAGTTTATAAGTGTGGAAATATATCTTCATTGGTATGAGACCTTTTGGGTAAGTCCAAAAGCAAAGCCATGAGGGCCTAGGCTCAGAGTGGACAATATCATACAAATGTGGATATGTGTGAGCTCATACTTATAACAAGTGAGATATGTGGTGTTACATATTCCTAACAACATCTCCAATGAAATGAAACTTAACATCTATATGATTAGTTTTGTCACGAAACATAGGATTTTTACTCAAGAAAATAGCATTTTGATTATCAAAACAAAGCTCTACCTTATTTCTATAAATTCAAATTCATTTAATAACCCTTTCAGTTAAAGGCATTCTTTTACAACTTCAATAACGACAATGTATTCAACTTCAATAAGATATAAAGAAACTAATTTTTGAAACTGAAACTTCCAATTAATGCAAGTATTATTTATCAGATAAAAATATGCAGAAGTAAACTTTATGTTGTTAGAATCTGATTAAATGTTTCATGACTTCTCGATGAAGCTCACCTAGATTACTCATAAATCTGCTCAAAACACTATAGCAAAAGCAATATCAGATCTAAAGCATACCATAACATACACAACAGAACTTACTGCATTAACATAGGTACAATTGCTATTCTGTTAAACTCATCTTCAGTTTTAGGTGAATGATTGGTAGATAACAACTTCACACAGGTAGATATAGGAAACTAACAGGTCTAGAATCATAAGGTGAAAACCTTTTAACAACCTTTCGATGTAAGATTCTTGTGTTAGAAATAATTTTCCATTTGTTCTATCTCTTTTACTTCCATGCCTAATATTCTTCTAGCAGGTCCTAAATCCTTCATTTAAAATTCAGATTTAAGTTTTTCTTTTAAAGAATGAACATTAACTTTATCATGATCAACTAAAAGTATATCATCAACATATAGAAGTAAATAGAAAAATTCAGATTTTCCAACACCTTAATATAAAAATTGAGATCATAATTTGACTTTTTAAAATCAAGGCTTAGTATAAAAGAATCAAATCTTTTATACCAATGCCTAGGAGCCTATTTCAAACCATACAAAGATTTTTTTTCAAAAGATACACTAAGTTTTCTTTTTCTTATTTTTAAAACCTTTCTATTGAGTCATATATATTGTTTCATCTAATGTCCCATAAAAAAAATAGTCTTCACATTAAGTTGTTCTAATTCTAAGTCAAATTGTGTCACAATAGCAAGCAATATTCTAATAGAAATATATCTCACAACAGGTGAAAAAAATTTAATGTAATATATCCCCTTCTCTTTGTGTGAAACCCTTAGCTACAAGTCTTGTCATATACCTTTTATCACCAAATTTCATTTCACCTTCCTTAATTGTATAAACCAATTTATAGCCAACTAGTTTGCAATTAGTGTGTTTTTCTACAAGGTTCTAAGTCTGTTTTTTATATAATGAATCAATTTCTTCTTGCATTGTAGTAAGCCACCGAGAAGAAACTTTACAGGATAATGCTTCTTCATAAGAAATGGGTTCAAGGTTTAAAATTTCAAATCCAAACCGCACAAACACATAATTGCATATAGATACCCAAAATGAGGTTTTACTTGTCTCATCTCTCTATCCCTAACTAGTTGGTAATCCTGCAAATAGGATCCAAAACTTGGTCATCTTCCAAGTTTTCATCATCAACAGTTTGAAATTCTACTTGAGGTTGCTCCACCTCAATATTTGTTTGATTTTCATTACTTGGTATATTAATCTCAACATCAGTAAACACAAAAGTCTTTCTCAGCCAGTTTCTCTCTGTTATCATCATTAAGACAGAGAGATGCTCTTTATTAAAAATAACATACCTACTTATTATAACCTTCAAACCTCTAATTTATTTTAACTATAATCTGTAGCCTTTAACTCCTTCCCTATAACCACGAAAAATACATTTTTGAGATCTAGGATCAAGTTTAGAATCAGTTTAGTATCCATAAACTACATAGTTGTGACCCCTCCAATATAAGCCGAGGCCATCATACTCTGTCGTCTCATGAAAATGGGCAACATAGTTGTTTACAGCTGCCTCCCCAGCCTCCTCCAACTTCTTCTTCAAGTTGCTAACCTCAGCAGCCAACTCACCCGCTTGAGCCTTCAATTCGGCATTTTCTTTGTTGGAGACCTCCAAGCCGACGAAGCAATTTTCTGTAGATTGTAAGAATTTTCCACTCGTTTCGTCATCACATTCACCTCGTACTTGCAAAGGTAAACCTCTTCTTTCAGCTCAGCATTTTCGGAAGAAAGCTATCAACCTTTGCCTCCAATTTAGCATGCTTCACCTTGAAGGTCTCAATGACCTCGTCAGCTGTGGATGCCTCAGCTTTTAATTTCTTGGCCTCCAACTCAGCATTGGCCGCTCTTTCTTCCAGCTCTCGGTTCAGCCCCTACAGGCTCCTCATGTCCATTTGAGCATTAAGGAAGAAACCTTGGGATCGAGCCTACAGAGCGAGGCCAGCTTCCAGCATATCCACCAAGTCACATATCTCGAAGTAAGAAGAATATTTATCGGTCCAGTACTTGTAGTAGACCCTTGTGGCCGATTGGACCTTGACGAGGAGCATCTCTAGCACCTTTAGAGCTATTTCTTTAGATTTACCCTCCAAGAAATTTTGGGCTTTACCATCAGAAGGGCACCCCCAGACGCTGCATGTAAAACATGTCGGGCTTGACGTACTCCTTTCTCTCATGTTGCTCTGCCAGCAAAACAAACAAACAGTTAGCATCAATCAAGAGTTAATGTGTCTCAGACAACATAGGCGAAAGAATTATAACTCACCTTTGGTCGACATGAGCAGATGTGTAACAAATGAGGCTCGTTTGATGATCACGTTCTTGAAGTCCCTCCTCTCTGCAAGTAGCCATATATCGCCTTTATAATGGCCCACTTCGAGGGGTTGAGCTCGAGCTGATCTACAACAACTAAATAAATCACAACTTAGAAGTAAACAAAGATACAATAAGCAAAGAAATTGTTGAACTGAAGACTATACTCATGGTATTAGGTCGGCATTGTTATCTCTGGGACCGCATCCCCTTCACTATCTGCCAACGACCCCTTATCCAGAATCAAGAGGACTTTCAGTTCTTAATTGAAGACGGAGTACCCAAGATGAAGGGAAAATTCGAACCCTAGGGGTTGATACAATACCACCTTTCGCAATCATTTCCCTCCCTAGAAACTCAGGGTTGAAAAAGAGTTTGAAAAACATAATGATGCATATCTTCGTCAAGAGTGACCTCCTTCCAAAGAAGGAAGGTCCCTGCCATTTGGCTCTATGCATTTGGTACTATTTGGGTAGGGCCTAGGTTATACTACCTAAGTAAAAATCTGAAAAATGGGTGCAGAGGCAACTTCATCCCCCCAGCTAAAATGGATTCGCTCACTGCAACGTACCCCTGCCTAGGATAACAGGTTCTCTCATCAGAGGTCGAAATGAACATCTCTATGGTATTAGAGATCCTATACTTCTTTCTATAGGCATCTAGTTCGGTCTCCTTAACACAAGAAGGCTACAAAGAAGCCCCCCACCTTACATTATAGTCTATGGGACCTTCTGGCATCATCCAAACGCTATGAAGGCCCCCATTGCCTCCATAATCCTCTCAGTAGGGATGGGTGGAGACAAGCCAGCCTCGGAATACAAGAGTGTCGTGTCTTTTTCTTTGGATACACCCCCCGAGGTTCCTTTTTTTCGAGGAACACTACGCCAAAAATGAGCTTTTGCAACACATAAACGGCAACATTCGGTAGTTAAATGTTGCGAAAGGGGTCTATTGCAACATTTTAATAAGTGAGTGTTGCAATTGGTTAAGAAAATTAAGTTTTAGCAACATTTTGTAAATGAATGTTGCAAAAGACACTTTTTGCAACGTTTATCGAACGCTGCAAAAGGTTCAGCCTTTTGCAACGTTCAAAAAACGCTGCAAAAGGTTCAACTTTTTGCAACGTTTTTTGAACGTTGCAAAAGGTAGAATCTTTTGCAGCGTTTTTTAAATGTTGCAAAAAGTCTCACCCTAAATTTTGTTATAAGGAATATTATAAAAATTATTCTACATATCCACCCCACTACCATCCACCCTACCAAACCCTAATTATTTCCCAATTTCTTATTTCTCTCTCAGTGCAACCACATTCATTCTCTCTCTACCATCCCGTTCTCTCTCCCAATCTCCTCTTTCTCTCTCTACACAACGGCTAAGCTACGATGACCAGTGCAACGGCTAAGCTCTGGTGGTGGCAGTGGTGATGATGTTGGCTGCAATATTTGAGATGATGGTTTTGCTGCCGAGAAGTGGTGGTGGTCTGTGGTCTGTCATCTGACTTTGAGGCTTCGAAATCGGTAAGTGTGATTAACTTCAGTAACTTGCTAATTTTCTGTGCGAGAGTCTAGTGCGACTGTGTCTGACTTCACGCCTGCTAGTGTTGCCGTTCTGTGTGTGTTGCTACTTGCTACTTGCTGAATTGGGGATTTATCACTGTGTCTGACTTCACGCCTGCTACTTTTGGGTTGAAATCGTAGTCTTAGGCAACCTTATGTTTTCGAGTATCAGTTTCTTGGTATGGACTTGGATTATCTTAGCGTTATTTTCATTGATCCAAACAAACAGCTAGGGTGACAGAAGCTCTGATGTTTAAACCGCTAATCTAATAGTGAAATGCAGAAACAAATAGAGTTGACACGTTTAGCACTGAATTTTATTTCCTGCTCTTTTAATTATAGGTTGCAAAGGAGCATTAATTTATTGTTCTTCTCATGACAGGACATTTTTAAGAAACTTCAAATATGGAAGCTGTGTACAACTTCATAAGTTTTTGATCAACAAAGACGTGAAAAATCAAATAAACTGATTGTTCTGTGTCAGTCACCTGCATTTAAGCAATAACTGATAAATAGGAAATTTTACATATTTCTTGATAGTTTTGCAGAGAAGCAATCTGAATTACAATTATATTTCTTGTCAGCAACTTTTGGGGCTGTTTAATATTGATGGATCGATTTTAACCATCTCATCTGAATTACAATTATATTTCTTGTCAGCAACATTCAGCATTTTTACTATTCTTTTATGTCACTTAGTCTTAGTTTTTAAATTCTAGCTCTTAAAACTAAAATTTTTATATAACTTGTAGGCCCCATTACAATGTCAATATGACTGCAGTTCAAGTCGGTATGGATTTTCTGAACCTTACAACATATATATATACGGCTGGGGATAATAAAGGAGCAATAATTGATAGTGGTACCACCTTGGCATATTTTCCAGAGGTGATTTATGTACCATTAGTGAAAAAGGTATCTTGTGTTTTATTGTTTCAATGAAATTAACTTTATTGCTTTACTTGAAGAGAGTGAACTCTAATTTTGTTTCATGGTTGTTAGATACCCTCCTGGCAGTTGGATTTGAAACTGCGAACTCTTCATGACATATACACTTGCTTTGATTATTCAAGAAGGTATGGTTGGTTATCTGTTGATGCTCTCCTAGATAATTTGAACTTAATTGATTTGCTTGTTTATAATTTTTGTAGCGACTACGAATATCCATACCTTAGAATTTATACTTCTCTCAATCTTGGTGATCTAGAAGAGATAAACCTGGCATCATTGAATAATTCTCTTGCACTTTTAAACATTAGTTTTTATGTATCTTCAACTCTGAACTTTAATAGGCCTGGTTTGTTGACCTATATCTTTTATTCTTTCAAATCTCAAGTTTTTTGTTGTTGAAACTTCTGTTTTACTTGTGGTTTAAGTGTTGGGTTTCATTATGAGAAAGAAATTATGAGCTGTTAAAAGTATGGATTTTGGATTTCTTTTGAAGCTGCAATCTCATGTCATGCATAATCACTTTGTTATCGATATGGGCTCCATAAGTTCCGACAGTACTTCTTAATTGGGTATGAAAATAGGCTCTTGCAACTATCACATGAATATTTAGTATAAAAAACCGTCCTCTTTCTCGTTCGATAGAAGTTTGTAGAGATTTGACAGAACATATTGTTACTTGCATTACTTATTAATTGTTCAAATCGGTAATTAGAGATAAATTTGACTTTCAGAAAACATTTCTGTTTCTGTAATCAATTGTTACTACCCTTTTCACTTATGAGTCATGGCTAGTGAAAATTAGTCAAATTTTTGGAAGTAGCCCATGTATTATCAAATATGTTTTCTCATGGTATCACTTGGTGATCTATTTATATGAACAGAAATAAAAGTTACAGATTGAGTTCCTCTAAACTCCAATAAATAACTTCTAAGGCACTTCTAGTGCATCACTTCCTCTACTATAGGGGAAGTGTAATTCTATATATCTATTGTCTATTTTGATTCATAAAAGAAGAGCAGCACTAGAAAAATGCCTTGGTCACTGTGTGCTGTCTCTTAGGTCCTTAAAGTAAGTAATCTTCAATCCCATCCTTGTTAGGAAGCAGTGGTGTGTCAGTTGACTATTTTAGTTTTCTTTGGCTTTTGTGAAAGTGACAGTTCTGTATTTAAGGATTATGGAGAAATATTAGGATGGCATCTAATTGTTGCTAATTTCTGCATTTTGGCAGCTTAATGGATTCGATAGGTTCAGATGCAGTGTCAACTTGTAAGAAAAGTCTTTGACTGTTGAATCCCCAGTTTACTGAGGCAAAAAAATGGATGGGTATTAAGTTTCTCCTATTATCTTACACACTATTTCCCAAGGGAATGTAGAAAGTCCATTCAGATAGCTTGTTTGGGTTTTGAGAACATCTAGTCTGATGCATCTTCAATCCTAAGTATGATGCCTCTTCTTTTACTGGTATTCTTAATCATCCTGCTACAAACGTTCTCAGGAACTTCCTCTCATTAGACCTCCCATCCTTTCTCTCGGGCTCTCCCTAAAACATATCTTATCACCTCCACTTGATTCTATACAATAATTTACTACATCTCAACTATAATCTAAAGGCATGTCTCTACTTTCAATTGATTAATCACATTATCTATTTTCAAGACATCGTTTGCATTTTTTATTATTATGGTTTTCCTGATGCTCTATTTGGATTGCCATTTCTTGTTTTGATTTATCATTGAGTTGTAAGATCTTATGTTCGAACATCTTTTAATTTAAGCATGTTTTTCTTAAAAAAAAAAAAACAGTGTTCAATTTTGCTGTAATGACCTTTTAATAATGCTTGTTATATAGAACTGTTCTAATTTTAGTCATTTGATGCAGGTACAATATGTTGATGGCTGTAAGAGATGGGCTTAATTTCATGTCAGCACCAGCGAGCGACTCATTTTTTTATGTTATAGTATGAATTATTGCACCTTTTGTACTCATCGAAATGATGGAAAGGTCTTTTTTGATCGTTGGGTTGATATTTTAAACTTGAAGTATAATGAAATTATTTTGAATATTGTACAATCAATGTATAGCACTCGCATGGTTTAATTTATTTCAATGCAAGCAACCATTTTAATTATATGATTTCTTATATTTTTTTTGATGTTTTCATCTCTTTATTATGTGAATTGTGAGTTTATTATTCGAATTATTTGATCAAAGAACAGGAATAAAAATGCGAATTAATTTTTTTTCTAAAAGATGTCTTTTGCAACGTTTAAAAAACGCTGCAAAAGACCATGTTGCAAACGTTGCAAAAAATCATTAAAAACGCTGCAAAATATCCGTTCGCAAGGTTTAAAAACGCTACAAAAATTTTTTTCGCAACGTTCAAAAAACGCTGCAAAAGATCTTTTGCAATGTTCAAAAAACGCTGCAAAAGACCTTTTGCAACGTTTAAAAAACGCTGCAAAAACTCTTCCCTCAACGGCAACACCGACCTCCGCAACAGACGCTAAAACGCTGCAAAAGGCCTTTTGCAGCGTTTTTGACCGTTGCAAAAGGCCTTTTTTGGTGTAGTGGAAGAGGCCATCTCTTTGAAAAACTTACAAAAACAAAAAAGGAACTGGATTCAACACTTACGTAAGGCGACGGGCACACGAAGTCCTAGAGAAGAGCTGGTGTGTGTCTAATAAGGCAGCGAATCAGCAGATTGCAAAAGGGCTCGAGAACACTAAGAAGAAGCTTTAAAAACTTGGGCAATTTCGCAAAAAGTTAAAAGAGAAACAAATGGGGAAGAACACCCTTTTATACTGAAGCAGAATGTAGCTCAACCGTAGGATCAATCCCAAATTCAATCCTAACCATACATTTGTGCACACATCAGTGGCGTTAAGATGAAAAGGCTCCTATCAGAATTTTTGAATCAACGACTCTGATCAACTCGTGCATCACATGCGCTATGAACTCGAATCACCCTCCCTAGTTGTAACCAACATCATCATTTCACATTAAATGCTCCCGTAACACGAGGAAAGGGGCAGTCATGGCCATAATCATGTCGTATCTTGGAAACCAGCATTATTGTCAAATCATTGCGCCACGTATAGGCTCGTCCCCATGACATCGCCTTCTCCATTATATAGGCTTGCCTCCATGGCATCGCCTCTTCCATTATATAGGCTCACCCCCATGACATCGCCTCTCCCATTATATAGGCTCGTCTCCAGGGCATCGCCTGTTCCATTATATAGGCTCGTCCCCATGACATCGCCTCTCCCATTAAATAGGTTCGCCTCCAGGGCATTACATCACCTCGAGCTTGGAAGGTTTAGTGAATTTTAGTAGAACTTTTAATCAATTCATTTTAGGGTTAGGCATATCCAACCATACCACACTCACATGATCCAATTTTGAGACGGCTAGTGTGAATCCAACTCAATATAAATATTCTATGAATTCAAATTGTAGGAATATTATGTTAGTGCATGTGTGTATACATATTAATACTGGTTCTGACTCCATTGTCGGGCTTAACACAACTCGACTTACAAATGCGACTTTACAAATAAATCGTGTGAACGGATTGAGCTCTGCAGAAATGTGTTTTCACACGTCGAACTGTCTTGATCATCACAGTTTTACATCTTTAGGTTTGTGTAGACCAGCCTCAAAACATTTCTAAATCTTGATTTGAATTTAGACTAAGAAGAAAAATTGATATTTGGGGTTTTTTTTTTTTTTTTTTTATCTTGTGTTTTATATTAGTATTCAACAACTATGATATTTTCTAGAAATGTGATAATCTATATCAGGACTTGGATTATGGGAAAAATTTATATATATACCCAACTAATATGTAATAATTCATTTTATAGTACTGAACCTAAATCATAACCAAATTTACTACACGAATCCCACTCTTTTACGTTCGTGTAGACCCGCCTCAATAATCAATATTGAACTTTCCATTTCTAAAATGTAACTGAAATATATAAAGGACATTCAAGATGGTGGCACTAATTGGTATTGCTTAACATGTAGAAATTCAAATTCCAAATTTACAGTGCTTTACATTATACTATTAACATGATATAAATATATGAGTCATAACCAGTGATTTGTGGGGCGATAAGTTACATAACTGGATATTCAAAATTACATCTGATGATATATCCCGTTGCTTTTTATTCGATAAATTTTATAGGTATTTTGATTAAAGGTAAATTTTTTATTTCGTTATTATATTCGGAATATTGTATCTATGATTCTGTAATCCAATTCTTTGCCGGTTCCAAAAATAGTTTTTGCAATTAAGGATTTACAGTTGTACTGGTTGTTTGCATCTGTATTGGAAATTTCAGGTTGCAGCTCTATTGGATATTTACAACATGCTAGAGGATACAATAACTGGAGATGAAAACAGTTGTTGAAATTAGAGAGATGCAATTGTAGTGTATGTTTGCAGCATTGTAGATATATGCATGGATAAAAATTTCAGTGAAAAGTTGGTTGTTATTAGAAATTCATAAATAATTTTTGATATACGAACAGGAAATGATAGTTGGTATATTGGGTATTATTTGTTCTTGACTTCAATTTCTGGTGGTGGATTTTCATACTCATAAGCTGAATATGTCCATGTGTTGTCATCAAATACCTCATCTTATGGCTTGCAAATGATTCGAAAAGCATTACGTCTTCTAAAAATTGAGATAGGATGTGAGAACTCATAAACAGTATATGATTTTAATTGCAACTTTTTGGTTGTAGTGCTGTGAATTTGTGTTTAAGCTTACTCAAGATTTGAATCATTTCACGCCAAAATATGATTATAATTGATATAAAACATTGTAGTATAATCTTCAAAAAACGGAATCAACGTGTCGTCCAAACACGCCAAAACAAAAACAATTCCCCACTACATTAAGGTGAAATTATTTAGAGAAAGGCAATCCCTTAAATACCACTACTTTGTTGGAAATTTACTTAACATGTATAACGGAAAATTAAATAAGTTTCAATTCATATCCAAGGATCTGCTTTGTGTTTAGATGGAAACTGTGATAGAAACTATATATTTATTCAGATTTGCAAACTCTTTTATTATTCCTGTAGTTCCAGCAATCCTGATCTACCTGCCACAGCTGTCCAATTGTCCAGCCTCCAATGAAATCCACACAAGGAACAAAAATGAGAAGGAACTAGGGTTTACTTTTCTTGTGCTAGTAAGAATAATGAAAATCTATCAACTGTTTTCAAACCCTAGCAGCTTATTTATACAAGCCCAAAGGGGCTTGACCCGTCTCTTAAACTTAACCCGGTCCAATATTTAATTAATTCAATTAATTAAATCCGGTCCATGAATTAATTAATTCAATTAATTAATTCGGGACTATTAATAAACAATCCAATTAATTAATTATCCACCGGTTGTCAATTAATTAATTGGCAGATCTCAATTTTCTAGTTCTCCTTTTGTGTATGACCCATTAAGTTCCCAGCCACGATACTTAATGACATGAATTATTATTTTGATCTAATCAAAATCAATAAATCAAAACATCCTTTTGATTTATCACTAATTCACATCCGTCATCACAGATTGACATCTAGCAATGTGTCAAGACAATACATGTGACGAAAAATGTCACGTGGTATGACAAAATCAAACTCGTTCGTTTATCGTGAAACTATAATCCTTTCGTAAGTATGATCCAATCAATCACGAGATATGAATAAGTGTCAATCTCAATTATCGATCATATCTTTCATTCCACTATTAAGTCAATGTAAGTCAAAAACTCTTTTTCGACTTATGTGTATACCTTGGCCAATGATTTCATTATCAACTTAACTAAATGAAATGCAGATCATAAACTCTTACTATCTAAGAGTGACGAATTCTCTATTGATCATTCACAACCTTCATATAATTCTTGACATACACGAACGATGCCGTATTAGCGGCCCTTGACAAACCAACTTCCAGCATCACCAAAAGTATGACTATCCCCACATAAGGTACTATGATGACTTCAAGTCGAATGACCAATTCCACTACTGAACGTTAGAGATTAACCACAGATACTCAGATAGTTATCCATGTAGAATCTCCGAGTCGGTCTCCAATGTTTTGTTCTATAACAAAACATACACGTGTTCATTTAAGTGTCACCACACTTTAACTTGTGAGATCAGCTACTTACTTCACAAGTAAGAAATGACCCACGTGATGGTCTATCCGTAATAACGATATCCGTATCTCGTTATTACTTACGACCATGAATGATTTAAGATTCAATCATATGTAATTTGTATCTCATAATCACAACTCCTTGTGATTAACAAATTACCGAAATTTGAATCTAGAGACTCTATTATTTAATATCATAATAGATCTTGCCAAAATAAATGTATTAAACATATATCAAAAGTACTTATACCCAAAGTTGATTGGACCTAGGGCATAACACTTACATAATTCCTAAGAGCAAAAATAAAAAACTTGGAATTAAACTGATTCAATCGTCTGCAATGACGATTCCTATCATCTTCCTTTTCTGTTCTTATTAGATCCTATTAACAAAAGATAGGATGGATTAGCAAGATGTGGTGCACCTTCGATCGGTTGTTAGTTCTTCCCTGAACCCAATGTTGAGCTGCGATTTGGTGATGATATCTTTCGATATCAATGTATTACAGATATATGAACAAAGATATTATATTTTCTCTCTCTCACAGTCGTAGGTTTGTGGAAATACTAGTATGAACTATTAGGGTTTTTATACTCAATGAAAAGCTCCAAATCAGTAGATTCCCAGTATAAATCACGGATTTTTTAATAGAATCTTAAGATTACATAAGACAAAGGTCGGATTTGCATATTTTCATACTTAAATAAGGTATTTCAAAACATGTTTTAAGGATTTGTAAACAAAGGTATAGAAATAAGGGATTTGTGATATCGCATCAGTGGATTAATCGATTTTTAATGAAATATATGATGTAAAACAAGGCTCGGTTAATTTGAAGATAGACATGATTGTGGTGTATTGGTGAAACTTTTTGAATATTGGGAGATTCTGGATTTTGTGTTCAAAGAGATAGCCATTTATCTGGGGGATTAATTTTGGAAATAATAGGGGGTGCACCTGGGGCGTGTTTGGGAGATTAATTGATGGTCTCAAATCGTGAAATTGATGAGAAATGCAATTTTGTACTATTTACTTTTACTGCATAAAGTGTAGTATTTTTGGTGTAAAATGAATTATTTATAAAAAGTATGTTTATGGTGTAATTTCCACTTCCATTATTGGATCAAATGGAGTTGGACGTCATCAGTCCATTTAGTCAGCCCGTAAAAATGGTTTGGGCTGATACTTGGGCCAATTTAGTTGAAAATTAAGCAAGGGACATAACCCGGGTCTTTAGTATACATTAT
Organism: Osmanthus fragrans; assembly: GCA_019395295.1. Classification (NCBI taxonomy): domain Eukaryota; kingdom Viridiplantae; phylum Streptophyta; class Magnoliopsida; order Lamiales; family Oleaceae; genus Osmanthus; species Osmanthus fragrans. The sequence continues at coordinate 15,923,254 of CM033352.1, forward strand.
TTCAAAATTAAGAATTACGTTTCAAATATTCAGAAATCAGGTTCTGAATGGATATATATATATATATATCCCTTCAATATTTCTTTGTATTTTGTCAAACATTTGAATACATATCAATTTTTATTATCTCTGTCTACTCCCCTGGGCCAATTTGGTATCAGAGCCATAAAAGTTAGGTGAGATTCTAGTAATTTATCAATCAGATACTTTGTGATAGGGTGTGCGTTGTTCAACCTGGATGTCTACTGGTAGCGTTGGTAAGCCCATTTTGCCTGTGTGTGAGGGTGTTCCCGTTTGTAGGCTTGGAAAGACTCCGTTTATCCTATTATCCTGTATCAAAATTGGTATGTTATTTTAATTTCATTTTACTATTATGTCTTCTATTTCAAACTGGTTTAGCAGAAATAGTAGTAGTAGAGAAAATAGAAATAGTAATATTTCAAATTTTTTCAAACTGAAGAAGAGATTGATCAAGTATTTGCATCTACTTTACATGAACTTCAAATTTCTCAAAAAGAGCAAAAAGAGAAAAATCTTCTATCTATGAAATAGGAAAGTTTGATTTTACTCAAAATTATGTTATCAAACCTATTGAGCATACTATTCTAATTAAAAATCAAAATGCATATGTCAATTTATTTTCAAAAGAAACTACTAAAGCTCATAGAAAGAAATTCAAATATCTTCAAATTAGATTAATTCAAATTGCTGTTAAACCTATGTTTAAACTTGGTTTAGATATTCTTGTCATTTTAACTCTTCGAGATAAAAGGCGAATAAATTTTGAAAATTCATTATTATCTGTTATTGAAACAAACCTTGAAAAATGACTAGTTTATTCAAATTGTTATCCTAATTTTTCAATATGTTTAAATGATGGAGCTGTTCTCAAAACTCTTAACTTTCACGTTCAAACAAAAGATTACGATTTTGATGAAACTTCAAGTCCTTTTACTATTATTTATCGAGTTTATTACAAACTCATAAATACTCATCTTAATATTCGTACTCTCAATTCATCTCCAAAAGATGAAAGTCTTCTTGTTGAATTCAATCCTCTTCATTCAACAACTTTAATTCCAAAATGTATTCCTTGGGATTTTCAAACCAAAGCTTTAAAATGGAATTTTGAGAATGCTCAAAATCCTAAACCCTCTGAAACAAAAGTTAATCCTAGTCAAATTTGCAATATTCCTGATGGAAGTGTTAGGATGTCTTTTAAGGGATCCTCTTCTTCCAGATCCTCTTCATCCAGACCTCCTATTGCGTTTCTATCAAATCTTCAAAGATCTTGGTCATCTAGAATAGAAGATTGAAATAAAGAACTTCATTCTGCTAGAAGATCTATCTTTTCTCTTCAAGGAGTTGATTTCACTCCTAGTATTCTAAAACCTCAATACGGACCTTCAGAAAAAGACGATGGATCAGATCCACCTGGTTCACCTACTTTATCTGACATGGCTCCTCCTCTCACTGATCGTCTTGACGAATAGTGTAATGTTATTTCTTCTACAGTTAATCAAAGAAATGAATTCAAAACCGATCATACTTCTAATGTCAAAAAATTTAGAAAACTTTTTCAAAAGAGTTTTTCAAAAGAAGAACAAGAATCTTACTGGAAAGATTTTTATGATTTCCCAGAAGATCTTAATTTTTATTAATGGGCTTATCTTAAAGTTTTTTATAAAAAGCCTAAACTCTCCAAAAAATCTATTCAAACCAATGATATTCTAAATAAAAATTGGAAACCCCTTTGGGTAAAACAATTTTATCTTCTCATCCTCTTATACAAGAAATTGTTATTCCTCACTGGAATATTGAAATTATTGCATCTCCTTTCAAATGTTGTGAATGAAATGATGATTCTGCTGTCATCACTATCAAAGAAATAAAAAATGTTCAATTTCAGAACAACTATACTAACATTGTTCTTCAATTTGTATGTACTCAACTAAACAGAATTGAACTGAATTCTGAAAGTGAGGCATCTACCTCTTCAAAAAAGGAAAAGAAGAAGATTTTACCTACTTCTTTATGTCATATTCCAACTACTGAAAATTTTCTCAATAATGAAGCAAATGTCTTAAAAGAATTTGTTTCTCAGTTGTCTAAATTAAAAGCTCCTTCCTCTTCAAATAATATCAATACAATTGATGAAATAGAAGCTCAATTTTGTGACAATGAAGAGTATCATGTCAACAAAATAAGAAATCCTCAAAATTTCTCTTTAATGCCTCCTTATTATCCAAAAAATTCAAGTCCTGATCTTCTTTTCGAAGAAAGATTACCAAAACCTACTACATATAATGGAACATCCATCCTTGAGTGGGATCTTGATGGTCTTTCTGAATATCAAATCGTTCAAAAAACTGCAAAAATGATTATTTGTCATAATGTTTATACTGCAAAAGGATTTAATGAACTTCAAGCTTTTACTAGCATTACTACTAGTTTTGTTGGTCAACTCAAATTTTGGTGGTGGAATTACATCACTGCTAAAGAAAAACTTGAAATCGCTGCTGCAACTAAGCCTGATGGCACTAGTGATAGTTTTACCATTCTTATCTATTCAATTATCGAACACTTTGTTGGAGTTCCCAATGATTACATTGAAAGAAGTTCAATAGTTTTAATGAATTTAAAATGTCCATCTCTTCAAGACTTTAAATGGTATAAAGATAATTTCTTTTCAAGGATTTTCATAAGACCTGATTGTGTTCTACATTTTTGAAAGAAAAATTTATTTCAAGTCTTCCAACTCTTTTTGCTGAAAAAATAAGAACTATTGTTCAAAATGAATTTACAGAACAAGATGATGTTACTTATGGTCAAATTGTTAACATCATTAATAGAGAAGGTTTAGCTCTCTGTAATGATGTCAAGCTTAAAGCCAAATTGAAGAAAGAAAGATCTGACAATCGAAAAGAATTAGGATCTTTCTGTGATCAATATGATTTTGAAAACCTTCAAGCTTCTTCAAGAAGAAAAAGGAATTTTTCAAAAAAAAATTCAAAGAAAAGATATTCAAAAAGAAAAATTTATTCTAAAGAAAAGGATTTTGAAAAACCTTATTCAAAAAGAAAATTTTCTAAAAAGAAAGATTCAAAAACTATTACTTGCTGGAAATGTCAAAAACCTGGGCATTACTCAAATAAATGTCCTATGAAAGGCAAGATTAATAATCTTCAAAGTGATGAAGACATTAAGTTTGACCTTCTCAATCTTATGAATTCTAGTTCTGAAGAATTTTCAAATTCTGACCTCGAACAAGTTTATCAACATCAAGAAGATTCAGATTATGATTCTTCTTCTGCTCGTTCTTCTCAAAGTCAAGGACAAGAAATTTGTGGTTGCAAAACTATAAATATTCTTACTAAAGAAGAAGAACTTCACAAAGAAGTCGTTGATCAAATTCAAGTTACTAAACTTAAAAATAAGTTTAGTAGTTCTCTTCCTTCTACCTCTAGATCTCCTCCTGAAGATTTTTTCAAAATGTTCTCAATCATTTTAAAAATGAAAAGAATTCAAAAATCTCTTCTAGTACTTCTGATTTAAAGGCAGAAGTTAATATTATGAAACATCAAATTTCTGATCTCCAGACTCAAGTTAAAGATATTAAAATGGAAGTTGTTATTCTTAAATCAAAATTAGGCAACTTCATAAAATCTTCATCTCCTTCTTCTGATTCAGAAGAAGGAAATTCTTCTCATCATCTTAGTCATTATTCCGATCATCCTTCAGATCCTTTCAAAGATCTTTATAAAGACCCTTTCAAAGAAAAAACTGAAGAAGAAAAGGTTAATGTTATTAACCGAATTCAACTTCAAAAATTGTATTGCCATATTGCAATTATTGTCAACAAAGAATTCAAACTCTCAACCCGTGTTCTTATTGACTCTGGTGTAGATCAAAATTGTTTAAGGGAAGGTCTAATTCCTACAAAATATTTTGAAGAAACTACAAGCGTCTTTACGGTGCTAGTGGAAAAAAAAATTAGATATTCATTACAAACTTTCAAAAGCTCATGTTTGTAATTCAAATATTTGTTTTAAGAATATATTTTATCTTGTCAAAGATTTAGATCAAGAAGTTATTCTTGGTACTCCTTTTATTGTTCAAATTTATCTCCTTCAACTAGAGATGTTAATTCTCTAAAAGAAGCCTCTATTTCAAGAATTATTAATAATATTAATTTCAAGAAAAATCATATTAGATTTTTTAAAGAGGAAATCAAATTTCAAAGAATTGAAGAACAATTACAAGATTCTTCAATAAAAGAAAGAATTTCAAAAAATTATGAATGATATTTTCAACCCTTATTCAAATTTTATTATTGTTTACATTGATGATGTTCTAGTTTATTCAGAAAGCTTAGAATAGCATTTCAAACATTTGCATACATTCATGCATATTACAAAGAAAAATGGTTTAGTCATTTCTGCAAAAAAAGATTGTTTTATGTCAATCAAAAATACGATTTTTGGGTCATAATATCAATTATGACACTTTAACACCTATTCAAAGAAGTTTAGATTTTGCAGAAAAATTTCCCGACAAAATTTTAGAAAAAAGTCTCTTCAAAGATTTTTGGATTGTGTAAATTATGTAGCTAATTTTATCAAAGATATTCTCGTGATTTGCGCTCCTCTTTTTCAAAGATTACAAAAGAATCCGGCCCCATGGTCTAATGAGTGCACCATAGCCGTCCAAAAAGTAAATTAGCTGTCAAAAGTATACCTTACTTTTCTATCCTTGACCCTAAAGCATCCATTATTTTTGAGATAGATGCGTCAGATATAGTGTATGGGGGGGTTCTAAAGCAGATTCATTTTGAGTCAAAAGCTGAACAGTTAGTCAGATATCATAGTGGTGTTTGGACTGACCCTCAAAAGAACTATTCAACTATCAAAAAAGAGATTCTTTCAATAGTTCTCTATATTTCGAAATTTCAAGATGATTTGATCAATAAATAATTTGTTTTGAAAATTGATTGCAAAACATCTAAAGACGTTTTGTAAAAAGATGTCAAAAATCTTGTTTCAAAACAAATCTTTGCTAGATGGCAAGCTATTTTGTCATGTTTAGATTTCAAAATTCTTTATATACAAGATAAATTTAACTATCTTGCAAATTTCTCAACAAGAGAGTTCTTAGAAAATAAGAACAAGTGAGATTTCTCAAAGCATTTTTCTTTTTCTATTCCAAACAATCTACTTTGTTTTATGATTTTTGAAAAACTGATATATTTCATGGATTTCTATTGAATAGACGTTGGTAAGCCCCGTTTTGACAGTGTAGTCATGAGGGTGTTCCCGTTTGTAGGATTTGAAATATTTTGGTTTGTTTCAAATATTATATTTCAAGAAGATTCATGGATTCAAAAGGAAAAGAGAAAGCTTTTCTCCCCTCACAAAGGATTTCACAAAGGTTTGTGTTTAAAACTTTCAAAAAACTTACAAAATACTAGAAGATTAATCTTGATGATATCTTCACTTCTTTTCATCAAGGTAATAAAATAGATGTTATTAAATCTCCCAAAGATACAGCTGACATCTTTGATAGTTGTAATAAATTAATAAAGAGTTTAACTCTTGAAGAAAAATTCGTTTCAAAATCTTTTCATTATTCAAAAAGCTCTCCTTCAAAAAATTTTGGACTTTTAAAGAAAGAAAGAAAAGATTTAATGAAGAAAGTTATTCAATTACCAATAGAAATATTTTATAATATTTTTAATAGAGATCCTTCTTCCTCTTTAATTTTTAAAGATATTATCTTTAATATCTACAATAATGTCAAATTTGATATTTTTGTTGTCAGTGAAAGTTATCATGATCTTCATTTTCTTCTATGCGGTATTTCAATCATTAAAAATTGAATTAGTCTATATATACATAATAATGTACATAATAGACTACACCTTCCTCACATGGAGGGGGGCTCACACATAATTTAATATTCGTGGGCCCCCTCCATGTGAGGAGGTGTAGTCTATTATGTACACCATGAGGTGTACATATAGACTAATCCTTAAAAATTTGATGAAAATCTCATAGGACTTTTTGAATGGGGATTTTTATCCTCTATTTATTTTAATTCAAAAACAAATATTTCACTCTTTCCAAATCCTCTACAAAAAATTGTTAAAAATATGATCAAACTTGGACCTACTACTTTCAAAATTGAATGTGCAACTATTCTTCCTGAATTGATAGTTGAAAATTATCAAGAAGATGAAGAACTTTTTACTGAAGAATTTGTTCCTGCAAAATATATTATTGTTATATGGAGTCATTATCTTCAAGGACTTCTTCCAATGCCTGAAGTATCAATCAAACTGAAGACATATCGTTCAGAAGACCTTAAGACTTTAAGATCATGTTTTTCAAGAGAATTACTGTCTATGATTACACCAAAATCAATTTCTTTTGTGAAAATGAAAATTGATGGATTTTCTTCAAATATCTTCCTTGATTTAAAATATGAAGATGATAATTATCTTATATTTACTGATGAAAGAAGATAGGTTAAAAGGGCACCATTGATATCTCAAATTTTTGAAGACAAACTTCAAATGTCTGATAGCTGCTACGACATTGTTATCAATGATCTTACGGAACCATATGAATAAGATGATCAAAATGATGAAGACTACAATGCATTTGACGAAGAAGCTATCCATAATTTATTATCATGAATCTACTTTATTAAAAGTAGAATATTTCTTTTTCAAAAGACAACTTTTCTTCAAAGGCGGCAAACAATTACAAATGGAGGGATCTACCACTACAAAAATTAGTCAATTTTGGGTTCCACCACTTCAAAGAAGTCATCATTCAAGATTTTTCAGTAAGGTTGAAGAAATTTTCAAGTCCGAAACTTTAAACCTCAAGAATAAAAGAAGGCTCTGTCCTCAGCATTAGGCATAGTGAATTCCAACACATCTCCAAGATAGTTTTTAATTTCTTGTATAAGTTTTTAAAAACTTTTTTCTTGTAAAACTTGTATTTTGTCAAACATTTGAATATATATCAATTTTTATTATCTCTGTCTACTCCCCTGTATCCCCTGGGCCAATTTGGTATTAGAGCCATATAATATACATATATTATATTACATAATATATTTATATAGTATATAAATAAACTTGGTATGGTTATGGCATATCAATTCAACTCCTAAAATCAAGCTATCAGTTACCATCTTAACAGAAATCTCCAAAATCTGTGCAATCGTCTCTCTGGGAAAAGGCCGTAAATATCATTATGACGCATTTCTTCCCGATTTTGAATTATTGTCGATACAATTGGAAAATAGTTGTTTCCGGTGGTCACAATTAATCAGAATCCGGAGGACACAATCGTTGGTCCATGTGTTTAGCTGGCAGATTTGTACCATCATCAAAACAATCAGTATGTGATTTCACTTGATCCTTCTAATGTTCATTGTGTCTTATTGCATTTGAAGATTGATCGCACACAATGAATGTTTTCATACTTTGTTCGTAATTATGTGATACTAGTCACAATAAAATTACTGATCTATCAATATGAAAGTATTGTGCACGAATTGATAATGTGGGTATGTGGCCAGAATATCTGGCTGTGGCATTATTTTTTGTCTGTATTGCAAAATGCCTCCGACTGTGTGACCATGATTTGTGTCTGGTTTCTTAATTTCTATCTTTGCACTATACTCGCGAGTATCACTGATGTAATCAAATTTTGTGACTTGCATTTGAATGAATTGTGAGTGCTAATTATTTTTGTGACTGAAAATCTTCTTTTGCACTATTGCAGAAAATGGGATATGTTCACGTTTGTCTGGTATATGGAGTACATTCCTCGCTGTGTTGCTCAATCGTAGTTGCTGTTATGTAAAGCTTGTGGACACAATAATGACTGAGTTTGGTTTAAATCCTACAAAGGTTGCGGTCACAATGAGTTACTTATTGAACAATGATTTCCCTCCGGTCAGAATAAATAGTGACAACAATATTTTGTCGTACATGATTATAAAAGGTATAGATCGTGAACCTTCTAAGTATCACATAAACATTGAGGTCCCAGCTATTGAAATTGGATAGTAATCTATCATTTCCAATGGCCAATTCGGTGGCAGATAGTGAAACTCCTAGTGGAGCATTATTTTCGTTACAAGATATAGTTTCAGATATATGTGATGCAGTGGTCATAAAATCAGGTCACAGTGATGAACATGGGGTCACAATTGTGTCTGATCATGATTCTAGCAATATAGAAGGAGACATGGTGTTCCGTGATAAGGAGGTCCTTAAATTGAACATGTTTTTTTATGCCATACAAAACATGTTTGAATTTGTGGTCGTTCGATCAGACAAGAAGGAATATCTTGTCAAGTGTTCACATGATGAGTGTAGTTGGATTTGTAGATCTTCCAGGTTGGGAAAAACAAAGTTTTTTAAGATTAGAAAGATTGGAGATGGTCACACATGCGTTTCAAACATAGTTTTAGGATCTCACAGGCATGTGTCGAAGAACGTTGTGTCATCTTTCATCAAATATAAATATACATCGTCGTATACTATTACACTCTGAATGATATATTTAATGACATGTCACAAACCTACGGGTTTCTTTGAACTATGTTGAAGTATGGAGATCTCGGGAGAATACTTTGAAGATGATCAGGGGTGATCTAGCAGAATCATTCATGCAGCTACTAAGCTTCTTTTATATGCTTGAACAAACAAATCCTGGAACAATCACAAAATTAGAGGTTGACAATAGCATCAGATTCAAGTACTGCCTGATGGCACGTGGGATGTCAATTCAAGGATGACTATATTGTAGGCCTGTAATTGTGGTTGATGCCACATATTTAAATGGACACTATGGTAGGACTCTATTCACGACATGTACAGAGGATGCGAATAATAGCATATACATACTCGCATTTGGGATTGGAAATAATGAAAATGATAGATCCTGGACTTGGTTTTTCGAAAACCTGAAGGATACGTATGGAAAAAGGGAAGGACTGTATTTTGTGTCTGATTGCCACAACAGTATCAAGAATGCAATAGAACGTGTTTATACATGGACTTATCATGGGATTTGTTCGTATCATCTTCTACAAAACTTGAAATCCCATTACAGTAAGTTGGGTTACATAACACAAGCATTCAATTCAGCTGTGCGTGCATACACATTGTTAAAGTTCGAGTACAACATGCAACAGTTAGACACAGACAAAGAGAAGATTAGGGGTTACTTGGTAAGATGTTACACGCAATCGTTTATAATATAACTGTTCTTGTAGATCTAACTTCTTATTAATCTTTTAAATTTGTAGAATGAAGTTGGCCCAGAGAGGTGGTCAAGATAACACATGCATGCGAACATGTATTCTACAATGACGTCCAATATGGTGGAATCGGTGAATGCATTTACAAAATCAGCGAAGAACTATCATGTAGTAGCTTTGTTGGAGTTGTTGCAACAAACTATATAGACTTTGTTTTGCAAGAATAGGGACATCGCAAGGGGCACTTTCACTACGTTGTTAGACAAGTACAAGAGATTGATAAGAGACATGAGCACAAATTTGAGAAAAATGAGGGTAATGACTATATTTATTTACGTGAAGTTTGATGTGTGTGCCATGGAAAAGAACAATGACTGTGAATATGTGACCTTACATATTGTTTGTATATCTATGCAGGTTTCTCCAGACAATATTTTCGATTGTTTATGAGAGATCGTCATTTGTCGTCGATATAGAGCAACGTACTTGCACATGTTAGATGCTTCAGGTAGATCAGATACCATGTCTACACATGTTGGCAGTGATAGCATTTATGAAGGGAGATCTGTATGATTATTGTTCATACTTTTACACACGCGAAGCGTACCAAGCTACTGTTTACCTAGTTGGAAATCAGAATGAATGGATTGTGCCTCGGGAAGTAGAGGACATAATCGTATTAACTCTTAATCAAAAGAGGAACTCGGGAAGACCCTATGAAAAGAGGAAAATATTGGCTTGTAAAGGGAAAGAAACAGTGAAATGTAGACATTGTCAAGGCAGTGGTCACAATCGCAGGACGTGCATGAACTTGATACCGTTAACCCAAAACCTACCAAAAACGAAGTGAAGTTATACCTTTATTGTCAATGTAATATTCATTATTTCATTCTTATAGCCTCTAACCTGTCATATGTCCGGACAATAACTACACATATGAAATAGATAATTACAGTTCTGAAAAACTTTCATTTGTTTATTATGTGTGGAAAAAGAATAGATGTAGTGCTGAAATTGGACATAATTTGCTTATATATGACTATTGCAAGTGAAATATGACTACCTATGTATAACCTTAGGCTAACTACAAAAACTATACGTACATTGTGACTTGTTTGATAGTTGTGGCAGATAGATTTGTAAAACAAATGTGATATGTGACCATTGTAAACAATCAGTGACCCTAACCAACAATCTAGCACGTAAATGTGACATTAGACCTTTGAACACAAGTCTGTAACTTCTTATTTGTGCACACAAGACTGTAACCTGTGATCTGTGCACCCAAGTCTGTCTCCTGAGCACACGGATATGACTTTGGACATATAGTCACAAGTCTGTGTCCCGTAACATGTATAAACAAATCTGTGACTTGAGTTCATGAATGTGAGACCTGTCACATGTGTCTGGGCATACTAATCTATGTTCTGTTACCTGGTAGCACAAATATTTCGCAATGTGACCATAATATACAGAGATGTGACCTGTGGACTAGGCAAACTATCCTGTGACTTGTGTCCTATGATCAGAGTACACAAATGTTACTGATGTCATGTGATGAGTGTTCCTAGGTTTATGACCCGAGCACGGGAATGTGACCCGTGCACATAATTATGTGTCCCTTTACATGTGTAAACAAATCTGTGGATTGTGACATTTTATCATAAAACTGAGCCATGTGACCAATGCAAATGGGACCTCAAAACGTAATTTGAATTGTGATGTATACACATAATACCCATGGCCTTCGTACACAGATCTATGACGTGTGACATGGACCCATGAATCGAAGACTTGTGCCTATGACCATAAATCAAATACATGTGACCCGGTCATCCAAAACATAATTGTGAAGTAGGCACACAAATATGTGACCATGTGATATGTGTAGACACGGATGTGACCTATGTTGTGTTGCAGAATGATAGTAAGAGAACTTGCCCTGATAAAATGTAAGTAGCATTGAACATTCATAGAACAATATAAATGCGAAATTATTAGGACATCAAAACACACGATCAAATGCTATTCCAATCTATTGCATTTACGTAAATGATTCAAAAAATTCATGTAGCATGTTTCCCAAATTTCACAATATCCACAAAAGATCACATCCACTAAAACGAGAGATGTAACCTGATTCTAACATTTCGAAATATCCAAAATATAACGCATCTACTAGCCACTAAATTGAAACATGTAGTTTCAAACATTTCAAAAAATCCAAAAAATAGCACATCTACTAACTAGGAAACTTAGACTTGTATCCTGTTTCCAACATTTCAAAATATCCAAAAAATTATCAGATCTACTAGCCACTAAACTGACATTCTACAATCACTCTAATAGAATGCTCTCGCCCCTTGGCTTCGCCATCTTTGTCGACTTCTTGATCTCTTTATGTTTAAAGAGTAATGTAGCAATGTCCAACCTAGCTCAACTAGCATCAAACGTCATCGGCATGCCTTCATGTTGTTATGAAGCATGTATTCTACATACTTAATCACAAAGATCCCGCAATCATGGTTGAAAACAATACATGTAGTATTATATCATAAATGTCAATGAAAGTGCGATGTCAACTTTATTAATAAAAAACCAATCACACAACATACTCATTCTGTTGTTGCGGAATGTTGTAACAACCAATACCGCCATCTTCGATGGCTCTTTATCCGGATCAACAGGTGATATTTTTCAAATGCCCAAACCAATCATCAAATGCGGGATATTTCTTGCAAATGGTTCAATCTCGAAATTGACCATGTTTTCTCTATACGTCTTGTGGCTGGAGTGGAAAACATATAAGTTATGCCCTCTTACGTCCAAACAGTAGAGCATCCAATGTGCACGATTTGTAGGTAGGATTGACAAAAACACGTAATTGACTTCATCCAAAAGACGACTAAATTCTAGACGACTACCTGTCGAAACTTCAACAATATATAAATCTGATAATATCACGTCGGGTTGTTTTATGAAGTGGGAATATATGTTTTTTTATCTTTGCCTGAAATAAGGTGTTAGTCGTTGTAGTGCACAATCTGGCATGCTGACTTCTTATTACAAATTGTCGTAGATAATAGAAACATATGTCCATGTACTATCAAAAGGTAAAGAAATTTGATCAAAACTGTTGTGTGACCTACAAAAAAATGATTGATTACCTCTGCATAATGCCTTCGTTTACATGCAGTCGTGTCCTGTGCAAACATGTATTTCATCTCTGACCTATGCAAATAAATCCCAGACCTGTGACCTATGCAGTTAACTTTGTGACTTGTGACTTATGCATACGAATATGTGAAGTGTGATTTGTGCGCACAAATACGTAGCTCTGACGTATGCATTCGACTATGTGATCTATTTACAGTAAACTGTGATGGTGACCTGTGCCAGAAAACTGAGACTTGGGTCATGCATACCATTAGTCGGAGTCTGACCAGATGACTTTAAAAAGGTGATTTTTAACAATTGAATCATACCGTGCCACTCAAAGAGGATATATAAGCTCGTGCCACCATGTTTCAGAGCTACCGGGATCGAACCAATGACAAAAGATGGACGAATGACATCATCTAGGCTATTAAATTTCTTTCTAAAAACGAAAACGAACAAGAAATGATAAATTGTATTGTGGTAGTGAGTTAGTTATGAAACTTGTTGCACAAAATTGAACCAATACGTACATGTTTCTTGGTTTGTAACCAGTTCTGGAATGCAACAAGATTAGCCTCGTCCGTTGGCTTATTGTGCTTGTCAAAGACGATAATACCATTTGAACTCTTACATTGTTTTCCTACACCAGTAACAAATGGGGACTGTAATATCCATGTCGGCCTGGGGGCTCTCTTAACAGGTAGTCCAGAAGTTGGAACGGAAGGAGGTGATCATTACATAATGGTAAACGGGTGTCATTTGGGTGATGTGACAAGTTGTGCCTGCGCACGTAATATGACCTGTGTAGGCATATTAGGGTAATGTGCAAACAAAAATGCGAGCTGTGGTGTGCACACATATGTGACAAAAAATGTACACATAGATTTTGATGTGTTGCTAGTGCAAAAAGAAAAAAATGTGAGATATGAAGAACAAAAGTTTACAAATGGATTTATCATACTGCTTGCTCCTGATTTTTGGTCTTCATCAGGCCATGTTGATAATCAGTTTCAATCTGATTCACTACACTAGCAATAACATCATTAATCTGCTGTTGGACGTCTTTGGATTTAAACACGTCACACATGTTGACTAAGCTTGAAGTGATTTGCGGTGTTCCAATCCCCAAATCAAATGATGGGGTCAGAGGGAAGTATGGATACTCGAATTCATTATCAGAGTCTATCTTATCCTTACCCTTCTTGTCGACTATTTGTTCTATGTTTGTGATCTGAAACATAAGATAAAACTAAATGTCAATGTCAATGCCAGTTTTGGATGTACTTACTTTCACCGGCTCCTCTACAAATCCAGCATTTTTTCCTTCATTTTTGTCATTGAATTTTTTCAATATTGCATCCATCGTACTAGATATCAAAACATTCACAGAGTTCGAAAAAAGGCCATGTGTGACCTGATGTTTACCATGTCAGATTTAATATCACCTTGTATACGGATAATTTGATTTATCTTGTCATTACCATCAACCTTTAATGACGATAATTGTGACTTGACATCATTGACCTATTCAATTAAAGCTGTGTTCTTTTTTTGAAGCTCAGATATTTGGCCACTAAACTCCATCCTCAATTTCAAGCATTACAAAAAGTACGTCAATGAACAATTGATAGTGGCCTGCAATTGTTAATATACGATAGATACTTCGTGACTTTCGACAACATGTCTGAAAAGACTTACATGTGGATGTGATGCATCCTCTGCATGTGTTGCCCGCGGCTCCATTACGGTATTCACGTCAGGTACGTGTGGCTCAGTCGGACAAGTTTTATGTGTTGTATGCTCTTCGGTTTGAGCTTGGAAACAAGGTGATGTCTCATGCCTTTTTGGTGGTGGATCAACAAAATCATCAACATCGCTTGAATGACCTTTACTTCCATCTGTAATCATTAACAACCGTGTTATGGGTTTATCTGATTGAGCAGTTGCACTTGTGCCTGCATGGCCAGACACTTTTGAATGTACGTCTACTGGTATATGTGGTTGCCTTAGATTAGTGTATTGAACACCCCTCATATATAGAGCAACCATCTCCAAGTTAGAAGGCTCGATCTCATGCACTTCAAGCTGAGACCATAACACAAATAAACCACTTATTAGCCATGTAATCGTACATAGAGTATAATGATTGTGACCTTGTGAATTGGGAATCATGTATTCGATATGTGAATGCATGTTGTGAGTTGGGAATTTTTTTTTTACATATATGAATTGAGCTTATCTTATGCATAATGCCCTTTGACAATACCATCGTGTCCTGCGTAACAAACATTTGTAACCAGTAACTAATGCATACAAATATGTGATGTGTGACCTGTGCACTGAATCACACAATCATGTTCCCTGACCTGTGAATTGTTTGAAATGTGACTTCACTTGCAGTAAATGTTCATATCATTTGTGACCTCTACACTGTCAATTATACATTCTAACCTACTAAACCTGAATTGGTGTATAGTGTACTATACTACCAAAATCTGATTTCACAAGAAAAGTATATAAAAACTTATATCGGAATATGAGAAGACATCTTCATCCAATTTCAGTGCACACGGGTGTTTATTCGACATCCAATTCATAATGCGGGGGGTACATATTCCCAATCCTATTGGTCACAGGTCCATTGAGTCTAGGGATAGACTCATAGATCCATACTTGAAATGCAACCAAAAATCCCTTTAGTCTGTAGTGGGAATTTCTACGACCCAAACCCTCTTTCAGAGATTTCATAGACATCTCAAATAGATCCTTACCCCAATGAAACATCTCCATTGCGTCAAAATCTTCAACTAGTGCGAACAAATAGTTTTCGACCACTTTCTTGTATGATGTAGAAAACAAGTATGAGATGATCAAATATAGAATGCCAAGCCTCACGACATTATGATCATCAATGTCTCACACATTAAGAAATATATCTCTCACATTTTCACTTGTAATTACTTTCAAATGCCCAAAATATGTTTCCTCAATTCTAGATGGAACTTTGTCATGCCATTTCCTGACATCTTTACCATGATATTTAAGACCTGTTACTAAACAGAACTCACAAAATAAAAATCGCAGGTATCTATTTGCAACCTTAAACCACATCTCGTTAGGATTTGATTGCTCCACTTCCCTTAAAAGAAGGTAGTGTATCAATTGGGGCTGCACAACGATTTCGACGTATTCCATGTAGTATGAAAAACACGTGTCTACTAGGATAGCCCGTTGGTGTTCGGTGAATTTCGACGTGAAATTTGACAGAACATTCTTTATCGTATTGATTGTAATTTTACCCGAAAACCAATGATCCTTCGGGATAATATAATTCGGATAATATAATTCCATTCATGCATCACATTAAAGAAAGTGTCAACATTTGTCAAATGTCTTGTTCATGTATAAACGATTATCAAACAGAAAATACAAAATATTATTTACAATAGAATATTGGATCACAACATTGGACACAAACTCCTCACATTGCATTTATTCTATTCAATAACCTTGATCACAATATATTCACATTGTGCGCGCAAACATTCAACAGGAATTGCGATAGTACTATCTAAGAATAATTTCAAAAACATCTCACAATCTCAGGAAACTTTATAATCTTGGTCACATAAATCATGAAAGTCAAAGTCCATATTGGTCACACGAATCATATTGGTCACAAATATCACATTACTATTCACATACGATAAAGAACACACGATATTCAGCCAGAATGTAACAAAAATGCATAATCTTTAGTAATATAAACCGTATGTCACAAATGAAAAGATTTCGAAACAAATTAACAAAATGCTATTCAATGTCAACCACATTAATTATAAAAATAAATCACCCATAATCTCAAAGGACAGTAAAATTAACTTACAGTCATCGATTCAGGTTTTCGTGGGTCGGTCGGAGTTTTGGAGTTTTCATCATGAACTGTCTCCATGATTTTCGGTCTTCTTCTTTTTCCCGTTTTACGTCCAGATGCGTCGTCGGAAATGGATTTTTCTTTCCGGTCAGAACTCTTCGTAATAGCCATTTTATATGTTTCCCGGTCACAAGCCTTGAACGCCATTAGCTTTTCTTGGATAACAAATAGTCAAATGGGCTTCGAGGATTTTAGGTATGCGTCGTGTGGAAAATGGGAGGGGTATTTCGAATTTTGATTGAAATGAGGTCGGAGATATATGTTTTAATTTGGGAAAGAATCAATTTACTCGAATTGATTGAGAGAGGGTGTGTTTAGGGATTAGCGGTTTCTTAGAGATAAACTTTCTCTCTCTAGTTTTACGTAAAAGGCGGTAGTGGTTAAGATAAATAAATATTAATTTATTAATTAAACCTGAATATTATATTATGAAACTTGATTCTTGATTTAGGAAAATGGATCTTCAAATACCGCCCTGATTGTAATTTCCTCATTATGCAATAGTCTTTTATGTTATGTTGTGTTGTGTTGTTTTAAATAATACTAATATTAACGATTAATTTTACAAAGCTAGTGGTAAAAAAATTCACTTGACTTAATTTAAAATTAGAATTTATGCAGAAGTCAAAATCAAACTCAAAGTTAGTTGGCAAGATTTTTGAACATTACTGTGGTACTATATCTCTAGCTCACATCTACGAAACCTATGCCATGGTCAGCGAGGATTTTTAATACAAAATCATACATTTAATCATGATCGTTGAACGAAAAATACTCCTATTGGTTTCCATAGACCATTTCACTTTAGCAAAATCATTATTGAAGCACATATGTAAAAAATGCTAAACTTATTGAAAGTGACATAAAAAATCAATGAGTGAAGAACACGTGGCGTGATAAATAAAATGTGAAAATATAACAGATTTAATTAAAAACTCACTAATTAATGATTGCCACATGTCGCTAAATTGAAAATGACTAAAGTACCCTCTTGGCTTCGTCGGATATATGTAAATAGTCATGAATTCAAGCAAAAAGGATATATAGAAAAAATTGAATATACTCTCTTTTCAAAGAGCCAATTTTCCTCTCAACTCTTATGTTTAGCAAATTTCATTGAGTTTAGGGGAGGAAAACATTAGCTAGGTGAAATGAATCTATTAATTTCGATTTTGAGGTTACCAAATTTGTGCCATTGGTGAAGATTTAGAGCAAAGATAATGACGATTTTAGCCATTTTTAGGGAAATCCACTGAAACATCATTTTAAAAAAATGAGTCAACTGATGTAAATCCTATTGAGGTAAGGTTTTGGGCACTAAAATGGAAATCCCTAGCAAGAACTACGAATATAACGATGTCAATCTAAAAATACAGTAGGATGAATCCCTGGGAAAGTTGCTAGCAGGTGGGTCTCTGATGAAACGCCATCGCTAGTGTAGGAATATCTCCATTGCTCGTACCATACAAGAGATGGCTAATTAAAGGTTGTTGAAGTTATGGTGACACTTTATTGTCAATCAAACAAATATATTTTGATTTGTATTTAGTGTTAAAAATAAAAAAGAAGAATCGACAGATTCTTCATTTGAATGTGGAAGTTCTTTGATATCATTTTCTTAATGTATGAAGAAAGTAGTTGGATCCAGTTAAGGAGAGGAGCAGATTAGCTCAACAAAATATGGTCTCAACATGTGGAAGGAATGACAGTGATCAAAATAAATAAAACATAAACATAAAACACACTCTGCTGGTTTATCACTAGCAGAGGAGTCGAGAGACTCCAAGAACTACATTTTGAAAATGGGTTTGAATTGTATATTTTCTTGGTGATTAGGTTACATCTCTTGAGTCCCGCAATGGCTCAACATATAGAAAAAAGATGCTAGACAATCTACCACCAAATCTATCAACAACTAGACCACATGCCTTCTCCCCTAGGCTAGTACATGCCTAATATAATAATATTTTTCATAACAAACTAGTTGTATTTCTATCAAACTAGACAACTAAAATGGAAACTACAAATTAGAAATAATTTGGTTGACAACTTAGTGTCACCAATACCGGAAGTTCTTTGATATCATTTTCTTAATGTATGAAGAAAGTAGTTGGATCCAGTTAAGGAGAGGAGCAGATTAGCTCAACAAAATATGGTTTCAACATGAGGAAGGAATGACAGTGATCAACCTAACTAAAACATAAACATAAAAAACATATAAACATAAAACACACTGCTGGTTTATCACCAGCAGAGAAGTCGAGAGACTCCAAGAACTATATTTTGAAAATGTGTTTGAATTGTATATTTTCTTGGTGATTGGGTTACATCTCTCGAGTCCACAATGGCTCAATATATAGAAAAAAGATGCTAGACAATCTACCACCAAATCTATCAACAACTAGACCACATGCCTTCTCCCCTATGCTAGTACATGTCTAATACAATAACATTTTTCATACCAAACTAGTTGGATTTCTACCCAACTAGGCAACTAAAATGAAAACTACAAATTAGAAATAATTTGGTTGACAACTAAGTGTCACCAATACCCAACATTTAGTTACATATTTTGGTCATAGTCTAATTATGAAATGATGTAAAAGTTAGGCTATTTTGTAGCTATTACAAGTTAGTGTATTGCCAAAGTATGATCATGTACATTATCTAGCTTGTAGTCTGGTAAAGTGATAGTAGGTAATGATAGTTGATAGAATAGTTGTTAGAAAAAGATTTGTTATCAACCAAACAAATATATTTTGATTTGTATTTAGTTACATATTTTGGTCATAGTTTAATTATGAAATGATGTAAAAGTTTGGCTATTTTTAGCTACTACAAGTTAGTGTATTGTCAAAGTATGGTCATGTACATTATCTAGCTTGTAGTATGGTTAAGTGATAGTAGGTAATGATAGTTGATAGAATAGTTGTTAGAAAAAGACTTGTATGTTTAGCTAAATATAGAGCCTTGTATCTCCTTTATGCTTAGAAGAAAATGATGAATGAAATTGTTTGTTGAAAATCTCTTTTCTTCTCGTGTCTTGTTCTCGAACAACAGAGCTTTTGCATAGAAACCGGTCAGTTTATATACGGTCTCTTTCTCCTCCTTGACATGAAAAATCACAAATATTTAGAACTTTCTTTGTAAAGCTTTCGAACCAATAAAATTCCATCAAAGGCATTGACAATTGAAAATGCATCCCTACGAGCAATGACAATGAATCCTTCAAATCCCAAATTGAATTTCAATTTGGAATTTGGAGAGAATGATCTTGAACTAACAGCAAGCTCACAATATTTGAATCTCTAACCCATCAAACAGCCTACCCCACAAGGGTGTGCAGGAGCGCCGGATCATGAGGTGTCCGAATATTTTTGATAGGTTGGGAGAAGAAGTGAACTCTGAAGGAAGGGGATATCATAACGATTTTTCCTCTAATGAAAGGTAGCCGGAAGGTTTGCCTGAGCTTTCCTATTCCGCCCCCATCACTAAGAATACGAAGATAGGCATGCAACGTCCTATGAGCTAGATAATGATGATTAAAGTTTACCTTTCTTAAGAGAAATCTGGGAGATTCATATTTCTACTACTTTTATTCAACCAAAAATTAGAAGTTAACAAGCAAGGAGACCCTATATAGCACTTAAACAAAAACACGACCAAGGTGAAGTTAAAAATGGCGAATATCTTATAAAGTGTTATCAGCGAATTATTTTCTGTTTAGGCGGAGTCCACTCCTCATATCTTAAAATTTTAAATATGCTACACATGCAAATTATAAATTTTTAAATAAAAGATATTTTTATACTTGAATGAAATCGCCAAGTCTTCAAATTATATTTTAATGGTTTTGAATAATGAATATTGATTGGAAAATTGTGTATCTTAACGAGACAACTACCCTAACCTATCGAGTGTGTTATCAAGGCAATTGTGCAACATGAATCAAGCAAGCTTGTTAACTTATGTAGTTAGCGCAATGTTATGTATTCAAGTAGCTAATTGTTGTATCACATCTTTGCTCGCAAGTCAATGAACTTAAAAAGTAAAGAACATGTGTATCAACAATAGATGCAAAGTCATAGGGTATTATGTACACAAAAGACAAGAAAGTAATATGTATACCCGTCTATTGGAATTTGTTACTTCTCTCTTTCTTTCAAATAAAAGGAATGAATCTAATAATTTTTTTTTTTTTTTAATTTTAAAATTGCAATAAGGATATATTTAGTGTGAAATAGATATCTAAAAGTATTGTGTATATATCATTTTTAAATGAATGAATTTAGCCCCCTATTTTACAATCGTTATTTTGGGAAAAAAAATGTTTTGAATAGTGATTTTAAAGATAATATGTAGTTAAAAAGTAGGAAATTTTTTTAGTTTAGATGCTAAATATTTTATTGTGTGAACGTGTGGTAGAAAATAAACACATAGAATTTTTTTTTTTTTTCAAATAATGATTGTCAAATAATGTGGAAGCATGTAGTACCTTTTTAAAATTTTAATTTTTTTTATAGGGATAGCTTTAGAGTGAAATAGATATATAAGAATAGTGCATAAAGATAGCGGCTCCCAAAAATTATATAGTTTTTATTTAGAAAAACTAATATTTTACTTGGTTGTTTATTTGGCCAAACCAATTTTTTAAAGTACTCTCTGGCTCCATTTATGCGTACAGTAGTTGTTGAATCTACATGGCTAACATATATGTTACGTACACAAATTGTTCCCAATGAGAAAATTAAAAAAATAAAATAAATGTGAAGATACGGAAGATAATTTAATTTGTGAAACCAATAACCTCCCAAACACAAATACTACGTTTGTAAAATAATTAATTCGTATTTTTCATTGATTTTGTCTCTTTAAACAAAGGTATTAACTATAAAATACAAGATTTCACGAATTCTTAAAATAGTTCTTTAACGAGCCATATCAAATAATTAGCAAAATATATGTATGCTAACTCAAATTTAAAAATTATAAACAATAAATTGTAAAATAAATTAAATTTTCTATTATAAGTGGTAAAGTCAAAATGTAAGTGTCCTCATTGATTGACACTTTGGATCTGCATAAATACGCAAGGAAAGTATGTAACCATTTATTGAGGGGCCTATATGTTTAATGCTTTAATTTAAATTTTAAAAGGTGAGATAATTAACTGTCTAGATAACTTTTTATTTGGTTATTGAAGGGAAGTTATTGCATGAATAAAACCACCCATCCAAGGAGAAAGGACATATGAAGAAGAACTATTTCGAGTATATGAAATGTCTTGAAAATAACGGTACTCAGATCTCATTTATGCACGATGAAACTCATTTTGTTAATGTTCCAAACCATACACAATTGATTGATTCTGGTACTACCATACAAATTGTTAATACTTTGCAGGGCATTCTAGACCTAAGAGAATCACAACCAAATGAGTAAAGTATTTATTCTAGAAACCGATTTGGATCAACTGTTGAAGGCTCGGGAACCATTAGATTACTTTTAAAAGATTGAATTTCATTTGGATCTCAAAAACACTTTTTATGCTCCAACTTATTCTCGTAATTTAGTTTCTATTTCAAGACTGACACCGCCGTGTTTTAAATTTCTATTTGAAAACAAACGTTTTAGTCTATTTCAGAGCATAAGTCTTGTTGGACATGGTATTTTGGTTGATAATTTGTATAAATTTAATTTGGACCTTACTCATGAATGTAACCTATCCGACCTGCATAGTAGTAGCATTGACAAAAAGTGTTGTATGTATGGTTAAAGAGAGCTCATCTGAACTATAGTATAGAAGATTGGGACATATCTCTATAGTGAGACTCAATAGATCAGTAAAACATGGAGTTTTACCAACTCTTGATTTTTTTATTTTTTAAAAATTTTGGGGCTTATATTGACTGCATAAAGAGAAAGTAGACAAACAGTCCACTGAAGGTGCCAACACGAGTTCAGCCAATTTTGAGATTATTCACATAGATATTTATGGACCATTTTTCACTTCTCGTCTAAATGGTCAAAGATATTTTATCTCATTCATAGATGATCATTCAAAATATATGTATCTCTATCTTCTTAATCATAAGAATAAGACATTAGATGCTTTCAAAATTTATAAAGTAAAAGTAGAGAAATAAAATGAAAGAAAAATCAAAATTATAAGGCCCCGATCAAGGTGGAGAATATTATGGATAGTACATTGAAATGGGATAAATGCTAGGTCCATTTGCTAAGTTTTTAACATATAAGATATTGTAACGTAATATGTGATGCTAGGCACACCGCAACAAAGCGGTGTAGCTGAAAGAAGAAACATGTCTTAATGGACATGGTTAAGAGCATGATTAGTAATTTAATTCAATGTACATATATGGAGTGAAGCATTAAAAAGTGCCGTGCAGATCTTAAACAGACCCATCTAAGGAAGTTCCTAAAACACCATTTAAAATTTGGAACGCATGAAAACCTAGTTTGAGACGTACACATATGGAGCTGTTCGGTTGAAGTGAGGGTTTATGATCCTCACGTAAAGAAATAGGACCTGAGAACATTTAGTGGATTTTTCATAAGCTATCCGGTGAATTCCAAAGGCATATATTCTATTGCCTTTTTTCACACTTCAAGAATAGTCAAAGCTAGAAATGCAAAATTTTTAGAGGATCATGAAGTGAGTGGGAGTGAGTTTCCTAAAAATATTGATTTTAAGAAAATAAACAAATCTACTGGGTTATCTTTCAATCCTGGTATGTCGTTTCCTTTCAAAAGAAAGAACTCAAGTACAATTAAAAATGAACTAACTCAAGAACAACCATTATTGTATGGCAAAAATGCAGAACGAGAATTCCCACGCAATACAAAACTTATTACTGCCCAAAATATATAAAATTATGATGAGAAGGTATAGGAGATCCTAAAGAATAAGGAAACTAGCAATTGCTAGTGAATATGTTGGATATCTTCAAGAGTCAGACACGTGTATTGGACATGACAATGATCCTAGCTCATTTTCACAAGTTGTTGACGGGAAAAACTCAAGTTTTTGGTATGATTTCATGAAAGAAGAGATGGAATCTATGACTAAAGATCAAGTTTGAGAACTCGTTGAATTGCTAGATGAATATACAACCGTGGGTTGTAAATAGTCCTATAAGACCAAAGGAAATGCATTGGCACTATAGAACAATATAAGGCGGCCACTTGTAGCCAATGGTTTCACTCAAAATGAAGGCATCAAATACGATGAAATATTTTCTTTAGTTTATAAAAAAGATTCATTTAGAATTATAATAGCTTTAGTAGCACATTTTGATTTGGAGCTGCATTAGATGGATGTGAAAGCATCATTTTTTAATGGAGATCTTGAAGAAGAGATGTACATGAAACAACCTAAAGGATTTACTAGTAATAAAAGGTAATCACATGGTTTGTAAATTAATGAAATCTATATATAGGCTAAAACAAGCTTCTTGTTAGTGATATTTTAAGTTTTAAAATGTTGTACTTCATATGGTTTTACGAAAAATTATCATTGATCGATGCCTATATCTTAAAGTCAGTGATAGCAAATACTTTTTTCTAGTTTTATATGTAGATGATATTTTACTTGTAAGTAGTGATTTGGATTTGCTAGATGACACGAAACAATTTTTTAGCCAAAACTTTGAAATTGAGGGTATGGTTGAACCCTCTTATGTTATTGGCATATAAATTCACAAATACATATTTGAAAGGTTATTAGAATTGTCTTAGGAGGCTTACATTGGAAAAGAAATGAAAAGATTCAAGATGAGGATTGTGCATCGATCATAGTATCAATGTTAAATGTGATAAATTCAATCAGAATCAATGTACGTTAAATGAATTGGAAAGAGAGCACATGGCTTTTATAACCTATTCCTCGGCTATTGATAGCGTATGCACATGTCTATACTAGA
Source organism: Osmanthus fragrans (assembly GCA_019395295.1). Taxonomy (NCBI): domain Eukaryota; kingdom Viridiplantae; phylum Streptophyta; class Magnoliopsida; order Lamiales; family Oleaceae; genus Osmanthus; species Osmanthus fragrans. Next base: position 15,947,572 of record CM033352.1, read on the forward strand.
CTCGATATTGCATATGCAGTTGGTGTACGAGGTAGATATCAAAGTAATTTGGTATAGAATATTGGAAAGTTGTCAAGAAAGTTATGAGGTGTCACTTCAGATTCACACACAAGCATTCTGACAATGTTGAAGTTGTTGGATATATAGATTTGGATTTTAAGGACACAAGGAAATCTACTTCACAATAGGTTTTTCTTCTAACTAGAGGAGCCGCATCTTGGAGAAGCAATAAATAGACTATAAATGCATCGTCTACTATGAAGGCAAAATTCTTTGGTTGATATAAAGCTTCAACACAAGCATTGTGGTTGTACAATTTGGTCAAGGCTTAAGAGTTGTTGATGATTAGAAAAGCCTTTGAATATTTATTATGATAATTCGACTACAATTTTCTTTTCAAGAAATAACAAAAGTGAAAGTTGAAGCAAACATATCGACATAAAGTGGGAGAATGTAACCATTTATTGAGTGGCCCAAATGTTTAATAATTTAATTTAAATTGAAAATGTGAGTTAATTAACTGCCTAAATAACTTTCTATTTGATTATTGGAAGAAAGTTATTGTAAAAGAAAAATCACCAATTTCCATGATGGATAGAAGTTGTATGGTGGTTATCTCTATATAGATATCAAAGGATCTTTAGCCAAACTCGTACAAAATGCCTACGGAATTTTCTCTCTAAAAAAGAAAGTCCTGTATTTGTTTCCATCAAGTTGAGGGGTTTTTACGTGGGTATTGACTGGAAAATTTTTGTTGCTGTGAGGACTCATTTATATTGTAAATTTTCAATTAGATCTTAAATAATATGGTTAGAGGTACCCAATTAATGTCTTACAAAGTAGCCTTCATAGACAAAGTGCTTTCATCCCATAACGTCCCGCGTTGAGACTTTAGGCATTGAATGTACATGGCTGTTGTGCTTTCATCCTTTTTTTGAACATTAGAAATAGCTTATCCATGTCTCCAAATACTAATTAATGTAGAGTTGTTCTGCACGTACAGGACCTGGTTCACAGATCCCTGTTAGACGCACACACAACGACGGGGCCCGCGTTACAGTGAGGAGGGTTGTGAACGCTGCACTTGTACGTGCAACTTTATACATTAATGTATGACCACATAAACTTGTCCCCTTCTTTTAATTCAACTTCCTAGTGTTTCCATTTCATTTCTCATTGTTTTTATTACACTTTCCAGTAATTTTCCAGGACTCCTTATTGTTTAGTCCACTGTTAATTTTAAATTTACTTCTTAGTGTTTCCATTTCATTTCTCATTCTAATTATTACATTTTCCAGTAATTTGCCAGGACTCCCTAGTGTTTAGTCCACTGTTAATTTTAAATTTTATCGACTTTTTTTTATAATATTTTTAAATTCAACCAGAAAATTGACACGAGAAAGATAAAATAGTTTAATAGTTCAGTTAAATAGTTCAGGCTTAAAATTAAATTAGAAGTAAACAAACTCATAAAATATTTAAAAAATAAAATAATGTTCAGCATATAAATTAAAACTGTATCAATAACCAAATATTAAGTGCTTTTCTTAACGAATTTTTTTCTTTAAAAAATTTAACCCAAAAATGATTATATACTTTTTAAAGGACATGTGCTTCTTGCAGTTTATATATCACTAAAAATACATTTTCTAAACAGAACTTCAAGTCTAGAATCTATGCGCTAATTTAGTGGTCAACAAAAGCATTGACCTCTTTAAGACGATCCTAGGCGTGCCTTGGTGCGCACTATTAATATTTTTTTACTACATAAAGTTTTCAACTTTTAGGTCAATTGGATTGAAAGGCCCAACAATTAATATAATTATACAATTTTTAACTTTTAGGCTAATAGATTGAAATGCCCAAAAAGTTGTTTACTTCTTATTGGTTGACTAATTTATAGAGGACAACTCAAAGGATTTGTTATAAACTTTCGATGTGGAATAATAATCCATTTGGTTTGTAGTGTATTGTACATTTGGTTTGACTGTAATGTATTGTATCTTTGGTTTGAGTGCAGTGTATTGTATCTTTGGTTTGACTGTAGTGCATTGTACTACTCTATAAATAGTTATTTATATTTTATTAAGTTAATTAATCATTTTCCTATCATTTACTAATTAATAAAAATCTCTCAATATATTTCAAATAGTACTATTATAATATATCTTGTTTATTGTTCGAAAATATATTTATATATTATTAAACTCTTACAACTGTATTTGGTACTATAACTTGTATGTATTATTAAATGATTATTAAATTGATTTAAAATTTAAAATAATATTAAAATAAGAAAACGCTGTTTTACGCATTTTTCCACCTAAGTTTCATCTAGGCGCGCATCAAACAAAGTTTGGCCTCCACACATCATTATGTATTACACTTTTTAGAACACTAAAAATATTAATTTAATGTGTCAAATTTGGGCAAAGAAGTACTCCAATGACTGGTTCTTTACTTTTATATTCATCGACTCTACCATCGCAAAAGAAATATTGTTTGGATAAATCCCATTGGCACTCATACGCCACCCTCCAACCTACTACATGACAGAATTAAATATTCTCTCACGAATACACATATTTCATGTAGTGTTATACTCTATATCCAATAAACTTTGAGCATAAGTACTTTTAGTATATAATTGATGCAATTTTATGGTAAATATATTATTTAATTAATATTCAACCAAATTAAATAATAGAGTCCGTAGATTCAAATCCGAGTAATTTGTTAATCACAATGAGTTGTGATTGTGAGATACAAATTATATATGACTGAATCTTAAATTATTCACAGTTGTAAGTAATAACGATATACGAAATTTGTTTTAATTTCGCTGTACATGATTAAGTAAATTCTCAACAATGGTATCAGAGTCTAATTTGTGGTTGTTAGAAATTGTTCTTGTATTTTGGAACAATTAAAAGTTGATTGTTAATTTATTTTCTTGTTTTCAGCTATTGAGAAAATTAATTTACATCTTAAAAAATCTGTTTTTGAAAAGAAATTTAATTTTTGATTGAAAAATGGATCAAGAGTCAAAGTAGGCAACAACGGGCAACTTGCGGCCCCCGTCGATCATGGGAAGCAACAGCGCACTGACACGGCACAAGGCACCACTCACACAAAGGCAGCGATGATTGTCGTCGCTTCACAGCAGTGCAAACGCTGCTACTATATGACAGCGAAAATAGTTCGTCGCGCGTCACTAGGGACGGCTCTACCCTAACCATTTTCTAGGGTTTGCAATCGGGTGGAATGGCTTGGGGATGGGGCCTATCATGCAATTTATAAAATTGCTGGCCTTCATCTGCAATTAAGTGGTAAAGTCAGCTTGCAATTTTGAAATGGATGACCTGTCATGCAATTTTCAAAATTGAAGGACTTGCTTTTAATTTTAATCTTGGGTGAAGTTGCAATTTTCAAAAAGAGTTTTGAATTTAAATATTAAAATTTAATTTCAACTTTGACCCAACATTAAAATTTTATGTAAAATTGATGATTCTTATATTTATGTTAAAATTAGAATTTAACATAAATATTTAACTTTAACCCTAAATTGAATTTTGTTTTATTTAGAAGTTTTATCTAAATTAAAATATTAATTCAATTTAAATTGGAGTTGGGACTCTAATCTATTATTAATTAAAATTTAATTTTAATTAATATTATCCGCCTTGATATATCTTGAAATTAGAGTTGGACTTTAATTTGATATTTAATTGAAATTTTATTTTAATTGAATTATCTCGCCCTAAAATTTTAAGGAATTAGAGTTGGACTCTAATTTAGTATTTAATTGAAATTTGGTTCTAATTAAATATTTTTACCCTGTAATTATGGAATTAAAGTTGGACTCTATTTCGATATTTAATTAAAATTTTATTTTAATTAAATGAACCCTCTATTTAAATTAATTAATTAATTATTTCGATTCATTTGTCAAAATAGTTTAGGCGATCTTTATTGCTAGATTCTTGAAATATGTTTGCATATAATATTAGACATTATATAAGAAAAAAAATTATATGATAAATGTCTATTTAATGGATGATTATGGACTCGACCATGTGGATGTATTGAATGATTGGTTTAATTTTTGTTATTTTATGGGCCTGCAAGCTCTTAATTATTTTGGACTTGCGAGTTCGTTACTATTGTTATTATTATGGGTCTGCGAGTTCTTAATTGTTTTGGACCTGCAAATCCATTATTGTTATTATTATTTTGGACCTGGGAGTCCGTTACTATCGCTATTATTATGGGTCTACGAGCTCTTACTTGTTTTCGACCTGCGAGTCCATTATTTTTATTATTATTATGGGCCTGAGAGTCCAATTTTATTTAGGCATGTGTGCCAACTAGTATAAGATAATGTTGTAGTTGGACTAATTGAAGACGCAAGAAGAGAAGGTAACCATGGAGATGACGCATTGATACCGATTCAATGCAATATCCCCCAGGAATTGACCAACTAGTCTTCCTATTGGGAAAATGCTAGATATAATTAGTCCATAATCGTCCACACTATTATATATATATGTGTTTATTTGCATGCTAGATGTATAATAAAATATATGTGATTACTACGATGAGACCTTTGCATTTAAAACCACTTGTTAAAATATTAAGTCATATTTATATTCGTCTTTTATCATTATAGTGAAAAATCAGAGCCCTCAATCGATCTCAGTTTGTTGAGAACACTCAAAGCTGGTTTATTAAGGATATGTTTGACACAATAAAATATTAGATATTTTCGAATGATGGATTGACTTAACTAAAATTTATCTTTTGTTGAGTACACTAATGAGATAAATTTTAGCAACATGTTAAGATAACACATATCATGCGTGAAGACAAAGAGTTGTCAGTTTAATGATCTGGGAGTTGTTTGGAGATACAATTGATAATAGTAATTACCCAAATGTTTTATTTAGGCTTTTTGAGTCTTAAGGTCTTAATATAACAAATGGAATCCCAACCTACTGGGTGTTAAGTATGGATTCCATAAATTTATGCGAGAGAGTCATAAATTTGAGTTAAATAGTGAGAGCATAATTAATTTGATAAAATACCATGTTAAATTAATTGATGCATTTGATATATTATTCTTTTACTTTTCGTTATTTATATTTATTGAATCATGAGTAACAATATGTATTTGAGATGAATATTAGATGTCAACAACCAAACCAAATTTTCTTGACTGACACTAGAATATGAGAATTGTTCTCAACCTTGAGAAAATTAGTTATGACCTTGAGTAGCCCTTTCCAGAGACAACTGTTGATGATTCGACTAAGGTAGAAGTGGTTACGATAATAAACACAGTGATGCCGATAGCACTGCAACATGTGTGATGCTTGTGAATATGTCAACTGAGTTACAAAAGCAACATAAGAGTATAGATGCTAACACATGATTTTTCATTTCAAAAAGTTGTATGATAATAATCATGTGTGGAAGGATATGAGACTTTCAAGCAACTATACCAGTGCAAAATAGCAGAGGAATCTCCAGTCAGTACTCATGTAATGAAGATGATTGACATTGACAAATTGTCTCAATTAAGTTCAATCATGAACCGTGAACTAAGTATTGACTTGGTTCTGTAATCTCTGTTAGAGAGAACTACTCACAATTAATTATGAATTTAACATGAATAAGCTCGAATGCACAATCACTGAGTTGCTAAACATGGTTAAGACTGTGAAGCCTAATATCAAAATTTGTAGAGGGAAAATCTTAGTCATTGACTCCTCTAAGGCTTGTAAGAGGAAGTTTAAAGGATGCTTTCAAAAAGCATCCAAAATAATTAAGACGGTCAAAGTGAAGAAAGACAATACCAAATCTAATGATCCTTGTTATCATTTTGGAATGATAGGTCATTAGAACTTGGAAGAAAAAAATTACAAGCTTGTGTTTACTTCATTAGTCTTTTGGGTATTAGGTATCGGATATGGATCTCATATTTATATAAATATGCAGAAAATAAATAGAAGTAGACCACTATAAGAGGAAGAAGTTGACCTACACTTTAAAAATGAGCGAATGTTGCTACATTACCTGTACTTTTTTCCATTGCCTTTAGGCTTGACATTGGAATTAGAGAAATGTTATTTTGTATCCATCATTGCATGTTTGGATATGAACTATTTAATGTTAAGGACAATTGTTGTTCCATTTTATCTTGATAAAATCTTAATGGTTATAGTGAATTCCAAAATGACATTTATATTCTAAATACCGAGTATTCTATAGTGAGTATAGAAATTGAAAGGCCTAAAAGTGAAAATCTGAATAACATCTATATCTGACATTGCAAATTTGGTCATATAAATGAAATTCTAAAATTACAGAGATGTATATTTGGGGTCAATTAATTGACTAATTTGACAAGTGTGAATCAAGTCAGTTAAGCACAATGACCAAATCTCTTTTTACTTGAAAAGGAGAAAGGCATGCATGGTTATTGGCTTAATACATGGTGATGTATGTGGAAATATGTCAATTGATGTTGGATGAGGTTTCTCTTATTTCATCACATTTACTATTGACTATTTTAGAAATGGTCATGTATACTTGATGAAATTCAAACACGAAGCTCTTGAAAAGTTCAAGGGATTTAAACTAGAAGTAAAGAAACAAATAGAGGAATGTATTATCACACTAAGATCAAATCGAGGTAGAGAATTTTAGATTATCTGGGTTTATAAAATTGATATCCAAATATTTGTTTTGGATATCTCACAAATATGTATTTATCGGATTTAGTCTCAAAATTATCTGATTCAATGCACTTTACAAGTGTCACAGTCCCAAACTTTTATGTAAGATAAATTGGTGCTACTGCCTTTTCATAACTCATATGGAGTTTGTCAACAGACTTAGATGGAACACGATTTAGTGTGTAGCGTGTAGCAATCAGTGCATGGCCCCAAAATGATTTTGGGAGGTTTGTATGGCTCGTTATTGATCGCACTATATCTAATAGTGTACAATTCTTCCTCTTATATAGACCATTAAGTTGTGGAGTATGCTGGGAATTCCACCGCAAAAGAATAAAGTCTTCGTCTCATGACATACTTTCGTCCTAGAGAAATAGTTTATTCTAGGAGAGGATAATAGGAAATGAGTTCAAGAGTCTACAGATATAGTTGACCAAGTAGATGAATCTAAGTTTTCCCCCACACCTACTAAGGGACATACTCTTGATCAGGAAGTAGAGAATCCTAAGGACATCTCAGCTCTGTGTAAATCTGGTAGGATCATTCGACCTGTAAGAAGGTGTGAATCCATGGTTATTAATCAGGTGTTACTAATCAAGGGTGATGAACCTACTAATTGCACAAAAATAAAGTCAAGTGTTGACTTAAAGAAATGGAAAGAGGTTATGGAATCTGAGATGAGCTCCATGTATGTAAACAATGTTTAGACCTTGATCGACTAACCAGATGGGATAGAACCCATAGACTATAAATGAGTTTATACGATAAGGTTGGAATGGATGGAAACATCCATACATACAAAGCAAGCTAATAACGAAATGTTATAAACAAAGACAACGAGTTGGCTTTGATGAAACCTTCTAACTTATAGCCATGTTAAAGTCCATTCGAATTTTGCTTGCAATAGCTGCATATCATGACTATGAGTTATGTCAAAAGGATGTCAAAACTATATTCATTAAACACAAATTTGTAAGAGAAAGTGTATATGACACGAATAGAAAGTTTTGAATTCGAATATGCTTACAAGGTATGTAAGCCTGATCAATTCTTTTATGGATTGAAGCAAACCTCCTGGAGCTGAAATCTTCGATTTGATGAAAAATTCAAAAGGTTTAATTTTATAAAAAATGAAGAAGATCCGTGTGTTTACAAGAAGATATTTGGAGCGTTGTCCTATTCTTAGTATTATAACATATTAATAGGAAACGACATCCCCATATTTTAATCGTTGAAATCATGGTTGCCAATAATATCTCCATGAAAGATATGGGAGAAGTAACTTGATCTATAGAGATAGATCTAATTGCTTAACTCATCCTAATCTACATAGATAAAATTTTAAGAAGATTTTATATGGAGAAAATGAACTGAGAGTTCATGGATACACTAATGCTAACTTCTAGTCAGACTAGAATGATAACAAATCTCAATCAAACTATTTGTTTTCTCTTAAACGGTGTGTTGGAAAGGTTCCAAACAGAAAAACACTGTTGATTCAATAGCTAAATCCATATACAATATTGTTTTAGAAGCAACAAATGTTGTGGTATAGGTCAAGAAGTTCATTAATGAACTTAGAGTATTTCCTAACATTGTTGATCACATACATTTGTATTATGATAACAAGTAGTCATCTCCCAAGTGAAGGAACTAAGGTCTCACCAATGATCCGATTATGTGTTAATGTGGTATCATCTCATCAAAGAGAGAATATGAAGAAATGACATAAAGAAAGAACAAATTCCCACAATTGATAATATTGCTGATCCACTGACAAAGAGTTGTCGCAGTATAAATACGATCGTCATGTAAACTATTATGATATTAGATACATAAGTGATTGGATCTAATGCAAGTGAGAGTTTGAAAGTGTTATGCCCTAGGTTTCAACTTTGGGCATCAACACTTTTAGTATATAATTGATACAATTTTATGGCAAATCTATTATTTAATTAATATTCAACCAAATTAAATAATAGAATCTCTAGATTCAAATCCTAGTAATTTGTTAATCACAAGGAATTGTGATTGTAAGATACAATTTATATATGACTGAATCTTAAATCATCCATAGTTGTAAGTAATAATGAGATACGAATATCGTTATTGTTGACATATGGTCGATTTCATCCTTAATGTTTTGATCATAACAAACAAGATTAATATCGTTTCTAACGATTGATTTTGAGTGATGATAGTTCAATGTTAAAATCAATCAAACTTTATATATCAGACTTGAAATGAAGATCAAAGTGGAAGTTAAGCATCATTCGAGACGAGAGCTTAAAAGATAAATGCCAAGAAAGATCAAGACGAGGAGTTTAAGTGCCAAGAGCCAAACATGAAAGAAATTTCGAAGCAAGATCAAAGAATAGGCCTCCTTGATCTTATATAAAGGTATAACACTTTGATCTTTAGTAATGAATGATAATAGCTCAAAAATCATTTTGTGCACGAAAAGTTATTTTTCACTATCATTTGCATAAAATGTTTTTAATCAAAGGCAAGATTGATTTTTCAAAAGTCTTACTTGAACTTAAATCACAATTCTTTTAAAAAAAAGTCAAATTCAACGATCGTCCGGTTGACCTAGCGGATGTCCGATACGCCAACGGTAAAATTTTTGTACCGTTGTGACATCTGATGCTCAACTACTAGTTTGGTTGTCCGGTTGGGCATAAACTTTTCCATTTTGATTTATATAAATATCACTTCACTTGCATTCATTACAACAATTTCTTGTGAAATATGTGAGTGAAAAATCTTCTTTGAGCCTACATCTTTACATTCATTTCATTTATTTCTTCTTATTAAAAACTTTGATTTTTTAATTAATTTCTTAAATGATTTCCTCATCAAATTTTTTCATCTCTTTTTGTACTTAAATTATTTCTATCAAATATTAAAGGAGAGATATATATTTTTTTGAAGAAGATCTTTGCATTTATATTGTATAAATCTTTCTAATTCTTCATATTAAAAACTTTGATTGCTGAATCAAACTTCTTGAATCACTTCTCTAATCAAATTTTTTCACCTCTCTTTGTGCTTAACTTATTTATATCAATCTTAAAAGAGATATATTTTTTAAGAAGATCTTTGCACTTACATTGCATAATCTTTTCTACTTCTTCATATTGTAAACTTTGATTGATTGAGTCAAACTTGTAAAATTATCATATCTATCAAAGTTTCTCATTTCTCTCTTAGTACTTGATATATTACAATCATTCATTAAAAGAGAAATACATCTTGAGAAGATTCTTTAAACTTACATTGAATTTATTTCTTCTTCATCTTCTCATTGAAACCCTTTAATTGAATTTAATTTTTAATTATCATATTCATCCAAGTTTTTCATCTAACACTTGAGCTATAATTTATTACTATTTATTAAAGTGTTAGACTCTCTTAGTACTTAACGTTTTGTATCATTTATCGAGAGAGGAACTTCATTGCAAAAATCACTTTGATAAAGTGTGGGTCGTGTTGAAGTCCTTTAAAGATCAACATTGTATAAGGATCGGTGCTTCTTATTGTAAGTTACCGTGTAAGTTATATTGAGGTCCCGTAAAACTCAATAGTGTAGGTTGTGTTGAGGTCCTGAAAGCTCAACGTTGTATAAGGATCGGTGCTCCTTGTTTGTAAGTCACCAGAAGCGTTGTAAAGGGTTTGATTGCACCATAAATCAATCAACATAGTGAAGATGCCTTGCTCGTGCTGGAGAGCTTGGCAACGAAGGACGTAGATCATTACTTTAGATCAAACCTCCGCAATTATGTTGGTTGCATCATCTCTCTCTTTTACTTATTGCTTTTTACATTGTACTCATTACTCGTTCTTATTTGGTTTTGTATTTGTGCATATTTGTCTAATTGTTTCATTAGCGTTTACATTAAAACTTGAATTAATTTTCGAAAAAGCCTTAAAAATCAATTCACCCCTCTCTTGGACTTTCAATTATTACGGATAGATCATCATGTGTGACATTTCTTACTTGTGAAGTAAGTAGCTGATCTCACAAGTTAAAAGTGTTGATATACTTAAATGAACACGTCATTGTTTTGTTATAGAACAAAACATTGGAAACCCGCTAGGGAGATTCCACATGGATAATTATCTGAGTATCAGTGGTTAATCTCTAACGTTCGATAATGGAATTGATCATTCGACTTGAGGTTATCATAATCCACAAAGACACGTATCTTTTAATTGTTTAATCAAAAAGAAGTTTCACTTTGAGAGCAAATACAAGTGGATTCCAAAGTCCACAAACACTAATAATCAAAGACCCATAGTTGTATGGGTACCAAAGAACAAATATTGAATTATTTTTTGTACGTACCAAAAAAAATAAAGAGTAAACGAACTGTAGATAGTTGATGCTTAAAGTAGATGACCGAAAATCATGCTTTATTGTCGAGCATCAAAATAAAGGATGGTGGACATGATACTTTTGAAGATAAAGAAAAAATCATTGACATTGAAATTATTGGTCATTCATTTCCCTTTATTAAAAATGTTCTCTTAGTAGATAACATTAAACATAATCTATTTAGTTTTTAGTCAATTTTGTGATAAATGTTATCATATCAAATTTGATTCTTCCTTATTAAGGATTCTACATCAAAAGAAGTTGATGTTTATAGGAAGTCGAGATAAGGATGTTTATGCCATAAACATTGAGTTTGAAAGTGAAGAAATCACATTTAAAAGATACTCGATTGTGGCATAGAAGATTAGGTCATGTTTGCATGAACCTACTTTCAAATATTTTCCAAAATTATTTTGTTAAATGTATGCCATATTTGAAATTTAAGAAAAAGAAAATTGTGATGCATGTGAATTTGGAAAAACAAGTGAAGAGTTCTTTCAAATTAAAGCAACATTCTTCAACTAAAAAATCTTTTTAACTTCTCAACATGAATATTTTTGGACCATCTAGAATCATAAGCTCAAATGGTGAGCATTATGCTTTCATTGTTGATAACTTTTCTGGATTTACTTGAATCCCATTTTTGAACCTTTAATATGAAACTTTGAATCATTTAAACTTTGTGAAAAGGTCCAAAATGATAAAAGATACACTATTATTTGTTTAAAGTGATCATGATGGAGATATTGATTTTGGTGATTTTTTTTTATGAACATTATTTCTTGGATCTTATAACTCCTCAATAAAAGGATGTAGTAGAAAGGAAGAATCACACATTGTAAAAAATAGCTCAAACTATGAAAATGGTTTACCACAATCCATTAACAATGTTTACTTTATTGTAAATAGAATTCTTGGTGAGTGAGCTTTTAAAAAATAAAAGTTCCCAAAATCGATTATTTAAAATTATTTAGTTGCAAATGCTTTATTTTAAACACTAAAATTTGGAAATTATCAATGAATTTGAAGTATGCAACTAATTAAATTCATAATAAATGTCCTCGTATCATTGATTTTATGTGCATAATTGGTTGGAATGTCTATAGTTTTTATCAAAATGATTATACTTTCGTCATTTCATCACTCATGATTTGATTATTATTTTACTATAAATGTGATGATTATTCTCTTATTTAAACTTGCGTATATTTGACATCTTGCACTTAATTGAGGGAGAATATATTATTATGGTTGATTTAAAGTTTTGATCTTATATGACATCTCATATGTGTTGTCTTTTTGCTTATACTAAAAGGGGGAAGATAGCTAGATGATTATGCATGATAGGGGGAACGTTGAAAGAGAGAACATATAAATTACATGGATGATGATAGAAGGAATATAAGTGTAGACGATAGGGGAAAATCTTTCACTGTTTCCTATGGTCGTGTTTTGATCTTAAAAACTATATCTTTTTGCTTTTCCAAAGGGGAAAATGAAGTAAGATGATTATGCATGCTTTGATTTGATTTGAAAAATCATTTATATGCTTTGAACAAATGGTTATTGATTTGTAAAAGTTAGGGGAAATATGAATTACATGATAAATTTATAATGTATATCCCTTATCAATTTGATATAAATTGTTTGATCTTACATTGAAAATCATCTTGTTTGTCATAATCAAAAAGGGAGGAATTGTTGACATATGGTTGACTTCATCCTTAATGTTTTGATCATAAGAAACAAGATTAATATTGTTTCTAACGATTGATTTTGAGTGATGATAGTTTAATTTTAAAATAATCAAACATTATATATCGGACTTGAAATGAAGATCAAAGTGAATTTGAAATGAAGATCAAAATGGAAGTTAAGCATCATTCGAGACGAGAGCTTAAAAGATAAACGTCAAGAAAGATTAAGATCAAGAGCATGAGAGACGACGACAAAGAATGATCAAAACGAGAAGTTTAAGTGCCAAGAGCCAAACGTGAAAGAAATTTCGAAGCAAAATCAATTGAGAGTTCTAGGGAAAGATCACTCCTAAATGCAGCCGTAATCTTATATATGATAGACCAATCAAGGGAATCCCAGATAAGTTTGGACTAGGCCTCCATGATCTTATGTAAATGTATAATACTTTGATCTTTAGTAATGAATGACAGTAGTTCTAAAATCATTTTATGTACAAAAAGTTATTTTCACTATCACTTGCATAAAATGTTTTTAATCAAAAGTAAGATTGATTTTTCAAAAGTCATACTTGAACTTAAATCGCAATTCTAAAAATAAAAATAAAGCCAAAGTCAACGGTCAACGGTAAAATGCATGATTTTTCCTCTCTATTTTATGCACTCGTATGATAAATTAAAGCCAAAATATACTCATTATGTTCATATTTTGATTTAGGTGGCAAATCGATGGATAAAGCGTAATTTGGAAAAAAAAAATAGCGAAAAAGTATCAAAACGAAAGAAGACGAAAGTTCAGGGATCAAACTGCAAATATTCAAAAGTTAACTCGGAAGGAAAAATGAAGAATTGAAAGATTTGAATATCAATCGGATGAAGAAAGACGTCAAAGGGGGTGAGATATCGTCAAGGTATTATCACACATCAATTTCCAATCGAACAAGTTATGCGCCGGTTTTCATCCTCATGTTGAGACACGTTTTTTAGACATGGTAAACGATTGAATTGAAAGATGACATCTGAAGGAAAGTTGTAGCCCTTTGAGTTATCTTTCCAAATAATCTTGAATCACCTTAATCGGACATCGGGAGGGGAAGATATAATCAAAATACTGAATACTTCCCGGCGGAGGAAAACTTATAACTAAGCGGTTGCTTAGAACCTAATTCCTAGCGACCGCCCATACTATTCCCAAAACTTTCAGGGCTGAAATTGTTTGTTCCATGCGACCGCTTGAGATTATTCCTTGCGATCGCTTAGAAGGAATTCTGGGCGAGAATTTCAGTTTCCTATTTTAAGTTGAACTCTTTTGGTAACTTAATTTTCCACCATATTTAAGTCGAATCTTGACCCAGAATGACCAGAGACGCCTCTCCATCTTCTTCTTTGGTTTTTACAAGGTTTTTCATCATGTGTAACTAAACGTTCGAGTCTTGATCGAGGAAAACGAAGCCTTGGAATCAACATAATTGTAAGATCTACTTTATTTGCATGGATTAATTCGTATTTTTTGGTATTAAATGTTCTTCTACACATATTTCTTGTGGTTGTGATATTTGATTGCTAGATCTTGATAGTTTTCATATATTTCAATCTAATGCTAAGTTAATTCTCAAATCCGTAATTGTTTGGTGAATTTAACTTGTGAAGCAACTAGGGATTAATTGTTCACTACGTTAGGGATTATTAATTCTTAAAAAGAATATTTATCATGATTAAATGTAATCATCCATGTTTATATTATTATGTTCATCGATTTCTCTCATTCCCATTGCTATTGTTGAATTAAATCTTGGCACTAGTTTAGGATTATTTGGCAATTAAGGTTAATTGAATTGCTTGAATTTGATTAACTATAATTAAGGAGAAATAGGACTTTCACCAACGATGAATGCTAAGAACATGAATTAATAATTTTTCTCGTGGATCAACGATCAATTATGCGATTCCAATGGTGGAGTGGACCTAGATCAATGTTACTTTTCTAATTATTTTCATCAATCCAATTTCCATTGCTTTTAATTGAATTCTCTACAATTTTAGTAATCTCTCACAAAACCCCCCTATAATTGCATACAAATCACAACACATTAAATCACACACTCTTCGTGGGATCGACTCTTGCTCCCATTACTACATTAATTTTTGGAGTTAAGGAACTTATTTTTGTGTGTGTACGATAGCACGCCATCCGGCATGCCAATGGTCAATTTGGACCTCTGATGCTCAACGGCTAGTTTGGTCGTTTGGTAGACTAGCGGACGTCTAGTAGGGTCGTCTGGCTGGGCATAAACTTTTTTGTTTTGATTTCTATAAATACCACTTCACTTGCATTCATTACAGCAACTATAAAAGAGTTTTCTTGTGAAATATGTGAGTGAAAAATCTTCTTTGAGCCTACATCTTTACATTTATTTCATTTATTTCTTCATATTAAAAACTTTGATTTTTGAATTATTTTCTTGAATAATTTCTCTCATCAAAGTTTTTCATCTGTTAAATTATTTATATCAAATCTTAAAATAGAGATATTTTTCGAAGAAGATCTTTGCATTTATATTGCATAAATCATTCGAATTCTTCATATTAAAAACTTTGATTGTTAAATCAAATTTCTTGAATCATTTCTCTAATCAAAGTTTTTCACCTCTCTTTGTGCTTAACTTATTTATATCAATCTTAAAAGAGAGATATTTTTGAAGAAGATTTTTGCACTTACATTGCATAAACTTTTCTACTTCTTCATTTTGTAAACTTTGATTGATTAAGTCAAACTTGTAAAATTATCATATCAATCAAAGTTTCTCATTTCTCTCTTAGTACTTGATTATTACAATCATTCATTAAAAGAGAGATACATCTTAAGAATTTTTTTTGAACTTACATTGAATTTATTTCTTCTTCATCTTATCATTGAAACACTTTGATTGAATTTAATTTTTAATTATCATATTCATCAAAGTTTTTCATCTATCACTTCAGCTGTCATTTATTACTATTTATTAAAGTGTTATCCTCTCTTAGTACTTAACTTGTTTGTATCATTTATCAAGAGATGAATTTCATTGTAAAAATCACTTGGATAAAGTGTGGGTTGTGTTGAAATCCCTTAAAGATCAACATTGTATAAGGATCTGTGCTTTTTGTTATAAGTTACCGTGTATGCCATATTGAGGTCCCATAAAGCTCAATAGTATGGGTTGTGTTGAGGTCACGTAAAACTCAACGTTGTATAAAGATTGGTGTTCATTGTTTGTAAGTCACCGAAAGTGTTGTAAAGGGTTGGATTGTACCATAAGTCAATGAACATAGTGAAAAGACCTTGCTCATGCTAGAGAGTTTGGTAACGGAGGACGTAGATCATTGCTTTGGATAAAACCTTCACAATTATATCGTTTGCATTATCTTTCCCTTTTACTTGTCGTTTTTATATTTGAGCTTATTATTTAAATTTATCTATATTTAGTCTTTACTTGCTTGAATTTAGATTAATTTACAACTTTTACATTGTGCTCAAATTTTGTTCATATTTGATTTTGTATTTGATTTTGTATTTGTTTAATTGTTTAATTGGCTTTACATTAAAACTTGAATTAATTTTCGAAAACGTTCTAAAAATCAATTCACCCCTCTCTTGGTTAGTCACTCTTGGGCTTTCAATTATTACAGATAGACCATCACATTTGATATTTCTTACTTGTGAAGTAAGTAACTGATCTCAAAAGTTAAAGTGTGGAAACACTTAAATGAACGCGTGAATGTTTTGTTATAGAACAAAACATTGGAGACCCCCTGGGGAGATTCCACATGAATAACTATCTGAGTGTCAGTGGTTAATCGGTGACGTTCGATAATGGAATTGGTCCTTCGTCTGAAAGTCATCATAGTGTCTTATATAAAGACAGTCATAATTTGGTGATATTGGATGTTATTCTGCCAAGAGCCGCTAATACGACATCATTCGGATATGTCAAGAATCATATGAAGGTTGTGAGTGGTCAATATACTATTCATCCCTCTTAGATAGTATGAATTATGATCTATATTTCATCCAGTTAAGTTTATAATGAAATCATTGGTCAATGTGTACTCATAAGTCAAAAAAAGAGTTTTCAACTTACATTGACTTAACAGTGGA
The DNA here is from genome assembly GCA_019395295.1 of Osmanthus fragrans. NCBI lineage: Eukaryota > Viridiplantae > Streptophyta > Magnoliopsida > Lamiales > Oleaceae > Osmanthus > Osmanthus fragrans. Next base: position 15,964,519 of record CM033352.1, read on the forward strand.
ATGAAAGATATGATCGATAATTGAGATATAACGAAATAATTGTATTTACATGTATTGTCATGACACATTACTAGATGTCAATTTGGGACGACGAATGTGAATTAGTGATAAATTAAAAAGTGGGTTTTAGTTTATCGATTTTAATTATATCAAAATAATAATTCACTTTGTTAGGTATCGTGATTGAGAACCTAATGGATCACACACAAAAAAAGAAGTAGAAGAATGAGATTTACCAATTAATTAATTAAAAGGTGTTGGATAATTAATTAAGTTACATATGGATCAAATTTAATTAAATGAATTAATTAAATATTGGATCAAATTAAGTTATGAAACGGGCCAGACCCATTTTGTCTTGTATAAATAAGCGCACAAGAAAAGTAAAAACCTTAGTTCTTTCAATCTTGTTTCCTATGTGAATTTTTTATTGGAGATTGGACAATTAATTGGACAACTGTGAAATGCAAATTCTGATTGTTGAAATTTAAGAAAAGCAAAGGGATTTGTATAATTCAACAAAGATACAATTTCTATCTAAACACAAAACAGATTCTTATTGTTTAAATTTCCACGTGCATGATTAAATAAATTCCCAACATTTCACACACAAGACTGCGAATTATTTATGGGGTTTGATATGATTCGTAGTTGAAATTGCAATAATATTTTATTATCATTGCAAGTTAACCCTTGAGTGTGTTTTCTTTAGAATATAATTCCTCCAACACTTCAAATAAATTAAGAATATTATGTAGTCATTGTGGAACGAAATTCATGGCACACTATCTAGGGTGAAAGAAGCTTGATTCGTTTCTAGTATTATAATTGTACTTTTATATCGTTCGGGATTGATTTTAAAACTTGATTTCTAATTCTCAAACAATTAGAAGTTGTTTTAGCTAGATGTTTGATAAATTTAAAAATAATTGATCATAGAAACATATGTAGCTTCTAACACCAGATTTTGAGAAAAAGAAAAAAATGGTAGCTTTTTAGATTTTGCTTTTAACTTCTTCAATTACTTAAAACTAAAATATCAAATTTAAACGTAACTACTTAATTTAATTCATTTCCTATTTGCAAAATTGAATTGACAAACAAAATTACTGCAAATCCGATGCAATAAAAGTAATTTATATTTACTAGAATATTTTTCTATTATATAGACTATACTTCTAATTTTTAATTCATATTTTTCCTTACCTATAAAAAAAGTTATTTTGTTTGACAGTAACTTAGATAACTTATTTCTAAAGAAAAAAAAAGAAAAAAATTATTTTATAACTTATTCATAAAAGTAAGTTTTTAAAGCTTAGATAAACATGCACTTGGATGAAAAGTATGGCTAATAATGCCTTTTGTAGCTCAAGTGCATGGAGAAAGAGATGCTCTTCTGATATTCACACAATATTTATTGCTAAAAGTATGTCATATATGCTATAAATAGGACCCTCCACAAACCATGCTGAAATTTTAAATGCAGAATCAAGATCCCACTGTCATACACAAAAAAGATGTCCCTTCGAATCAGAACCTAACATATTTTCCTTTTCATTTAAGAATCACACCCATGAAATAAAGAGGATAAGAACAAATTTTATTTTCAAAAAAGTTAAGAGAATTATTTCCCTTTTGTGTGTCAATGAAATATATAAATGCTATGCGTAGTAATAAAGCATTTACATATTTATCAAATTTCTCATATATTCACTATAGTCCAAAAAAAGATAAAAAAAAAAAGATAAAAAAGTGATATAGAGTCTACGTACTACTACCTAATAAGTGATTATAATCAGTAAGCGCTAACTGTTGCGATTATTTGTGTAGTACTAATTCTCCCTTGTTACTCTACAATCTTATTTGCTGTTTCTTTGGACTCGTTTGGCGACTTGCAACAAGCAAATCTACAAGGGTCTGCCTCATGAAGCAATTGAATGACTTCATTCATTGTTGGGCGAAGTGTCGGGGTTCGGCATGTGCAACGTATCGCAATGCGGAGTACCTTAATCATCTCTTCCTTGAATGATCCGGATACTCTCTTGTCTAAGATCTCCATTGTACCTTCTTTAGTCTCCACTTTGGTCGAAACCCAGTATATGATATTCTTGTTTTCTCCGAACTCTGCCTCTACGGGCTTCTTCCCCGTTATCAATTCCATTAGTACAACCCCAAAACTATACACGTCACACTTGGTGGTCGCCTTGGAAGAATATGCGTATTCTATCACAAGTAGATAAACTAAATTAGAGAAACAAGGGAACCAGAAATGAATTTTAAAAACTTATTCGTTCATAGTGAGAGTAAATCAGTAAAATAAGTAAACACTGTGAATTATTAATTTGTATTAGGTGAATTACCTGGTGCCAAGTAACCATATGTCCCTGCAATAACAGTTGTCGTAGAATCTTTTGATCCCCTTGCTTGCAAAACCTTAGCAATCCCGAAGTCTGCAACCTTGGCCTGATAATCGATATCGAGTAGGATGTTGGTCGACTTGATGTCTCTGTGAATTATCGGTGACATCAGATCATGGTGAAGGTATGCTAATCCCTGCGCTATCCCAAGTGCAATCTGATGTCGAATAGGCCAATCCAAAACGATTTTTCCCCTATGAATTGCATCCCAAAGGTTTCCATTAGGCATATACTCGTAGACCAGCAAACTGCAGTCCAAACTCGAGAAATAACAATACAACTTGACAATGTTCTTGTGCCTTATGCTTCCTAGAGTTTCAACTTCAGTTTTCAACTCCTTGTCCATAGTCAATTGATCCTCCAGTGAAGAATCTTTTGATTTTCGAGTCCATAACTTCTTAACAGCAACAACTGCTCCATTGTTCAACTCGATTTTGAACACTGCTCCTGATGCTCCATATCCGACTTTATTTTTATCGATCATGGATTCAATGATCTCACGCTGATCAAAATACAATGGATGGAAATTTTTAATATGGTACGAGTAAACTGAAGAGGATAACGTATCATCGTTGTCCATCATCCTCCTCTCTTTACTAAACCATCGTTTCAGAAACAGGATGATACCAACTATAACAATTCCTACTGAAATTCCTATAACCCAAACACAGTTTATTTTCTTTCTATTATAAGCTTGAGAACAATGAGAGAAACTTGGGTTGGACGAATCAAGATTAACAGGTATGCAGAGGCCTGGATTGCCAGAAAAACTTTCTAACAATCCTCCCTTTATGAACGACAGGGGAATAGGACCAGAAAGGAGATTGTTCGAAAAGTTCAACGAATTAGGCAACAATTCAGAAAGGCTTTCTGGGATATTCCCCGTCAAGAGATTGCTCGAAAGATCAAGAACATTAAGAAGTTTAAGCGAAGAAAGCGATTCCGGGATGGAAGAGTCTATTTTGTTACCTTGCAGTAGCAACAAATTCAGCCTTCTAAGGTTCCCAATTTCAGAAGGTATTGGACCAGACAGGAAATTGTTGCTGAGATCAATTTTCACTAAATTGATTGCCAGAGAAATTCCAGATGGTATAACACCAGAAATTCTGTTGCCCTGCATGAACAGCTCTGATAAATTCTTAGCATTTTGAATAATTGAGGGGATAGAGCCTGTTAAATGATTATATCCCACATCAATAATTGATGCATGAGGAAGAGATAAAATCCCTTCTGGTATTTTCCCCTCCAAATTATTATAACTAACTCGAAACCGGATTAGAGACTCACATTTTGCATAACTTTCGGGCAGTTTTTCCCGAAAACATGTTCTGCAGGACAAGGAGATACATCAGTTTGCCACCACCGCACAACCCCTCCGGAAGATTCCCATACAGCTGGTTTTCCGACAAGTCCAAGCCTATGATGGCGGATGATTTGCCTAGACTCTGGGGGACTTCCCCTGTCAAGAAATTGTCGTAAAGGGATAAAGTGTGCAAAGTGGTCGAGTTCGTGATGGTAGCCGGAATTTCTCCCGAAAGACTGTTGTTGTATAGCTGCAAGACTTGAAGATTTGGAAGGAGAAATATGGAGCCTGGGACTTTGCCTTTGAACTTATTGACAGACATGTCCAAGTCTAAGAGTGCAGTTAAATTTCCGAGTTCCTCGGGTATTTCTCCTTCAAGTTGATTATAGTAGAGCTCAAGCTGCTGTAAATTCTTTAACCGGCCAAGCTCTGCAGGAATTCGGCCTACTAGGTAATTTCCACTTAACTCCAGATCAATCAGAGCAGTCATATTTCCTACAGAGGGTGGAATTTTTCCCTGCAGCATGCATGTTGTCAATATCATGTACTCAAGTTTTGTCAGCCTGGAAATGTTCTCCGGCAGATTCCATAAATTAAAACCGCCATTTTCGTTGAAATTCAAGACCTCAAGATTAGTAAGATTGGTGACTGACATAGGGAACTCGCCTGTAAAGTGATTATATGAAAGATCAAGTACCCTCAAGGATTTCAAAGGGGATAAATCTGGCAACTTTCCAGTGAAATATATAGAGGTCATGTTCAGCTCCTCCATGAGAGAACAGTTGATGATTCCACGGGGGAATTCACCATGGAAGCTATTGTGGCCTAGACGAAGAACGCGCAGTTTAGGCAAATACGAGCATACTGGTTCAGGAAAGCTGCCAGAAAGTGACCATCCAGAGATATCAATCTGAATAATGTTTTCTCGCTCATCACAGCCAATTCCAGTGTAATTGCAATAGGAAATTCCTTTGTAGACATCCCAATTGATCAAGGAGTTCCCTGAGAGTGACTTCTTCATAAGAGTCAAGAATTCAGACTGGCTAGTAGTGGTTGCTCGGCACGAGCAGTACGCATATAGTAAGGTCACAAGAACGAAAAAAATGCACTGAAAAACCATCCTAGATGATTTGAGAGCCATAATAGTAGACAACTCAAGAATAGGATTCAATTACGAAGGAGAAAGATGGGGGGTGCTAGTTATTTTTGTTGGTGCAAAGGAGAAGGATGAAGTGAAGAATTATATAAGTGGGATGATAGACGGGAACATTGGGTGCAGTTGTAAGCAGTAACAAGCCTTGATGATAAAAAGGGAGATTCTTGTAGTGGTGTTCATATTGACCAGCAAGATGGCGATGTGCATATTTGCATAAAGAAGCTTTTGTGTTTATACCCCCACTCACACACTCACAGAATAACATCAACTAGACGAGGTGGTTGTTTGGATAAAAATCCGCAAGCGTACGGATCATTAACAAGTAATAGATTTAGTGAGTTGAAAGTATTATTCCACAGAGAATAAGCTTTAAATCAAATTGTATCAATTCGTTATCGAATTTGAATGTTCATGACACAAAGAGATTTACTTTAGTTATTTTAAATTAATAGACTAATTATCTAAGATTATACGGGATATATTTGTTGAAATTCTGAATTCACTATTATTATCCTATTTCAAATTCTTAACAAAGTAATTTAGTTTCATTTATGCATTTTTGACATTGATAATTCTATTGTATTCAATTTTCTTTTTGAAGAAAAGTTAATTTTATTCTACAGATAACCTGATCATATTCCTAACTAGTCCGAATTTATATGAATAGAACACATTCAAACATAGGATTATTTAAGGTGATTGCACGTGTTATATGTTATCTCTGGCATCTAGCCCGTATGTTAATCATGCAGTGTTTTACTTAATTGTGAGCCTCCAATACTATAATAAGCAACTAATTATTTAAATGGTGCACAAACATTAATTTAAATAATGCAATGAACATGTATGATTAACCAAGAAACATAAAAATTATTAAACTACTTATCTTTGAATTAAAAATAAATAAGGGCTCATTTTCATCAAATACAAAGGAATCTAGTTTCACATGTTTCTAAAAAGATAAAACAACAAAAAGAATGGAAAAACTTCACTAGAAATTTATAAATACAAGAAAGAGATATCATAGTCTAATTCTTAATCTTGATCTTCAACCTTGAGCTTTGATTCTTCAAGTTCTTAATGTTTCTTGATTCAATCAAATTGCTAGAATTGTTCATCTCTCCAAATTATATTGAATTGTCCCCTCCTTTCTTGAATGATTTTATGATAAGGATGCATTTTAAGAGATCCCCTAAATGTTTGCCCACATTCTAGAATTATAGAAGGTGAAACTAGGTGAAGAAACACATTCAAATTGGGTTCCAAATGAGTTCCAAACAAATAAAAAAAGTTACATTTGAGTCGCGCATGGTTGTGTCTCTACTCAATTGTCAAATTTTTATTATATTTTTCTCTTTTGATATCCGATTGAGGTGAATCAAAGTACGCTGGAAAGACAAATCAAAGGGCTACAATTATTCTATAATATATTTAAAATACTGACTACATTTCAATGTTTCACTCATTTGACTTTTAATTGTATCCAATTGATCCTATGTGATCTTCAATCATATTTTGTGATTCAAATCAACTACTAAATATTTGTAATTGGGTCCTTGAACTTTGAATTTCATTCATTCTTGCCGGTTGCGGTTTTTTGTTTTTTGTTTTCCAAGTTCACTTCAAATTATTGAGTTTTTCCTAATAAACGATAAATACATGAGATTAGACTGTAATTTATTAAAAGCAATACAATATATCTTAATTTAATGGCAAGTGTATAAAAGTGGTACTGAAAGCCAAGTAAAATTACACGATGGATTTGTTCATGTTACATGGCAAGTATAAAGAATAATGTACTTGTAGTCCTTAATTGCACTGAAATGGAAATGAAAACAGAAAATTGAACACGACACGAGTAAACGTTATTTCAGAAGAAAAAAAAATGTAGGACACAAAATGCTGCAGGATCGTAATACAAAAATTAACAATGATAGGGTGGAAAAGTGGGTGGAAATGGAAAGTTGTGCAATTTCACCCAATTTGTGGTGTTTGCTTGCCAAACAATTTCATGGAATTCATTTCCACCCAAATTTTAGGTACAACCTAGTGAAACACCATTTTCCACCTTTATTTTCCCATAGTTTTGGTGGGAAAGTGATTTTTCATCTTCTTTTTTTTTGGCAATGGAACATATTCTAAATCCAATAGTAAAAAAAAATTATCTATTTAATTGACAATTTGCAAGAAAAACGAAGAAAAAAATTTCAAAATTTATTTTTTATTTTTATTTTTTTGCAATCAAAACAAATTTTAATACAAAATGTAAAAAAATTTATCCCAAAAAGTAACAATTTGCATGAAAAACAGCGCCAAACTGATTAGGTGGAAAATTAGACCAATCAAACACAATTAATTACAATTCCCGGTAAAACACATTCTTGGCAAATCAATTTCCTGTAATTTGTTTTCTTTTCACCCAAATTCCACCTTTGCAATCAAACGGATCCTTAATTTTTATAAGTTCAGTATAAATACCAAAAATGTTATGCTGTTTAGATGACCAATTGTTTTACGTAAAAAAGGAGACTGAAAGGTAGCCAAGAAGAAGAACTCATATAGAAGAAGGAATTGAATTCCGACTCCGATCTTGCTCGAGGTTGCCTTCTCTTTGAACCACTTGTGCCTATGTCATCGTCTTTTTCGTCATCCTCATTCCAATCTTCCTCCACGATAAATGCAGAGAACTCACTTCTAATCAAGTCTTTAACTTTTTCATAGCCCACCTACATTCTCTTTACACCGCACATAATGACGCAGTTCTTGAACACATCGATTGCATTGTAATTCTTGATGGTATTGACGTTGTAGGTCTCAAGTTGAGCTTTAAGCTTTACAAGCTCTCTATCCATCTCGGTTTTCATTTTCTCAAAGTTGGCCACTATTGATAAGTGTATTTATTACACTTATATGAGTCGTTAAACTAGAGCAATTATTTTTATTTTAAATGAATCGAGGCTTAATTATGTATATATTTCATTTGTCAGGTGCATCTCAATGAAAAATGATAGAAGTTGACAAAAGGAGCGAAAAAATGGCAAAAATGGATTGAATCCAAAGCTTGGGGACTAAAATGCAAAATGCTAGTAGTTGATTCGAACCCTATATCGATGATCGGAGAAGATATGGATACAATTAGATGAAATTGGAAGCTAAAGGAGCAAGAAGCCATTGAAAAAGAGTTAAGATGAATGAAGACTGAAATTCAGGGATCAAAGTGAAACGGTTGTAAATATTTTAGCCCGCGCTCGGGCACGTGCTTAAAGTGGCGCTCGCGCGAGACCTCAATTTTTATTACCGAGAGCAAAACTTCATAGCTGCGCCAGTGCGGTGAATTGTATGGTACTCAGGCGCGGGGCAAATTTTGGGCCGAACGGCCGGACTCCGTTTTCAACCTAACTACTTATGGAAACAAAAAGAGAAAGAAGAGGAGGATGGCTAAAACGAGAATAGAGAGAATACACATATTTCTCATTACAAGAATCTATTTTGGAGGATTGAAAAGCCGATTTTTGAGCAAAATAAATTGAATTTTACATTAAAGAAGAATTCATCGCCGGATCCGGATTTGAAGGCATAAATAGAAGATTTCTAGATCTTCGTCATTAATGAATCGGGTGATGTCTTTCTCTTATTTTCTTTGTAATTTCTACATGAACACGCTAGGCTAAATCTTTATTGTTGGATGGATGACAAAACTGGTTGATTTTTAGTTTTAATTCGAGACTTGGTGTTTTTATTATTAATTCTTGTATTATGATTCCATTAATATGAATAATTATATTATTGTAATGTTTGCGTACCATTAGGACAATAAAGTTGCTTTTTCGTAGTGTTGAAAAACTCACGGTAGGTAGAACATTGTTATTGGGATACACGGGCAATAAATATTAGGAATAATATTTGTGGTGTGTGTGATCATCTATGATAATCCTAAATGTTAATGCGTGTTTGCCATATGAATTCGGACTAGGAATAGGATCGTCTCGTGGTAACCATAGGTTTATTGTATCTTGGGAAAGAATAATAAATAAAAGTGGAATTATCGATTGTCACAATTACATGAATTGAGAAAATTAGCACAAGTTGAGGAGTAGAACTAAGAATTGATCAGTGGAGTCGGAAATCCAATACATTCATGCATTTGATTTTTAAACCAAGTTTTCATAGATTTTCTAAGTATAATCAGAATTTCACGAATCTTCTCTTGGTTACAATTACAGATTTAAATATATCAAATACACTAGAATTGAACCTTATTCCCTGTGGGACGATAACTCTCTCATCACAATTATTACTTATTCAACGAACCCGTAAGCTTGCGGGATTTTGACGAACAAGTTTTTGGCGCCTTTGCCGGGGATTAACGGTTTTACTTTTGGTTATTAGATATTTTAGATTCGTTTCTATTTTTAATTTTGTGGTTTCTAGGCTATTACTACATTGCTTAATTCTCTTGTGTCTTGACTTCTTCAGACGAATTTGGTTTATGCAAAATCTTGACGAACCAAATCTCCTTTCGATAGATCACGAAATCAAAAAGACATTCAGAAATTGTAGAAGAGTGCAACGTCGAGCGAGCAAGGAGAATGGCCGATAATAATAATCAACCACAAAATCATGTTCGACCTCAAGGACAACTACCACAGCCAAATCAGCAGAGAGCCATCCATGATGAAGCTCCTATTTTAGTTGGGGATTATGTAAACCCAATTCTTGCACCAGTGCAACCTTCCGTGGTGTACCCTCCATTCGGATAACCGAATTTTCACCTTAGACCGGATGTCATAAACTTGTTTCAAAATCACCAAAACATCAGGTTTTTTGGAAAAGCCACGGAGAACCCCCATGAACACATTTCGGCCTTTCTCATGTTAAGTGAAATGGTCAGTCATGAAGGGGTGTCAGCAGATGCTTTCCGAATGCAGTTATTCCCTCATACCTTGAAGGATGTCGCTACAGAATGGTTTCTGTGTTTACCTCCAGGAAGCATACAATCATGGACTGATATGGTTCAAAAATTCACGATGAAATTCTTCCCACCTTCAAGAGTTCACCAAATCAGGAATGAAGTCCACACTTTCAAGCAGAAAGATTTAGAGAGCTATCCTGAGACATGGGAGAGATTCAAGAATTTTTTCAGGAAATGCCCTAGCTTTGACATTCCTAAGCAAGCTCAGCAGTATCTTTTCTACTACGGTCTACAACAAGAGTTCAGAAATATGGTGGATGCTTTAGCGGTAGGATTGGTGATGAAACTTGACATCGATGAGGCCTATAGTCTTTATGAAAAAATAGCTGAAAATCAGTCGATGTGGCCAACTAATAGGGAAGCTCCAAAGAAAATAGCGAGGATGCATAACATGGATGCAGTTACAGCACTGGCTGCGCAAATGGAAGTTCTCACCATGAAAATGGACAATCTATCTCAGTCAGTGAATATGGTACACCAATCACCACCTGTTTGCGAAGGGTGTGGGGGGGGATCACACTACTACAAGCTGTCCCTTGGCCTCTACACATGTTAGTCAGCCTGAGGATGTAAGCTATGCGCAAAACTTTCAGAGACAACAAAATAATCCCTACTCCAACACATATAATCCGGGTTGGAGAAACCATCAAAAAATTTCATGGTCTAACAATCAGGGACAAGGAAAGGGAGAAATTAATCAGACTAAACCACCAGGGTTCCAACAACAACAACAACAATAACCACAAGGGAGAAAACCACATTGGAAGATTTGCTATCTCAGTATATTACTAAAACTAAGACCAACTTTCAGAATCAACAGGCCTCGATCAAGAACTTGGAACAACATGTGGTACAGATAGCAGTTGTACTATCAGGCAGAGCTCAAGGGACTTTACCCAGTAATACTGAGACAAATCCTAAGGAACAAGTTATAGCCATTACTACACGTAGCGGAGTCCAGTTACCAGAAACACAAGTAAAACGGCCAGCAACTGTCACAGAAAAGGTATCTACCACGGGCAAGGAGCATGTGGATAAGTCAAACAAGGCTACAAATGAAAATCAAGTTGAATCGTCAGATAATCCACAGGTGAAGGCCACCATTCCTGTCAAAGCATATGTGCCTCCGATCCCATTCCCACAGAGGCTGCAAAAACATAAGCTTGAGAAGCAATTCCAGAAATTTTTGGATATATTCAAGAAACTGCACATCAACATACCATTTGCTGAAGCTTTAGCTCAGATGCCCAGTTACGCCAAGTTCATGAAAGTCATTCTATCAAATAAGAGGAAACTGGAGGATAATGAAACAGTCATGCTTACTGAGGAATGCAGCGCAATTCTCCAACATAAGGTACCACCGAAGTTAAAAGATCCAGGAAGTTTTACTATTCCTTGTAACATTGGTAACTTGTATATAGATAAGGCATTATGTGATTTGGGAGCTAGCATTAATTTAATGCCTTTATCTCTTTTCAGAAAATTGGGCTTGGGAAAAGCAAAGGCTACTACAGTTTCACTGCAGCTGGCTGACAGGTCAATAAGACACCCTCGAGGCATTTGTGAAGACATATTAGTGAAAATCGACAAGTTTATCTTCCTAGCAGACTTCTATTATTTTGGATATGAAGAAGATAGGGACTCCCGTTAAGTTCCAGAGCGAACCGGATTCTTGCATGCAAATTGATATAATAAAAGAAGCAGTGTCAAAGACATTCAGACTTGAACATCCTCAGGAACCTCTCGATGCTCGTTTAGTGCATTCTCAGGATTTACCATCAGAAAGGGAGGAAGCAGAAGAATGTACACGTTATTTGGCAGCCATACCACCACGTTTCAAGCAACCATGTTTGGAGCTCGGTAAAGGGCCCACAAAACCTCTACCATCTCTACAACAAGCTCCAACACTTGAACTCAAACAGCTCCCAACTCACCTTCATTATGCATACTTGGGAGAAAAGAATTCACTTCCGGTAATTATCTCAAATGCACTTACAGAAACAGACGAAGATTAGTTGCTGAGAGTACTTTGGGAGCACAAGACAGCAATAGGATGGACCAACTCAGATAGAAAAGGGATCAGTCCTTCACTTTGCATGCACAAGATACTAATGGAGGAGGATTACAAGGCTTCAGTCGAGCATCAACGCAGATTAAATCCTACTATGCAGGAAGTGGTAAGAAAAGAGGATTGAAGCTTCTAGATGCAGGGATCATTTACCATATATCAGATAGTCATTGGGTCAGTCCAGTACATGTAGTGCCAAAAAAAGAGGGGAATCACGGTGGTTCCAAATGAAAATAATGATCTCATTCCTACACGCACAGTCACGGGTTGGAGAGTTTGCATTGATTATCGCAAACTCAACAATGCCACGAGGAAAGATCACTTTTCCCTTCCTTTCATTGATCAGATGCTGGAGAGACTTGCTGGACATGCCTACTACTGCTTTCTTGATGGTTATTTGGGATACAACTAGATTCCTATAGCGCCGAATGATAAAGAGAAAATCACCTTCACATGCCCCTATGGCACCTTTGCTTATAGGAGGATGCCTTTCAGCCTTTGCAACGCTCTGGCCACGTTTTAGCGATGTATGATGTCTATCTTCTCGGATATGGTGGAAAATATCATTGAGGTATTTATGGATGATTTTTCAGTCTTTGGAAAATCATTCGAAGAATGCCTCGATCATTTGGGGAAAGTATTACAGCGATGTGAGGACACCAACCCTGTATTAAATTGGGAAAATGTCATTTCAAGGTTCAGAAAGGGATCGTGTTGGAGCATTTGATATCAGCACGGGGTATTGAAGTAGATAACAGGTCATCGAGAAACTACTACCGTCGGTAACAGTGAAGGGAGTTAGAAGCTTCTTGAGTCATGCCAGATTCTACCGCCGTTTCATCAAAGACTTCTCCAAAGTCTCAAAGCTATTGTGCAATTTATTGGAAAAAAGGAGCTCCATTTCATTTTACTAAAGAGTGTTTGACGGCTTTTAATATTTTAAAGGAAAAATTGGTTTCTACTCCAGTGTTGACTTCTCCAGATTGGGATTATCCGTTCGAGCTTATGTGTGATGCCAGTGATCACGCAGTGGCAGTTTTGGGTCAACACAAGGAAAAGATGTCTTATGTCATTCACTATGCCAGTAAGACTTTGAATGAGGCTCAGTTGAATTGTGCTACTACAGAAAAAGAGCTTTTGGCAGTGATGTTCGCCGTTGACAAATTCAGGTCTTATTTGATCGGGTCGAAAGTGATTGACTCACTGATCATTCAGCCTTGAAGTATCTTATGAGCAAGAAGGATGCAAAGCCGAGACTCATTCGATGGATACTCTTATTGTAAGAGTTTGATTTGGAAATCAGAGATAAGAAGGAGAGTGAGAACGTTGTTACAGATCATCTATCTTGCCTTGAATCACACGAGCCATACCCTACAGAGGAGATAAATGAAGTTTTCCCGGATGAGATGCTCTTTCAGATCATCACTACGCCATGGTATGCTGACTACGTAAATTATTTGGCTTGCTCCATCATTCCACCGGATTACTCAAGTCATCAGAAGAAGAAATTTTTCAGTGACCTGAAATACTACTTTTGGGATGATCTGTTTCTTTACAGACGGGGTCCAAATCAGATTATACGCCGTTGTGTGCCCGAAGTAGAGCAACATCAAGTATTGGAATCATGTCACTTTGCACTATATGGAGGTCACTTCGCAGCAACCAAGACAACAACAAAGTACTACAATCTGGTTTTTATTGGCCTACGCTGTTCAAGGATGCCCATTATATGGCGAAAAATTGTGATAAGTGTCAAAGGACTGGAAACATCTCAATGAGGAACGAGATGCCCTTAAACAGCATTTTGGAGGTTGAGATATTTGACGTGTGGGGCATTGACTTCATGGGACCGTTTCCTTCTTCCTATGGTCAACAATACATACTAGTGGCAGTCGATTACGTATCTAAATGGGTTGAAGCTGTGTCTCTACCAACTAACGATGGCCGTGACTTAATTTCTGAAGAAGAACATTTTCACAAGGTATGGCACCCCAATGGCGATTATCAGTGATGGTGGAAAACATTTTTGCAACCGCCTATTTTCTTCATTGTTGGCTAAATATGGAGTGAAACACCGTGTCTCAGCTCCATATCATCCTCAAACTAGTAGGCAGGTGAAAATCTCCAACAGGGAGTTAAAGAAAATTCTTGAAGCCATGGTCAATGCATCACGTAAAGATTGGGCAAAGAAATTAGACGATACACTTTGGGCATACAGAACAGCATTTAAAACTCCAATTGGCATGTCTCCATATAGGCTGGTATTCGGAAAGGCTTGTCATCTGCCAGTTGAGCTAGAACATAAAGCATATTGGGCAACATACTTATTAAATTTCAATATGAGGGCAGCAGGAGAAAATAGAGTTCCACAACTTAATGAGCTTGATGAGTTTCGGATGGATTCATATGAGAACGCAAAAATTTACAAAGAAAAGACCAAGAGATGGCACGACAGGCATATAAGAGAAAATAAGTTTGAGGCCGGTCAGCAAGTGTTGATGTTCAACTCACGCCTCAGGCACTTCCCGGGAAAGTTTTAGTCTAGGTGATGGGGCCCATTCACAGTGGTGTCTGTATTCCCACATGATGCTGTAGAGGTGGTATCTCAAGATCAACAAAGGAAGTTCAAAGTAAATGGACAACGGTTGAAAGCATATTAGGGAGGTGACTACTCCAGTGAGAAGACGATTGTGCCACTCGACAGTGCAGAGTAGCCTGAACAACAAAGTCGAGCTATAGACTATAAACAAGCGTTTATTGGGAGGCAACCCAATTCTCTTCCCTTTTATTTATTCAGCTTTGATGCATTAGACAATGTTTTTATTTTTTTTATTTGGTGTGTTAATGTAGATTTAGCGTCATCCATTCATCACTTAGGAAATTCGAGTTAATGCATGAGTCACACAAGCATATTTGTTTTGCATAAGTTTAGGGTGGGTGAGAAATTGTTTTAAAAAAAAAATCGGGATAAACCTGCGCGTGAGCGCAAGCTTGTGACCTTGCGCACGCGAGGTCACCCAAAACTGGGTAGGGGCTAAACTGCCCCTGCTGCGCTCGAGCGATGAAAAAGGCGCGCGTGTAGGCTGGATTTTAAAACCCAGCCCACTTGACCATTAGGCACACACACCACAACTCGGATCCCCCCTCTCTCAACTTCCTATCGTATTTTTGAAAATTTTCACCCAATTTACTCCTTTAATCACGTGGATTTGAAGAATTAACACTCTACCATCATTTATCCACTATTTCAAGTGTTCATCTTCACAAATTTTGTGAAATAGAAGGTAAGTTTGCTAACTCTCCCAAGTTTCAATTTACCTCTAAATTCTTGCATTTTGTTGGAGATTTTCAAGTTTTTGTTGGAGTGTGGGCATAATAGATGGTGATTTGTGTATTGATTGTGGAATATATGGATGTTACATAGGAAGAAATTGCATTTTTCATCCATGTCAAAACATGTGCATCTAAGGTGTTCGATGAATTGTCTAAACAACATTTTTGTTCGAATTTCAACGTGATTTTCACATGACATGTAAAACAAACATTCATTGATACTCTTATGTTGTAGCATTCATCATCTTGCGTAGATTTCATGAAAAGTAAGAGATACACAAAAACAAAAATTTCACATGAATACTCTTTCTTGATTATTCTACCATACTTCATGTTACTAATTGTTGTCTCTACATTGTGTTGACAATTATGGCTCCAAAATGAAAGAATGCTCCTTCCACCTCAAAGGGAAAAGAGAAGGCCGCAGGATCTTCTAGCACCGCTCGAACACGACTTGACGATGGGGGCATGAGATGGTTTCTAACCCCTGAGCATAAAGTTAGATTCAATAATGTGGTATCACGATGGACAGTCTGGCCAGAACGACAAATAGTGTTGGAAGACTTTGAGGGGTTTGAGGTGACTCGGTAAATTTGTTTAGCAGGTTGGGAGAAAGTTGCAGGCGAACCTCAGAAGGTTTATCCCACCTTAGTACAAGAGTTTTACACCAACTTCAATGCAAATTTAGACACTTTCGGGGACCGAACATATGTATCAAACTTGGGTTCGAGACAAATGGATTTTGTTTTCTCCAGAAGTGATAGACGATTACTTTGGACCAACTAAGGACAATATCGTGCCTGTGCCAATGGATCTTGACATGTCCGTCGTTGCACAAATGTTGTATGGGAAAGATGATGCATGTTTACTCCTTGAAAATGATTTTGAATACCAACAGTTGACAGACTTCCTTGTGATCTTGCGTAAATTCGTATGTCACAACATCGATCCGAGCTCTCATCGCTCCACTATCAGTCAACCCAAGGCCATTCAGTTGTTTCATCTTGCACGAGGCTTTAAGATTGATTTGGGATCCTTGATTTATGATCTCATATACTTTGTGGCGGCAGATCCTGACCCCAAACACACTTTGATCTTTCCTAGCCTAATCACTGGCATTTGTCGTACATCGGGTGTCAAATTTCTCCAGGGGAGATGCCGACGAGGGCTGTCGTTCCTATTAATGCATCATCAGCGACAAAGACATGGGAATCCGTCAGACTGAACAAACAGCGACGTCGACAACAACAGGACCACGAGGATCCAGAGGCTGATGATCACATTCCACTTCCCATAGAGCCAGACCCAGCACCTAATATGCAGGTTATGAGAGAGTTGTTTGCTGGTCTGATAGAGACCAATCAAACATTGCAGCGTATGGAGCAAATGATGATAGCTTCACATGCCAGGGAGCAAGCGAAGGATGCCAGGGAGCACACTAGGAATAGCAGGTAGCAGGGTATTGAGCGAGATATTGGCAAGCTTTCAAGTGAGTTGTTGACTATGCGTAGGGAGCAAGAACTCATGAGGCGATGGTTAGATAGATGCACAGGACGGATTGAAGACATGGACATCCGAAGTGAGGCCATACATAGTAGATCAGAGGACACACATAGACAGATTGATCAGATGTGTGATATGATGCGTGACCTTTGTTCTCAATCCACTCACCCGCCACCATCCACATTTGACCCGTCTAGTTCTAGAGCTCTTATGTCATTCCATCCACCACCCACAGACTGATACTAGGGGAGTCTCTGACCTTTCCTCTGTTTTTACCTTTTGATAATGTCTAGGATTGTATTTTGGACATTGAGGACAATGCCTGTAGCAAGTTTGGGGGGTATTTTATCTTTGAGTCTTTTGCTCTAGATTGCAAAGTGTTTATGTCAGTCGAATTATCTGCTAACAATGAGGAATATATTGGAACATAGAGTTTGGCTGTAAATTATGAATGAATTATGTGTTAAGTTAATTTATGCTTATTCATGTGAAACTATATATCTACGAGCACTAGATTTATGTTTTGCATCATAAAGAGCATCCTGATTCATATAAGAAGGAATAGGTGGAAGTTAAATGACCTTAGATGCTTGACCTGAACATCCATTATGTTACACATCCTTGAACCAATTTTAAGATAGTTTGGGGGTGATTGAGCTATTGTGGGAGAAACATAGAGATAAATGTGGATTCCATGTGTGCTATGTCTGTGTGGATTGTTGGAAACCAATAAAATGAAACTAGGTTAAGATCTTAAGTTGGAGGTCGATTTTTTTGAGAATGAGTGTTTAATAAGGGACATTACACGGAAAAAAAATCTCTTCGTAGCCTTTATGACTCGAGTTATTAAACTTGTAAGGGTGTTAAAACTTGTTGCCCTAAAGTCAACTGACTTGGGAGTCTTCGGTCTAAAGCTCGCTAAAGGGGTCATTTAGAAAGCTTAAGGGAGAGAATGCCAAAAAAAAAATTGCTGTCTTATTGTGAAACTTCTCGTCGTAGCCTTTATAATTTGAGTTATTAAGTCTGCAAGAGTATCTAAAAACCTGGTGCCTTATAGTCATCTAGCTTGGGAGTCATCGGCTGAAAGCGCGCTAAAAGGGTCATTTAGAAAGCTTAATGGTGAGAAGTTTGCACAAAAGATAAAAATATACATATTGATATGTGCTTTGATTGTTCCCAAACACTTATTTGAGAGAACTAGACTTTCGACGAGAGATTGTTAGCTTAGTGAATTTTTAGAAGTTAAAGCAATCAAAACTAAGAAGAATCTATACTTGTCGATGTGTTAAACTGCAATTAGTAATGTCTATCCAAACTAGAGAGGGTGAGGATTAGTATCTTATTGAATTTAAACCTTAGACCACACTTTGGGCAAGAGTGGAAAGAATAAA
Organism: Osmanthus fragrans; assembly: GCA_019395295.1. Classification (NCBI taxonomy): domain Eukaryota; kingdom Viridiplantae; phylum Streptophyta; class Magnoliopsida; order Lamiales; family Oleaceae; genus Osmanthus; species Osmanthus fragrans. The sequence continues at coordinate 15,982,662 of CM033352.1, forward strand.
GGTTTTGGAGTGTGCATCTTACGAGTGACGAAAGGAAATGTTTGACGACTAAGGGTTGGGAAGTGGATCGGTTATAACTTTGTGATGCTTTGCATGAATCTTCACACACACACGTCAAATTTTGCATTGGATAGGTAGAACTTAATCTTAGCATTATAATTTTGAAGTACTTTATAGTTCGACTATGAAAATCCAATCCTGTGGCAAAAAGCAGATCATCCAATTGAGTTGTTTGGTAGGGAGTTCTATGTAGTTGAGCTTTATTTTGTTCAAGGACAAACAATTGTTCAAGTTTGGGGGTGTTTGATAAGTGTATTTAACTAGAGCAATTATTGTTATTGTTATTTTAAATGAGTCGTTAAACTAGAGCAATTATTGTTATTTTAAATGAATCGAGGCTTAATTATGTATATATTTCATTTGTCAGGTGCATCTCAATGAAAATGATAAGTTGACAAAAGGAGTGAAAAAAATGGCAAAAATGGATTGAATCCAAAGCTTGGGGACTAAAATGCAAAGTGCTAGTAGTTGATTCGAACCTTATATTGATGATGGGAGAAGATGTGGATACAATTAGATGAAATTGGAAGCAAAAGGAGCAAGAAGGCATTGAAAAAGAGTTAAATTGAATTTTTGGGCACTTTTTTTTTTTTAAAAAAAAAATTGTAATTAAATAAACATTTTGTAATTTTAATTAAATAAGGAATTGATAATTACCAAAAATTAAATATTCTTCTTAAAGAAATTAGCAAATTATTTTCTTTTAGTAATTTAAATTAAATAATAAATATATTTTTTATTTAATTTTAATATTTTCTTATTGTTTAAATTTTGTATATATGTAATTAAAGAAATAATTTGAAATTGAAATTACCAAAATTACATATTATTTATAATTTAATTATAAATATTTTTTTTTAAAATTAAATATTCCTTGTAATACACCTTTTATATATTTTTATTTTAATTAAATAAAGAATTTAAAATTGGTAATTACCAAAATTAATTTTTTTTAAAGAAATTATTTATTTTATTAATTTAAATTAAATAATAAATTTATTCTTTATTTAATTTTAATATTTTCTTATTGTTTAAATTTCGTATATACGTAATTAAATAAATAATTTTAAATTGAGAATTACCAAAATTACATATAATTTTTCTTTTAATTTTTTGACTTAAAAATCTTTAATTAATCAATATTTTTATTCTACGTCTTTCCTCGTTGGTAGTAGTTGTAATTCGATTTGCTTAATGTTATGTTATATGATTTATTCCATTATATCTTGTACAATGTTCTAACATTCGAATTTTTGTAGGATGGAGTATCATTTAGACGCAAATTTGAGATGGATGGTGGGGGAAAGCTATTTGGAACAGTAGCTTGGATAGTTTTAGTATTGTAGAATAGCTGCTGGATGATCAGCACGCGGATATACTACGACATTCATTCATCTGACCCCTATGTGACTTGAGGGAGGTGTAGTTCTCGGGTCAGATCATCGATGCTCTCCTATGTCGGTTTCTGAGTCCAGTCGACAGCGATGCCCTCAACTTCGACTTTGGGGGCAAGGTCGTCAGTTCTCTCCCCTTGAGTTTGCCATGATTAGCGGACTAAAGTTGACGGGCGATGATAGTACTCGGAGAAGTAACAGGCTACTTGACACATACTTCGAGGGACAGGGGACAATGTTTCTGTTGCAGCTGATCACCGCAGTTAGGAGATGTGACTACATGCTAGACAGACCGAAGCTAGGGTTGGTCTACATTCTAAGAATGTGATGCGGTGTCACCATAAAAAGACTGTGATTGACCTCATCCACTTAGAGATCGTTGAAAACATCGATGGCATCAACAACTATCTGTGGGGCCATTGATGTTTCGATGACACTGTACATGTCTTTACCAAATCGCACTCAAAGCCCAAGGGGTCCGTGCGAAAATACGTTGTCTATGGATTGTCCTTGGCGATGCAGGTAAATGTTTAATATAATCAACGTAAAAAAAAAATCTACTAAATTTATATCTAATACTTGTATATGTTGCAGATTTGGGCGTATGAGATCGTCTCCCTGCTAGGTACCCGCTATGCGAAGCGACTGGAGACACGTTGTCCTAGGATGCATAACTGGAGATCATCCCGAGTGGATGACTGTCCATCTGGGAGATAGTTATCGACTCTCCTCGACGACCCTAATGTGAGTATTGGTCATTTGTAATTTATATTGTATATAGTTTAAGCTCTCACTACATTTTGTTAAAATAATTCAAACATTAATATGTCAGCTTGAAGTAATCACTGAGTTGACGCCGTCGATGGATGAGGAGGGTCAGGGTTTCGTGCGTGAAATAGTCATTCCGTACACCCAGAACAACCACAGGTCCGATTCGATCCTGGACCGAGATTGGGTATGTGAATTGAAGATAATTTATTGATTAGCATTTTGTACGAGTTAGTAATAAGGTTAATAATTTTTTATGTTGAAATTTGTGTAGGAGCGCGATCCAGTTGATCAAGAATCACCTTTGCGTATGACATCACCTTCGCCCATGGCATGGCCGTCCCCTCCTCTTGTGGCATTTTCGTCTTTCCCATCCAGACAGCTCGTCCATAGATCTCTTACACACGGTCATAGTCAGGGCGATGATCTATATTCCTGGCTGACTGGATTTATTACGGGGAGGTCGGCGCGCTGCGACAAGACTTGACGGGACAAATTGATGATTTGCGACGAGAGTTGATGGGACAGAGTGATTATATGAGACGAGAGTTGACCGGCAGAGTCGACGATCTATCACACGATGTCCATGTGCTACGTGGCCACGTCACAGATCTTCAGGATGAGGTCTCATCGGTTCAACGTGATATAGTTGGTAGAAGAGAGCGGAGAGGGCGACTGAGGAGGAGACGGAGAGAGGGGTCACCCACAGTTCTGGGGAGATGAGGACTTCACGAGCTAGATATTTTCTCAGAAAGGGACTGGAGAGGTGGCGGATGAGGGAAGAACGGTGGGGCAGCCCCGATGGAGGAGGAGGTGGTGGAGGAGGGGAGGACGGCGAAGGCTGTTTCGATGGCGGAGGAGGGGAGGACGGATGAGGTGGTCGTGAATGAGGAGGAGGAGATGACGTCGACCGTGACTGAGGGTAAGAAGCGTGTTGTTGATGTACCAATGTAAGTGGTCGGCAAGATGCTGAGGATGCCGTCACAGTACGTTATTTCTCTCTACACGGCCGAGGCCAAGAGAAGGAGCTTTATCGACGGACCAGTCCCAAATATGTTCAGGGAGGTTGATCATGCCAAATGGAAGGCGTTCGAGATAGAGTGGAGAAGAATATTGCCTGAGTAAGTATTGTCTGATTTTAGTGAATACCAATACGCTAACTTATTATTTATTTGTTTAACGTTTTATCTGTTTCTGTGTTCAGGATCAGTCACACAATCGCTGGAAAAACGATCCAAAATGCCTACAGCTGGTTCTACGACATCACCACTTCAGGATCTTGGCTCGTCGACGATGTAAGTGAACTAGTAATATAATTATTTATTATATGTAAACAATTTTACAATTATTAGATGAAGTAACTGTCTGTTTTTCTTGATGCAACACATCGACCTCGCCATGGATCTACTACGTGATCGAGCTGTCAGACATCTGAAGTCATTTCGCATCTCAGGGCAACTCATTTTGAATATGGAGTTCATCCAGGGTATTGGCATTGAGTATGCGTCGCTTAGAGAAATGGATAGCGACTACGTAGTGTTGGATTATTTAGCAGATTGGATTTTCGGGACGTCGTTGAAGGTCGGGGGGAGGCCATGGGCTGGTTGTACACATTTGTACATTCCAGTCTGTACGAACCATCACTATGTTAAACTGGAGGTCGTCTTCGCTGAGTCGACTGTGTATGTGTATACCCCGATCATTCATGTTTGACACAGAGTCAACTCGAGTAGATCCTGGAGCCGGTGGCCTTGATCGTTCCCCTGATGGCTACAGTAGCGAAGATTTTCATGCAGGATAGACAAGCCATCGTGCGGGATACGACAAAGGCGAGATAGACTATATCGTAAGTGTTTGTTATTTTTTTCAAATTTAAAACTTAGTTTTTATATACATGGTACCGAGTTAACGCATTATTGTTCAATTACAGGGATGATTGTGGCATGTATATAATGTACATCGAGTTTTTGAGTATAGCTCATAAGTTGATTCCATCAACCAATCATGGATTCAAAATTGGAGGAATAAAAGAGCAGCTAATTTATGGGATTATAATTGCGATCCGTAAATATAGTCTCTGCATATGTTGCTCTCCAAAAATCAGTCGTGTAATAAGGAGAACATAATGTTCTCGCTGCAAAGCCTCGATACATAGCCACTGTGACTACATGCTCACATGATAAACTCTTCAACTGAAATCGACTACAAGTACATGTGTTATCAGTCAAGTCAGCTTTAAAAAGTTTATCTTCTTGAGCCGGCACTAGCATGCTCGAACAATTATGTGATTCTGTACATTGATCGTGAAACCACTGTTGCATCTTGTTACGAACGTTCTCAATAATTACGAGGATGGGTAACTCTCGATCCTTCTTGAATAATGCATTGAGAGACTCCGCGTTGTTCGACGTCATCATGTTGTATCGACAGCCTGGAAAGTGTGAGCTAGCCCAATGTTCAATCCCTATTTTAATTAGATACTCCCAAGCTTGGAATGATTTACTTCCTATTTCTTCCATGAACCTGTTACACTCTTCAACACTGTACGCTTCGGCCGCTCCTCTAAACAATGAAGCAATGCCTTTGCCCCGATATCTGGTTTTCAGGTTGCCATATTAACATTTCAAACCTCTTTTTCCAAAATTTTGGGTATCATTTGAGGTAAGAATACATTGTGCAAGTGGTAAATCTTTATTTCTTGATATTTATATAGACTATGGCATGAAATACTTTAAGGTCTTATGGTCGATATCCATGTTAAATCCTTCGGGATAGACCTTCGGGTTACTATGCAAAATCCTTCGGGATGGACCATTTGGTCAAGATGTTAAATCCCACGGGATATAAGGATTCTTATGAAATTCCTTGAGCTATTGGAATCGCGACCAGATTGCTCTAAATCTATGTAACGTCGGTATGTTATGCCAATTTTATATTTATATCATGTTAATAATGACACACACTTATTTTTACTGAGATTTTTCAAAATACTCACTCTTACAATAATATTTCAGATTAGAACGGGTCGTGCGGACACGTGACAGATTGATCGAGTATCAGGTCGCCAAGTAAAATTTTTGAAATGATTATTGTCAAATTATATTTGAAGAATATCTTTGTGTTTAATCACGTGCACATTATTTTTAGTATCTTTTTTTAGTGTTCGAACATCTATTAAATTTAAATTATTGGTTTATCCTTATCGAATTATCGATCAAATCTCGAAATTTGAATGGAAGTAATTTTCCGCTTAATCTAGAAAAAGAAGATTTTTGGTAATACCTCAAATCTATTTTTCTTTTAAAATATATACAATAATAAATAAAATATATTTAAAAGATTTGGGGAGTTACAGTTTGGTATCAGAGGTTAGGTCTACTTTTCTACAGACCGGGTAAAATTTATATGATTTTACTATTATGTGTAATTTGAAATTTTGTTAAGTGAATTATGTGCAAATTGTAATCTCAACATCTAGATGATTTAACATAGACCATGCTTTATGATTGTGTCCTTTCTATTTTAAAAAACACGTGGACATCTGACTGGATTGAATTTTATGGAAAAGTCGGCGACTTTATATTTTTAATTCAATTATGAAATGTTTACGTTCTCTTTTAATTGATTTCTATGGACATTATATGTGGAACTATCCTAGAAACATTTCTTTATGATTAAGTTATGTGTAACAGTAGAGATAAGTTATAGAAGTTAACTCACAAATCACCACCTACAAAAAATAAAGTGTTAGTGATTTAAAGTTTGTTGTTTCCTTAAAATTTCAGTTTCTGCCTTGATTTTAAAAATTCGTAACTCAATCATTACTTGGAATTTTTAGACAAAACCAATGGAATTTGTTAGCCTCACATGTTAGCTACTGAATAAACTTGGAATCACGTCACTATGATGTCGGTAGAATTTTATACGTCCCTTAAAGTAAACTGTACTCGGTATTGTTGCTGTATTTAGCTTCTGCCCTCGATTTCAAAAATTCATAACTCAATCATTACTTGGAATTTTTGGACAAAACCAGTGGGGTTTGATGACCTCATGAGTTGGCTACTGAATAGACTTGGAATCATGTCGTTTTAGAATTTTATATGGCACTTTAAGTAAACTGCACTGAGTTACCTTCCAAACGAGTCGCCACGAGGTTTTGAAAAATATTTTAATACCATATGTTGCCGATGGAAGTCAATTTTTGGTTATGACATACTATAAGGAGTTTTCTACTTTACATTAAAATTTCATGAAGTTTCGGAGTCAATAACTATGCAAACGAATTTATTTTGTCAAGGACAACAACTTTTATTTTTTAAGTTTTGCCTAGAATTTCACGTCAATAGTGCATGAAAAATATTTTAAAGACTTTTTTTCAATTTGATTCTTTTGGTATTGGATTCTTTTGTTTAAAAAAAAAGAGTTTACACATTTATTTTTTTAAGATGTATATGATATGTGATTTTAACTGAATCTGAAACAAATATTAAAATAAGACTCATGGCATTTAGCGCTCGTCAATCTACTACCGTCTGATTAACCTAAGGTATGGACAAAATGTTATGTCCCATTTTATTTTCAAGCATGATTTATTTATCATTTAAGCTTGAATTCATGAAATGAAGGATTATGATTGAATGTCTAGAATGAAATGTTATGCATGTTATTATTTTGTTATAATATACATGAAGGAATGCTGATTAGCCTTTATATTAAAACCATAAGAGCATAACGCATTGTTTAATATCACTAACAAAGATAAAACATAATTGGACACTTATGTGACAGACATGGCTAGAACTTATCAGACGCTAGAAAGACCACAACTTGGAGAGCAGAATTGCACCGTAGGTCCATCATTCAGTCCTATGAGAATTACATGATTGACCCGACTCGTTCACTTGTCGAACACGTGCAAGCCGTCTAGGAGAGATATATGGCAGTTGTAGATGCAGGACTAGAGATCACGCATATTGAGGTTGTGACTAACCTCATACATTCACTTCCACCTCAATGGGGAGACATGGGAGTTATGGTTAGGGATGAGATGCTAGAAGGTAGCCCTCCAGAGTACCCAAACACGATTACGTTCAGCATATATTATCAAAACCTTCTAGATAAGTGGAGTGAGAGCTTAGAACCCCAACCGGCTATAGTAAATGAGCTTGAAGATGAGGCTGAGCTCGAGCCTGAGCCAGAACTTCAGGATGAGTCGGACCCAGAGGAAGACCCCGAATGGGAGCATGAGGATGACTTTGGGTTGGAGTTAGAGAATGATCATGAGTATGAACCTGAGCCATAGGTCGAGATTGACATAGAGTCCGGGCCTCAGGTAGAGGACTCATCCGAAGATGAAGCTCCACTAAAGAAGATTTGCAAGATTCATATGGATTAGAAACTTAGAGTCTATTTCCTTAGCACTGTGATGTCTTCTTATGTTATTGGAAAAAAAATTGTCGAACTATTGTGTATTCTGATTTCAAAGAAAATTATTAATAAGATTCGCACTTTCCTTTGAACATATTGAGTCGCTTGGTTGTCCATCATTTCTAAGACAAGATTTATTTTGTTGATTTAAGGAAAATGGCAAGACAACATAACCAAGCAGCTCTATGTTCAGGGATCTGATGAGAGCAGTGCATGATCTTGGTATGAATCAAGCACCCGCGCCAGTAACTCCTCAGAATGGACCGACAATTGCCAATAACATAGGTTCAATTGTGGAGCAGTTTCGCTATTTCAAACCTCCTTCTTTTGATGGCAAGGCAGACCTTTTGGCAGCCGAAGAGTGGTTAAGAGGGTTGGAATGAATCCACAAACACATGGCATGTACTGACGCACAGAAGGTATCATGTGCTGAATTTATGCTGGTTGGAGTAGCAGACCACTAGTGGGAGTCTGCTTCACGTACCAGAATGGAAGCACAACAACGTGCTATGACTTGGTCACAATTCAAGGAAGAAGTGATGACAAAGTACTTTCCCCAATCCTTGATAGACCAGAGAGAAGCGAAGTTCTTACACCTGAAACAAGAAAATATGTCGCTTGATGAATATGAGAGGAAGTTTGAACAACTTTCTAGGTATATAACACACCTGGTGGACACCGAGCCAAAGAAAGCTAGGAGGTTCGAATTACGGTTGCGTCCAGAGATTGGAAGAATCATGGCATTTCGCCATACGACAACCTATAGTGAAGTGCTTCAGCGGGCTCAGTCAATTTCTGATCGTCTAGAAATGGATCGGATACTGAGAAAAGTAATAAATCATATGGAAAAGGAAAGTGGAATGGATCGAATAAAGGGAAAGGATTCGGACAATTTAAGAAGTTCAATACAGGATCACGCAAACCAAATACAGTTATCCCACGATGCCCTAAATGTAACAAGGCCCATAGAGGAGAGTGCTTATTTGGGAAAAATGCGTACTATCGATGTGGCCTGGTAGGGCATTTTACCTCGGACTGCAAGGCATATCTACCTAAGAAAGATTTTGAGCAAAGAAAGAAGGTGAAAGCCAAAGTTTTTGCTTTAACCTAGGAAGAGGCAAAAAAGGATTCAAACGTGATGGCAGGTATTCTATCAATATCTGAACTACCTGCATATGTTCTTATGGACTCAGGAGCTACTCATTCATTTATCTCTACCGCATTTATTGCTAAATCATGTACTGCATGTGAGAAATCCGATAGTGTTCTAGAAATTTCCATCCCATCCGATAGAATTTTGAACACTAATCAGATTGCTAGGGCAGTAAAGTTAGAAATGAATGGAAAAGAATTAAAAGCCGATCTATACCTCCTAGACATGAAAGACTTCGATGTTATTTTAAGAATGGACTGGTTGGAAAGCGGTTCAACCATTCGATGTTTTGAAAAAGAATTATTTTTTCAAGAGTCTGGGGAGGAAGAGTTTCAATTTTGTTCTATACGAGTTAAGTTTTTACCTTGTCTCGTGTCAGCCATGAAGGCAGAAAAGATGTTAAAGAAAAGATCTTGTCAGGGATTTCTAGTAAGTATACATGGAACTCAGCAATTGGAGCTTAATATTGATAGTGTACTGATTGTACAAGATTTCATTGATGTATTCCCTGAGACTTACCTGGCGCACCACCTGATAGAAAATTGGAATTCACAATTGACCTCGTACCTGGAGCAACTCCAATGTCTAAAGCTCAATACAGGATGACGCCAAAAGAACTACAAGAATTGAAGATACAATTGTAAGAATTGTTAGATAAAGGTTACATTCGACCAAGTACATCTCCTTGGGGAGCACCAGTTTTGTTTGTGAAGAAAAAAGATAAATCAATGAGGTTATGTATTGATTATAGGGAACTTAACCGATTGACTATCAAAAATAAATATCATCTTCCTTGAATTGAAGACCTCTTTAATCAGTTGAAGGCTGCAACTGCATTTTCTAAGATTGATTTGAGGTCAGGTTATCATCAGTTGAAAGTAAAGGCGGATGACATTTCAAAGACCGCATTTAGAACTTGCTATGGTCATTATGAGTTCATGGTGATGCCTTTTGGATTAACAAATGCTCCTGCAACATTTATGGATTTTATGAATAGAGTATTTCATCAGTATCTAGATCAATTTGTCATTGTATTCATTGATGATATTTTGGTGTATTCCAAGAACAAGGATCAAATCGAAGAACAACTCAAGATAGTGTTGGAGACACTACGAAGGGAGAAATTGTATGCCAAATTCAAGAAATGTGAATTTTGGCTTGATCGTATAGTCTTCCTTGGTCATGTGGTTACGACACAAGGGATTGAAGTAGACCCTAGTAAAGTTGAAGCGGTAACCAACTATTCCAGACCGACGAATGTAGGTGAAGTTCGTAGTTTATTGGGACTAGCCGGTTATTAGCGGAGATTCATTGAGGAATTCTCCAAAATAGCTAGGTCAATGACCATACTAACTAGGAATGGTGTAAAATTTCAATGGAATGAGAAGTGTGAAGAGAGCTTTCAAGAACTGAAACAGAAATTAGTTACAACTCCAGTCTTAGCTATACCAGAGGGTTCAGATAGATTCGTCATATACAATGATGCATCCAAACAGGGTTTGGTATGTGTGTTGATGCAGTTTGGAAAGGTGATTGCTTACATCTCAAGACAATTAAAACAATATGAGTAAAACTATCCTACCCATGATCTTGAGTTGGTGGCGGTAGTACACGCTCTAAAGATATGGTGTCACTACCTTTACGGGGGAAAATGTGATATCTATACGGATCATAAGAGTTTGAAATACTTCTTTACTCAAAAGGATTTGAATATAAGGCAGGGAAGGTGGTTGGAGTTAGTTAAGGATTATGACTGCACTATCTATTACCATCCAGGTAAAGCTAATGTAGTCATTGATGCTCTTAGTAGGAAGACAGTGGGACAACTAGCAGTTTTACCCACAACTCAAGTACAGTTGATAAAGGAGTTCGAGAAATTTAAATTGGAAGTTGTCATTCCACCAGCTCGAGTTACTGCAAGGATTGCAGCACTAAAGATTCAACCTATTCTTAGGAATCGGATCAAAGATGCTCAAGATAATGACCCATTTTTGAGGAAAATTAAGACAAAAGTTGGTACAAGTAAAAAAAAAAAAAAGGAGATAATAAAGGAGATATTAGAGGAAGGTCACGATACAAAAGATGCTCAAGATAATGACCCAGATGACAATGCTTTGGTGTTCGAGGGAAGGTTATGTGTACCGAAAGATGAAGAGATAATAAAGGAGATATTAGAGGAAGCTCAATATGCCCCGTATGTTGCATATCCTGGTGGTACTAAAATGTATTGTGATCTTCGCGATATATTTTGGTGGAGGAATATGAAAAGAGGTATTGGTCTCTTTGTCGAGAAGTGTATTGTATGTCAGCAAGTTAAAACAGAACATCAGAGACCATCAGGACCATTAAATCCATTGAAAATTCCAGAGTGGAAATGTGAGCAAATAGCCATGGACTTTGTGGTGGGCTTTCCAAAGTCAACAAAAGGACACGATGCCATCTGGGTAATTGTGGATAGGTTGACAAAGTCAGCTTATTTTCTCACAGTAAGAATGAAGAACAGTATATATCAATTTACTTAATTATATTTTAAAGAAGTTGCCAAGTTGCATGGAGTTCCAACATCCATCGTCTCAGATCGAGATCCAAGGTTTACTTCAAAATTTTGGAAGAGCATGCAAGGCGCTATGGGGACAAAGTTGAATTTTAGTACTGCATATCATCGTCAGTTTGATGGACAGTCTGAAAAGACTATTCAAATATTAGAAGATATGCTACGCGCATTGTCTTGGATTTGGGAGGTAATTGGGAATCACACCTATCATTGGTAGAATTTGCATACAATAATAGCTTTCAGGCTACTATTGGAGTGTCACCGTATGAAACTCTCTATGGTAGAAGATGCAGATCACCGGTTCATTGGAATGAAGTCGGAGAAAAGAGAGTTTTGGGACTGGAGATCATTGAAAGGAAAGTTGAAGCCATTGATAAGATCCGTACTAGGATAAAGGCAGCGCAAGATAGACAAAAGAACCATGCAGATACCAGAAGAAAGGTCTTGGAGTTTGAAGTAAGGAGATAAGGGACATAGTTGGAAATGTAGCGTATCGTCTAGCCTTGCCACCTAGACTATCGATAGTACATAATGTATTCCATGTGTTAATGCTCAGAACGTATGTACATGATCCTGAGCATGCAATAAGCTATAACTCATTGGAAGTACAGAAGGATCTAACGTATGAGGAGAGACCTTTGGAGATTATTGAAAGGAAAGTACATGCCCTAAGAAGTAAAGAAGTTGCTTTAATTAAGGTTCGATAGAAACATCATGGAATCGATGAGGTTACTTAGGAGAAAGAAGAGGAAATAAAAGCCAAGTATCAGAGCTTTTCGACTAAATAAGGTAATTTCGAGGACACAATTATTTGAAGGGGGAAATGATGTAACACCCCAAATTTTAAATTATATTTTTCTATAGGCTAAATTTAATGTTGACCTTTTAGTAGACGAAATAGTCCATGTCCAGCCTTGTCGTCACACTAAAGTCCAAAAGGTTGAAGTGATAAGCTCGACCCGCTTATTTGCATAAAAGATTTAATTGCTTACGTATATTTTTTTAGAATTTATCGTAAGTTAATTGGGTCGAATATTCAAGTATCTTAGAAGTTGATGAAAAATATATCGATATTATACTCATTTTGAAACTCGTGCTAAATAACATAAATTGGCTCAAGGAGAAATATTTTTGGACTAGTTTTATGTGAGTTGTTTTGATTAAAAGAAAAATGTCAACCTTTAATATTTTATTAATATATATAATAATAATAAAAGAAAAAAAAATGAAAAAAAAAAGGGACGAAACTTTCAGTAGGAATTTGAAAGGATATTATAATTTAATATATTACACTTAATTAGTTCATTAAGTTTGGTAACAATCAATTTAATTAATCTCATAAACATTGAATTCACTCTCAAATGCATTTGATTTGAGTTAATTAACCAACCTTTGTTTTTCCTTGAAGGTTACGTGAAAGTGTAGTATATAAGGTGGTGTTTTATGTAAAAAAATTCGTAAGTTCTTTTCTATTGTAATTCACACACTCTATTCATTTCCATATTAACATTTCAAACCACTTTTTCCAGAATTTTGGGTATCATTTGAGGTAAGAATACATTGTGCAAGTGGTAAATCTTTATTTCTTGATATTTATATAGACTATGGCATGAAATACTTTAAGACCTTATGGTCGATATTCATGTTAAATCTTTCGGGATAGACTTTCGTATTACTATGTTAAATTTTTTGGGATGGACCTTTTGGTCAAGATGTTAAATCCTACAGGATATAGGAACTCGTATGAAATTCCTTGACCTATTGGAATCGCAACCAGTTTGCTCTAAGTCTACGTAACGTCGGTATGTTATGCCAATTTTATGTTTATATCATCTTAATAAGGATACGTACGTATTTTTACTAAGTGTTTTCAAAATACTCACTCTTACAATAATATTTTAGATTAGAACGGGTCGTATGGACGCGTGGCAGATTGATCGAGTGATGCTATTGGGGTCGCCAAGTAAAATTTTAGAAATGATTATTGTCAAATTATATTTGAAGAACATCTTTGTGTTTAATCATGTGCCCCTTATTTTTAGTATCTTTTAATTTTAGTGTCCGAACATCTATTAAATTTAAATTGTTGGTTTTTCCTTATCGAATTATCGATCAAATCTCGAAATTTGTATGCAAGTAATTTTCCGCTTAATCTAGACAAAGAAGATTTTTGGTAACACCTCAAATCTATTTTTTTTAAAAAATATATACAATAATAAATAAAATATATTTAAAAGATTTGGGGCGTTACATTTTCCCAATTGACATCACACACACATCCATCAACACTACTGATTTCAGACATGCTTTCTACTAGTTCCAATTCATGCATTTGTTTGAGTGAAGTGCAGTTAGCATGTCCAAACCGTTTTATGTCATAAAGAACATTCAAATTCAGTGCATGTATGTGACACCCCGAACTTAAGCTTTAAGGGTCACGTACTAATCATAATAGCTTCTGCCTTTGGTACATGTAAATACTCTTAAACATAAGTATTACATGTTAGAAACTTATTTTAAATTTGGTAAAATATTTCTCATAAAATATAATGGCCAGTAGAAGCGCATGCCGACATAAAATTTTTATTTTACAAAAAGGGGACTCGGTGCAGCCACGGTTAGTTGGGGCAGTTGGTTCAACTATTTTTATAAAATTCATCCCAACTCCATTTTCTATGAAATTTGCGGCATTAGAAAGATAATTTCAATTCCTTTTCTAGGTTAAAATATGAGAATTTTTTGAGATCATATAGTATGGACGTTTTACTGGAAACAGTGTAGTGTTGCACAGAAAATCTAGATTGACCCTTCAACGTTTAAAAAATCATATCTCAGGCCACGGACATCCAAATTGAGTGATTCTTGAACCCATATTTAGAAAACTCGACGAGGAACATATAACTATTTTTAGAGTCTCAAATGGACGTCTATAGAGTTGGAAATAATATTTTGAAGTTGACCTAGAAACTGCCCGGACTCTGCCTCTTTTGGTCATTCGGGAAAAAGGGTCTATAAATATGTCTCTTAACATAACATGGAAGACATAACTACTTAATTTACTTCCGGGACCATATTAAATCATGTCTTTTATAAGTTTTTATACAATATCATAGGAAAAACATATATGAAGCAATCAAACAAAACATGCAAAAACAAAACTCCGATGCAAATTAACTTTGTCCTTAACCCATCATCGATTATGCCGACTGACTTCCACCAAATTCACATCTTACGGATCTGAAAATTTAGTATAGAATATTATGAGTATAAAGAATACTTAGTAAGATACCATGCTTGGATTTAACATGTTAATACTACGCAAAAGAAAGCATTCAAACACATACTTGCACATTCCGGCTTGCCGGTGCCCTTCGGACTTGTCCTAAGGCATAGATATCTAACTTTGTGGACTTGTCCACATCTTTCATATTATGATTTTTATGCATAGCTTAAGCATAAATATTACCATGAAATCCTACCACTTAAGCGAAGAAAGTATCTTACAATAAAATTTGGAGAAATTTCGGTTGATAAATGAATTGAGGGTGCTAGATTTTGCTTCCTTTTTCTTCCTTTCCTTTCCCTTTCCTTTTCTTTTTTTTTTCTTTCTTCCTGCCGATTTTTCTCTCTATCTCTCAATAAAAGTTCTGGTTTTACAAATGGAAGTAAATATGTTGTGGTTATGGCTATATGCATATATATACTAAAGAAATGGATTGAATAAGTGGTCACCTTTATCAATTATCATTACACGTGGGTTTGCATGGGTGCATTTCATTCAATACCTAAAATCAGCTTATACCCTAATTAAACACCTCATACTTGTCTAACACACCTCATGCTTTGTTTGAAAAAAACAACACCCCATACATTTAACACCTCATGCTTGCTTTACTAAAATTTAAACCATTCCAAAGATGCATTCTCGGCAAGTGGAGAGAAAAAAAAATGCTTAAGATTATCTCAATTGAGAAATGAAGCCAAAGATATATAATTGCCACATGTCTCCTACTCATGGCAACAATTGCATATAAGTCCTTCAACTTTCATACGAAAAAGTATTAATCACTACAAAGGTGGCGTCCCCCTTTTCTTTTGGCTAATAAAGTATTGAAAGTTAAATTGCTATCTTCAAAAAAATTTAAATGAGCAAAATAAACGAGCAAAAATTTCGGAGTATTACAATGCAAGTGCCTGATTATTAACATTTTTCCACTCTAAAGGAAAGCTTCTATACCTTATTCCAATAGTCATCACTTCCTGATGAGTGCATCCACTGTTAAGCAATCAGGTTTCATCACTACTGCAAGCCTTTACATTCATAGCCGTGAACAAGTGCTCCTCCTGATGATTTTCTGTCATTTGAGCCTGCTGTGTCTTTCTTTCCTTTTGATTTTTACATACTTTTTGAACATGTCCAAATTGTTTACATACTCTATATTGGACCCCTGGCTTGTACCAACACCCTTTGGAGAATGGGCAATTTTTTTGCAATGAGGACATGGTGAAAAACCTTCATTCTTGCCTACATTTCTACTGCCTTCACATTTCTTCTTCTCGTCTTGTGGCTTCTTCCCTCCAAAACTTATTTGAGCTTTATATTTTTCCTTGGCAAATAGGGCTCCTTCAACATGTTCTTCCTATCTAAATAACCTTCTTTGCTCAGTAGCTTGCAAGGCATTTAAGAGCTCAGATAAGTTTGTGATAGACATGTCGCTGGAATCTTCAAGTGAAGAAATTTTTGCTTCAAATTTTTCAGGGAAATTGAGAAGGACTTTCTCTACCACTCGTTTATCAGGTAGTTCATCCCCCAACAGTCTTATCTTGTTCAGCACTTTCATCAACCTATTTGAATAATCTTTGACAGATTCAGTCTCCTTCATCTTCAATGCATCATACTCCCTACTAAGGTTGAGAACTTGCATTTGCCTTATGATATGATCCGGCATAGGGTTATTTTTGGACGATTATTTTCTATTTTCGTGAGAGTTTTATTTAGCTTATAATTCTTATATTTTGGTAACTTTCCATATTTTAGGACTTTATTCCGTTTTTGATTAGTTTCTAAGTTTTCCATATAAATAGTTTATTATTTCATTGTATTGGAGAAGCTTTTGATTATGAGTAAAAATTGATAATTTTCTCTACAATGGTTCTTGATGAACTTTTCGAACTTCTCAAATATTTTATATTTGTGGCATTCAAATCTTTAGAACTTATCAAAGGATTAGACACCCTTTGTGGCGTTTGCAAATCAATGTTTGTTGGTTTTGTAATCAAGAGGTCATTCAAACTTCGTTTTTGTTTGATTGCTTGATTCAATAATTTGCGGGTCGAGATTCTACCATCTACAACCTGAATTTGGGCATTCTCGGCGTTTTCAAAATCATTTCGCGAGTTCCATGTGATTCCTTCAACCGGGATCTCATCACATTGTCCTTGCATTTTTCCTAAACTCTTCCTGCAATCTATCCTAGGTCTCCTTCGCTGTTTTGCACGTAATGATCATGGTAAAGATTCCATCAGAGACGCTGATTGAATGCAAGACAAAGCCTTGAACTTCTTTGCAGCATCTTCACTGTGCTGCTTAATCTGAGCCATAGTTGGATTTGCTCTCAACGGTGGAGGTTCAACCCTTGTTTCAGTTGTCACCCATAGATCATAGGCTTTGAGATAAGCTTTCATCTTTGTAGCCCAAAAATCATAGTTCTCATCAATAAATACTGAAGGAAGAGGTGCTGAAAAACTGCTTGAAGTCATGTTCTAGAAAGGCTTTTTATGAAAGGTTTTCTCACTTGTTTTCTCTCAGAAATTTTGTCACTCCCTGCGTTTTCTTCTTTCTCAAAGATCAGTTTTATTGCTCTGATACCATGTTCGATTTTTTATTCAAAGAGGATGAAAAAAAAAACAGAAAATCGAGCTTACCATATTTGAGAAAACCGATTTTAGTTCACTTACCGTATTTGGACTTGTGCTTACCGTATTTCACTCTAGATTGAATACCAGATTTCACTTTAGTTTCAATACTGTATTTCAACATACTAGATTTCACTATTGTTTTCAATACCGTATATCACCTTACTGGATTTCACTTAGGCTTTAATACCGCATTTGACTGAAGCTTACCGAATTTCACTATGCTTACCGGTTTGAATCAGAACTCACCAGAAATCTCAGAAAAAAGGTTTAAACAAGCAAGAGGAGAAGAAACTTGGATGATTTCATTCTATTTCAATGGTTTTACAAGGCTGAATATATAACCAAAAATAGATACAATACAAATGTCCTTTTAACCATAATCATACGACATACACTACTAGACAATATTTAACATTGTACTTAACATAAGGTAGGTACAAAGCTAGCCTAACTTTCTATCATTACATAAGCTAGACCAAACCAAAAAACATGTAACTAAATGATAAACACAAACATTGGTTAATTAACAACAAAAGTGTCATATGACTCGATTAAGTTCAACACAAGGTAACCAATAAAAATTGGCATCACAGACCTTACCTCGTGTTTCCAACCAGAAACACATACCATACTTGCTCCATGTACTCATCAGGGCTAAGGTCAAGAACATCCAAGTAGAAGCAAATAATCACAGTGAACAGTCAAGAGCAAATAATCATGAAATGACGATATTATATAGGATAACACATATAGATCTTTTAAAACACATTCACACAGAACCACAGATTAACACTAAGCTAATCAACAGGCCAACATATATGCAACAATGCATAAATGACCCTACAAAAAAGATCTCACCACACCTATCCTGTCCCATTCCGTGTTACTCCTACCTCGAGAACACATATCTCCTCTCATCATCCGCCATGCTCACTAGACTAATTACTCAACTCATGTCTAACTGGTAAATCACAATAGATCCTAAGTTCTCGGTATAATCCTCTATCACTACATAACTTCTCCCAACCTACGTGGATAATGGATCTCTACCTAACAGAAGTGATAGAAGTGTCTTTCTCACACTCCACCTAATCATGGTCTCTTTAAGATAAAGGATTCCAGACATTTGATCACATCTCCACTTGTGATCCAAATGTCAAATTCCATATCCCTCGGTACAAACCACAATGTACCCCTAGGATCTATATTCCACCTCACCAATAGACATCCAACACACTTACTGCTAATGCATCACAAACCCACTGTGCATACAAATACATACATAAAGTAATCAGGTTATTTTAATTCATACAATTACACGCATCAAACACATTAAAAGTGTAAAATACAATATTGCAACAGAATTAAGCAATCACACACATTCAGAAAGGATTACACACAGATGCAATACAGTAACTAGGTTTACTCTCAATAAATCTCACTAGGGTCATCATTTGAACCTGTAGCCAAATTCACATCACCTCTCATCTTACCCTTCTTCTTATCCTTCTTCTTGGGACGTCCCTAATAAAGTGTCCAGACTTACCACAATTGTAACATCGTCTATCACTAGACTTGCCCCATCCCTTGCCTTTCTTACCACATTCATAACTTGAGTCACTAATCGAATCACTACTGTCTTGACTTCTACCCAAATTCATTTGCTTAAATTTCATTCTACTCATCATCAAATATAACTCATCACTCCTCTTATCTTCCTTTTCAGCATTAATTTCCATCTTCTTACTCTTAAGGGAATCTATGACCATATCGGGTGTTAAGGTGTCCATACTGTACTTAATTGCATTCTTAATCTCTCTATATGATTTAGGTATGGAATTAAGTAAAATAATGGTCTTATAAGTTTCAGACACATTCTCATCACAATTAACAATATCTTACACTAATTTGCTGAAAATATTCAAATTATCATCAATATCCTTTGAAAGATCCATTTTAAAACTAAAAAATCATTCGAGTATATATAATTTATTAGGAGTGGACTTTACAAATATAAATCCTCTAACTTTTGCCAAAGTTTTTTTGTAGAGTCAAGTTTTCCAACTTTCCTCAAAACAGTGTCAAATAAATGTAAAATGATTGAAGTATAAATAAGTTCATCATACTTTTCTTTTTGTGCTTCTGTCAAATTTGCAGGAAATTTGTCATCTATGGCTTTTGAAACTTTTTGTTGAACCAAAATCCCCTTCATCTTTTGTTGCCAAATTGAAAAATCCCTTTACCCATTAAAAATTCCAACTTCAAAATGCGAAGACATTTTTAGAAACCAGAACAACCAAAGTATATAATTAGGTCACACAAAGAAATCCTAAGGTCACAGTATACACCATTCTAAATTCCCAGGGTTTCGTAAGATTCATGATCTTAGATCAAGGAAATGTTCGAACGGGTCAAGTCCAGGTGTTCTAACAGGATAATCAATACACCAGAAGATATGATAACAAAAATTTCTAATTTCCAATGCAATGCAGTTTCACACAGTGACTAGATGACAATTAAAGCACAAAATCAATAACCAACTTCCAATCAAAATTCAATATTTCAAATACAACAAAAATTTCTAAATTTCTAGCACAAACAGTGTTACCTCTTCACGGTAACCATAATCATATTGTCACCCCACACGATGACACGCTAATGCTGAAATTTAACGGGATAAGACAATTTACCAGAGCGGACCTATCCGAGTTCTTAAATTACAAGATATACGAATTTGCCGCTTTAGGGCCACAACAATTCGCCCTAAAGATTTAGCAAATATATAGGAGTTCCGACCGGCAACCCACCAATGACAAAATCGTCCAACTTTTTCAGCAATACCTAAAATGAAAAACTAACAACACACGAATTTTAGAAATGTCAAAATAAAGATTTTGTTTGAAGGAACCTTTGTCGGAAAAGCCTCCACGTGCGGCCTTACACCTATGCTGGAGTTTCGCACGCCGCCGTCGTCCCCACGCTCCGAACCGTTAGAACCACCTCGACCTGCATATTCCACCAGTGGTCTCCGTTTGTCCAAAAGGTAAGTGGTTTCACGGGAAATCACCAAAATAGATCCGGGCAAAATTCGAAAAATTGGACAGATTTCTTCTCTATTTTCTGCTGCGATTTTAGGCGTTTTCTGGTGAGATTTTGGTCGAAACTCCACCACCAACCTTACTCTGATACTAAATATAGCAGAAATCTTCTTTTATTGATGGATTTCGGGCTCAGTTAACTTACCAATCAATCAACCAATCAACCCACAATACCAATTCACCTATGGTCGCTTTCTTCTTCTCACGCCCACAAAGGGAACACAAAGAGATGGTGATTTGCAAGAGTCACAACGGCAAAGAGAAGAACAATAAAGGGGCAGTTGGTTTCACTAAAAAAAGGGGAAGCAAAAATACACGTGAATTGTAAAGAGAAGGAAAATATATATAAATTAGGTTAGGTTTCTTGACTTGGGCCAAAGTCTAACAAATGGGCTAACACAAAGTAAATGAGCCAAGACACAAGAAAATCATCCTATAGGTGAATTTGGGCCAGGACAATATTAATACAATTAAACTGCAACTAGTGGCTCACATTGCTTTCGAGTTGACCATATGGATTGACTGATTGATATTTATTTCACTCATCGGTCGAAACCTATGAAATATAATCTGACATTGTTTAACATCATTGTCCGAATTTATTGAGTATCAAAATCCAACATATATATATATATATTAACGAGAAATGCAATGAGAAACCATAACAATTATGTATAACAAATATAAAGACAGAGAAGTAGGCAAAAACAGTGGAGATGATTGCACTGAAACTATAGTTTATTACTTAATGAAGATAAAAATTAACACTTCGATTACAAGATTACGATATTTATAAATAGTATTTTTTTTCCATAAGTATCTCAACCAACACTCATGTGTTTTTGAGTTTATTTGCTTAAACAAAAATCACTAACTCTTAAACAAGAGAAAGAGAAAGTCAACTACCCAAATAAATGGAAGATTTAAAACAAACTCGACATATTTAGCAAAGACTAATGACATTAGTAATTTTCAATAATTTGCAATACCCTCCCTTAATGCAAACATAGTGCAGTTCGAAATACTTAAAAACTTTGCTTTGGCAAGTGCTTTATATCAACAACTGTTGGAATATTGTTTAATGTATATAATGAGGAAAATGGCCTCGACAATTTCCCAGGCTTAAGGCTGGGCACCTGGCCTTGGTTATTCGAAACGAAGCAAAATGGTTGAACTGGGCACTTGCCTAGTTTTGTACTGGGCACTTGCCTTATGCAAATTGTTGTCCGTTGAAATTTTGAATTCTGGTGTCTTTTCATCGAGCTTCACACCTTTTCGGCTTCTTTTTGCACCTTTTCATGCATGGTTGTTGGATTACTATATATGAGGGTGGTTTTCATGCTTGAAAACATTTCAAAAACATCAAATCCTACTCCATTGTATCCAAATCAAAGATCAGACCTAGTTTCTAAAATCTTGTTCTTAAGTTCATTTTCCAAGTTTGTTGTTGATTCAAACTTTGCATTAAGGTTCTGATACTCCTACAAACTATTTACAATGGAAAGCGTTCAAGCACTTATCCCGGTGGCGGCAAAGATTGTTGGAGGATAGCAATTCATAAACGTGTCCAAACCTTCCATTCGATAGATTTTTCTTGTTACTAGTTATCTTTGTTCTTCATCAATTTTTTATCAACAACCTCAGACGATATTTTACTGCAATGGAGATGGAAACTACTTTGGCAACCATCAAGTTGATGAACCAAGATTTCGTTCGCTCAGATAGATTCGACGGAACAAATTTTACCCGGTGGCAAGACAAACTAAAAAATTATGTTGAATGCATTAAAGATCTTGCACCAATATCTGAACCACTCGATGAAAATTTTGAAGAAGTACGGGCCGAGAGAAATAAAAGATAAGAAGATGAATTAATATGTTGCGATCATATTTTGAGTGCTCTATCAGACTGGTTATATGATCTTTACACCAACACCACTTCGACTAAAGAAATATAGAAAACACTTGAGAATAAATACAAAGCCGAGGACAAAGGCACCAAGAAATCTTTAATTTTAAAATGTTAGATAATATTCCCTTGTTGCTTCAAGTACATGACCTTCAAGTAATAGTCAAGAAATTGAAGGGGTGAAGATTGAACTTCCCGAATCATTTCAAATAGGAACAATTAGTGTTAAATTGTCTCCAACTTGGAAAGGTTATAAGCAAGAAGATTCTTCGCAATTTTGAAGATTTTTCTTTGGAAAATATTCAAAAATATCTCACATAGAGGAAGAATCAATGGCACAAGATAAGATCGAAAGTTCTTATGATGGCTCATCGAAAGCCAATTCCATGGACAATGTTGATCACTCCAACAAATAAAAAAAGGGAGACTCTTGGTCTTAAAAATGATCAAGAGAAGATAAAAAAAAAAGTCAATAGGACCTTGCTATGTTTGTAAAGAATCGAGACACTATTCAAGAGATTGCAGGTATAAAAAGCAACCAAAGGAGGAAAATGTGAACTCTGTTAAAGATATTATCACTACAGTAAGCGAAATCAATACAATCCGAAGCAAAGTTCCTGGATGGTGGTGTAACACCTGTGCTATAATTCATGTTTGTTATAATAAGTTACTTTTCAAAACTTATCATGTCGTTGTTGATGGACAAGAGATTCAAATGGGAAATGAAGTAAGATCTAAAGTGACTGGCAAAAGGAAACATTGATATCATCTGAAAAAAGATTGCTTTGATCAATGTTCTTCATGTATCAAACTCAAACTTAGCATGTGGGTTTCTTTCGGAAAAAATTGGGAATAAAATCTGTATTTGAGTCGGGTAAACTTGTATTAACCCGAAATGGGTATTTTGTTGGTAAGTGCTATTCTAGTGATGGAATGATCAAGTTATGTACTATTGTGGATGATTCTAATAATAATAACAAATCTTTTACTTATATAAATAACTCATTTACTTTATGGCATGGTAGATTAGCACACATGTATTAGCACTATGAAAAGAATGGTTAAATAACGATTAATTTCATGTAAACTTGATAACTTAGATAAGTAAGAAACTTACATTGAATCTAAGATAATTAAAAGGCCATTTCATAGTGTAGAATGAACATCTCAGTTACTTGAACTTGGACATTCCAATATATGTGAACTAAATGACATACTAACAAAAGGAGGTAATAGATATTTCATTACGTTCATTGATGATTGCTCTAGATATACTTATGCTTATCTTTTAAAACATAAAGATGAAACATTTAAGATATATAAAGCAAAAGTTGAAAATCAATTATAGAGAAAAATAAAAACTCTTAGAAGTGAGAGAGGTATAGAATAATTTTCAATTGAAATTATCATATTTTATGAACAAAATGGCATTATACACACAATGTTCTACACCACGAACACCATAACAAAATGGTTTAGATGAAAGGAAGAATAGAACTTTCTTGGAAATGATTAATGTCATATTATACATTGAATTATCTTTTAATTTATGGCGTTACTTAGTACATGTCATATAGTAAATAGGATGCCTTTTGAAAAAGAATGAGGTTTCTCCGTATGGAATATGGAAATGACGGAAACCAAATATGGAATATTTTAAAGTGTGGGGGTGTCTTGCTTATTGCAAGAATATGGATCTTAAGAAAACCAAGTTAGGCCCTAAAGGTAAACTTAGAATCCAATGTTATAATAGAATCAAAGTTTTGGAGTTTTTTGAGAATATATTGGAAATAAAAATTCTCAAAATGAAACTCAAGTAGACATCCCTGCTTCTAGAGAATTACAAGTAGAAATATCTACAAAAGATGTGAAACTATCAAGTGAACCTCGAAGAAGCAGAAGAGTTAGAAAAGAAAAAGGGTTTAGGATTGAACGAAATTGACTCCCAACTTATTTCTCTCTACTTAGTCGAGGGAGATAGGAAGGATATTGTAAGAACAATTGCTTTTGTTCTTCAAGTTGAAAATGATCCTAAGACTTATAAAGAAGTAATGTCTTCTAGAGATTGTATATTTTGGAAAGATACAATAAATGATGAAAGGAATTCTATTATATCAAACAACACTTGGAAAATTGTTGATTTACCAAAAGGATTCAAGCCTATTGGTTACAAATTGGCGTTTAGAACGAAATATAATTTTGATGGTACACTCAATACCTATAAAGTTAGATTAGTAGCTAAAGGATATTGACGAAAGGAATGAATCACCAATTTTGACACATATGCACTTGTGGCTGGGATAACCTTGATAAGGATCTTGTTTGCATTAGCATCAATATTTTATTTACATGTTCACGAAATGGATGTCAAAATAGCATTCCTAAATGGTGATCTCGATGAGGAGGTCTATATGGAACAACTAGAAGTGTTTTTTCTACCAAAAATCGAACATTAGATATGCAAATTAGTTAAGTCTTTATATAGATTAAAACAAGAACCTAAAAAATGGCATGGAAAATTTGACACTACTATTATGACATATGGTTTTAATCATAATTCGGTTAATAAATGTTTGTATATCAAAGTATGTGATAATATCATTACATTTGTATGTCTTTATGTGGATGATATATTAATTATTACTAATGACATAGAAGGGAATAAAGAGACGAAGATGTTTCTATCTTTCATGTTCAAAAGAAAAGATCTTGGACAAGTGGACACTATCATTGGTATTAAAGTTAAGAAGGATAGATGAGGTTATTCATTAAACTAATCACATTATGTCGAGAATTTGACAAATAAGTTCAAGCATTTGAACATTAAAGAGTCAAATACCCCGTTGGATTCAAGTATTAAGTTAGTAAATAATGATGGAAGATCAATAGCATAAATTGAGTTTGCAAGTGCAATTGGAAGTTTTATGTATGTGGTACAATGTACAAGACACGATGTTGCATTTTGAATGAGCAAACTAAGTAAGTTTACTAGTAATCAAAGTTCGGAACATTGGAAGGCCATAGGAGGGTTCTTGCTTAATTAAAGAAAACCAAAAACCTCGTACTACAATATACAAAGTTTTAACTATTTTTTAAGGATACACAGACGCTAGATAAGTCTACTTCAAGTTTGATGTTTACTTTTGGAGGAGGTGCAGTTTCTTGGATGTTAAAGAAACAAACTTGCATTATACACTCAACAATGGAGTCCGAGTTTGTAGCATTGGCGAAACATGGAAAGAGCCTGAGTGGATAAGAGATCTCCTTTATGAAATTCCTTTATGTGCAAAGGATACTTCTTCGATACCTATCTTGTGTGATAGTCAAGTCATCTTAGCACAGGCATATAGTGAAGTATATAATGGAAAGTTATATGAGTGTAAGACATGAATATGTGAGAGAATTAATCAAGCATGGAGTAATTTCTCTCACGTATGTTAAGTCTACTGTGAACTTAGCTGATCCGTTGATTAAACCTCTTACAAAAGAGTTAGTAAGATCAATATCGAGAAGGATGAGGTTAAAAGTCCTTGATTAAAAGTCCACCAATGAGGCAACCCTACCTAATTATAATAAACAAGTATATCTAAGTTTAAAGGGTAAATAACAAGTCATTCAATAAATGGATACAAAGCATTATTAATCTATTATAAAACTCTATCCTTGATAAATAGTACTAGTTGTTACGATTGGAGGGATGAGTTTATTAAACTCTTAATGATGTTCAGTACGAAGTACAAGTATTTCTAAAAGTAACAAAGATACTGAAAGAACATTACCTATGTGAACTGAGGTGGTGCCACCTCAATAGATAGTTGTAGTTTCTCTCTTAAAAGTTTATGAATAGGAAAAGCCCAAGGTCCATAAGTGCGCTAATGAGATTGTGTGGAACTTGGATCATATGATGCTTGTGTGTGTGATTTCACTGATATCACCACAAGGAACAATAGGTTCAAAAAGTTCATGCTACCTAGGAACTTTGTGAGATTTACACTAAGTTTGGGTATAAATAGAAAGATATCTTTACCTATGCATAAGTATTGTTGAACTTGAGTTTGAACAACTGAGGAATTGTTGGAATATTGTTCAATGTATATAATGAGGAGTGATTAAATGTTGATCAACCATGAGAAAATCAAGCGGAAGCAAAACGAGAAGAAAAAATGGAGTTGGCTGAGAAATGGCCTGGGCAATTAGGCTAGGCAGTTGCCCAACCTTGGTTATTCAAACCAAAAATCCAACATGGTATCAGAGATATAAAAGATATTTGAAGATGCCAAAAACCTTTAGCAAACATTGAGAGAAAACCAGTAATGAACCTTCACAAAAAGCTAAGTAATTTTGTTAAAAAAGTGATATGGCTTCGAGTGATTTTTCAGCCCCTTTACCTTCAGCATTCACAGGAGAAAATTATGACTTCTAGTCTGCAAAAATGAACGCATATTTGAAAGCCTATGACTTGTGAGAAATCACTGAATCTAGAGTAGAACCACCTCCATTGAGAGCTAATCCCACCATTGCTCAATTGAAGCAGCATAGTGAGGAGAAAGCCAAGAAATTCAAGGCGTTGTCTTGCATTCAATCAGCTATCTTTGATGCAATTTTTACTAGGATTATAACATGCAAATCAGCAAAGGAGGCCTAGGACAGATTGCGGGAGGAGTTTAGGAGAAATACAAAGACAAGGCAAATGCAAGTGTTGAATCTCAGGAGGGAGTTTGAAACGTTGAAGATGAAGGATTCAGAGATGGTTAAGAAGTTTGATGATATGTTGATGAAGGTGGTGAATCAAATCAGACTGCTAGGGAATGATTTACCAGACAAAAGGATAGTGGAAAAAATGTTAATCAGTTTGCCAGAGAAGTTTGAATCCAAGATTTCTTTACTGGAAGATTCAAGGGACTTGGCTAGCATCTCTTTGGCCGAGTTGATTAATACCCTTCAAGCCACTGAACAAAGGAGATTGTTTAGGCAAGAAGAAGAACAAAATGAGGGTGCTCTATTTGCTAAAGAAAAGCAGAGAACTCAAACAAGTTTTGGTGGAAAGAATCCACACAATTAGATGAAGGAAACTGAGTATCCACCTTGTCCTCATTGCAAGAAAATCGGCCATTCTCCAAAATGGTGCTGGCATAGGCTTAGAATTAAGTGTAGGAGTTGTAAGGAGTTTGGACATGTGGAGAAAGTTTGCAAAAATCAGAAGGAAAATGAGGAGTTGCAGCATGCTAAAGTAATAGAAGATCAGCAGGAGGAGTATCTGTTTTCAACTATAAAACTCACAGATCCCAGCCGGATTGAAACTTGGTTATTTGACAGTGATTGTACTCCCCATATGACTTCAAATTTAGATATCTTTCTGGAGATGAATGATGGTTACAGATCAAAGGTGAAAGTTGGAAATAAAGACTATATTGAGGTAAAAGGAATTGGCAAAGTTTGAGTTCAAAAATTATCAGGTAGCAAGCTCATTTCTGATGTTTTGTATGTGCCAAAAATCATTAAAAATCGGTTACAATTGGCCAATTGATTTAGAAGAGCTATACACTAATATTCAAAGATCCTAAAAATCAGGAAGTAATGAAGGTAGGCATGAGGCATAGGAGTTTTCCTTTGGAATGGAAAAATTAAAATGATGCTCATGCTAAATTTGTTGAAAAGAAATGGCAGTCAAGTATAGAAGTACAGAAGCATTTGAGTTGTGGAACAACTCAATTGATGTTGAAGAATCTGTGACAAAATTGGAGTTTGCATTATATCAAGCTTTGGTGAATAAGTCCAAGTTCAAGTTGCTGAATGTTAATGAAAACTTCGTTTCTGATGAAGGGGAAGATATCTCAGCCTAAAGATCCTCTAAAGGATGGAAATAACTTATCAAACTTTGGTAAAAAAGATTTGAAACATTGAGGAGTGGTCTTAGTGTTTCCAACGAAAGTGTCAAGGAAGAGTGTTGAAAGTTAGTCGAGTGACACCTTTGTTGTCAACCAAACAAGTTTTTTGCTTTGTAATTTTCACATATTTTTTATTAAGTCTAACTCATATAATGATGTAAAATTTAGGCTATGTTGTAGCTACTACATGTTAGTACATTGTTAAGTATTGTCTAGTTGTAGTAGATAGTATGATTAGAAAGTACTTTTGAAATTGTGTAAGTTTGGCTATATATATTAGCCATGTATTACCATTATTGTATAAACTAAATATAAAAAAAAATCTATTTTCCCCTTTTGTTTATGCTTAGAAACCGCTTAGAGCATATACGGTAAGATTCAAGGCAAACCAGTATGCTCAGAGTGAAATACGGTAAGTGCTAAAGATATGAGTAAATCTGGTATGCAAGCTCAATGCATATACGATAAGCTCTAGCAAATCTGGTAAGCTCTAGTTAAATACGGAAAGTTCAATGAAATCCGGTATTCTCATATCCGGTAAGTTCATTTCTTGTTTCTTTTTTTCATCCTCTTCGAACCAAAAATCCAACACGTTTCAACATATACATCACTTGAGACAACACATAAATTAAATCTTTTCTTTTTCCAGTAAATAAAACATCAACTTCAATATGCTTTATATAGTAAAGAATTTGAACGTAATCTGGACCAAGAATAAAATAGTCCCAGAATCAACTATTTGAGGACCAGAAGCGAGATTCTTTTATGATCCTGAAACATGATAAACATCTTTTAAGAGAATAGCATCCAACAATTGAAATATCTTTTTTAACATTGAATTTCCTTCTTTCACTACAAGATGTATTGAATTACCAGATGTCACCATAGTTTTTTTTCCACCATGTAGGGGAACATCAAATAGTAAAAAGCATTTCCTATTGCACATGGGGTTGAAGACAACATGTCAATAAACAAGTTTCATGTTTGGGTCGATGCCGGAAATCAATTGGATCAATACGAAAGTTATGCAATTATTTTCAGTCACATATTGAAACCTATTTTTGACATGGTAAATGATCGAATTGGAAGATTGTAATTGAAGGGAATTGTAGATTTTTAAGTAATCTTTCCAATGCACTTTGAATTACGTCAATCGGACATCGGTAGAGAAAGTTATGATCAAAATACTGAAAGCTGTCCGGATGGCCACCCGGAAACCTAAGCGACCGCTTAGTGTAATTAACCAAGCTATCGCCCAGCCATTACCGAAACCAATCTGGGGAAAAGTTGGTCTTCCAAGCTACCGCTTGGTACAAATTTTGGCGATTTTTTCCTATTTTTGGCAAGATGTTTATTTTTACTATAATTCTTATTTTTAGTAATTTTTATATTTTAGGACTCTAGAATTTCATACTTTTTATATTTCCTAAGATTTATTGCTTTAGTATAAATAGGATTTTTATTCTCATTGTATTAACAACTTTGATGAATTAAATTAATGAAAAATTTTCTCTTTCGAAGCTTGGCTTCAAACAATCGAACTTATCAAATATGTTGAATATTTGTGGTGTTCAAATATCGATACGAGAGTTCTTCAATTATGTAATCAAGGGGTTCAGGGTATCATTGTTATCGCTGGGTTTTTTGGTTCACTTTGTTGGGTTCAAGTCCAACCCGAGTTTTATTGGCGTTCTTGAGTTCCGCATCAATCTTGTTGTAGGTTTCGTAGTCACCGTTGCTACGGGGTTCGCATCAGTTGGTATCAGAGCTTTGGCTCCAATTTAATCAGGTTCTATATTTTTTTATTTAATTCTTGTTGAGTCTTTTTTTTCCTTTTTTTTGTGTTTTTCGTGTTCTTGTGTCCAGTAATTTATTTTGAGTCTTTAATCTAGAAAACTATCAAAAAAATTTCAAAAGTTTTTTTTTTTTGCTCAATTTGAGTCCAAATCAACTTCCGTTTTCTTTGTCGTTCTCATAATCAAATTTTCGAGTTTTTGTTAAAAAAAAAAAAAAAAAAACTGTTCACGGTACTTTTGACGTCCGAGAATTAATTTTTTTTTTTTTAATTTCTTGAAAATTGTCCAATATCCTATCATCTTTCTTAATTCCAAAATCCATTTGTATTCAATCCAAATTCAAGAACCACTTTCTTGAATTAATAAATCACAGTCTGAAGTTGTCCAGTTCATATCCTTTTGAGTTCTTGAGTCAAAATGAATAATAGGATAGATCGAATGGAAAGGATGTCGGTGGATATAAGGAGTACGTTGAATAGGTTGGAGCCTAGGATTAAAATGTGTGATGCATATGTATATTGTGGTGATAGTGATGAAGATGCTTGGATTGAGGCTGCAATACGGGGAATGAAAACTAAAGGTGATAAGTTTGGAAGAAGGGATAAAAATTATTATGGATATGGTGTTGATAGGGATAGGGAAACGACAACTCCAAAATTTAAGGGTAGAAGTGATCCAGATGCGTACATGGTGTGGGAAGAA
Source organism: Osmanthus fragrans (assembly GCA_019395295.1). Lineage (NCBI taxonomy): Eukaryota > Viridiplantae > Streptophyta > Magnoliopsida > Lamiales > Oleaceae > Osmanthus > Osmanthus fragrans. The sequence goes on from CM033352.1 coordinate 16,013,329, forward strand.
AAGATTAAAGTAATATTTGAGCGCTATAATTACTCTAAGAAGAAAAAGTTGGAGTTGATTGTGAGCTCATTCGTAGACTATGCTGTGATTTGATTGGATCAATTAACAACATCTAGGCGAAGGTGTGGTGAGAGGAGTATTGAAACTTGGGATGAGTTGAGGAGTATTATGAGGAAGCGTTATGCGCCTAATCATTTTTGTAGGAGGGATCGGCATGATCGAGAATGTCGGGATGAGCCTAGAAGATATAGTGGAGTTGAATATTCAAGAGAGGAGAAAACACCAAGTGTGGAACATGTTGGTAATATGTCAAGCAAAAGGACTATGTTGGATTATGAGCGTGACCTTTCAGAGTTTCGTGACTCAATTAGTCACAGGGAGAAACAAAAGAGCTCAAGAGAACATAGTAAGGTGGTTGAATGTAAGAAAAAAGAAGAGATGTCACAAGAGAGTAAAAGGGAAGTTGAGAGTAAACATCCGAAGGGAAGGAGGAGTTGCAAAAAGAAATTGAAGAAGAAACTTCGTAGGGGAAGAAGGAGTTGGAAGTAAGCTTAAATGAAAAAGAGCCTGAAGTTGAGGAGGAGTTAGCGAAAACTAATAATTCCCTCCCTATTTTGAATACTTATGTTTTGCAGGTTACCGAAAAATTATTTCCAGCAAACTATCCCATTGGAATACCACCCGACCCGGGGATTGAACTTCAAATTGGCTATCAATGCATGGATTCGAGAATGAATCCTTTCGAAAAGAGAGAGAGAGTGATATGATCCGGGCTACGCTAGAAAGCATCAAGAATCCGAAGAAATTTATATGCAGTGGATTAAGCAACAAGGTTGAACAGAAGGGAAACGAGGGATCATTGGCATTGACGTTGTTACAATCACTGAGACAGCATAAGACACAGAGAAAGCACAGTGGCATGCTAATAGAGATTATACCGGGAACATCACAAACTTGTAGAAGGAAGTCGTTGGGACGAGCACACTTTGATCTATGTGCTGGTTATTGGGTGTTCATACTACAGAGGCGGGAAAGAATTCAGAAGAGGTCCAAACTGCATCCTAGAGTAGATGGACCATTCCATGTTCTTGACTTGATTGGGAGTAAAGGGTATAATCAGAGCATTGAAGGTATGGATTCAAGGACGAATCCTTTTGAAGAGAGAGGGGGTGATATGAGCCAGGATAGGCCCCAGGCGATCAAAAGTGCAATGTTGATTGAGAAGAAGTTGAGGGCTCGTTCGAAGGTGTTTAGGGCTGATAACATGCTTAATGACGTCGCACAAATTCATACAAATGCATGCTCGGGAAAGGGGGCACATGGGGTTGAAGACAACATGTCAATGAACAAGTTTCATGTTTGGGTCGAGGCCGGAAATCAATTGGATCAATATGAAAGTTATGCAATTATTTTCAATCATATATTGAAACCTGTTTTTGACATGGTACATGATCGAATTGAAAGATTGTATCTGATTGGAAGTTGTATATTTTTAAATAATCTTTCCAATGCACTTTGAATCACATCAATCGGACATCAGTAGAGAAAGTTATGATCAAAATACTGAAAGCTGTCCGGATGGCCACCCGGAAACCTAAGCGACCGCTTAGTGTAATTAACCAAGCTATCGCCTAGCCATTACCGAAACCAATCTGGGGAAAAGTTGGTCTTCCAAGCTACCGCTTGGTACAAATTTTGGGTTTTCCTATTTTTTGGCAAGATTTTTATTTTTACTATAATTCTTATTTTTGGTAATTTTTATATTTTAGGACTCTAGAATTTCATACTTTCCATATTTCCTAAGATTTATTGCTTTAGCATAAATAGGATTTTTATTCTCATTGTATTAACAACTTTGATGAATTAAATTAATGGAGGTTTTTCTCTTTCGAAGTTTGGCTTCAAACAATCGAACTTATCAATTATGTTTAATATTTGTGGCGTTCAAATATCAGTACGAGAGTTCTTCAATTATGTAATCAAGGGGTTCAACGCATCATCGTTATCGTTGAGTTTTTTGGTTCACTTTGTTGGGTTCAAGTCCAACCCGGGTTTTATTGGTGTTCTTGGGTTCCGCATCAATCTTGTTGTGGGTTTCGTAGTCACCGTTGCTACGGGGTTCGCATCAATGACAAATAAGACACAGTCGTTACCAAATGCACATTTTTCATTAAGAAGCTTGAGTCCCTTAATGCCTACGTGTGCAAGCATATTATGTCATGTGCGTGATCAACCTTGGCAGAAGAGATAGAGTGGTTTAAACCTTTAATCACTACTCCAATAGTGATATAAATGTCATTTTTCTTAGTTCCCTTAATGGAAAATAGTGCACCCCTAATCATTTTTAATTTTCCATTTCTAATTTTACCGGTGAAGTCATCATTTTCAATTCTTCCTACCAAAATTTAATTCCTAGACAATTCAGGAATATGTCTAACATTTTTAAAGGTGTACAAAAAACTAGTGTCAAAATTTATATTAATATCACTAATTCCACAAAAGGTGTAAGCAAAATTGTCACACAGCATAACATGCCCAACATTAGATTCATGCAAATTTTCAAATCATCCTTTTCAGATGTCATATGAAAAGATGTACCAGAATCAAGTATTCACTCATGCATAAAAGAATTAACAGTTAAATTCAATTCAACAATATAATCAACATGACTTGCAATCATATAAACTTCACCGTCATCAACATCAGTAGCAGAAGGCAACATGTTTACCTCATCTCTCTCTTTAACCTTTTGCTTACCATTTTCCTTATAACAATCTTTTATAAAATGCTCTGTGTTTCCACAGCCATAACATTTTCTAACCTTCGTTCTAGACTTTGATCTAGACCTACCCTTGCCCTTCTTTTTCCCTCCATTACTACTTGACTCGCCACTACTTTGGTATCCATCATGACTATTTTGCCTAAACTAAGTTCTACCCCGCATCATGTGAATCTCACAGCTTTTCTTATCATGTTTTTCAGCTCTAATTTCCATCTCCTTACTTCTAAGTGAGTCAATGACAATTTCAGGTGTCAAAATGTCCCTACCATATTTAATCGCATTTTTAACTTCCTTATATGTGTCAGACATAAAATTAAGCAAAATTATAGCCTTATAGGTTTTAGACACTATCTCTTCACAGTTAACGATATCTTGGGCAAGTTTGTTAAACACGTCTAAATTGTCATCAAGATCCTTTGAAGGATCCCTTTTAAAGCAGAAAAAATGCTCAAATAAGTAAAATGATTGAGGTATAAGCAAACTCATCGACTTCTTCTTTTTGTTCTTTTGAAAAATCAGCAGGAAAATTACCTTCAATGACTTTTGAAACTTTTTGTTGGACCAAAATACCCCTCATTTTTTGTTATCAGATTGAAAAATCACCTTTTTTGTTAAAATTTCCCAAATCAAAGTTATGATTTGTCATTTTTACAAATCAATCAAAAATGCACAAAATCACAGTCAAAACCATACAAAATAGTTCTAGGGTCACAAATAATATACTTCATTCTAGATTCTCAAGGTTTCGTAAGACTTGCGATCTTGGATCAAGGGAATGTTCGAATGGATAAAGTCTGGGTATTCTAACGAAATTAACGACGCAATGGAATTGACGATTCAACAAATAGGTATGATCAATCAAAAGAAGATTCCACTCACAATAATGGCAATTATATCACAAAGAACAATAAGATAATTTATCAAAATAAGTACTCAATCGTAACAAATAAAAGTAAGTAATCCTAATTTCTAGCACAAGCAATGTTACCCCTTCATGATTACCACTATCCTATTGTCACCACACACGATGATACGTTAATGCTGAAATTTATCGATATAAGCCAATTTACCAGAGTGGACCTATCTGAGTCCATAAATTACGAGAGATGCGAATCTACTTCTTTAAGGCCACCACTATTCGCCCTAAAGATTCAGCAGATATACCAACATGACTGTCTAGCAATCATTTGTCGAGCATCCAGGGGCAAAACTATCCAAATTTGTCTGCGTAACCTGAAATAAGAAATAAACAATATTAGTACGTTCAAGAGGTTGAAAGAAGTAAACTGCCCGAAGAGAGCTCGTCGGAATGCCCTGCCATAGGCCGTCGTCACGCGCCTCCACTGTTGGTTATAGGTTCGGCGTCCATTCATCCAATGGAGGTTTCGTTGGGCACGAAATCACATATTTCAAATTCGGGTAATTGAAGAAATCGCATCCCTCTTGCGATTTTTGCCAGATTTTGGTCGGATATTACTCCTCAAAGCTTTGATACCAGATATAAGAGCGAATAATGATGGCCACCAAGGCATTACAGGCTCAGTTTCACAATCAATCGAAACCTCCAACCAAAATCTCCTCAAAGCCGTCACTTACGGTTGCTAAAGGTTCACACACTCAGAGAACCATCACAAAGGAATGTTTAATCACAAAGAAGAAGACCACAAAGGTAGTGAGAAAAACGAAGCAGAGACGATAGAGAAAACCAGAGAAAATGCCGTAGACACACGACTTCCTTGGATGCCGAAGAGAACACAAGAATATAATCAAACCAATTGTGTAAATAAGATTAGTCAATTAGCTCATAGTAATGGGTCAAGGGCCCCCAATTGTTAGTAAGTAAGTTATCAAGTGGATCCCCAGCTATTAGCCATCCAAGTAAGGCTCAATTAGCCTTTTTGGGTCGAGTCGTTTCAATTGAGGTGTCGATATACTGTTTAGTCAATTGGACAAGGTCGACTGATAATTATACCGAGTTTACATTGATAACAATTAGCCCAACAGCTCCTTAAGGATAACAACATCATCAACAGAGATAAGTTCCAATAAACCCTGCTCTTATAGATAAACTTCTATACATAGCTTCGAGTAACTATAATTGTTACCAACAAGCATGTCTACAAAGACAATAGAGGCACTGCTTCCACCATTCATCTTTACTTAGTGATAAAATCAAACATTTGGTAGGTAACTTTTTTGTGATACCATATAATAAGGGTAATTAGCACAAAACGTCCATACCTTTCAACATTATTGTGCAAAACGTTCATTCCTTTTATTTTTTGACATTTTTACATTTCATTGCGGAAAAAGTCATTTTCTCAATAAAAATGTAAAATGACTCCTATTTAAATAAAACAAAAAATTAAAAATTAAATTACAATTATACCCCCAAACTTTTTTAAAAATTGCAAATGAGTTCAAAACAATTATTAAAAAGGTAATTAGCACAAAAGGTCTATTCCCTTCCATATAATTGTGCAAAACGTTTATAACTTTTATTTTTTGACATTTTCACCCTTACTTTCACATTACATTGTGAAAATCATCATTTTCATCAATTTTCTTAATTAAAATCTATAAAATGACAAATATACCATTCTATTTAAATAAAAAAAAAGAACAAATTGTAACTGTACTCCCAAAATTTTCAAAAAAGTACAAATAAATTCCAAATAAATATTTTTAAAAAGTGATTTTTATTTCTTTTTAATTATTTATATGAAATTTTTTTGTACTTTTTTGAAACGTTTGGGAGTATAGTTACATTTTTTTTCTTTTCCTTATTTTTGTTTTATTTAAATAGGAGGGTATATTCGTTATTTTACATCTTTTAATTTAGAAAATTGATAAAAATGATGATTTCTTTAAATAAATGTAAAAATAAGGGTAAAAATGTCAAAAAAATAAAAGGTATGGACGTTTTGCATAATAATATTGAATGGTAGACATGTTTTGTGCTAATTACCATTTTAATAATTTAATAGGATTCATTTGCAATTTTTTAAAAAGTTTGGAAGTATATTTGCAATTTGTTCTTTAATTTGTTCTTTTCTTTTCTTTTTGTTTTGTAAATAGGAAGGAATATTTGTCATTTTACATTTTTTATTGAGAGAAGTACATTTTTCGCTATGAAATTTGAAAAATAGGGGTGAAAATGTTAAAAATGAAAGGCGTGGACGTTTTGCACAATAACATTGAAAGATATGGACATTTTTTGCTAATTATAATGACAGAGAAATAGGCAAAAGAAGCAGAAATGATTGTGCCGAAACTACTCAATGAAGATAAAAATCAATACTTCAATTACAAGATTACAAGCTTTATAATATGGTAAAAATTTCATAAAATATCTCAACCAAGACAAGTGTTATGAGTTCATCATAAGTATTAGACGATTATCCCTAGGCTGATCAATATCAACGGCCAAAAGGGACATTGTTGACGATAGAAATTTGATTAACAAATTTCTCTCAACTAACCAAGATTTTTACCTCCTAAAGTCACTGATTTTGATGCTCAAATCGGAGCAAAAGGAAAAATGACTATTTAAGAGGGAGACATTTTAATTTACATTCTTTTCTTCCCTTATGCCAGAGAATATTTATAAGTTTTTTTCAAGGCTTTGGTACAATTGGGCCATATAGGAAAAGCTATTGGTGGCGGCCTATTATTGATTAGTTTTTAACTGATTTTGTTTTAGTATCACGTTGTATTCTCTTGCTTATGTATCTTGTCTTTATTGGCCGTGAAGTCACACTTTAAATTCGTCCATGTGTGCATTAGTAATGACTTTTGGCTAGCTTGTAAGGGAGAATACTTTTTGTATTTTTGTTCCCTCACGTACTTTCATATCTGACGAAGGAGGATAAGTAGGCTTGCAGAGAATTTTACTCGTCAACAAATAGTCACGTAAGTTCGATCACAACTATTCATAATTGGGTTGCGAACATATAGCCTTTTTTCTTTCTTTATTTTTATTTAGTAATCAATGCTTAGGCTAGACAAAAAGTTTTTAATCTTTAATGCTAATTCAGGCGTGGTTTTAGGTAGAATCTCTTTGATTTTCTCCTATTCATTACATACGTATGTATGATTGCTCATGGCCATTTATTTGTATTTCTTTTCATATTCTATGACTGAGATTGTGTGATGTTTATATGTTAGACGGTGAGTCCGTTGGATTTAATGGATGGGATGTGCTTTCCCACTGTATCTTCCTGATGAATCCTTTCAAGTTCTTATGTCAATATCTCGAGACTTCGGAAATGTCCTAATTTTTCTACTGTCATGTTATGGTCACACATCTACAATTTCGATTTCGGTGCATATGATTTAGAACCTGAAAAAAATGATTCAGAAATTAGCAATCTTGCCATGCTTTTGCAGATAGGAACAATGGAATTGTCAAGCAACTTGGTTCACTGAATGTCTTTTAGATAATTTATTTTTGTATGTAATAGACTTAGTTCGCAAATATGTTTCCCTTGCAACTTTTCTTTGTATTAATGAAAACTTCTATTTGCATCATACTATTTTTTTTTTCTAGTCATTTAGCTTCATTGAGTTTTTACGGTAGAAGTCATTCAATATTATTGACTTTGCACAACAGGAATTCAAACGACGTCCTTTTGAGATCATATAACGAGGGAATCAACTTTATTGAGTTCATTTAATAGGATATTTTATTAATTTGTATTTTATTGATAATATTTTCTCAAATATACATATCATTACAGGGATGTTTAAGCGGTTCGCCATCCTTTTCTTCTATCTTACACGTTCCTGATCGTACTTCGATTATTATATATGGTCCTTCCAACTTTGGATCAAGAAAATTGAAGATCATTTCTTTGTCTACGACAAATACTTTCTTTAGTACCAAGTCCTCTACTTTGAAATTTTTCTTGCGAACCTTGGAGTTGAAATACCTTTCCATCATCTTCTGGTATACGATGAGCTTAACTTGAGAGTCATCTCACTTTTCTTCTAAGAGCTCTAGATTCATATTCATATCTTTCTCATTTTGCTTCTCGTCACATCTCATTATTATTGTCAAGCTAACATCAATTTCAGCTGGTATCATGTCTTCCATTCCATAGGCTAGGGAGAAAGGGATTTCTCGTGCAGCAGTTTTTGTTGTTGTAACGATCTGGACCTTACGCCCGAGCCGTTAGAACATACGTACTGTCCGCTTTGGGGTGGGCCTTGTGCCCACTTACCCCCTCACGACTTTTTTTCGCGTTCCCCAAGATTCAAACTCATAACATTTCCCTTAAAAATAATTTAAGGAGAATCCTGGTACCAATTGGGTGCAAGACCCACCCCAAAGCGGATAATACGTACGTTCTAACGGTTTGGACGTAAGGTCCGGATCGTTATAAAAAATGCGCATTTTTTTTAATGACCTTGACCTCGCGTCCAAGCCGTTAGAACATACGTACTGTCCGCTATGGGGTGGATAGTGCTCACTTATCCCCTCACGATTTCTGTCGCGTTTCCCAGGATTCGAACTCAAGACCTCCATCATATGTGAGATTTAAGGGGAATCTTGGTACCAATTGGGAAACTACTGTAACGACCCAAAATTTAGGTTTTAAAATCGTTACTAAATGTTTCATTCCACAATTTAAATAATCATATCAATATCCAAACACAATATTTTTCCCTTTTTTTTATTTAACTGTTCTACCAATATTAAATAAATCATATAGGAAACATAGTCAAATAAAACACGTTCCTAACTCTAAATGGTAATTTCCACAATGATAATGAAACTAAAATAAATGTTGAAAATAAACTTCATAGTCAAATTTCACTGGATTATTTTATTGAATCTCAAAAATCTTAGCACCACAACTGCACCTCGTCGCCTGCCAACCAACAACCCTATCTAATTAGTGAAAGATAGGAAAAAGGGTGAGTACTGAAAAAATACTCAATAGGATATGAAAATATGGTGCAATCCCGATTAACTATACTAAATCATGTGTCAAAAATATCATACCGTCATATCATATCTTTAGAAATCCGGTAAGAGCTCATAGTTTATCATATCTTTGGTATCAGATGTCCATTTCATATCATTTCATAACTTTCATTAGCATAATATTTATCGACATGAAGAAATAAATTAAACGGGACTAACCACTTGCACCTCGTAATCATACCTTGTTAGATAAAACAGTTTTTTTTTTTTTTTTTTTATTGAAATGCAACATCCATGAAATCCGAGAAGATGAGGCAGCAGAATGAGGGCTTCATATTGGACTTGAACGTGTTTTGATTCGACAAAATAAGTAATGATTTTTATCTTTCTAATGTCGATAAATATGAGCCAAATGTCTACTTTTAGAGCCTCGATTTGTGGGATGAAATTTATGCAATTTAGGTGATTAAAATTCCACTGCATTGGCTAGATTCCTTAGTCAAAGGCTAAAATCATGTATTATCATTAGTCAAGCAAATTATGTAAAAGCTTGCTTAATATAAAGGAGACATACAAGGACGTGACTAACTACAATCTACCTAAAAATGGCTAGTCGTAAATAAGTAAATATATATTATACAAAAATTTACTTTTAAAGACTAAATAAATTACAAGCATATAAAGACTAAATTTACTAGGCACATTGATCGCATAGTGTCCAAGGCACATTCCATTGTATCAACTTCTTTAAACTGAAATATATTGAAGCTAATTTATCCGAATCGACTTTTTATCGAGTCTAATATACATGATTAAATACGAGCTATTTAAGGAGTACAATATTGATATACTTATCATTGCTCTATTAAAAATTAAATATTTAACCCAAATGAAATTGAATTAACATGTAGTTTTTGTGCAGACTTTTTATCTTTAGGAGGTGTCTTATTTTTAAGATAAGATATAATTTCCTAATCCACGAGGGTTTATCTTGTATCCATTGGATTTCTTCCCTTTTTAGTTGATTGACAATTTCGAAAACAATTCTACGGATACTATTTTAAATAGCTCTATATCCTTTGAACTTCCTAGTTTCGACAAAGCATTTGTGTGTTCATTTTTCTCTCCAGGGATTTGAGTGAACTCAAACTTACTGAAGTACTGAGATGATTTTATAGCTTCTACGAGATAAGCAACCATTGTTTTATCTTCACTTGATTAACCACCAACTACAAGTTGCTTCTTATTTCTATATTTTAAGCCTGCATTTCTTTTTCTAGCCATAGGCTGGCCTTTAATACTTCATATACGGCTACATTGTTGGTTGCTTTAATGTGGACATCAATACACAATTTTTTTCTTTTCCAGACTTGTCAAGAATGTGCCTGCTCTGGAGCCAGTATTTACCCACAATGAAACTGTAAATAATGTCCACATTATCTCCTCTAAATCTTCATCAGGGATGGGAATGTCCGATAGTTCTACAATATAATCCGTTAGTGCCCATGCTTTTATTGCGAATCATTATTTATAGCTTATTTTGATTTGTTCCAACTCTACAGCCCATTTCATTAACCTCTTGAACGCGTCAAGTTTTTACAGTATATGCATGAGTGGAAAATTAGTTAGTACTTCGATACTATGGCTCTAGATGTACAGAGCTTACCGCCACTTTAGAAACTACTAAATATAGCAATAGCTTTTCCCCATTTTCAAGCTTAGCCAATAGAGGTGTTTTTCCTAAGTGATCCTTTAAAGCCTAGAATATCTGCTTGCATTTGATGTCCATTCAAACTTCTTTCCTCCTTTCAACACCTGGAAGAAAAGAGAACATTTATTTGTTGCTCATAATACAAACCTACAAGGCGACTACCTTTTCCATTAGGCTTTGTACTTTGACTTAGATGGGGATCATATTTTTATGAGGGCCTGAATTTTATCGTGTTTGCTCGATACCTCACCCATTGATCATGTATCCTAGGAACTTTTCGAATTTAACCCTAAAGGCACATTTTAACGAATTTAATTTCATTATGTATTTTTGTTATACATTGAAAGCTTCTTCTAAATGTTTTAAGTGGTCCTCAACCAGAAGGCTTTTTACAAGCATGTCATCAATGTATACTTCTATTGTTTTTCCTATTTGATCCGCAAAAATTTTGATTAGTAGCATTTGGTACGTGGCCTCAACGTTCTTTAACCCAAATTAACAACATTACTTTGTAACAGTATAGTCCTCTATCATTACAAATACAATATGTTCCTCATCTGGTCCATACACAAGGATTCAATTATATCCCGAATATACATCCATAAAACTTAACAACTCGTGTCCAACAGTTGCATCCACCAGTTGATCAGATAGAAAGCCAACTTTCGAATAAACTTTATTCTATTTTTGTTATACGTTGAAAGCTTCTTATAAATATTTTAAGTGGCCCTCAACCCGAATGCTTTTCACAAGCATGTCATCAATGTATTCTTCCATAGTTTTTCATATTTGATCCACTACTAGCCTTTGGTACGTGCCCTCAACATTCTTTAGCGCACACAACATTACTTTGCAACAGTATAGTCCCGAATCTATTACGAATATAGTATGTTCCTCATCTGGTCCATACATGGGGATCTAATTATAACCCGAATATGCATCCATAAAACTTAACAACTCATGTCTCATAGTTGCATCCACCAATCGATCAATTTGGGGAACAAAAAGTTGTATTTCGGATAAACTTTATTTAGGTCCGTGAAATCTTGTCACATTAATCATTTTCCATTGCTCTTTGATACTAAGATCGAGTTACAAGGCCAAACTGAGTAAGCTTTAGCAACTGATAGTGATTGGAGAAAACATCAAATTCGTGAAGAAGATATCATAATCATATTATTGTCCCATTATTCTTGTAGGAAATCACGAAAACCCTAAAGACAACTATCCCATTTGCAAATAATTGTTTCTTGTGTACGTTAGGACATGCTAAAGTCTGTATAAAGGAAACTTTATCCAGAAGAAAAATGTGAATAGTATTATTAACTTTATTCGCACATGATTACTTTTTCGCACTTTATGTACTTCTTTTGCTCAAAAGATCAACTAACTCATTCTCACATTGGAGAGGGACCCAATATAAGGATTTAAACCCTTTCTATTCATGGTTCGCTGATCGATTGGATGCTTTTGCTCATAAGGAGAAAATCGACCAGTATCAACTGCTAATATATATCATTTTTATTTTTTTATTTTTAAGAGTAAAAAATGCTTGAGGAGTTCAAATTATTAGCATAGTTTAATTTTTTTTTTTTTTTTTTATTATTTTTTTTTTTTTTTGTGTAAAATCCATTTAGGTTAGACAAGTTTCTTGATAAATTTCTCTCCTTATAAGTGGATGGTTTGACATTATCCTTATCGTATTTTATTATTATAAAGACTATTATGCACAGAGAAGTGTAAACCTTTACGTCTAAAGAATTATAAGATAAGTTTCGAACAAAACCTATGCAAACAAAACATTACGTAAGTGCCTTACCCATTCATCAAATATGAATGAAAAGATACATGTATAAATACATAAAGTACATATTTATTTATACACTAACAATTTGGAAATATATAGATAGAAATCAAACTCTTAAATTAGGCTATCCCTATTTATATATCAATAAAAAGATATACATACATGATCACTTTACAACTTATTTCAATTCGGTATTTATAATTTTTTACTTTATTAATGTTATTATTGTAAATTCACTTATACTTGCACAACTAAATTAAAAAAATAAAAAAATCAATTCCCTTCAAGGATCGTGTTTGTGCTTAAATAGAAATCATTATTAGAATTATACTTTTAGCAAATCCTTCAAACTGTTTTGAAAATATTGATCACAAATAGTCACAATCTTTGCTTCTCATTGTGAATCTTGATCTACCATGATCTTTGCACACCATAACTGTTCAATCATCTAGCTTCTAATAGTAATCTACACAGATAACAAAAATGAGATATTAGGATTCCTCTTTCTTGTACTAGCAAGATTATGATATTCAAATGTTTGTTTTTGTTTTTTGTTTTTAGTAATTGTGATAAGGAAAAATTGCAGCCAAGGTACTAAATATTTCGTTTATTAGCAGACTTGTCCCAAACCTTTCATTTGTACCATCGGAGATACCAAACCTTTAAAAAATTTGCACATCGAGTCCAAATGGATGAAAATCATTAATTTGACTGTTTGTTGACTCCAAAAAATAGTTTTCATCATATTCACGTAGGGCAAAACGGTAACTTAATAATATTTCTACTTTTTTGTTTTTTGAAATCAATAATATTTCTACTTAAACAATTAAAATGTGAAATAAAAAGAAAGATAAGAAAAATAAGAAAAGGGTTGTTTCCTTCACCACCACCACCACCACCCCCATCCTATTTCCCACTCTAACCCGTGAAAATCAGCCATCGCTACCGTCACCCAACGTTTGCATCACTGATGACGATGATGACCACAACCAGGGGCGAAGGCAGGGGAGTCCTGGACCCCCCCCCCCCCCCCCCCCCATTTTTCTGACAAATTTTTTTTTTTTTCTTTTGGATTTTTTTTTTTTAAAAAACAAAAATTGAAAGGATTGAAGAATTATCACTTCTCTTTTATTACAAATGAACTTGCGAAAAAAATTAATCTTATTTCTTCCACTTATTTTAGGTTAATTCTCAATTTATTAGCAATATCTACACTGATACACTATCCGCGGAGAAGATAAATGACTCAATTAGTGAGCTTTTGTTTTCTCCCTTTTTTGTGGTTTCCTTCAAAAAAAAAAAAAAAAACCCGGGGGCATCGCCCGTTGCCCCCCATCCCTTCACCTATATATTTTCAAATCTGGACCCCCCATTTGCAATAAGCTGGCTCCGCCACTGACCACCACCACCAAAGAAATGCCACGTACTGTTTGTTTAAATTGCTCTAAATTCAACAAATTGCCAAGATTATCATGCAAATAACCAAAGATTAAATTCCCAGAAATATCTAAAACTTTTAATAATGTTGAAAAATTGGTTAAAAAAATTTGAAAACACACCATTTATTTGATTCTCGTGAGGGTTTAATTCCTCCACACACTCGAACATTTACTGAATTGGGGAAGGCTCTGAATCGGGCAAATTATTATTGGATTTATCAAGGGATAGAGCCTCAAATGAAGCTTGTTTTTCCATATGAACAGTAGGGAATCCTTGTGAAATTCAAAAGGTTGGCGACTATTTTTGAAGAGGTGGCGCATCTCAGGCCGAGTTTTGTGAAGGGTGGACCACCTGGAAGTTTTAATTGTAGCCACGAATTCTAGGAGTTTTCTTATCAATTCTTTTCGATATTCTATCAGATATACTGTTTTATTTTATGGTGGTGGTGGTGGTGGTGGTGGTGGCGCCACTGTTGGGTTGGTGGCTGTGGCGTCGTTCGTTACTTCTACTGGTGGTAGGGTAAGGGCATTCAGGAAAAATGGTATGGTATTGGATGGTTTTTGTTTTGATTTTTTTTTCGTTTTATTATTAGTATATTATAATTATGATTTTTGTTAAATATATGTAAAGTTGCCATTTTATCCTTTTAAAATTAGTCAAAATTATGGTCAATGTCAATTTTTTGGTCAACTAACAGTTTCAGTCCATTTCGACTCCATGTTCAAATTTTTTAAAGGTTTGGTACCTCCGGTAGCACAAGTGAAAGATTTTGACCAAGACTGCTAATAAATGAAATGTTTGGTACTTTGGCTGCAATTTTTTCTTGTAATAATGAAAAAATCAAAACCTGTTTATGGGGGAAGAATTCATATGTCAAGGGTATTGCTTACCCCAATTCAGAATTCAGGTGTAAGGTTTTAAAGTGCAAAAATCAGGTGTTATTTTATTAACTAAAAATATTTTATTAATTAATTATTTTAAGGTCACAATTGTATGATTTTTGGTCACATTTACATAATTAAATGTCACAATTAATTTACTGATCACATATTATCAAATTAATTGGTCATAGATTATTTCGAGGTCACAAATCAAAAAATTTATAGGTCACAAATTTGTCAATGTCACAAATTAAAAAATTTATAGGTCACAGGTTTTCAAATTTGTTGGTTACAGACTTTTTTTAGTCACATATTAATTTTATGGTAACAATTTATAAAATTTTATGGTCACAGCTCGATCTCGACCCCGATTCACCTCCAATACTTGGTCACAAACCGTACCCCACTCGCCACAACACCATCACAACCACGACCAGAGCCACTGCACACCGACAGACCCACCACCACAACCAGATCCACCATCACAGTCACCACCACACCACTACCACACAAAACATCGTCCAAACCCACAAAATCGTCACACCCAAACTACTTCTACTTCTCGCGCCACACAAACACCACCACCACAACACAAAACACATCCAAACCCACAAAATTGCCACCACCCAAACTGCCTGCTGGTACGGTGCTTCACTTGTGAAGAGTCGTCGGAATGGGTAGTCTACTTCGCGGTCTGATGATGGTTTCTGTGTATACAATTACCCCTAAAAATAGGGACTGCAGTGCCGCGCAACCTTCATAGTAGCATTGGCATTCGCAACAACAATGAGGCGCTCAGATTGACGCTAGAAATTTTTGCGATATGAGCGTCGAACAACAGCAGTACTGCACGAACGCAGAAGTCACGAAGTCGATCTTTCCACCACTGCAAACTCATGGCGAATCGCGCTCCTTCTGGTCAGCGGTTCGCGGGGTTGGGGTGTTGGGGCTGGGAGGCGAAGAGTTCGAGTTTATCGAAAAGGACGAGTTGGTGTTGATTGTAGAGAGAGAATGGAGGCGGTGATGGGTTGGAGAAATGTGGAGAGAGGACGGTGGTGGGTTGGCGAGAGAGAGAGAGAGAGAGACGAATGAATGATTTGAATTGGATTAGAGTTTGTGAAAAATATATAATTAATTAATTATTAATTTTATACCTGATGTTTGCATAAAAATCCTTTAGGCCTGATTTTTACATTGGTAACTTGAAACACCTGGCCTCATGTAATTTTCTCTTGTTTATTTATAAATGTTTAAGTGGGCTTGATCCACCCATTAACCAAAAGCCTATTGATTAGTTAATTAATTTAATTAATTAATCTTGCCTCATAAAAGAATAATCCAAACGTAGATCATAATCATTTACTATCTAAGAGTAACGAATAATCTATTGATCATTTATGTCCTTCGTACGATTGACATACTTGAACGATCTTGTATTATTAACTCTTGGCAGAGCAATATCCAACATTGCCAAAGTAAGAATGTCTTCATATAAGGTACTATGAAGACCTCAAGTCAAATGATCAATTTCACTATTGAATGTCAGAGATTACCAACTGATACTCATATAGTTATCCATGTAAAATCTATGCTGCAGATCTCCAATATTTTATTTTCATACACAATACATCCACATGTCTATTTAAATATCACTATGTTTTAGCTTTTAAGATCAATTACTCACTTCATAAGTAATAAATACCACACCTACTAGTATATTCGAAATAGTGATATTCGTATCTTGTTATTACTTACGATCACGAATAATTTAAGATCTCATCATATGTAATTTGTATTTCACAATCACAACTCATTGTGATTAATGAGTTTTCAAAAGTTGAAGTTATGAACTCTATTTATTTAATTTATCGGAATAATAATTTAAGTAAATAATAGTTCTATTAAAAATAAGATACATTAATCATATGAAAAGTATTTACATCTAAAATTGATTGGACCTAGGGCATAACACTTACAAACTCCCCTTGTATGAGATCCAAAACTTATGTAACTTTATAAGAATCTACATGATGAAATGTTTATATTGGAACAATGACTTTATCAAAGGACCTACAATATTATCATTTGTGAAAACTCGTTCTATCTTCACATCATTTCCTTTTTTGATTTCCTTGATGATATGATATCGCCTTAGCACATGTTTGGATCATTGATGAAACTTTGTTTCATTCACTTGCAGGATGACTTAATTGTTATCACAATACAGAGGTATAGAATCAACAATGCTAGGAACAACTTCAAATTCATTAATGAACTTCTTGATCAAAGCAACATTATTTACTGCTTCCAAAGCGAAATTGTACCCGCATTCTGTTGTTGAATCGACATTTGTTTCTTGTTTGGAACTTTTTCAATTAACCACTTCATGTTGAGAGTAAATACATATTCTGGTTGAGATTTGCAATCATTTTTGTCAAATTAGAAGCTAGCATCAGTATAGTCTTGAACTTTTAATTCATTTCTTCCATGTATTAAGAACACATCCTTAGTTCTTCTCAAGTACTTAAGGATGTTTTTAACTAATATCCAGAATTTCTCACCAGAGTTTGGTTAAAACCTGCTTGTAACACATAGAGCATATGAAACATCTAGTCTCGGACATAACATCACATACACGATATTTTATATTGTTGACGCATAAGAAATCTTATCCATGTGATCTCAAACCATGTATGTAACGACCTGGACCTTGCGCCCAAGCCGTTAGAACATACGTATTGTCCGCTTTGGTTGAGCCTGGGCCCACTTGGCCCCTCACGGATTTCTATCGCATTCCCCAGGATTTGAACTCAAGACCTCCATCATATGGGAGATTTAAGAGGAATCCTGGTGAGTTCGAATCCTAGGGAACGCGATAGAAAATCCGTGAAGGGCCAAGTGGGCCCAGGCTCACCCAAAGCGGACAGTACGTATGTTCTAGCGGTTTGGGCACAAGGTCCGGGTTACAATGTATTTTGGGACACAAATTTTTAGAGAGATAAATCCCATGCGACATGGGACGCAATTGTCCCTTAGATTTTTCTATGTTAAATCTTCTTAAGATTTTATTTATGTACACGGATTGGAATTAATGATGACAAACCCGATACTCGAGGTACCCGCTTAATTGGGTAATCGGGACAAAGAGGGGCAGGTACGGGTAAAGGGGCCCCATCCCACCCCACCCCACCCCGTTTAATTTTTTATTTATTTAAGAATTCAATACTTTAAATGAAAAAATCCACA
The DNA here is from genome assembly GCA_019395295.1 of Osmanthus fragrans. Taxonomy (NCBI): domain Eukaryota; kingdom Viridiplantae; phylum Streptophyta; class Magnoliopsida; order Lamiales; family Oleaceae; genus Osmanthus; species Osmanthus fragrans. Next base: position 16,031,125 of record CM033352.1, read on the forward strand.
AAATTTCATTAATTCTAATAGAAGATGGTAACTAAGATTATTTAAAGAATATGATAAACAATAAATACCATAGTTTTATCAAATATATTCGAATAAGTTAACTTTTAAAAATAAATAATTTAATTAAAAAATTAATAACTACATTATTGTTTCACTTTAACGAATGGGAGCAATAAAATGAATTTTAAAAATCTAAATGGGTACGTAAATGGGGCAAATGCCTCGCCCCCATCTTAAATGAGTAATGGGTGGGAAAATGCACAGTAGGATGGGAAAACTAGCCCCTTCCTGAGCCCGCCCCATTGACATCCCTAATTGAGATAAACCAAGGAATCTTCTAGATCTATCTCTATATACTTTGATTCCTAAGACATAAGTTGATTCTCTTATATCGTTTATGTAGAAATTCTTTGACAACCATAATTTTACCGATTGAAACATTGAGATGTTGTTTTTCATTAATAATATGCCACTACATATAATATTAAGAATACAAAGGTGCTCCAACATGTCTTTTTGTAAACACACAATTCGTCTTCATTTTATTATAAAATCAAACTTTTTGATTGTCTCGTCAATGCGAAGATTCTAGTTCCGGGAGGCTTACTTCAGTTTATATTTAGATATGTCAAGCTGGCATACCTCATTAGCATATTTGAATTCACAATCCTCAAGTTGTGTCATGTATACTTCCTCTTGCAAATTCTCATTTTGGAATGCTCTTTTGATAGCCATTTGCCATATCTTATAGTCATGATATGCATCTATTGCAAGAAAAATCCAAGTAGAGTTTAGCATGGCTATAGGTAAAAATGTTTTATCAAAGTCAACACATTATATTTGTTTGAATATTTTTTAATACAATTGCTTTGTGTGTAGGGACATTTCCATCCATGTCGACCTTTTTCTTGTTAATCCATTTCCATCTTATTGGTTTTGTCCCATTAGCCATGTCAACCAAGGTCTAAGCTTTATTTACATACATCCGAGTCATCTCGAATCCATGGCTTCCTACCATCTCATTGACTTAACACTTGACTTTGCTTCTGTATAAATTAGTAAGCTTATCATCCTCGATTAGTGATACCTAATTAATAATCATGAATTCGTGCTTTCTAGGAGGTCGAATGATCCTACTTGACTCACTCAAAGCTGACGTGTCTTCAGCAGTCTCTACTTCTTGATTATGAGTTTGTACCTCAATGGGTGTGGGATCAAATTCAAGTTCATCTACATGATCAACTATATCTGTAGATTCTTGAAATTCTTCAAGTTCTAATTTGTTCGCAATGTCTTCTCTTAGGATAAACTCTTTCTCTAGGGAGATGACATGTCTAGAGATAAAGACTTTCTTCTCAATGGAATTATATAATTTATATCTAATTGTCTCTCCTAGATATCCCACAGATATGTATCTATCAGACTTAGACTCTAGTTTATCCAGTTCAGTGCATTACACATAAGTATCAGAGTCCTTAAATTTCATATAAGACAAGTTAGGTGCCATTATATACCTCGTATGGAGTTTTGTCAATTTTAGATAGGACACGATTTAAAGTGTACTACACGAAATTCAGTGCATGACCCCAAAATGATTTTAGAAGGTTGGCATAGGTCATTGTTGACGTACCATATCTAATAGTGTGCAATTTCTCCTTTCAAATACACCATTGTGTTGTGATGTATGTGGCAGAGTCCATTGCGAGTGAATCTCATTCTCCTTTAGATATTCTAAATATTTACCTTAAAAATACTCTTCACCCTCGATCAGAGGTGTGTGAATAACTTTACCCAATTTACTTTTCATACTTGAATTTCATTGTTTATACATTACCATGACTAGAATTGTCATCAGTAAATGTGATAAAATAAGATAAACCTCATCTAGCTATAATTGACATGGGTACATCATATAAATTTGGCTCAACAATTGTACGACTCTGTGTCCTTTTTAAGTGAAAAGAGATTTAGTCATCTAGCTTCGTAGATATGATTCGCATTTGTCAAATAATTTAAAATCAGTTGAGGATGAGATTCTATTGGCCAGAGAAATTAGGCTATCAGCTATTTGGGTTGAGCCAGATTCGATCGTGTCTATTCACTGCATCACCAGGAGCGGATGACCATGGAAGATTCATGGCACTCTTAGACAGATTAGAGACTCCATCTCCTTCGACCGAGACATTGTTTCTCACGTCTACATAGAGGAGAACCAGGTTGCAGACTCATTTGATTTAGAGGGTTGGGATCATCGACACCTTCAGGAGTATGGATCATCCGACCTACCATGACAAATTAGGTCACTAGTGCAAATTGAAAGACATAGACTGCCCAGCTTTAGAGGTTCGCCGCTTGGGTTCCATTTTTTGCATTAATTCATTTGTACAATGAAGTAGTACTTCTCTATTTATTGCCTTAATTTCTTTTTTATTCATTTATTGCATTGTTGCTTTTTCGGAGGTCAGGTTTATGTCCCCCTCTTTCCTTGTATTCTTGATTTTTATTATATATATATATGGTTGGGAACGCTTAACCTCCATCGCTCTTCCTCGGTAGAGACTAAAAAGTCACTAAGGATGTGTGGATGTCTTTATTAAAAAAAATCTCTATGCAATTTGAAAATGCGTTTTTCAGTTATGTAACCTAGTTTAGAGTGTTAAAGATAGATATTATTTAGGTTCTCAGCTTTGTACCTTTTATTTTCTAACTCATAATAGAAGACTCAATATCTAGAATATAATTGCCATTTTATAATTTACCATAATCAAAAAAATATCTTTATTACGATAAAGGAACAACAATTATCCTAAACATTAATTATAAAACCATTTATGTCCAAATATGTAATTGATATAATATTACTGATATGGTAGGAATAAAATAATAATTCTCTAATTCTAATACTACGCTCGAAGGCAATGGTAAAAAGTTTGTTTCTACAGCTAATGCATCAACTCTTGCTCCACTTTTCATGTGCATTGTCAGCTTCTCTTTTCTATAATGGTCTAATTTTTTTAGTCCATGAATATTTATACAGATATTAGATCTACATTCGGTATGTAATACCAATGAAGATAATGAAGTAGACATATTAACCTCAATAACCAAGATGCCAGAAGTTGATGTTTCAGAAGACTTTTTCCTTTAAGCTCACGAGGTAAGCTTTGTAGTTCCTATTCTGATGACCTTTCTGGCGTGCTATCGTACGCACCCAAAAATAAATTCCTGAACTCCTAAAATTAATGTAGTAGTGGGAGTAAGGGTCGATCCCACGATTGTTGTGCTTTGCATGCAATTATGGGGGAATTTTGTAAGCAATTACTAGGATTGTAGAGAAATCAATTGAAAGCAATGTAAATTGGATTGATGAAAATAATTAAAGACTAACCTTGATCTAGGTCCACTCCACCATTGGAATATCATAATTGATCATTGATCCACGAGCAAAATACTAATTCATATTCTAAGCATTCATCGTTGGTTGAAAATCCTATTTCTCCTTAATTATAATTAATCAAATTTCAAGCAATTCAATTAATCCTAATCATCAAATAACCCTAACAAGCATTAGGATTTAATTCAAAATTGCATTGGGAGATAGAGAAATCAATGAACACAACAATATAATCATAGAAAATTATATTTAATCATGCCAAACGGTCTTCCTAAGGATTAACAATTTCTAACGTAGTAAATCGTCAATACTTAGTTGCTTCATAAATTAAATTTATCAAAACAAATACGGATTTGAGAATTAACGTAGCAATAGATTGAAATAAACGAAAACTATCAAGATCTAGCATTCAAATATTCAACCATGAGAAATATGAGTAGAAGAACATTTAATACCATAAAATATGAATTAAAAACCTGATAATAAGTGGATCTCACAATTTCAATGATTCCAAGGCTTCGTTTTCCTCGATCAAGACTTGAAGAGTTAGTTGCACATGATGAAAAACTATTAAAAACCTAAAGAAAAAGATAGGGAGGCGTATCTCCGTGTTCTAGATCGAATTTGGGTTTAAATATAGTGGAGAATTAAGTTACCAAAAGAGTTCGGGTCACATATGGAAGCCACAGAATTTGACCCAGATTTCTTCTACGCTGTTGCATAGAAGAAACCTATGCGGTCTCACGGAAGGAATGAATCAGGTTTCTTGAGTCTCTGACATGGGTGTGTGACAGCACTGCCCATTACCTCATGCGACCGCGGTTGTGATGTTTTGGTCCTCAACCTCTTGATTTCTTCACTTTTTCACTTCTTTTCTCGACTTTCTTTACTTCAAAACTTTATTTCTTCATGTAATTGATCTTTGAAACTTTCAATTCTTCATTTTTCCTTCCAAGTCAACTTTTGGATATTTTCGATTTGGTCCCTGAACTTTCGTCTTCTTTTATTTTGGTCCTTTTTCGTTCTTTTCTTCCAAATTATGATTTATCCTTTGATTTGGCACCTAAATCACAATATAAATGTAATGATTACATTTTGACATTAATTTAGCATACGAGCGCAATAAATAAAGGGAAAAATTATGTGTTTTGCAGTCCTATCAAATTCCCCCACACTTAACTTTTGCTCGTCCTCGGGCAAAAATCGAATTTGAATTTCGCAAAAAAAAAAAACCAAATTGTGGTCTTCAAAAATGCATGACGTTTCACGAACAAACTTTCCCACAACTTATAATCAACTAGCAAGCATTCCCAAATGAAGATGGAGTAAACCAAATAGGTAGAACCTCACAGATATAATTTGATCACTCCACTCTTAGGTGTTTAAAATATGGTGAGTGTTTCACTCAAAATCATTCCAATGAAAACGTTCTACCATAAGCTTGCATATCTTCTCATTCGCCACCACTTATATCACACGCTCTACACAAATCATAAGGTATTTTCAGGGTTGTAACGTGGCTTAAGGTTAAGGTGTGGAAAATATTTAGATAAGTGATTAAGAAGCCCTAAAAATCAGTGGAGTAAAGATAATTAACTCAGCTCGACATAGATGAAACATGTAAGACCCGATCACTCCAAACAATGACTTCTTGATTTTCATGAATCGACCTTTTTATTCGAATATCAGGAGGAATAACGAATATAGATATTTATAGCATAAAGATCAATTCTCTCCATATATTTTTTTTAAATAAACACAACTATGGAATTTTGTGAATTTGACATAAAGAACATGTTCCACTTCACCAATCATAGCGCCACCATAGATATTGACACCCCCACACTTAATTTCTAGCGCACACAACATTCATAGTAACAAACAATACTCCACTAGCTTTAGGGCTTGGGTAAAGATATTATTTTTCTGGATATTAAAGTTTTTAACGTGGGTTAACCAAAGAAAAGGAAAATAGGCTCAAGGGCTTCATTAAAGGAAAAATTATTTGCAGGGTAGGCTATTTGGCTAATGTAGTTAATCTTATGTGACAAAGATGGCCTTAATCATATTGATGCATGCATATGCTGATGTGGTCTTGAAGAGAATCAATGCAAGTTTTAGAAAAGCAAAATCGTGGAAGAGTATCACACCTGAAATAAATAATGAGACTGTTATTTATGTATCAGTCTAAAGGCTTAATATCTCACCAGCTTTTGTCTACACAATTCAGTTACTACTATTTTCAATGAAAACAACTCAACTAGCTGACCCTAAGTTGGGAGATCATTTATTCAATTATGTTATGAGTCCTTCAAAGTCCAATGAATTCTTTCGCTCAGCACATATGACTAAAAATCTACCTCAACTCCTCATCTTCGAAATGTTGAAAAATCATGCAAAAATTTCAAACCTAACATGAAATGCAATGCAATGCAAATCTAAATTCTCTCCCCCACACTTAAATTTTACATTGTCCCTAATGTAAGGTTAAATGCAAAGAAAAGAACACAGAAAGCAAAAATGAAAAAGCTAAAGTAGAAAGATAAGGAACAAACTCCCCTTGGATTGCCTCCCAAGCAGCGCCTCTGTTTACTGTCGTTGGCCCAACTGAGTGTTTCCTCAATCATCATAACTTGGATCCACAAAATTCAACGTTGACAAATTCTCTACTTTGAATCCTTCATAGAAGGGATTAAGTCTGTGCCCATTCACCTTGAACACTTTGGAAGTTTCAATACTCTGAATTTCAACTACTCTATGAAGGAAGACATTAGTAACAACAAAAGGTCCAATTCAACGAGAACACAACTTACCTGGGAATAGACGGAGGCCTGAATGGTAGAGAAGGACTTGTTGACAGATGTGAACTCCTTCCTCGATATCATCTTGTCATAGAAAGCCTTCGTCTTTTCTTTGTAAATCCTTGAATTCTCATAGGCCTCATTGCGAATTTCATCCAACTCTTGAAGTTGCAATTTTCGATGTTCTCTACTGTCATTCACCTTTATGTTGAAACTCTTGATAGGCCAATAGGCTTTGTGTTCTAGCAACACTGAAATGTGACATGGTTTTCCAAATACCAACTGGAAATGTGACATGCCAATAGGTGTTTTGTAAGCGATCCGGTATGCCCATAAAACGTCATCTAAACGTGGACTCCAATCTTTCCGACTTGGGCACACTGTCTTCTCAATAATGGATTTGATTTCTCGATTATACACCTCTGCTTGCCCGCTAGTTTGTGGATGTAGGTAGTCGACACCTTGTATGTTACATTTCAAGACATAATCAACAGAGCTTCTATGGTCCGATTGCAGAAATCAGTGCCTCAATCACTGATCAACACCCTCGGGATCCTAAATCTAGAGAATATATTAGTTTTGAGAAAACCTACAACCACTTTAGAATCATCAGTTTGGGTAGCCTTAGTTTCCACCCATTTCGAGACATAATCAACAGCAAGGAGAATTTACATAAAACCGAAAGATGTAGGAAACGGTCCTATGAAATCGATGCCCAAAACATAAAAAATTTCACAAACAAGTATAGGAGTTTATGGCATCTCATTTTGCTGGGAGATATTACCTATTTTCTGACATTGTTCGCAAGACTTACAGAATAGATGAGCATCTCGAAAGAAAGATGGCCAATAGAAACCGCACTCCAATACCTTTCTTGCTGTTGTTTTTTTTTATCCAAAGTGACCTCCACAAGCGTATGAGTGACAGAAAGTTAAAACAGATATAATTTTATTGTCCAGAATGCACCTTCTTATTACTTGATCCGCGTAATGTTTCCACAGATATAGGCCATCCCAAACATAGTACTTAGCATCACTCTTAACCTTCTCTTTTTGAGCTTTGGACAAATCAGAAAGGAATTTATTAGTAACCAAATAATTAACAATATGTGGATACCATGGTAACATCGTAGTTGTGGAAAATAATTGCTCATCGGGGAATGTTTCTTGCAATTGAATCTCGTCTTCTACATGTGTCATACGGCTTAAATGGTCTGCCACACTATTTTCTGTCTCTCGTTTGTCTTTGATCTCCAAGTTAAATTCGCTAAAGAGAAGTATCCACTGTATCAATCTTGGCTTTGCCTCCTTTTTCGTCATTAGATAGCGTAGAGCTGCATGATCGGATAAATGATGACATTAGTACCAAGCAAATAAGGACGAAATTTTTCTAAAGCAAAAACTACAGCCAAGAGTTCTTTTTCGGTTCTAGAGTAGTTTTCTGAGCATCATTCAAGGTCCTAGAAGCGTAGTAGATAGCATGGGTCGCGTTTCCAATTCATTGTCCCAAGAGTGCACCCACTGCGTGGTTGTTTGCGTCACACATTATCTCAAAAGGAGAATTCCAATTAGGTGGTTGAATCACTGGTGCGGAGGTGAACAATCCTTTCAGCTTGTCAAATGCCCTTTTGCATGCTTCATCAAAGTCAAAAGCCACCTCTTTTTGTAAGAGTTTGCATAGGGGCAGCGCAATTTTGGAGAAGTCTTTGATAAACCTGCGGTAAAAACCTGCTTGTCCAAGAAAAGAGCGAACTTCTCGCACACTTGCGGGGTAAGGCAAAGATTGAATTATATCGATTTTAGCTTTATCTACCTCAATGCCCTTAGATGAAACCACATGCCCTAAAACTATACCTTGTGCAACCATAAAATGACATTTTTTAGAGTTCAAAACAAGGTTGGTTTCTATGCATCTTTGAAGGACAAGTGTAAGATTATGCAGACAACTTTCAAAAGAATTTCCGTAGACGGTGAAATCATCCATGAATACCTCAATGTAATATGAAAATGTACTAACCATACACCTTTGGAAAGTGGCTGGAGTATTGCAAAGGCCAAAGTACATGCGGCGGTACGCAAAAGTCCCAAATGGACATGTGAAAGTTGTTTTCTCTTGATCCTCTAGAGCAATTGCAATCTGGAAATAAACTGAGTAACCATCGAGAAAACAATAGTATGAGTGACCTGCTAACCGTTCAAGCATTTGATTAAGAAATGGTAAGAGGAAGTGGTCATTGCAAGTTATAGTGTTTAATTTCCTATAGTCTATACAAACCCGCTACCCATTTTGAACACGGGTGGTAACCAAGTTATTGTTTTGATTTTGTATAACAGTTATCCCGGTCTTTTTAGGAACCACTTGAACTGGGCTGACCCAATTGCTATCTGATATGGGGTAGATCATGCCAACATCGAGAAGCTTGAGGATTTCCTTCTCCACGACATCCATCATAGGTGGGTTCAGTCTTCTTTGTGATTGACGAGCAGGTCTTGCTCCTTCCTCGAGTAAAATGCAACGCATGCACGTGGATGGACTTATACCCTTGATGTCCGCAATTGTCCATCCAATTGCCGTTCGATGTTCCTTTAAGAACTGTACCAATTTTTTCTTCCTGTGATGCAGTGAGTTTGCTTGAAATTATTATAGGTAGCTTCCCTTCATCTCCAAGAAAAACATACTTGAGGTGACCAGGCAGAGGCTTCAAATCTGGAATGGGAGCCTGCAAAAACAGATGGTAAAGGTTTCTCATTAGAAACTGGCAGTGCAATAAATGAAGCATTACCTATGTATTGTAACTTTGGGAGTTCATTCAATGTTGCAACAGTTTCCTGCAGTTCAATGCTCAAAGCTAACTCCACACTCTCTTTATCAAGATGCTCACTAATGGCAACTTGCAATGTATCCTGTCCATTAAGATCGAAAACTTCCTGTCCTAGATAGTCAGTTACATCAATAGAATACACAACGTTATCATCACTAGAAAATCTCATGGCATCATAAATATTGAATGTGATAATGTCACCATCGAATTCCATAGTAAGTGTGCCACTATGAACGTCAATCTTAGTTTTTGATGTTTTTAAGAAAGGTCTTCCTAATAGGATAGGGGTGTTATGATCACCGTTTTCAATATCAAGAACATAAAAGTTGGCAGGGTAGACTAGTTCATTAACCTGTACAAGTACATCATCTATTACACCCTCAGACTATGCATTAGACCTATCAGCCAGCTAAATTACGACACCAGTATTTATCAAAGGTCCAAGTTTTAAGGAAGTATATATCGAGTATGACATGACATTAATCGAGGCCCCGAAATCTAACATGGCCTTTTCAAACTTAGTGTTCCCTATTGTGTAAGGGATAGTAAACATACCTAGTTCCTTGCATTTTGTAGGGAATTTTCTTTGTAGAACTGCAGATACATTCTCACCAACTATCACCTTCTCACATCCTTTTAGTTTTTGTTTCCGCTTAGTAGTGCATAGTTCCTTCAAAAACATAGCAAAACGAGGTATTTGTTTAATAGCATCTAATAAAGGAAGATTAACTTCGCATCAACGAAAGGTTTCATATAAATCTTTATTTTGTTCATCCTTCCTAGATTCACTAAGGCTTGAGGGAAAGAGAGTACTGGTTCATAACTGGAGAGGAGTGGAAACTTACGCTTACTTACCTCATTTTCGTTGGCAGCAGATTTACCTTCAATATTCTTCTCTTCCTCTTCTGGCCTCGGTGGTGTATAAGTTATTTTCACTGGGATTTCAACTTCCTTGCCATTCCTCAACAAGATTGCGCTTGCATTTTCCTTTGGATTTACCATTGTTTGAGATGGTAGCTTTCCTGAATTTTTTGACTCTAAGCGGATGATTGCAGTTGCTATCTGTCCCATTTGATTTTCCAAACCTTGAATGCTGGCCTTCGTCTCTAGTTGAAATTGCAAAGTGTTAGTTGCAAGAAACTTAACAATATCTTCTAAGGGTATACTAGAGTTAGAAAATTGGCCCTGTTGTTGTCTAGGTGGATATGGTTGCTTGAACTGTTGGAAATTCTGTCGATTTTGATTCACATGTTGGTTTTTCTGACGATTCCCATAGCTGAGATTTGGATTATCCCTCCATCCTGGATTGTATGTGTTTGAGTAGGGGTCATAATTCCTCTGTGGTTGTCTTGGGAAATCACCTGCTACATTTACTTGTTCAACGGGTTCCTCTTGAAACGTTGCTCATGAGTTTGTTGGATGAACTACTACCGAGCAAATCCCACATGCTTTTACTATTTGCACATTACCTGCAACCATTTGATGCACAAGAGTAGTTAGACTCGCTATTTGTTGTTCAAGGGATGATACAGTTACCTCGTTAACATACTTAGTTGGGGTGTCGAGTCTAGTGCCAAATTGTTGAGAATTGGCTGCCATGTTTGCAATCAAGTTCCTCGCTCCTTTGGGAGTTTTATCCACCAAATCTCCCCCACTTGCAGCATCAATCATGCTCCTTTCTGTGGGTAGAAGACCTTCATATAAATATTGGATGAGAAGTTGCTCACTGATCTGATGATGGGGCAACTTGCACACAATTTCTTGAACCCGTGCCAATACTCATGCAAAGACTCTTTGTTGTCCTGCCTTACACCACAAATCTCTTTCAGAATGTTAGCTGCTCTTGAAGCCGGAAAATATTCCTAAGAACATTCTCTTCATCTCATCCCATGTGGTGACACTCCCTGATGGTAAATAGTAAAGCCAATCTTTTGCCGAATCCTTCAAAGAGAACGAAAAAGCCCTCAGCTTGATTTGCTCTTCAGTCACACCAGTTGGCTTCATCCTTGTGCACACTAAGTGAAATTCTTTCAGATGCTTATGTGGATCTTCACCTGCAAGACCATGAAAGGTAGGTAGAAGATGAATTAGTCCAGATTTAAGTTCAAAAGTAGTTGTTGAATCTAAAGTGGGAAAAGTAATGCAAAGGGGTTGTTGATACAAATCTGGAGCTGCAAGCTCCTTCAAAGTCCAATTGTTAGCCATGGATCATTCTTCCTCTGATTCTGAATCGCTACCAAAAAGGATATCGAGATTGGGGTTGTTATCTGTGAGATTCCACCAGTTGTCAATCCGTAATATTCGCAAAGTCCTATTTATTTCTGGATCAAAGTGCAAACTACCTGGATTAGCAGATCGAGTTATGGGCATATACAATTAAAAGGGGATCTTAAAAAGAAAATATTGGAGAATTAAGTTAGAAATAAACCAAATTAAGGAATACAGTTAAAAATTCTACCTAAAAGTGATAAAAAAAATAGTACTACCTAAAAAAATATTGAAAATAACGATTTTTTTGAAATAATTAAACTAAATGAACAAAGAAAACACAATGAATCAAATAGCACCACTCTCCGGCAACGACGCCAAAATTTGGCGTGCTGTCGTACGTACCCAAAAAATAAATTCCTTAACTCCTAAATTTAATGTAGTAGTGAGAGTAAGGGTCGATCCCACAAAGAGTGTGTAATTTAAACGTGTTGTGCTTAGCATGCAATTATTGGGAGAATTTTGTGAGCAATTACTAGGATTGTAGAGAAATCAATTGAAAGAAATGTAAATTGAATTGATGAAAATAATTAGAAGACTAACCTTGATCTAGGTCCACTCCACCTTTGGAATATCATAATTGATCATTGATCCACGAGCAAAATACTAATTCATATTCTAAGCATTCATCGTTGGTTGAAAATCCTATTTTTCCTTAATTATGATTAATCAAACTTCAAGCAATTCAATTAATCTTAATCATCAAATAACCCTAAACAAGCATTAGGATTCAATTCAACAATTGCATTGGGAGATAGATAAATCAATGAAAATAACAATATAATCATAGAAAATTATATTTAGAAAATTATATTTAATCAAGCCAAACGTTCTTCCTAAGGATTAACAATTTCTAACGTAGTAAATCGTCAATACTTAGTTGCTTCATAGATTCCATTCATCAAACAAATACGGATTTGAGAATTAACGTAGCAATAGATTGAAATAAATGA